>CM057078.1:11324678-12018279 GCA_029379335.1 Thymus mandschuricus
TCATTTATAGATTGTCTCGCTTAAGTTCCTATACTGAATTCGTAGTTCATTATCATAATTCGTATCTGACATTTAAAACTATTTAATGTTCACTTTCTCTTTAAAATGCATATGTGTTTTAAAACCCCTGCTAAAGCAATCTGATCTGGCAGAAAGCTAGCAAACAAATTGCAAAAAGGTCATCTGCTATGGATGGTCAGCTGTTCCTCGTAAAATATCTTCTTATACTTAGAGAGCAGGTAGTACTTTATGTTTGGCTTTGACTAGAATGATGGTAACAGTTCCACTATGTTTCTTATACTAGCATTCTGTTTGCAGATTGCTCCATTTGATATTGAATTCTCCGTCACACACAAGGAGCTTGACTTCTCTCATTTGCTGGTACTGATTTTCCACTGATGGTGTTCTTTTCATACTGTCTTATTTTAAAATGTAAATACATATGGTTGAAGCTGATCTGCATGAAAGATCATTTTATTTCTGTGTTTTACTGATATTTTTGACTTAAAAGGGTTAGTGTCTATGCTTCCTTACAACTGTCTTATAGTTTCATGAAACGTTCAAAATCATAAGTTTTCATTACTTGTATGTCCTACTCCCTCCGTCCCTCGCAAGAGGAGACGTTTCTTTTTGGGCACAGGTTTTGAGAAATGGTGGGTTTGTATTTTAAAGTGGAGAGTGCATGTGCAAAAAATGTTTTTCCTTCAGTAATTCTTTACCCAATAAGGAAAGGTATCCTCTTACAGGGGACGTACCAAAAAGGAAAATGTATCCTCTTGTGAGGGATGGAGGGAGTACTTATTTGTCATACTATCAATCCTCATCGAGTTTAGTGCTGAAAATGAAAGTTGTTGTCCATGATTGCTAACGGAAGAGTAACTATTTTATCTTGTTTATTGAGCTATTGAGAGTAATCTTACCTCTTTCAACTGTAATAAGAATTTACAGCAACATCTATCTTAAAACTTTGATAACATATGCATGATTCATATTTTTTTCATTTTCATAAATATTGTTCAGAAAGAGCATTTTAGAAAATATTCTGAAATATGGAGATATGCGCTACTTTTCTTTGAAGGATGTTGTTGTCTGCTCTCTTAAATACATGGAGAAACATGAATGTTCGCTTTATTTCACCTAATGGTTAGATTTGAGGTCACAAAGATTTGTTGATATTTTCACTTTGTGGGTGGAATGGTCACCTTCTTCAATGCTATTGCAGGAGCATTTGAGACGGATTCTTAGGGGTCAGGCCTCACTATTTGACTGGTCAAGGTCGACATCCTTGGCTAGGACTCTCTCTCCACGTGTTTTGGAAAGTCAAATAGATGCCAAGAAGGTAAATTACTTCCTCTCACGTGTAAAAGATTCTCAGACATTTTGTATTCTCATATATCACGATTCTTTCAAATTCGTATAGGATATTTCTCACATATTTTATTTGTGTGGATCTTGTGAGAAGTTATTCATGGGATTTAGTAAATTAAAATTGTGACATCACGTAAATCCTATTTTTTCCCTATTCCCTCTAAGTTTTAGTCTTACAAAACTTCATCGTTTGTTGTTGAAAATTAAATGAGTTATTTTTGCTTCACATGCAGGAATTGGAGAAAAACCTAAAAGCTACTTGCGAGGAGTTTATTATGTCGGTGACCAAGTTGGTTGTGGATCCTATGTTGTCTTTTGTCACTAAGGTTTTTAAAATTTAACTTTTGATATATATATATATATATATATATATATATATATATATATATTTCTCAGTAAAATTAGTCATTACTTTTTTGAGCATGCATGGACAAAATTAAATGGCTGATTTCTGAAAAATAAATTGAGAATAACTTGGAGCTCTTTGAAAGCTGGTTATGGAAAAGCCATTTCCTTGGGTATATATATATCTCTGCAACGTTTAGGACAAGTACTTGCTTTGGGATCTGTTTGATATAGTTGCAGTTCCCCCCTTTTGGATTTTCTTTGTACATTCAATTTCACTGTAGATCTGTGCTGTGTTATTGTATATTCCTTACTGTACATCATTTCTCCCTGAAGGTAACTGCAGTCAAAGTTGCACTATCCTCGGGCAGTCAAAACCAGGAGTCTACCATTAGCAAGCCGCTCAAGGATCAGGCTTTTGCTACTCCGGAAAAGATTGCTGAACTAGTCCAGAAGGTATATACGAATTCTTCGTTTACCGCCCTGTTTGTGACTAACTGACAAGTTATATACATGTTCATCTGCATTGCTTCAATTAAGCACCAAACCCTATAAAATTCTTTATACATCTCTCATTCACTGATTAATTTCGTAAAGGTCTTTAACCTTATGTGCTCTACTGATGAATATGTGGATTATACTCAAACAGGTTGGTTCTGCTATTCAACAAGAACTGCCAAAAGTTATGGGTAAAATGAAGCTTTATCTCCAAAATCCCACCACACGCGCTATACTTTTCAAACCTATTAGGTAAATACTCTCCTCACATATCAAGAGTCATCGTGTTCTAAGTCATCCTCATTTTCTCTCGAAATTCTTGATTTATCCAGTTATCCTAATGGTGATAGACTCGCCATTTTGCATGTTCTCCCATTCATTTGAGCAAGCTTTTCAATTGAAATATAGATCAGCATCGGAAAAAATGAAAAAGAAAATAGGATAAATGGTTCTGCAAGATAAATAGTTTCTCCTTGTAGTAATGATGAAAGTTGTTTTGCCTCCAATATGCAGGACCAATATTATCGAAGCGCATACTCAAGTCCAAAATTTGCTCAAGTCTGAGTATTCTCCTGAAGACATGCAGAATGTTAATATGGTTTCAATACAAGATTTGCAGGCTCAACTCGATAATCTTATGTAAACACAGTTCTCAACTTTTGAGGCCATACGTTGTTGGCCTTTACTATTACAAATTTTGTTCGGTTGTCGAAGCCTAGTATTTATATAAATACTTATTGAAATATTCAACTGCCATGTTGGTGTTTGTACACTAAGGGGAGTTTTCTTCTCATGATATGTAAATTGAATGATTGATAAACTTGGAGATAATTAATATGTTTGAATTGTATTATTCAGTCAGTGCATAGTTTACTACTTATGATAAAGTACCTGATATTATAATTTATGCCCTCCGTTTTCCAAATTTGTGAATATTCCATTTTGGAACAACAATGTCTTTAATATCCTATAAGTTGCGTTCTTTTTTATGTGAAAGAAAATGAGAGAGAAGAGAAAATTATTCTATAAATTTCACCCTTTTCTTCACTTTTTTCTCATCTCACCTTTTATCACTGAGCGGGACTTTTAATCTTTAAATTGGAGAAAATATTTACAGCACCAAATTAGAGAGACAATATTTTCTCTTCATTGTAGTGCAAGTGAAGGGAAAAAAATAGAAAATGTGAGAAATAAGGAAGACTTTAAGAGTGATTTTCTCTTTTCTCTTCCTTTCTTTCGCATCAAAGAGAACGCAACCCTATTATATTATCTATTTGCTTATTTTAGTACGAGTGATTCATCACCAACTAATTTAACATAATATTTATTATACGTAGAACCCGGTCTTTAATCACAATAAATAGTATAGTACCATATTTAAAAAAAAAATCATATCGTCCAAATTTATGCAAAAAGTTGAGGATGGAGTAAGTAGTAAAAATCAAATAATTTTATTATTGTGTAGTTGCCCTTTTTAATATTTAGCGCGTGTGACAGTAACGTGAAATTTAAAGATCGTGATACACAAATTGATAGAGATTATATTCAGGGGCGGAACCAAGGCCCTGGCAACCCAGGCCTCCGCCCGGGCAAAATTTTTTTTGCTACCCTGTATTATATATATTTGCAGTGTATTTTTTATTTTTTACATGTATATATGTTGTTTCGCCCGGTCAAATTCATATAAACACGATCTCGCCCGGGAACTTTTAGATTCCTAGCTCCACCCCTGATTATATTGTAGATCTTGATACACAAATTGATAGAGATTACATGATTGTAGGGAACGGAGCAGAAAAGTCGGATCAATCGAACAAACTCCTGGACTGGCCTGCAGCCAAACAAGCTGCTACTAAGTACACTCAAGATTTTGGGGTTGATGAGATGATCATGTCCATGCCACCAAAATTTTCAAATTATGTGAGATGCATGGTGTCTAGTGGTGTGGCAGCTGGATGCCGATGCACTTAAAGAAACGGATGGTGATATGAAATTGTTAAATTGAGGTGGGGCATAGAGCAATGGTTGCAGGCATGGCGTTGCTTAGGTAGTTAGGTTTGTCCATGACGAGCACCAGTGTGTCCGAGTGCAGTTCAAATGTGATGTGGCCAATAGAGAGGTCCTTTAAGGGGTGATCAGAACCCAGCAATATATATGACAAGTATGAAGTTGGCGTCCTTCACCTTAAGCATGATCTTTACATACCATCGATGGAGCACGGAGGTGCGTATGATGATTGGTAAATGAAATCTGCAACCTTATTGTTCTGTGTAGCAATGTCAACAGGTAAGTATTACCCGGCCCAGACTCATAAAAACAGTTAAGGTTCCGGGTCGGTCCAGATAATACCTATGACACCCCTAGCTAGTTTCTGTCACGTTTGCAACTAAATTCAGTAACTTTTTCACACCAAGGATCAGAATGGTAGGTTAGATCAATTTATAGAGTTCACAGGTAATTGATGAGCAAAAATAATAAACTGAAAAAAGAAGAAGAAGAAACTCGATCTTAAGGGTCCGTACAGAAAATATCAACTCACCAACCATTCAACGATCTTCTTAAGGCCAAAAGCTCACTACATATCTAACATTAACTAACTTCATTCTAATCAATAGCTAAATTAGTTGATGGTGTATAAGATCGATAACCATGAATCTAAATCCCAAAAAAGAAAATTATATTGAAAAAATACAGTATGGCCGTATATGATAGAGAGATAACATCTTCACAGACAGAGATAGAATCTAATTATATAATGATCGAATGGATCCATCAAATACCATTAAACATGAAAAACAATTATGTGCAGTACCATAAAACAATTAGACGAAAAATATTAAACATGAAAAATAATTATGTGCAGTACCAAAAACAATCCCAATACTCTCTTCTCTTCTCCTCTCCTCTCTCAACTCTCTTTAGTCTCTCAATGGTAAGAGTGGTGACCACTCTCAACTCTCTTTAGTCTCTCAATGGTAGGAGCGGCCGCATCGGCAGCCACCACGGCTGCCTAAACTACCTCCGCAATAGTAACAAAATAATTCGCCGCACCTAAAATATAACATCAAAACCAAACATAAACTAAGTAACAATTAATTTTAGCCACAACACTCACGGTATTCTAAAGAAATGCACACAAACCTGCAAAGCATGGTCGGGCAGCCGCTTTTTCTGGAGACAAAGACTCGGCACCTCGGACACCTAACCCACTTTTCATGCTCGGCAAGTTTCATGAGCTTTATATCCTCATGGCTCCTCTCATCTTTCCTCAGCTTCCGGAACTCGGCGCAATCGATCCCAGCATGCCACGGGGCCTTACACGGCACGCAGAAGAGGCGCCTGCACTCGGGGCACTCCGACTCCTTCAGCTCCTCCGTCCCGTCGTCGATCAATGGGGCGGAGCAGTCTTTGTAGGGGCAGTAGAGTTTATTCTTCCCCAGAACCATGGCCTCGCATAGCGCGTCCCCCCACCGCTCGAACACCGCCCTCGGTAGTATCGTGCAGCAGAGGTGGGGATTCAGGCGGCCGCCGCAGCGGGGGACGGGGCAGCGTATATCGGCGGTGTTCTCTTGAAGCTTCGCCGCCACGTACTTCGATATGCACTCCGTGCAGTAGCGGTGATCGCAGCCGGTGATTCGGAACGAGTCGTGGATGGACTTGTCGTCGGTGCAGATTTCACAGGTGAATGATCGGTTGAAAACGGTTTCGTCGCGGCTCTTCGAGTTGGAAGACTCGCCCTTGTAGAAACGCCGCCGTTTGGAGGAGACTTCGACGACGTCGTCTTCGTCGGCGTCTAGGGTTAGGTCGATGACGGCGCGGCTGTAGTCTTCGATGGAGATGGCGTCGGCTTTGGTGGCGCCGCTCTTGAAGCCGGGCTGTTTTGAGCAGAGGATGGAGATCTCGTCGTCGTCGTCTGCGATTTTTAGAACTCCGATCGCCATAGGAGGGTTGCGTTTCGAATCAGTGATGATTAATGAGGGGGAGAGAATGATAGTACGACATAAAATAATATAACCCAATAATATAAATAACAAAATTCAATTAAGGGGGTGTATTCAATTCAGATTATGCAGGATTTTTATAGATTTTTTAAATCCATAGACTCTGCACAGAGTTTGACTGACTCTGTTTATTGATTTTGATGGATTTTCATGGACTTGCAGTATTGTGGAATAAGTTTTTTTAATTAATTTCCATGGATTTTCATAGACTCTGACGCTGAACTATTGTAACTATTTATTTATATAAATAAATGCATATGAGTCACAATTCTAAATAAATAAATAAAATTATCTATATTATTAAAAAAAAAACCAATAACTTTATTTAAATTGGTTGAATATGTTTGTAGGGAGTATCCAAATTCATCAAATTATGTCATTTTTCAAAACAAGAACCGTATTTTTAAAGAAAATTCAATTAATGTATTTTTAATTAAAAAAATTACTCTTATTTTTTTCGTTCAAATGTTGTATTTCAGTTTAGTCATTATTCAATTACTTGAACCTTAAAAAACGTAGCAATAATTTAACTAAAAAAAAATCAAAATGAAAGTTGATAATTAAAAGTTACATGATCGAATTTTATAAGAATGAGGGATTTTATGAAAATATTGATTTTCAAGCAAACTCTAGTACACAAATTTTTGGTACTAGATAGTTATAATTTTGATGTCTTTTAAATTAAACTATAATTGTTTGGAGAAAAGGTAAAAAGTACGGAGAAGGGTGGCGGAAATGGTGACTTTGATTTTTTTTCCAGAGAATCCGTAGAAATCTCTGGGTTTTATAAAAGATTTTGAAAAGTGAAATCTCTTTATATTTTAAAAAAAGAATCCAGCAAAATCCATAGAGTATTAAAATTCATGGACTGTTGAATACCTATAGATTTTTTAAGACTTTAAAAAGTCTGCATTGAATACCTCATGATTTTTAAAGACTTTATAAAATCTGAATTGAATACCTACATATTTCTAAAATCCATAAAAATCCTGCAGAATCTGAATTGAATACACAATTAAACTAATTATTAAAGTTAATAATATTATATTATTCTATGTCGTATTAGAGAATATCGAGGATTTTATGAAGATTTTACAACGAATTTTAGGGCATATCTGAGGTTTCATGATAGTACGTTTTAGGTTTGGAACATACGAAAGGATTAAGGGAAGATTATAGAATATCAAATCTGGCCTTATTTTATTTTTATTTTTATTTTATTTTTGGTAACATCGACCATTTTTCCCTTAAGAATTTTATTTTCTTTATTAATTTTTTCTTTAAAAATATATTAAAATTAATTTTCATTAGATATAGCACACTTAGGGGGTGTTTGGCTAAGCTTATAAGTTGTGATTGACTGCTTATAAGATATTTGACCTTATAAGAGTATCTCCAACAGTTTCTCCTATTTTCCAGCAGCACTAACAGTAAAATAGTGCAGAAACAGTAACTTATCTCCAACAGTTCACACTAAAATACAGCAGAAAAAGAATATTTCAAAATACCCTTTTTCATTTATTTTTTTAATAAAATGTAAATATGATTTTTTTTAAAAAAAATTATGGCAATGATAAAAATTTTAACTCATTAAGATAAAAACAGTAGATATTGTAAATAATTAAAATTACATTCTTAATAAATTATAAAATTACAAAAAAAGCATATATTGAAAAAAACAAAAAAAAAAATATGAATAAAAAATTTAATACACACAAAACGAATAAGCATACATCAAATTAAATTGTGAAAAGAAAAAAATAAATTTATTACTCATACAACAAAACAAACTAAATTGAAATACTACATCACAAAATAAAAATCACAAACAAAAAAGAGCACAAAATGATGAACACAAAATTATAGTGCAATGAATAGTGTTACTCTATATTTGAGGGAACATTGTTCATTACACTATACTTACTCTATTTTAGTGCATTGTTGGAGATGCTCAAGCACTCTAAAAGTGTTGGGCAAAATAAGCTCTGAAAGAGCTTATAAACTCCAAAAATAAGCAACCAGGTGTCTTAGCGCACCTGGGCACCGGGCTCCTCCCTTGAAGGAGTGACCCGGGTTCGATCCCTGATGGGAGCGAATTAGGAAGATATAAGATGGCTTGGAGATTTTCTTGGAGTGTTTGGGAGCTAGGTGTACTAACATCTAATCTAACATCTAACATTTGCCCGATCAAAAAAAAAAATAAATAAAAATAAAAATAAAAAGCCCTGCTTATAAGCAATCAAAAAAATAAGCTCCTTCACCCTAACTTATTTTTTCAAAACATGACTTTTTCATTGTATAACTTCATATTTTTTTAATATTTCAATTATAAACACTTCCATTTGATTGTAGAAAATTATAAATTATAAAAAAAATAATTTTTTTATTTTTTTATTTTAATTTATTTTGAGCTCTTTTACCCAAACACTTTGAAATCTTATAAGCTCTTAAATCTAAGAGCTTATAAGGTCTTGAAACATCTTATAAGCACTTAGACCAACTTCAACCCAGTACTCTATTTTAAAATCTATTCCAACCACATACTCTATATATTTAATTAATTTATTATTCTTTTATATTTAATTTTAATAACCTAACAATATTGACAAAATTAAATGAATAATACTATGATTTATTAACATATATTGAAAATTAAATAATAACTAAATAAAAATATTATGGCTTCTTGAACTATTAAATTGTAAATTCATCCGTTTTAAGCAAAATATGATTTATGTAATGTTAATTTTTTTTAGAAATACTTTAAATGTAATTTTTATAAATAGGAGTATATGAAATTAAATGAAATAATATGATATACGAATTAGTATAATTAAATAATTCAATATCTACGATTAAATTTTTTTTCGAACAATGAAAATAGAGTATGAAGTATTGAACAGTAAAACTGTTCAATACTTCATACTCTAACTGCAAAATAGAGTACGGTTGGAATGACCTCCATTCTCCAAAATGAAGTAATACTTCAGAATGAAGTGTGGCTCTTAGAGCTTATAAGCTTCTCGAAATAAGCTTAGCTAAACACCCCCTAATACATCATTCAATTACATTAAATATGATTCGGTTAGTTGGAAAGTATTTTTCGATTCAGTAGTCAAAAGCAGATAAACTTAAAACAGATGATGGTTAAACTTCTCGGCCAATTTAATGGTGTGCTTCGTTCGAGTGAGAATTTCATATGAATCGTCGCACAATGAATGTTAATTGTTCTTTTGAATGTAAGAAAAATCAATTTATAACGAAATATTTAAATCATATTTGGAAATTAATTTTTTGTATTTGTTTTAGTAAAATTAATATAAAAAATATTGTAATATAAATCTATAAATCTATATATATACTAAAACAAAATAGTGTAATTTTCCTCTATTTTTTTTAAAATTTTTTATTTGTGCATGATTATAAAATTTCTCTAATTAAATTATACATTTTGTTATTTCCTATACAAACACTTAATGCATTTAATTATTCCTATAAAACCCTTTTTAATTCATTAAAATTTAACATATAAAATGAATTTTCAGCTTCAATATTAATTGATTTCCTACTTTATAATATTTTATTATTGATTTTATTTATCTCTTGACTAATAAGTCCGTCCTTTCACAAATCTCTACTTCCGCCTCTGCGGCAAATGAGCGTGAATCCTGTCATTCAGGGAGACGTCACCTCTCTCTATTCTTCCAAGGAAGACCTTTTTGCCCCGTTGTCGTCCCTCCGTGCTGAAGTTCAGAACCTTACGGGTGCCATCAACCTCCTCACTGATGATGTCAAAAAGGGGGAAGAAGAAAAGGAGAAAGTCGAGAAGAAGAAGGAGAAGAAGGAGAAGTGGAGGGCTAAGGACGTCTCATCTTCTGAGACCATGTCGTCGTCAGGCCCGGTCCTGGGCCTAGGCCACGAGTGCACTCGCCTAGGGCCCAGGACAATATGGGGCCCCAAAAAAAGAAAATTTAGTCTTAATATATACTCCCTCCGTCCCACTTCAGTAGTCCTCTTTCTTTTCGGCACGGGATTTTATGCGTAGTGTTAAATTTGAAAAAGTATGGGGTCCACATCAAAAGTAAGGGTTAATTTTTGCCTTTTAAGGAAAGAGGACAAGTGAAGTGGGACGGACGAAAATAGTATTGAGGACTACTGAAGTGGGACGGAGGGAGTATACAACTGAAAATGTCCAATATTAATCAAGGCCCAGTATTCTGAAAAAATAAGACACAAGGGCCAATAATATTAAAATTTTGTGTATTTCAGACATAAAAAAAATAAAAATATAAATAAATTAGAAATATATTTTTTAACGGTAAATTCACTTTCTACGCAAACACAATTGAGATTCTTTGTAAAATTCGATCTTCAGTCTTGACACCATCAAAGGTCTTCAATCTCCAATTCTCCATCCTATTTCCTATTCGATCCACCGTCCGTCACGAATCCGATCGGAGAAAAGAACAAGGAGCAAGCAACCGAGCAAGGAGGTTGATGTTTTAGGTGTTTTTCACTATATTCAATGTGCTAACTAGATTTATTGATGGTTTCTAATTAGGAAAACTGGAATTTGGAATTTAATACTGATATGGGGAGGCTTTTACTTTTTTAATTCAAGTAATATTGAAATTTGGGGTTCTATGGATGAATATGAAGGGAATGGAAGCGATGGTTGTGTGGCTGGTGAGAATTAATGGGATAATGGTGTTTTGGAAGTTTTATATGTGATATTTGTTAACATCGGTTCGGTTTTTATATAATAGTACTAATTCAATTTTAAATAAATATTTTTTGTATTATACAAAGGGGTCTACATTTTCGATTTCGCCTAGGCCCCCGAAATCTCAGGACCGGGAAAGCTCTCGACACCCAGTGGATAGAGGATGTCCTTATACCTTTCCGCAGTTTGAAGCTAATAAATTACAGTATAAAACAATTCGACTAGCCATTAAACGAAGCTGCCATTGAGTTAAGATAATTGCATGGCAAGTAAAAATTTGAGTAAGACTAAAGTTTTCTGCTATGCCACCCCCTCAGATGCCTTAACCAACAAAAACAGATCCGGGAAATTTAACTTAATCCCAAAGCCACTGTACAAATTATGAAGTCGACATCGCCGTCCTCTGTCTCAGCCTTCCTTACCTCTAAATAATACTACTAGTAAAGCCAGTTTATAAGTTATAAACCCCCATCCTTCCCCACATTTCAATCAAACGCCTCGTTCGGACAAGAGGTAATACGACGAGCAACTAGACCAAACTTAGTGCTTGCATTTGGTACAATAATGAAGGTGTACGTCCATCTGAGCCCCGCAGTTGTAACAAAAGCAATGTCCACACCTATCATAGCACATAACAGCAACACAAAAACTAAATCAAACCTTCATCAATTCTCAATGGAACAAAGAAATCAAGAAAACATATAAATTTCATTCTTTCAACAATGCCAACAGACCTGCAACGCATGTACAAGCATCCCTCAGTTTTGGAGACGAAGAATCCGCACTTGCTACACCTAGTCCATTTGCTCTGCTTCGCGAGCTTCATCATCATTATATCCTCAGTGCTTCTCTCATCCTCTCTCAGCTTCTGAAACTCGTCACACTCGATCTCCGGATGCCACGCAACTTTGCACTGCACGCAGAAGAGGCGCCTGCACTCGGGGCACTCCGACTGCGTCAGTTTCTGAATACCGTCGTCAATCAGCAGCGCGGAGCAGTCCTTGTAGGGGCAATAGAACCGCTCCTCCCCCAAAATCATGGCCTCGCAGAGGGCGTCGCCCCACCGATCGAAAACGTCCTTCGGCAGAATTGTGCGGCAGTGCTGGGGCTCGAGGAAGCCGGCGCAGTCGGGGACGGGGCAGTTTATGCCGGTGATGTTCTCCTGCAGCTTCGCCGCCACGTAATTCGTTACGCACTGCGTGCAGTAGCTGTGGTCGCAGCCGGCGATTCGGCACGAATCGCTGATTGGCTTCTCGTCGGTGCAAATCTCGCAGGTGAACGAGTGGCGGAGAACGGCGTCGTAAATGACAAGGCTTTTCGAGTTGGACGATTCGCCCTTGTAGAATCCATTTTTCCGTTGGGCGGAGGAAGGGGGGAGTTCGACGACGTCGTCGTCGTCGTCGGTTAGGTCGATCACTACTTTCGCGGTCCGGCGGCGGCCTTCGACGGAAATGGCGTCGGATTTGGTTGCGCCGCTCTTGAAGACGGATGGCGCTGTGTGGAGGATGGAGATTTCGTCGTCTTCTGCGATTCTTAACAATTCCGTCGCCATTGAAGCGTTGATTTGTAGATCAGTACTATAGAAGTTGGAAACTGAATCGGTGATGGAGGCTTTGAGTACTGAGAGTTTATGGGAAGTTTCTTGAACGGAATTAGGGCATTTGAAATTTGAAATTTTACAGAAATTTAAGGGGAAAAAAGAATTATAGGAAAAGTAAAGAAAAAGAAGATATGGAATATCAAATCTCCGCCGTATTTATCTCGGGAAACAAATTTGATAGAGTTTAAAGTCGTGGTAAATTTAATTCTTATTCATTTTGTCTTTCCAATTTCCGCATTAATTTGAATGAAATAATCTATATGCCCTTTTATTTATCCAAAATTAGTCTATTATTAATAAGGCTAGTAACATGATTTTTGTAGACTATTTAGTCCTCAATCATTAATGATTAATTTGATTTAATTTTTTATGACATATTTTAAAAAACTTTCCTTTTGTACGTATAATTATATCTTAATTAAGATGATATACTTAATCCAAAACATGCAAATTAACATTTAGCTCAATTGAATAGAACTATACAGATTATACAAATTTGATTGCCAAATACAAAGAATGATTATTTATGATTTAAAAAAAAAAAAAACCAATTAAGAACCTATATACTAATCAACGGATTATTCATAATAAGTTTTTGATTAATTTCTTACTATTAAATAAGATGATGGTAAAATGATATTCTTAAGCTAAAGGAAAAAATAGATTATATTCTTGAATCAAAGGAGTAAATTCTGTTTAGATGTAATTTACTTGCTAGCTTAAAAATATTAATAAAACATATATTATGAAGCACGTTTAATAGTATGTAAACATCCCTCGGCTTATATTTATATACAATAAAATTCTAATACACTACTTTTACAATTTGGATCATTACACATTTTAAAGATATGACTATGGTTCGGTTATTTTATTAATATGAATATGATATGGTAATTTAATTAGTTTAGATTCATGTTTGGATTTTAAGAAGTTCTATACTTATAATTCTCAATAATATATAAAAACCTTTTTCTTTTGAAAACATTTACCAAAAACTATATTTCATTAAACTTGTAAACCAACGGGTTATGTATAAATTCTTCAATTAATTTACACATGCTTACTTTGAAACATTCTAATTGTAAGTTTATCTTTAATAATTTTTTTATAGTTTATCATAATGTAACTAAGGCGTATAAAATATTTTTACAAAATTAATATTTATATATAAGATGCTGTGTATGTACAATAATAAATATTCTTATATATAAAAAGTATTTGTAGAAATAAAAGACCTTTATTAATGTGGAGAGAGATGATTAATTACTACTAATGAATGTTACTTAATATAAATCTCTCTACAAATATGTATAAGGATAATTATGTAAAATTAGTGATTAAAAAATGCATAATGACTCTACAGCCCTTTTATGGCCAGCCATAATATGGCCATTTAGCAATTGCCAATACCCAATGAATAAAATTGAAATGATTAAGCGACTTAATTAACGGATATGAATCACTAGAGGTAAACCGATAAACTCAAATCCCTTGGGTTAATTCTGCAGTGGAATTTTAACGGTAGAACATAGATTCACTAAATAAACCCAGCCAGCCCCATGAATTAGTCCTGCAATTGGAGTTGGATTTGGCGTGAACAAAAAGAGATTAAAATGAAAAAAGAAAAATAGAACATAAAAAGCTTTGGATAGCCCTCTTGCTCTTGCATCCGTCTTTGTTTGAGCTAAACATGAGTTTTGGGTTGAAAATTCGATAACCCTTAAAATAGTCATTTTATTATTTTTAACTGAAAAATTAGTCATTTGAATAAAAAGAAAATAAAAATTAGACACTCTTGTCAAACTAACCTTAAATACAAATTCAAAACACATACATTCTAATAATGAAGTAAATTTACACCAATATACGAACAATTACATAACACAAGTACAATATGCAATTGATTAAAACTTAGGTCAATCCAGACTCACTATGCGGCTGACCCAACTCGATCGACCCGACTCGAATATTCAGAAATTAAAAAAAAAATTGCAGCAAAATGTTAATCTTTATAAATAAAAAATTTGTATCTATTTTCATGTATGTTGTTTATAATATTGTCATTAAATTTTCACATATTATGATTTGAAATATATATTACAAATATTTTATAGGGTTCACATATCCATTTATATGCATTAGGGTTTAACTAACGGATTGTGATACGATCAAGAAATCGAGGAGATTATGTAATGTCTATTAATTCTAGTTTTGTTATTGGGCCTAGGTTAGAGTCCAATTAGAATATGTAAGCCCATTAGGTTTTAGGGTGTCAAACCTATTTAAGGTTCCATGTATGTTGGCCGTCATATTATCGAAAATAGAATTGTGCTTTCGTGTTTTGGCTTCTCTCGAGAAGATTTGGAGCTCCGGCCGCTCGAAGAGCCGTTTTCTTTCGTTTATGGAGTTTAGGCAGCTCGAATTGTCCTTTCATTGATACTAGTCGTATCAATTGGTGCTTTCATTGAGAGATTTCTCTTTGAAAATCCAATTTTATTCCAAAAAAAAAAAAAAAAAAAAAAAAAGAAGAAGAAGAAGAAGAAGAAGAAGAAGAAGAAGAGGAGGAGGAGGAGTTCGAACCAGAAGAAAAAGAAGAGAGGATCAACGGCTGTTCGGATTCTATTCAAAAGTGAAGACACGTTGGGTAGTGCGAAGCCGTGCGAAGCCTTGGACGAGATCTGGTAACTGGAATTTCTTGGTTTCTTTTCTCTACTGCTGTTCGTTCTTGTGGGTGCGAAAATTGAAAGTATATGGGCTTTGGATTTCTTGGTTTCTTTTCACTATCATTAATTGAGCAAAAGAAAAGTGTGGATTAGTTTTGTGTTGGTGCAATTCTGTTGGTTCGTGTGGGAAGGTAATTTGGGTCTCGTGGGTGATTGAGAGGGAAGATTTGAAGGGGAAACAAGAGGGGGAGATTAAATTAATTTGGGATAGTGGATTTACTCACAGTAGAAGATCATTTTGGTTTCTGATTTAGTTTACAGTGAGGGATTCATCCGGGAATATTTGAGATAAATGATGTTTGAAGCTCTCCAGGGAAGGGTTATATCTACTGCATCATTAGACTCTCTTAAATTTGGAGGAAATGGTGAAAATCCTTATGAGTGGTTGTCAAAAATAGACAGATTTTTCACTCTTCGCAATCTCCCTGATGAGCAGCGACTTTCATTCGTATTTTATCACTTGGAGGGAGAAGCATTGGCTTGGTTCCAGTGGCTTGAGATGAATTGCTTGTTAACGAGTTGGAGCGGCTTCTTGCAATTGTTTAAGTCTCGTTTTGGATCAAAATTCGATGACCCTCTGACTAGGCTGCTTAACTTGCCTCAAATGAGATCAGTTAGAGACTATCAAACTGAATTTGAAGATAAAGCGAGTCATGTAACTAAGGTGCCAAAAGCAATTTTAGATTCTGAACTTCTTAGCCGGAAAGGGCTACAACCCACTACTCTCACAGAAGCTTTTGATGTGGTCTACAGAGCACTTGAAAGGAATTATCAAGGGAACAGAACGAGGTGCAAGAGAAATCCCAAGAGCAATGTGATCAGGAAGAATTGGCTGTCCATGGCCACTTGAATTCAAGATATCCGCCAAATACATTAACTACAAGTGGAGAGGATGCAGCCCGTGGTGATATTGTGTACCATGTTCAGGAAATACAAGAAGAGTTGAAGGTCCATCAAGATTCTCATACTTTTGACGAGCTGAAATGCAGGGGCTATTTAATGTGGAATCTTGGAAAAGCAACTGGAGCTGATAATCAAAGCCAAGGTATTAAAGGGCTGCGAGGCACCATTCCAGCTGATCCAAATGATATATTCGTGACGGATGGAGCCGGCCTTGCAGTTCATACGATGAAGCAACAACTATTGACAAGACCGGAAAAAGATGGAATCCTTTGTCATGTTCCACATTACTCTCCTATTTCTGCTTCAACTGCCCTCCAGGGAGGCTCTCTTGTTTCTTATTATCTTGATGAAGCAACAGGATGGGGTCTGGAAGTCTTTGATGTGAAGCAGCAGTTGGAATATGCCAAATCAGTAACCATGATCAAAATGCAAGTTAAAAGGTCTTTATCTCAAGTGGATATTGTCATAAACCTCTGCTGCAAAATGGACAGGTTATTTCATTGTTGGGGAGATACTTTTCTTGAAGTCTCCCTACCAGTGTTTATTTTCAGCCTCTACGCACTTGAAGAAGTCTACAAGGACTTGATTCTCCACCTTGAGGACAAGGTGGTTTTGAAGGGGTGAAGAGTTGATACGATCAAGAAATCGAGGAGATTATGTAATGTCTATTAATTCTAGTTTTGTTATTGGGCCTAGGTTAGAGTCCAATTAGAATATGTAAGCCCATTAGGTTTTAGGGTGTCAAACCTATTTAAGGTTCCATGTATGTTGGCAGTCATATTATCGAAAATAGAATTGTGCTTTCGTGTTTTGGCTTCTCTCGAGAAGATTTGGAGCTCCGGCCGCTCGAAGTGCCGTTTTCTTTCGTTTATGGAGTTTAGGCAGCTCGAATTGTCCTTTCGTTGATACTAGTCGTATCAGATTGCCTTGCAGAACATGTAGAAAGTACGAGCATTGTTATTAATGATGTCCATTAAGAATAATGTATACACTTTAGACAATTGACACTCTGAGCTCCAATATAATATGTTTCTGATTACCTGTTTTATTGTTATGCATTATTATTTTGGAGTAAGATATAAAAATATACATATGAAAACATTATGTTAGACCATGGTGTGATCCTCATTTACAGTCATATTAAGAAGTCTAGTTTGTGGTAAGTAGAAGTAACTATGCCAATTATGTGATGTGTAGTCGCCACGACTCAAATTAGTTAATATTCTTAATCATGATACTATGATGAACCCAATGGATGTTGAATTATTTAGTACGCAATTGTAAGTATGATTGTATATTTATTATTTCCATGATGTTAAGTCATATAACCCAAGTGGGAGAATATAAAAAATTATGTCTCACGTGACATAAGAAATAAATAAATAAATATAATTGAGATAAAAATATAATTGAGCTTATTGGAGCAATTTAATGGGTATCTGATATTTGATGGGAATTACAAAATAAGCCTCACTAATGACAATATATTACTAGGTCCCCTCCCCGACATCTAGATAATCTATATACTATATAATAGTAAGTCCGGATCTATTTTTAGTAATTTCAGTTCATTAATTGCATGCATGTATCAACATTATTACATGCATTTATTATAGTTATTTATTGGAGAATATATACCTTTACTAGTGTAATGCCCGTCGAAATTCGACGGGATTCAATTTAATTCATGATTTTACATAAAATTTTAATGAAAATACATAATTTTGTATATTAATTAATTATTTCAAGCAGCCCGTTACTCATGGTAATATGAAATGAGTTAGTAAATTAATATTTTTACGATTATTTCATCCCGTCAAAATTTGACATATATCACTTTATAATTTTATTTTAATCAAAATATAAAATAAAATAAAAATATATTAAGCCGCTCCGTTTTTATTTTAACTAAAGCACCCTTCAGATGGATCTTTTTGACCAAATAAAAAGGGATAGTTAGGGTTAACATAAATTTAGAGAAATAAATTATTACAAATTCTTATAAATTATTTTAATCTGCCCGTTACTTGTGACATTAAAAAAAAAAATGTTAAGACGTAATATCACAATTTTTCGATTAGCTCATTGCTTGATATCACGTTAGCATGAATAGTGCAAATTTGCCTGTTAATTTTTCTGTTAGCCCGTTGTTCGATATAACGTTAGCATGAATAGTGCAGATCTGCCCGTTAAATTTTCCGTTAGCCCGCTATTCGATATAATGTTAGCATGAATTAGTAATGCATTAATGAATTTTGATGAAGATACATGATCTATTTATATATGTACTTTGTCACTAATTTCTTGTAAAAATTATATATAATCAACGTGGGACAACTGATAGTGAATAGATTTGATGATTATTACTTAATAATTAAAAAATTAGGGTAATTTTTCACATATAAAAATCGTTCGATTTTTGTTTTTGAGATTTTTACATTAATTATGTAGTTTCTCAAATTAAAGATGAATTTTGGTGGAAATATATGGATCTATTTATATTAGTTAATTCATTGTTAAGTTTTTGTAAAAAATCGATGTGGGACAGAATTCATTAATGTGATATAATTGGATTAAATATATATAATAAGCCAAATCAATGAGAATATTCCAAAATATTCAAAAAAATCATATCGAATTAATAAGTACGAGTGTATTCTGTCACAAGAAACACTCGTAGTATCCCGTAAAAGAAATAATATTTCAAAATTATATCGTAAAACCCGTACTACGTCTCGGTGGAAATGCGTGCCGAAAAGTCAAAAAACAAATGAGTCAAGAAGCTGGGACCGGAGTGGTATATAAGGACAAGTAAACACACATGAGGTGTAATAAATACAAACTAAATTGTTAAATTAATTGTAAATTCTTTTGGACCCAAAATTAATAAGTTAAATACCCTTTATTATTGTTTCTTGAATTTTAAAAAATTAAAATCGATATAATTATAAATTATGGTCAATCATACTTTCATTTTTTTTAATACTTTATAATTGAAAATATTCTTATTATATGGTATATAATAAAAGCGTATCAATAACTTTTTAATGATATATTAATAAAAACGTTATAAAAGCAATAATTATTATAGAATAAATTAATATCTTTCCTAAATATATATATTTTTTGCGCCTATAAATTCAAAATTTTGCTAACCAAAACATATTTCATTTGTGTTTATGGTGAAGGAAGATGAAAGTCCGATCACGAAGGCATTTTCTACGTATTGAAAACTTAATTATTAGATTTATATGAATTTTATCATACATCTATTAGTTAATATGATGCATTTTCCCTGTTTAGATGATTCAATATTCCCCGTTCATTTCAGATAAAAGTTTGTCTTTATGACTAGTTTATATATAGAAAATATTAGTTTATTTATTAGAAGTATTTATCTCAAGAATAATTATTATTAATGTTATATAATATTTAATACTCTTTATATATTAAAGTATATAAAATTTTAAAATAATATTATAAATATTATATCATAATTGCATTTATTATTCGTCAATAAACAATTAAATTTGACATTACAAAAATATAAATTATGACATGTAATTAATTCATTCTATTTATATAAATTGTTGTGCTGATATATCTATAATACTACAACTAAATCATTCGCATTGACATTTTTTATCCAAACTAGATTTTGCAACTGTGCGATGCACGGTATCAAACATGTTAAGAAATTATGATTAAAATAATCTGTAATTATTTAAATCTAGCGAGTAACCCCCTGTCTCATTACATTAGTCTTACTTTCTTTTTTGTTCGTCTCATTATTAGTCTCATTTCATAAAGAAGAAAAGATATAACACATAAAAGCACATTTAAAAACCCCTTTATCTACGCACTTTATGGTTACTATGTCATATCTCAATGGAATTGATGTAATGAGACGGAGAGATTATCTGAGTAGGGATATCAATGAACCGGATTTTGATCAATTTGATCCATATCCAAATCTAAAATTCTAGACGTAGATTCGAATGCATTGATCCAAAAAATTGAATACATGCCCAAATATGTCAGATCTAGCGGATCTTAGGTTTAGACCCCACTGTCCCACCGAATGTTGTGTGTCTCTATAATTTATATACATCACATATATTCAAGAAATTAACACACAACAAATTGGTGGGATGGATGGAGTATATATTCTGGTCACCGAGCCAGTTCTGGGTTTCGTAAAAAAAGAAAAAAAAATCATGATACGGGTCTAACAATTTAAGTGATGTCCGATTTTGACCTCGGTCCATCAGATTCAAAATTTTGACAATTCAAGCTCTACCCAACTAATCTAGACCACCAAATCTGAATCGGGTCATGAATCCACTGTCATCCCCGTATGTGAATTTCGGCCTTCTTCAATTTCAGATTATAATTTATATTTAATTATTAATACTAAAAGTGTTTCATTTTTTTAGAGCTCAATTATAAACTTTTCAAATAAGTTTACCCTTGCTAAATACTCCCGAAGTATATGCTCTCATTCTTTAATAGTTTGAGTTGTAAATTTGCAAGTCACTTCATTCTTGCTTCTCCCCTGAGGCTTATTTAATTTTCAATCATTCTCCTACTCATTTGATATTCTCCTACTCATTTGATAAGGTAAATGAGATAAGGTAAAATAAAATAAAAATTATCTTAATTGATAAGATTAGATTTTAGGAAGATAACTTGCATACTTCATTTAGTAGCACATTTTAGGATAGAGTTTGAAAAGAATACGATGAAAATAACCAATACAACTTACTTTTCACTTTGTCAAAGAGCTACTTTTGCATTAAATAAGAGTAGTAGTTATGTGCGCTTCAATTAAAATAAGTGATTTTTATTTTGTTAACCTTTATTGTATAAATATTGCAATTTAGAAAGTAAATAATAATAATAATAATAATAATAATAATAATAATAATAATAATAATAATAATAATAATAATAATAATAATAATAATAATAATAATAATATATCGTGTCACTTTGGAAATCCTTTTATATCCTGCTCAAGATCTTGAAAGATAGTGATAGAATAAAAGGACCTCTCCATATTCTTTGTTGGGGTTGTTGTATAACTAAAGCAAAACCGGTTGTTTTAGTGGTTACGACACAGGTCCACTGTTAACAATCCCTATCTGGAAGAATATGTATAAGCAAGAATAAAGCCCATTATCTCATGTTTTAGACCACGTGTCGATCTGAGTTCGGAGAGGATCACGAAGGTCGTTAATAATGATGAGATATAAACAGTTCACAGTCGAGATAGCTTGGGCTGAGCTATCGGTCTAGACTGCAGCTTAATGGTAGTGATGAGTCCTAATCACTAATTATGCTGGTACGGTGGAACGTATTGAAGGATCAAGGGAGATAATGCTCTTCTGATACTGACCCTGTATCAAAGGTGATATAGGTGAAGAGCAACACATCTCAGGCTCTAGCTCGATCTTAACCTTGGTAAACTATTAGATGTATATGTATTCTTCGATGTTACTTTGATTTACGATGATATGAACTTCTCGTTAGTTCATCTTAATCATGTCGTACTTTGGGTAACACGGAGATGCATAGTATGTCTAATAAGTGTTATCAATAAGCCGTGTCCTATGTGAGTGTAGGCTGACGTTATCCCCTCAGGGGGTTCACAAGGATTATTATACCAAGTCATGCATGTTGATTAAGTTCAGGTATATAATAAGGTGTGAACGGGTACTACCTGAGGAATAGATGTTAACAATTAGGAGCAGTCATGGTAGCTCTAATTGATTAACGGATATGGAAGGTCTTAAAACACGGGGGTCGAACTAAACAAAATACCAACCCAATCTACATAATTGGGACAGAGCGGTGATTCAGCTATGACACTTTAGTGGAGTGCGTCATAGTTCTAATGAGATACATGTTCAGGGGTGGACATGGAAATATCGAATTAGATAAGGCCCAA
Source organism: Thymus mandschuricus (assembly GCA_029379335.1). NCBI lineage: Eukaryota > Viridiplantae > Streptophyta > Magnoliopsida > Lamiales > Lamiaceae > Thymus > Thymus mandschuricus. The sequence goes on from CM057078.1 coordinate 11,346,793, forward strand.
CTCTGTCTGGTATCCGATCCCTAGGATGGCCCAAACAGACCTCGGGAATCGATCTAAATAGTATTATTGAGTATGGGCTCAATAATTGTACTCAGGCCCAATATATGATATATATTGGATTTATATCCGTTGGATGGATATTAAATATAATTAATTTAGATTTATATCCTGTGGGATAAGATTAAATCTAATTAGTTATAATTTAATCATTCATGGATAAGATTAAATCTAATAGGATAAGATTTATTTAATTAAATCTTATGGGGATAAATATCATATATAAATATATTTTGTATATATTTATTTATTTATTCTTCTACTGGAATTAGAATAAATTCTATTTGTTAGAATTAATTCCGGATATACAGTTGCATAACTGAACAGATTAATTCCTTATTAATTCCGTATTAATAAAGGAATAGGATTTGTAAGTTATGGAAAGAGAATAAATATGAGATAGACAAAGATATGGTTGGAGATAAATAAGGAATCATATCTCCTTATTTATGAACCATATAAATACTCTCAAGTTTATCATCTAAACCCTAGAGCACACATAAGTCGTCATTGTGAGATTGGCGCGAATCCCTAGGGCGAGAGAGAGAGTCGGCCGCTGGTTCCTGAGTGAGGGAGATCGAGGTTCCAGTGATCTTGAGACGTCCACCAAGTCTCAGAACTGAAGGTGTGGGATCACATCCTAAAAGATCAGAACCGTAGATCGATCAGACACGACTCAGATTGCACGTTCTTCATAATCACAAGGTATGTACTCGAGCCCTTGCATGAACTTATGTGCACGATCGAATTAACATATCCGAACCAAGATCTGGGTCGGGGCGGCTTTCAAGCAGCCGTTCCAACATTCTTGTCTATGTAAAATACTACTCACTCCGTCCCACTTATAAAGGGTTAACTTTTTTCTGGTACGAAAACTATTGTTGTGATGTGTTTAAATTTTCTTCAGGTTTAAATTAATACTCCGTTTAACGGAGCTTAATTTAAGTAATATATTTTAGATAATAGATTTTTATATATATAAAAAAATCATATGTGTATGATTAACCAACTAAAATCAATAAATATTGTTTTAGATTTAAATTTATAAGTTATTAACTTATTATATAAGGTAGTTTAAAAATAAATCTAAACATTTGTTGATGAAAATGTTATCCGTAATAGAATTCAAAAATGCTTTCGGAAAATAATTTAATTGGTAGTATTATTTTCATTGTTTTATATGATTCCATTTGAAAGTAATAACAAATTTATTAATATGGACGCAATATTGTTTACTATAGAATAATAAAAATTCAAACAAAACAGTGTAGAAATTATCTTTATATTAATGTTATCTTTTTTCTCTTCTTAATTAGTGTATAACTTCAATTAAAATATATATTAAAAAAAAGAAAGAACTTATAAATAAAAGAGTTAATATAATAAACTACCCCAAATGGGATAACAAAATCAATATAAGGACACTCACTTAAAAAACTCAAATTATACCCAAAATTGATGCGAAAGGACACAAATACCCTCAATTTTTCATTAAAACCTATTTTTCTCTATCTCAATTTCGCGCTCTCATTCCGCGGTCCCTCGTTCTCTCTCTATTTCTCTCTCTAAACTCTATCCTATATGTGAACGACGGCGGCATCGGCGGAGGAAGAAGCGAACGACGGCGGCGGCGGGAGAGGAAGCGGATGGCGACGGCGGAGGAGGAGGAAGCGAACGCGGTGGTGGATCTGTTCGCGGGGGAGGAGGAAGAGAACTACGGCGGAGGCAACAACTACGATGCCATCGTCCTCCGCCCCGACGACTTCATCGAGATCTGGTCGGCGGAATCCTCCACCGGCGACGCTCCGATTCTCAAACAAAATTTTCGAATGTTATCTCTGTTATATTGTTGAATTGCGTTTGTATATGGCTTGAGTGAAGTGATTTAGAGCAAACTGAAGCTGCTGTGGGAATTGGGGTTAGCAATCCGAGGTGGTCGCTGGCCGGAATGACCGCCCTAGTCACCGGTGGCACTTGCAGAATCGGGTAAACTTTCCCTCTCCCTTCACCTTCAGCTCTCGGCTGTGCTTTCTAGGACTATAGTAGATTCTATAATCGTTTATTCGAATTCAACCTCAACCAATCGTTATTGCTAGACCTAGGTTTGAGATTTTAGTTGAGGTGTTCATTAACCAATCATTATTGCTTGTTGATTAGAAGGTGGAAATTGGGATTTTGGGGTGAAAACTCAGTTATTGAGGCGCACAACATATGTTCGATGAAATGCCTCAATGGCTGGTTTTAAGGTAAGGAAGAGGCAGATTTTCTGTGCACTCCAGGTGTTCGATGAAATCTCTGAATGAATGTTTGTGCTCCAAACAAGGTGATTTTTGAAATCGAGCTTGTTGGTAATGTATATTATATTATCGTACGGTTGGATGAGTTTAAATGGGCCGTAAAACCTTACGAAAACAATAGTAAAATCGTTTATTGATTGAATATTTTTTGTAAATTGTGGAATTCTCCATGTGTGCCTGATTTTGAATTACTTTGTGATTGATAGTACGAATATATTAGTTCGTACCCGTTTGTGTCATTATTAATGTAATGACTTGTTTATTTCGTACTTCCTTAACTATATATTGTTACGAATAACCATATTTCGTACCGATTTAACATTAATTTGTTTTTCGCACTGATTTTACTATGTGTTGCACTGATTTTGGTTAAAATTTGTGAAATATGTTGGTATTGGTTCTGTTTTGAACTGATTTTGTTAATATTGGAGTGTTTTTTCAGATTTTATTGTTCGAAATGATCTCTATTGTCACGACCGGATTTTGCTAAGGATAGCTAAACCGGGGTACCGTGACTAGGGATGGGAATTAAGAAGGGGGAATAGAAAGGGGTAAGGAATCGAATACGGATCTTGACACATATGAATACTAGAACATTACGATAACTTCGAAGTTTCGGCTCAAGGCCCAAAAGAACACAAGGTTACTTGTCTTAGTCAATACATAACTGAAAAGTACTTAAAAAGTACGTAACTATTACGTAGAGTGTACGCAGCGGAAAGAGTACTGGAATACATGTATGAAGACATGTATTACCGAAAGTCTATCTATTACATAATTACACGACAAAAGGCTCCGCTCGTCACTTCACTCCACCTGGCTCAACCTGCACATTTAGAAATACATGCAGGGCTGAGTACAGAGTACTCAGTGGACACATTGCCGAAAACTATACAATATAATTGTACATGCCATTAGTAAGTGAAACATAGGGATTTTACTGTAAAGATCCTATGTTCACTAAAACTGTTCTTGTGATCTAAAAGTGTCAGCGCTGACTAAGTTCTTTAGTAATCTACCATATCTGAAACTGTGGTGTCGAGGAGGTGGCCACCTCACACGACACCTGACCGGCCAACCCTGAAGATGACTCACGGTCCTGTGTACACTAGTCCAAGCAAGATAGCAAGTCTTAACAAGGACCCGAAATCGATTAACTCAATTGGCGAAGCCAATTCAGATAGGTGTCATACACAAAACAAAAATGTTTATGGCATGACAAGCTGAAAATAACTAGAACTTAATTAAATAAATTCTCATTTTTCTTTGGAAGAAAGCCACCTTAAATAGCGTAAAAAGAGCTGGATTCAAATAGGATCGTGTCATTCGCCTTCCGATCGACTCCCACCTATTTAAAAGCGAAGCTATAAGAATTTCTATTCTTAAAGAATTAATAATTTTTAATAAAGGAATATTCTATCCCTTTTTCCTAATTTCTCGTTTCGACTATCGTTCCGTTAATATATCGTGAGATTATTAATCGGAGTTAATGATTCTCCTTGGCTAGTGATAGCCGTTAATTATCCTCATAAGCTTCGAATAATAATTTATTTGAAGTTATATATATTATTGGATTATTAAACCCAACATTATAATATAATCCATTTCCATGAATTAAATAGGCTATTTTAGGCTCGAAAATTTATCGAGCTTCGTTAATAGGCTCGAATTAGTCGAGTTATTTTATTTAAATAAATATAATATTTCTCGGTAATTTATAACGTTCCTCGTCTAAATTTTATGGTATTAACATACAAAATATTTAAAAAAAATTAAACAGTTGGGCCGTAATTTAATCGGCCCAACCTGAGCCCATTCCCGGCCCAACTGATTCCAACCCATAAGCCCAACCCGAAACCCAGCCCCAAAAACTGACCCAGGACCCGACCCGAAACCCGACCCGGTTCAAACCCTAAGTATAAAAACCCAAATCTCACCATCACTCTCATTTCCCCCAAATTCCCATTCATCCGCCTCATCTCCCATCTCCCTCTTGTCCAGTCGGCGCCACCGTCACCGGCGGCGAGAACCGCTGCCGCCGGTGACGCCATCTCTCTCCCTCCCTCGTTCTCTCTCTATCTTCTCTACCCTCTCTCCCTGTCTCTCTCTATCTTCTCTACCCTCTCTCGGAATGACACCCGACTGGAGTCGACGCTGCCGTTGCCGGCGGCGAGGCTCGCCGTCGCTGGTCACGTCGTCCCCTCCCTCTCCCGTTCTTCCTCCTCTACTTGTAGGGCTCCGGGAGTGCTGCCAGGAGACGCCGGCGCTGGAACGTCAGTCGGGGAACGCCGTCGCCGGAGACCTCCCTCTGAACTCTCACTCTCTCGGCATTCATATATATATTTTAAGGTTTTAACATTTTCTTTGTTTATGCAGGGTTTGGGACAGCAGCTACTCAGCGGTGGAGAGTGCCGTCGAAGCTTGACTCGGGGCCGCCTTTGCCGCCCCGGCAGACTGCTCTTCTCCCGTCGGGGCTTTGGCCTCGACGGAGGTTCGACTCCCTTTCTTTGTTTATTTAATATTCGATTCGTAACTTTTATGTGCATATATATCTTCGTCTTTCGTTTTATGCATAGAAAAGTCTGATTTCATAGTTATTAAATTTAAATTCCATGATTTAAATCAATTGAAGTTAGAGGTAATTAATAGATAGAGGCAGTAGGGCTTGTAGGTTTTATTTCCTTAACATATGAGCATGAACGTTGTTTTAACTACTTAGTAATCATGCTTTATTGTATCTATGATTCATAGAGTGTGTCGAAATATACTTAAGCTTAGTAGTTCATTAGGAGCTCATGCTTGGTTGATTATTAAATCAAGAGTTCAATTTTTAGCATGCTTCCATTGAAATCGAATCTGAAAATTAGCATGCTTGCTTCCTATTGATGTTTAATTTGAAAATGGTGATAATATGCTTACTAGATGTTAGAAGGGCTGTGGTTGCTAGCTTTTCCCTTCCTCTTCCTTAGATCCTCTTCTTCTTCTCTTAAATCTATTTCTTTTGAGTGATGAGAAGGGTGTGAAGTAGAAAACTGATTTATGGTTTATGTTGGGGTATTTATACTTCTTCTTGGTTGTGAAATTGTGCATTACGTATGAAAAACAAATCTGATCTTCTCCCCTTTTTTCTTTATTTGCTGCAGGCTTTCCCTTGTTTTAGGGGATGGTTTTGCAGGGTACCAATTTTTCAAAAGGCTATGGAAGGGATGATGGTGATGGCTAGAAGAAGAAACTGCTGAAGAATCCAAGTAGCAACCCTCTTTTCTTGTCTTTCTCTAACTTTTGCATTAATTGTACATTAACAATACATTGAATGTGTATTAATCCATTCCTTATGCAATAGTTAGATGTATTATTTGATTACTGCAAGTCTAGCTAGGTGTAAGAGATAGAGTCCTTTATTTTCTGATTTCTTCTCTAATCCTATCCTTTTTGCTTTGCAGTTTGCAGGTGGCAAGTTGAGGGACAAGTTGAGGGAAGTTGATATTTTTCTTGGAGCTCAAGAATGGTGTAAGGGGGGAGAATGAAGCTGGAAAACTGGAAAGAATATCCTCTGCTGCTGCTGTCCCTTTTCCCTTCTCTGCCACCTTTTTCTGCTGTTCTTTTTTTTTTTTTTTTTTATCTTTCTTTTGATTCAAGCAACGAATACATGCAATGTACCCCTTTAATTATTTGTTGTTTTAATTTGTATAATCATTTAATTATTCAAGATATTATTATTATTGACATGTGGGTTTATTGTTATTAATTTACTGTTTTTTTTTTATTCATCAATGTATTGATCGAATGTTTGGTTCGATTGCTATCTAACGGTTCGATCATGAACAGATGGGCTTGGCCCATAATGTAAATTAATTAAGATTGCCTTCGTTTAATAACGTGCTATCTTACATGATAATCAATCCGACTATCTTCCTTTCATCATAACATATTAAATCAAGCTTAGATATCTTGATGTATATATTTATAAATATATCTATAAATACGAGTATTACTCGTAACTTATTGCCGTAACTTAGATTTATAGATTATCGAATTTGCGGGCCATTACATCTATATACTGAATATGCTGTGTTTTGGTTAAAATCTGTGAAATATGTTGATATTGGTTCTATTTTGCACAGATTTTGTTAATACTGTACTGTATTTTCAGATTTTTGGGTTCGATAATGATCTAATTCGTACTGCACGTGTTGTGTTTTGGTTAAAATTTGTGAAGTTTGTTCATATTGGTTATGTTTTGAACAGATTTTGTTAGTATTAAAGTGTTTTTTAAGACTTGTTGGTTCGAAATGATCTAATTCGTACTGCATATGTTGTTGTTTTTTTTGTTATAAACTATGAAGTTTGTTCATATTGGTTATGTATTGCACAGATTTTGTTAGTATTAAAGTGTTTTTTAAGATTTGCTGGTTCGAAATGAACTAATTCGTACTGCATATGTTGTGTTTTTTGTTATAAACTATGAAGTTTGTTCATATTGGTTATGTATTGCACAGATTTTGTTAGTATTAAAGTGTTTTTTAAGATTTGCTGGTTCGAAATGATCTAGTTCGTGCTGCATGTGCTATGATTTTTATTATAAACAATGAAGTTTGTTTACACTCCCTCCGTTCCACTCTATTTGGCCTGCTCTATTATTTTATACCTCACATCTATTTACTCTATAGGTCAAATGGGCGCGGAACGGAGCGAGTATTGGTTATGTATTGCACAGATTTTGTTAATATTAAAATGTTTTTTAAGGTTTAATTTTTAGTTTCAGGGTTTAATTCCTCAGTAGACTTTAGTACGAAGTGAATCTATTTCGTACCAATACATAGTTGATTTAGTACGAAGTGAATCTTATTCGTACCAATACATAGTTGCTTTAGTACGAAGTGAATGTATTCGTACCAATAACTGCATAATTGCATACTCAAATATGTATTTCGTAATTCTTATATATAACCGGTACGAATTCTTTATATTTCGTACCTCCTTAAAGTTATACGAATATCACAACTACAGTAGTAAAAAAAAAAAAAGAAAAAAAAACTGAAATTCGAAAACTCGAAAATAAAATTAAAAAAAAAAGGAAAAATAATGAGGAGAGAAGAGACACGTGGAAAAGGGAGAAGGAGGGGGAGGAGAGAAGAGTGGTGTTGACTAGTAAAAGTCAAAGTCTATTAGTAAGGATATTTGTGTCCTTTCGCATAAAAAATGGGTATTTTTTGTGTTTTTTAAATGTGTGTCCTTAATTTGATTTTCTTATACCATATTGGGTATTTTATTTTTCCCCTCTAAATAAAATTGGAAAAAAGTCCTATTAAATTCACCCACTACTTATGAATTTCCTAATAAAAAGGAACATGTAAACGTCCATTATTTGAATGCATATAAGAAATAAAAATATTGTTTGCATTAATTACAAATTTGCCACCAATAACTAATTCTCAATTGATTTCACAATTTCAAACTCCCTTTTTTTATATATAATAGATTTAAGGACGTAGCTCCATTAATTAACTAGGTTTTAGATGAATTTATTACACTGCTATCAACACTGTGAAATCTTTCACTCAATATGTACACATTGCTTTTATTTTGGTAAATTGCATGTATCGTGTATTGAAATGTATATACATTTAAATGATTCTCATATTTTTTTATGATAAACAACCATTTTTTTAAGATTTAACAACATAAATTTTAGAGGTCGCGTTATAGAGGACTCAAACTGAGGAAGAACAACTTTTTATTTATATTTTAAGTAATGTTCTTCACTCTTTGAATATGGATGAGATAATCAGTTTGTGATATGATTACCCATCATATTTTTCTCATTTCCTAGATTTAGATATTATATACATAATAATTTTTCATAAAACACTATTTTTTAGGAGAGAATAAAAAAAGAAAAGAAAAGAAAAAAAAGAAGGAAATATACCCACTGAGGATGGATCATATAGAAATAAGTCCTGGTGTGTAAAATAGGAATAGATCTGGACCATTGATCTTAATTTGATCTGTGGATGTAATTGATTTAAGCATGATTATAAGGTATCATAAGCATGACTAGGTTTAAGCATGATTTTGTACATTAAAAAGCATAATGGTGTTGTAAGCATAAATATATACTGATTTAAGCATGATTTTGTATAGTTATAAACATCTTTCGCATTTTAGCACGCCGGGATTTATTTGCACACGAACCATTCCCTATACCCACTTACCTAAGTAGCTTAGTGAAAACATAAATTTGAAGGAAACTTAATATTTCACTAGTTTTACCCAATTTATGAATTTAGGACTAGAATGCGCTTTTGCTTTTCTGATTTGAATTTGCGATTGCTTCTATTTTCTCCTCTCTCTCATTTGCGGTTGTTTCTCTCGGCTAAGGGTGTCAATGGGCGGGCAATACCCGGCCCGGACCGGGACCCGCTCATTACCCATTAATTCAAAAGTATGCGGTTCTAGACCCGGACTCGACCCGGCCCGATAATACCCAAATGTATTCGGTCCGAGTCTGGACCCACCCGTTCGTTACGGGTAGAGATCTGACCCGGCCCGTTGATTTTTTTTTCCATGCTTACTCTAAAATTATCTATTTAATTACTTTCTCTCTCTAAAATTTCTCCTCAATCACATTATCTCTCTAAGTTGTTCTTCTCTTAAATTTTCTTCCTCGTCACGTTTTCTCTCTAAAATTCTCTCTCTAGAAATTTATATTTTCAAAATTTTATCTCTCGGAAATTTTCTTTCTCGTCATGTTCTCTCTCTAAAAAATTTCTTTTTGTCATTATCTCTCTAAAATATTCTTTCTCTAAAAATTTATATTTTCATAATTTTATCTCTCTTAAATTGTCTTTCTCGTCACGTTCTCTCTCTTAAAAATTTATTTTCGTCACTTTCTCTCTCTAAAAAAATTTATTTTTATCACTCTCTCTCTAGAAATTTATATTTTTGTTTGGTGTTTAGATGTTAGGATTTCCGTTGTGTTTTCGTATTCGTTTTCATAGTTTTTGTGTGTCTTTTCGTTTAAATATGGCTATGATTGGTATTTGTGGAGTTTTGGCGTTCGTATGTGTTAAAGGATGAAAAGGGAGCAAAATGAGTCGAAAAAGGGCGAAAAGACGAAGTTGGAATGAAGGAGGATAGTTCGGAGAGTTGGACGGCCGTCCAACTCATCTGGACGGCCGTCCAAGATGTTCACGCATTGCTCGTCCAAAGCTGGACGCACGTCCAGTACGCTGAAGCAGTTTTTCCAGAACTAGGATTTGGACGCACGTCCAACTCTGGCGGCCAGCTGTTTTTCCTTGTTTAACTAGGTTTTCATACCTAGTATAAATATTACTCTTTGTGGACGAATTTTATAACACTTTTACCTTTATTTAGCTTTTATTTTCAGCATCAAATACTCTAGTTTAGATTTCCTTTTGTTCGGATCCGGATCTTCGTTTCGTTTCGTTTTAATTCAAGACTTCTTCTTTTAATTCGTGTTCTTTGTTCTTCGTCTAATTTCGTAAGTTCTTTATTGCTTTCGTTTATTTGATTTATTTGCTTTTCTTAGTTCTAGATTTAATTTCGTAATTGCTTGTTTAATTTCGTTTGCTTTATTTCGTTTGTTCGTTTCCAAATTCTTAGAGTTAGATTCGTTTTTCTTGGTTTTTTCGATTTCTTGGTTTTTCAAGTTCTTAGAGTTAGATTTATTTGCTTTAATTTCCAGATTTCATTATTATGTCTAGATTAGTTTTCTTCGTTGCTCTCGTTAGTCTAGATTTATTCTTTGCTTTCTAGATTAGTTTATTTACTTGCTTTGATTTAATTGCTTTGATTTATTTTATTGCCTAGGATTTAAAACAAAAACCCAAAAAATTCTCTTTACTTGCTTTCTTAGATTTAGGCTAGATTAGGTTGTTTTTGCTACACGATTATTTGCCCTGTTATGTTTTCCTTGAGATTCGACTTAGGGTTTTACTTGTTAGTGCTACGATAGATTTCGTTCTATTGCGAACACTTTTTGGTGAAACAAATTTTGGCGCCGTTGCCGGGGGAAACTTTAGGCTATTTAATTGTGTAGTATTTTATTTTATTTTATTTTTTTTCGTTCGATTTCTTTTTCCTTCCACTCGGTACGTTTAATCCTTTTTGTTGAGTGTTGTTTATGCATGGTCGCCGAAGTCTTCAAAGGAAATTAGCGCCACCCATTGACAACATCAATCGGAGGAAAGTTATTCTCTCCGCGAAGGAGGAGAAGGAGATCGATTCCCAAGACTTTGATTTAGTCTTGTTGTTTGCAGAGCCCGAAACAATGGCAGCCAGAGTTATGGGCGATTTTGCTCGCCCTACATTCACATCCACCACTTTGGCGATTGTCCTGAAGGAAGCGGTCAGGAATCATGAGCTTAAACCTCACCACATGGCGTTGCTCCCATCCTACCACGGGCTGGCCAATGAGGATGCATTGACGTTCATCCGAGAGTATTGCACGGTGGTGCAATCTATCCCACTCTCGGGTCTCACGGAGGACAACTTGAAGATGAAGTGCTTCCCGTACACCCTCAAGGATCGAGAAAAGTCGTGGTATTTGTCGCTCCCAGCCAACTCTCTCGAAACATGGAATGCCATTTGTGAGAGATTCATGCTCAAGTATTACCCGAACTGCAAGACTCAAGAGGTGCGGTCGAAGATCATGAATTTTTCCCAAGACAATGATGAGCCGTTTCACGAAGCATGGGAGAGGTTCCAAGAGCTACTACAACAATGCCCTCACCATCAGATGGCATCAGAGTTGCTCTGGCAATATTTCTACGACGCACTTAATCAGACTTGTCAGTTCAAGGTGGATAGTTCGGCCGGAGGCAACATAGCGGTCAAGACAGCTGATGAGATGAAGAAGATTTTCGAGACGCTCGCTGCGAGTTCTTAATAAAAATCAGCTAGGCCGAGGAAAGTGGAGGTGAGTGCAATCTAAATGAGCCCCGATATGAAGAAGCAAATTGCCGAAATGTATAGGGATCTCGAGAACTTGAAGATGAAGCAGAGTGCACCGACCCCGAAGGTTGAAGAGAGGAAGCCGTACCAATGCGAGATTTGTGGAGAACTTGGACACATCAAGGAGGTGTGCCACAACATGGGGGAATTTCCATACGAAGGAGGAGTCGAGGTGTACGCTGCTCAAGGTTACCCACCTCAAGTACCTCAACCTCAAGTATGGATGAAACACACGATTCATCAAATCCATAAATACGGCTGGTGCATTTGATAAACCAAATGGCATTACAACAAACTTGTAATGTCAATACCTCGTCCTAAATGTCGTCTTAGACACATCACTCTCTCTAACTTTCAACTGGTGATACCCGAATCTTAGATCAATCTTCGAAAATATGCCTGCTCCCTTTAACTGATAAAAAAGATCCTCAATTCTTGGTAATGAGTACTTATTCTTTATTGTGAGCTGATTTAACTCTCGGTAGTCGATGCACATCCTCATGCTCCCATCTTTCTTCTTAACGAATAAGACTGGTGCTCCCCAAGGCGAAACACTAGGTCTTATGTATCCCTTCTCCAACAATTCCTGAATTTGCACCTTCAACTCCGCTAACTCCTTTGGAGCCATTCTGTACGGTGCTTTCAACACGGGTGCTGCTCCTGGAACTAAGTCAATCGTGAACTCGACTTGCCTGTCCGGTGGTAATCCTGGTATTTCTTCCGGAAACACATCAGGATACTCATTAACAATTGGTATATTATCAAAAGTCTGCTCCTCACTACCATTACCCACCATGTTTACAAGGAATCCTTGACAACTCTCCTTTCTCAACATTTTCATTGTCTTCATTGCGGAAATCACCCTTGGCAAACCTCCTGTCTTCACCCCATAAAACATGAATTCTTCCCCACCTGGTTTATGAAAAGCCACTTCACTACTACGACATTGAATTGTTGCATAATTACTACTCAACCAATCCATACCTAGTATCAAATCAAAGTCCCTCATTTCTAAAGAAAATAAGTGAGTTTCTAATTCTTGTTCCCCAAAATTCAATCTAACGCCCTTGACCATCTTATTAATACTCAATGTTCTTCCTGAAGGAATACTAACCATAAGGTCTATGTTATCTATGTTGAGGGGTAATCCACTTTTCCTACATAACTCGACAGATATGAATGAATGAGATGCTCCAAAATCAAATAATGCTAGCACAGGTATTCCAAATACAGTAATCATACCTGACATGGTTCCACTACTTCCTCCAGCCTCCTGCTGAGTGAACGCGAACAAGCGTGCATTTCCTCCGCTCTTTGTTTTGTTCTCCTTCCCCTTAGTACACTCATTCGCGTAATGGCCTGGCTCATGACATTTGAAACATACTCCTTTGTTCCAAAGACACTTTCCTGAATGGTACTTCTTGCACTCCGAGCACTGGGGTCGCTGTACAAACCCATGAGAACGTTGTGGATTCCCGGAACGGCCCTCCATTCGCTTGTTTGGGAAAGAGTTACTTCCTTTGTTCTCATCTTCAATCTTTCTCTTCCCATTGTTGTTGACATTTCCAAATGGTACCCTATCCACCACTAAACTTGCTTCCACTTCATGAGCACGTCTCACAGCAAGTCTATAACTTGTTATTTCCTGAACTGCTAGAATGCCTCTAATCTCGGAACGCAGCCCCTCAGAAAATAAACCGCCTTATCTCCTTCTACAACGATCAATCTAGTAGCAAAGCGAGATAGTTCTATAAATTTTCGCTCATATTCAGTCACTGACATATTGCCTTGCTTGAGCGCTAAAAACTCCGTCTGCTTCTGATTACAGTAAGAACGTGGAAAGTATTTTTCCATGACAATCTCCTTGAACCTATTCCAGGTTATGTTCCTTTGTTCCTCATCTGTCATTCCACTCTTATAGGACTTCCACCAATGACCAGCATCCTCAGTAAACTGAAACACAACACATGAAACCTTATGTGCATCTGCGCACTCTATATGCTCAAAGATTCTTTCAAGCTCCATAATCCACTCCTCTAAAGCTAGTGGTCCACTTTTCCCATTGAACCTAGGAGGTTTGTACCTTCGAAACTGCTCAATAACCTGATTGGTGGTAGGCTGACGTATGACATCATTTTGTGGGTTAGTATTCATCTGTGCCTGTTGTTAAACGAAGGTCTGAAGTGTAGCTATCAAAGTCTGTACTAAGTTCCCGTCAACCATGATATGCCCTTGAGCACCCTCGCCATCATTATTGTTATTATTATTTCTAGATCCTGATGGTCGCCCGCGCGCCATTCCCTATAGTTCATTATAACATCTACAGTGAATACATGTTTGTGCAATCAACCTATTAATCACAAAAATATACTTTCTAGAATTTGCAACACTTAACACAAAGAAGCATAAAGGTTAAACTTTTATTACTAATGATAATGATAACCTTTGATCTAACATTAAGCAACATCGAGACTATAACTTAAAAAATGTAAACAGAGACAAAGACCTTCCAATGGCATCAACTTACAATATTGACTTTATTCTAACAATTTCAAAAGAGACAAATAATAAAGTAACTAATTGCTTCCTTGCACTACTTCTACTAATCTTCATCATCGCTAATGATTATTATTTCGGGTACATTAAATCCCTCTTGAAACTCATCATCCTCATAGGGTTCTTCATCCGAGTCACTAATTTCATATGCCTCTGCTTCTTCATTAATTATTTGTATCCCATGGTAGTCAATTTCTATTTTCTGAATCAATGCGGCAATGAACTGCTCGAATTTGATCTTATCTGGCCTACCAGCTCTAATCTCGGCCATGCTACGATAAAGTTGCATAGCAGTAAAATAATAAGTAAGTATTATAAATGTCAATACTTTTGATACAGCCTCGTACTGACGAATATGTCTTCAAAAATCACTAGTTCTCTCCACAGGTTTCGTATCTTGATCAGATTATCTACCACACTTAATCTTTCACTCCACTTACGGTCAAAGAAACGGAGTTTTGCAGCCCTATGCATCTCACGTATATGTATGTTAAAGTCTGCCATTCTATGTCACCAAATAAACAAATGATAAGTGCCATCTCTATGTATCCACTAATTACAGTTCTATTTAAAAGATTATAATATGATACTTCCTCTAATCTAATAACATTTCAAAATATAAATCCAAATAATTAAATTATCCTATAAAATCAACATTCATAATAAACTATTCATGCTATCATACACCAATTTCTTACAAAAACTACTTTAATTAATAAAAATGAATTTTGCACTTAAATACATACCTGAGAGCTGGAGTACGTGTCGGAAATGGATGGTGATTTTTATAAGAAAATACTAATTTTAACAAGTCTACAGAAACGTAGACCTGCTCTGATACCACTAAATGTAACACCTAATATTATAAAATTAAACTAGAATATTTTGCGGAAGTAAACTGGCTTTATAACTTACTTTGTTTATGAAACTAAAATGAAAGCTATTATTTATAGAAAAGGAAACGTTAATAACTCCAAAGCAAATTACCATAATTCCTACTTACTCCAATCTGATAATATAACCTATTACATTAAGTACCTAATTCATCCAACAAACTTAAACGCACCTACGTCCATAATCCACACAAGTTAAACATTCCTAATAGATAAGAGTTAATAATAAGTTAAATCCTAACATTACTCTTACAACATTAATAACTAAGCAACACCACACCATTTCCATCACGGCACTCCATGCTTCTCATCTGCAAAGAGTTTTAAGAAAACGGGGTGAGTACAAAATTATACTCAGTGAGGGGGTTTCGGGATATCTCATTTTGTTGTCCAACATGTACATATGATGCAAGAAAATATGGGAACAACTTCAACCAGAGTTCAACAGAACCAAGGGATCATATAACTTCAACCATTAATCATAACAATGTACACAACAAAGTATGATAAATGGGACATAGAACTTCAACTGTGCACAGGACAAATCATAGGCATACTCAAGTATACTCATCTCATACTTCAACCATAATTTTCAGCACATATAAACACATTGGACATAAAAACATTTTTATCAACTATTTTAACCGAAATAAACTTGGGAAAACATTTTACTTTACCCCACCTCAAACTTCTTGAAATATTGAACTTGACAAAGTTCTTAACGAGGCTAACGAGGGCTTAGCTGCTCTTCACCTAATCAAACAAAAACATAATAATGAATACTCAGAATTACTAACTCTTAAGTTGCACTATTCCTAAACTACAAAAAGGAAAAGTCTGTTGGACCTAAACTATCTTTAGGAGTTGGTTATTTATTTTAGTTTATTAACTAATTATCAGAGGAATCAATCACGTTCTTATACTATTTGCTATTCCTTGTGTTATAATTCAACAACTTCTTTTATAACTAGAATTACATTTCTAAAACTCATTATTTGTTTTGCCAAATTTTACATGTTTCTTTAATCAAATTCTACTTCTGAACACCACATGAATTCCACTAACCTTAGACACCAAAATCTTTAAACATAAAATCAATAATCTATACATATATTGTATCTTCCTTTTCCGTCTCCTTCTCGTCTCCATCCCTTAATCTTGGACACTAACTAGTATCCACTAATCAAACATTAATAATCATAACAATCTAGTTCAATTCACTTTACTGTAACACATTCGAAAAGAAGGAAAAATAAATAGAATAAATAAACAAACAATTTTATTGCTATAAGAATTTGTTGTTGACTTCGTACTCCTATTGCTTTAATTACCGATCACTAAGTGAAAACTACAGATTTTAGATCAATTAGAAGAAACCTAACAATACCAATTGATTGGTGTCTAGTTGTTAGGTTTTTAGTCGTCTTTTCGTGTCCGTTTTCCTTTAGTTTTTGTGTGTTTTCTTTGTTTGTGGCTATGATTTGGTTGCTTTGGAGTTTTTGGTATTGTAGGATAAAAAGGGCGGAAACGAGAAGAAAACGTGAAGAAAGGTTGTTGAGCAATCATTGACCTCAAGTTCTAACCTATCATGATTTTATTGAAGATTCATTTTGGATGTAATAAAAGATTTATATCGAAGAGGGGTTCTGTAGGAGCACGTAGGCGAAAACGGGGGTCAATTTGGAGTTCGGACGAGGAAGATACGGCCGAAACAAGAAAGATGCACAATCGTCCAGATTCAGGATCTGGACGTACGTCCAGAACTTTGGACGCCCGTCCAACTTCGGCGGCCAACTTTTTGTTTCCTTGTATATCTAGGTTTTTATACCTAGTATATATACTACCTCTTGTACACGAATTTGAGAACACTTTTACCATAGTTTTAGCTCTAGTTTCGCACTCAAATACTCTAGTTTAGATTTCCTTTGTTCGATCCGAATCGTTGTTCGTTTAATTCAAGACTACTTCTTTTATTTTGCATTCTTCGTTCTTCGTCTAAATTTCGTAAGTTATTTTATTGCTTTCGTTTATTTGTCTTTAATTGCTTGCTTTCGTTTTAGATTCGAATTCTTAATTGCTTCGTTTAATTTCCTTAGTTTAATTTCGTTCGTTCGGTTTTCAAGTTCTAGTTTAGATTCGTTTTTCTTGCTTTCAAGTCTCTCGTTTTTCAAAGTTTTCATAGTTAGATTTATTTCCCTTTTAATTTCCAGATTTCATTAAACATGTCTAGAATAGTTATTGCTTTCTTTGTTGCTTCCTTTATTGCTTTCTTTTCGATTCTTGCCTAGGTAGATTAATCGTTTTATTTTAGTTTAATTCTTAGATTTATTTATTTCTTTCTAGATTACTTATTTACTTGCTTTTATTTATTGCTTTGATTTATTTTCTTGTCTAGGATTTAAAACCAAAACCCCAAAATATTCTTTACTTGCTTTCTTAGTTTATGATTTTACTACATAATTAATTGCCCTGCTAAGTTTTCCTTAGAGATTCGACATTGGGTTTTACTTACTAGTGCTACGATAGGATTTCGTTCTATTACGAACACTTTTTAGTGAAACAAATTTTGGTCTTTGAAACTTTTGGCATGATTTGTTTGTTTTTGTTTGCTTGATCGAGTCTTGTATGTGATTGAGTTTTGTTTTTCCCCACTTAGGAATTTGGTTGAATTCGAGTTTATAAGCATGTGACTTATGATTGATTTGAATGATTTGATGATGGAGTATTTAGTTGTTGGAATTGATAGCATGTGTTAGGTTGGTTTAGTCTTGAGTTGTGATTGATTATGATTTGATGAATTGTGGGGCATGATCGATTTGAGTGTGAGGAGATGATTAATGATTTTGGATTATGAGTGATAAATCTAGATTGTTGCAACTTTGGATTGCTAGTTTACTTTCCCCTTATAAAAAAAGAAAAAGAAAAAGAGTTGTGCTTATATGTGAACAAAAGAGTTGATAGGATTCTGCTCCTCTTACTTGTAATGTATGAAAATACTAGAGTAATGAGCGTGATAAACCACATGAAAAGGCTTCGATAGACCCTCGAATGATTAAATTTCATGAATAATGTCCTAAATGATACTCGTATATGTGTGAAAAAAAGTGTTCGTAGGTACTCTACTCCTCTTGACAATGAGTACGGGTGACCGCACTAGGATGCTCGATGAGACCCATCGATGATTAAACCAAGTGAATTATGTACCAAATCGTTCACATGTAAAAAAAAAGGGTTGTTTTTGTGTTTGAGTTGAATAAAAGGGAAAGTAGGCTAGACGTCTAAGTCGTGGCGATTTTAGGTATTTGTGAGATGTGTGTATCGTTGCTTTTCCTCATACTTGGATTGATGTATAAGCCGCATAGTTCATTGATGATTGATTGTTCGTAACTTGGGATTAAGGTGACTTCGTTCGTTGCTTGTCGATTCCGGCGATTAAATGTTCTATGATTTGGATTTGTTGAATTGAATCTAAGTTGCATGATTATATTGCTTGAGGACAAGCAAAGTTCTAAGTGTGGGGGATTTTGATTGGTGTCTAGTTGTTAGGTTTTTAGTCGTCTTTTCGTGTCCGTTTTCCTTTAGTTTTTGTGTGTTTTCTTTGTTTGTGGCTATGATTTGGTTGCTTTGGAGTTTTTGGTGTTGTAGGATAAAAAGGGCGGAAACGAGAAGAAAACGTGAAGAAAGGTTGTTGAGCAATCATTGACCTCAAGTTCTAACCTATCATGATTCTATTGAAGATTCATTTTGGATGTAATAAAATCTTTATATCGAAGAGGGGTTCGATAGGAGCACGTAGGCGAAAACGGGGGTCAATTTGGAGTTCGGACGAGGAAGATACGGCCGAAACAAGAAAGATGCGCAATTGTCCAGATTCAGGATCTGGACGTACGTCCAGAACTTGGACGCCCGTCCAACTTCGGCGGCCAACTTTTTGTTTCCTTGTATATCTAGGTTTTTATACCTAGTGTATATACTACCTCTTGTACACGAATTCACGGAGTTCGAGGAAGCCAAGAGGGAGGTCAAATCTCTTCACAAGACGCTCAACCCTTATGTTCCGCCTATTCGGAGCATTGTGAAGAAGGAGAAAAAGGAACTCGAGCCTATCAACCCGTTTCCTAAAAGAGGGGATCCGGGAGGTTTCGACTTGAGTATTATTTTGGATAGCGGAGAGACCGTCTCGGGATTGATGGATTTAGGAGCTGCGGTGAATTTAAAGCCGTGCTCTATCTTCGAGAAGATGAACTCAAGACTCCTTCAAGCCACCAACATTCGCATTGAGCTAGCGGATGGCACCGTGAGTAGTCCATTGGGAGTTGTGGAAGATGTCACTATCCTCGTTGGTGGGATTCGAGTCATTACCGATTTTGTTGTGCTTCATGAAGGCAAGGGAGCTAAGAGTGCAACCGGACATCTACACTTGTTGGGACGACCATTTATGGCCACTACTCGAGCTCGGATTGATGTAGGTACCGGCACATTGAGCATGGCCGGTGAAGGAGGTTCGGTAACATTTTTGGTGTTTGGAAATTCACCTTCTATTCCTTGTTCCTCTCTTCATTCATGCTCTTTTGTTAAGCTTGCTAACCCTCGTGGTAAGGAAAAAGTTTGTGAGATTTCTAACAGGGCAGCTCCTGAAGAATTCATTGAAGATGAAGAGTCCATTGAAGATGACGAATTCTTTAGTTGTGTGGATGAAGATGAGGACATCATCGAACAATTTTTACGAAATTTGGAGGAGGTTGATGAAGTGGAAGAGGAAAACTCGAAACATGCATCGAATGAGGAAGTGGTCATTAATTCTTTTCTTTCTAACCTCACCAATTGTGAAACATCTTTCCTTGCAGAGTTTAACTCGAAGATGTTTGAGGAAGAGTTCGAACTAAGTGTGGGGGAGTCGAGAGTTGATGATGACCACATTATTGATCTTCGAGATTGTTCGAGAAGGGAGTGTGTGTGTGTTGCAAAGAGCACCAAAACGTCGCTTGGTGCTACTGGCTTTGGTTGATCGTATCATTCGTCAAGCTAATGACATTAAACAAGTGCTTGGTGGGAGGCAACCCACGTAAAAAATTAAAAATATGTAGCTTATGTTTCATTTTTGTTATTTTAGTGTTTTCGTTTGTTTTCTTTTTGATTTTTCGTGCAGGGAGTCGTACGCAAGGATAGGCGTGAAAAGAGGTCTAGACGGGGGGGACAACTTGATTTTCGGACAGCCTTGAGAGTTGGACGGGCGTCCAACTTTTGTTGGACGTACGTCCAATTTGTGTCGCGCAAGCTCAGATCTTAGAGTTGGACGGGCGTCCAACTCGACCAATCCAGCTCAGTACTGTGAGTTGGACGTACGTCCAACGAAGTTGGACGGCCGTCCAACCCGCGACGGGTGTTCAATTTTTTTTTTCCAAATTCGAAAATTGCTTGTTCTCCCTCTTACTTAACCTAATTCTCTCACTTGTCTCTCTCACTTTACTCTCCCAATTTCAGAAATTTACAGCCGCCTATCGCCGCCCGTCGCCAGTCGCCGCCGTTGGTCCTCTCTGCCGCCGCAATTTCCGTTGCTACTGCCTCCTGTTGTCGCCGTCGCCGCCTCCTGTTGCTCCCGCCGCCGCCACCTGTGCCGTACCAGCCGTCGCCACCAACAACCACCCTTCACCGTCGCGCACGCCGTCGTTCAGCCGCCGCCGCCGTGTCCCGTCGGAAAATACAACCCGCGCCCAGAAATTGTTGGACGTGCGTCCAACTTCACTTGGACGGCCATCCAGTTTTAGCTGCTGTTCCGGCGCGATTCGTGTTCCGTTTCCCCCGTTCTCGTCCTGATTTCACTCTCCAGCCTCCCTACTACTTCTACCATGGCCCGTGGAAACGCATTCAACAATGCCCGAGTAGCCCTTGGCACTCGCCTCGAGGGCAATCGATTTTGCCTGCCAATGCAAAGAATACAGATTAACATTGTATGCTATTCATCTTTAGATTTGATCTCATACCTTGCTTTTATATGTCCACAGTACATACAGGTGTACCGGAGCCACACCGAAGCAAATCGGTATACAACAAGGTGTTCCATTCCTCACTGAAAGGTGCGCTACTACTAACTTATATCTTCGGTTGTGCAATTTGGATATTAGGCCTCCTAGACATTATCGAGTTGATTTCCTTCGTAATTTGCCTGTGTGGAATACAGTTAGAGGATATCTTAACTGTTTAGGATTGTCTAGATTGGTTACGAATCAGTGGGAGGGGCACAATAGCCTTTGTTTGGAAATGTGCTGTAGTTTTAGGCTTGAGTTAAATGAGGAAGGGGAATTGTGCATGTATAGTACATTCAATGGTGTATTGTGGGAAGTGACTAGGGCTGTGATGAGCACTGTTTTTGGATTTCATGTTGGTGACGATTTATCTTAATTTGTGCCTGCGAATTTTGATGTGTCTGCTGCTTGGTATTCTTTGTCGGGGGTAGCGAACTATAAGACTTCGGGGGTCTCGAGTGCGTTTATTCGTGATGACGCTTTGCTAATCCTTCACCGTTTCTTGTCTTGCATGGTTACTGCTAAGAAGGAACATAGTAAAGTGAATGTTGTTGAGATTTATTTGCTTACTTGTGCTCGAGATAATGTGCGTGTCTGTTTAGCCCCTTTTATTTGGGCTCAGTTGGCTAATGTGCAAAACAAGAGGGGAGCACACCCTACTTTGAGTTACATTGCCACAGGTTTAGCTCGCCATTTCGGAGTCGACACCACGCAGTGGGAAGGGCTAACCCCGAGTCAAGAGATCGCCCCTACCGACTTCATCAAAGCTCATCTTATGCTTACCCCGACCGAGTTCATTCCTAGCAAGAGCGCCCCTCGGTGGTAACTCATTACAAAAATCTTAGACGACGACGGATTGTGCACGAGGAAGAACAAGCCGAGGAGGAGCAGGCCTACGAGGCCGGAGGTGATGATGAAGAGGGAGGCGGTGGTGAAGAAGAAGAAGAGCAGCAAGAGGAGCACCAAGAGGTCCCAGCTGATGACGACCTCCTAGTTCGCCACTACACATGCCGCGACCGAGTTCGGGCCCGGCAGGCCATGGAGGCCGAGATTCCCCCGTATTGGGCCGAGTTTCGGACTGATTTTACACACTTTCAACAAGGTGTGTTTGATCGGTTTGACTCGTTGTCTACCCAGGTGACTGGCTTGGATAGGAGGGTGTCTAACATTGAGAGCCACTTGATGCGATACACCGATTCCACCTCCGCTCCACCGGACCCGAACGATCCACGCTATTGGTCTCCTCTCGATCCCCGTTGGCAAGACCCCCGGTTCCGAGGTCCTTTCAACTAAATAGCCGTGTTTTGTGTCTTTTATTTTTGTTTTGAGTCTTTTATTTTGTTTTCTTTATTTTGTGCACTTTTACGCTTTCGTGTTTTGTTTTCGTGTTTGTTTTGTAGGTGCTACTTGGAGTCTCTCGGGATGGATTGCAAGTATTTTGGTTATCTTCTTGCGATAAGTTCCTTCTATCCCTTCTCTATTTTATTTTCTCGCAATGAGGGCATTGCTAGATTTTAAGAGTGTGTGTGTGTGGGGGGGGGGGGGGGGGGTCTTTGAAACTTTTGGCATGAAGTGTTTTTGTTTGCTTGATCGAGTCTTGTATGTGATCGAGTTTTGTTATTCCCCACTTAGGAATTTGGTTGAATTCGAGTTTATAAGCATGTGACTTATGATTGATTTGAATGATTTGATGATGGAGTATTTAGTTGTTGGAATTGATAGCATGAGTTAGGTTGGTTTAGTCTTGAGTTGTGATTGATTATGATTTGATGAATTGTGGGGCATGATTGATTTGAGTTGTGCGGAATTGATTAATGATTTTGGATTTTGAGTGATAAATCTAGATTGTTGCAATTTGGATTGCTAGTTTACTTTCCCCTTATATAAAAAAAAAAAGAGTTGTGCTTTTATGTGAATAAAAGAGTTGATAGGATTCTGCTAATCTTACTTGTAACGTATGAAAATACTAGAGTAATGAGCATGGGAAACCACATGAAAAGGCTTCGAGAGACCCTCGAATGATTAAATTTCATGAATTATGTCCTAAATGATACTCGTATATGTGAGAATAAAGCGTTCGTAGGTACTCTACTCCTCTTGACAATGAGTACGGGAAGCCGCACTAGGATGCTCGATGAGACCCATCGATGATTAAACCTAGTGAATTATGTACCAAATCGTTCACGTGTAAAAAAAAAAGGAGTTATATTTGTGTTTGAGTTGAATAAAAGGGGAAGTAGGCTAGACGTCTAAGTTGTGGCGATTTTAGATATGTGTGAGATGTGTGTATCATTGCTTTTCCTCATACTTGGATTGATTTATAAGCCACATAGTTCATTGATGATTGATTGTTTGCGAACACTCAATGTCGAAATAGAACGAAATCTATCCTAGCACTTAGTAAGTAAAAACCCAATGTCGAAATAGAACGAAATCTATCCTAGCACTTAGTAAGTAAAAACCCAATGTCGAATCTCGAAGGTAAACTTAGCAGGGCAAATAACTGTGTAGCAAAAACCTAATCTAGCCTAAAACTAAGAAAGCAAGTAAAGAGAAATTTTTGGGTTTTTGTTTTAAATCCTAGGCAATAAAATAAATCAGAGCAAGTAAATCAAAACAAGTAAATAATCTAATCTAGAAAGCAAGGAAATAAATCGAACTAATTAATCTAAAGAATTAAACTAGACGAAAGCAAATAAACTACCTAGGCCAGAATCGAAAGGAAAGCAATAAAGAAAGCAACGAAAGAAACGAAAAAGAATCTAGACATGAATTAAACTAAATCTGAAAATCTGGGAATTAAAGTAAATAAATCTAATTCTAAGAACGTGGAAAACGAAGTAATCGAAAACTAGGAAAGACGAATCTAAACTAAGAACTTGAAATCGAACGAACGGAATTAAATAAACGAAATTAAACGAAGCAATTACGAAAGTAAATCTAAAACTAAAGAACTCAAAGAAAGCAATTAAACGAAAGCAATGAAGAACTTACGAATTTAAACGAAGAACGAAGAACTTGAATTAAACGAAGAAAACGACAAGGAATCCGGATCCGAACAAAGGAAAACTAAACTAAAGTATTTGAATGCGAAACAGAAGCTAAAAGAGGGTAAAAGTTGATACAAATTCGTGCACAAGAGGTAATATATATACTAGGTATAAAACCTAGTTATAAAAGGAAAGTACAACTGGCCGTCGGAGTTGGACGGCCGTCCAACTTAGTTGGACGTACGTCCAACTCATGAAACTGCATGAATTGGCTTTTGCACGCTGGACGCCCGTCCAGCACTTGGACGTGATCTTGGACGGCCGTCCAGATGAGTTGGACGGCCGTCCAACTCTCCGTTCTGCCCTCCGAAGTCCAAACTTTGACTTTTTTGCCTTTTCGACCCGTTTCTGCTCCTTTTCCATTTATAGACACCTACAAGCACCAAAAACTCTAAACAACCAAATCATAGCCATAAACACACACAAAGACACGAAAACATAATGAAAACGAACTCGAAAACACTACGAAAATCCTAACATCTAAACACCAATCACCGATTATGAATTTATCTTGAATATTTACACTACTACCTTCTGCAGCAAATTTTAAGAGGAAACTAGAACGCCGACAACAATCAATCCCATAACATTAGAAAACTTACCTCCAAATCCGTCTACTACTGCAGATTTAACCTTAAAATTCACTCTGTCTCACCCCTCCTTCGATTTCTCTCCTGAATATATAGGAAACCTCTACAACAACAATCCTGCAACATCGCCTTACATCGTCTACGGAATTGAACGGATCTACAGCGATAAAGTCGAGCAAAAGAGCGGAAGTTTTCTTCTTCGTCTTACGGCGGAACAGAAAGAAAGGATTCTGAGGTCTGCAAGAACCGCCTTTAACTACTACCTATATATATACTTTACTTTATTTTTATTTTCTTTTATATATATATTTATATTCTTATAAATAAATATATTTATATTAAAACTTGATAATTATACCTTACTTAATATTTAAATTGATTATTAACCTCAAGATTTATAATAAATCAATCATCTATTTAATAACTAATATATGTCACACTATCAAAATTTTGGGCTGTTACAACTGCACTTGATGCAACAACCGGGGCGGATTCCGAGTCAAGAGATTCAACCACAACAAGCTCACGAGGTGCAAGCTCCATATCCCCCATATGTTCCTCCTTTTCCACCTCATCAAGCCCAAGCAGTTTCGGTGTTGCGGAGCGGAAGACACGTGGATAATGGCGTTACGATGCCCCCTCAAGGCCGTTCAAGTGATCGATGGAGCCCGAACGCCCGTTGGAACCACCCAATATTGTGGCAGAACGCGGAGTTGGATGTGCGTCCAACTTAGCTGGACGTCCGTCCAACCCTGGACGAGCATCACAAGTTGGACGAGCGTCCAATGAGGATTTTCAAGTTTCGGCAGAACCAGATGTTGGACGTGCGTCCAACACATCTGGACGTGCGTCCAACCCAAATTTTCAGCATACTTCAGAACCTGAAGTTGGACGTCCGTCCAACTCAACTGGACGGCCGTCCAACCCCGACGAGCCATGCACGGAGTCTGAGGAAGCCGAGAAGGAGGCCCAACCTCTTCACAAGACGTCCAATCCTTATGTTCCTCCCATTCCTTATCCGAGTCGTGTGAAGAACAAGAAGCGTGATCAACAATTCATGGATCTCTACAAGCTTCTTTCTAAGGTGGACGTGAACTTACCTCTTCTTGATGTGATTCGCAACGTGCCACCGTTCGTGAGGTTCGTGAAGGAGTTGACATCAAGGAAGAAGCCGTTCGATGAGATGGATACGATTGTGGTGTCGGAATTGGCAACATCGATAATGCAACACCCTCTTCCACCTAAGCAACGAGATCCAGGTTCTTTCGTTATCACTATCTCTTTAGGTAATGGTAAGGAAGCATGTGGTATGCTAGATTTAGGTGCCAGTATCAATCTTATGCTTTATTCTATCTTTAAGCAATTAGAGTTAGGAGAGCTTAAACCCACTTGCACGAGCCTTCAATTGGCGGATAGGTCTATTAGGTACCCTAGAGGTATTATTGATGATATTCTTGTTCGTGTGTGGGGGGGGGGGGGGGGGGGGTTGATTGTTCCCGTTGATTTCATTGTTCTAGAGATAGGCGATGATAGGGACCAAGTATCAGCCTCGTTATCCAAATAGATTGATTCACTAGAAAGACACTCTTCTTATAAGTATATGGTAGCATATTACCAGAAGCTTTGTGGGTTCTGAAAGGCTTCAGACGCTCAATACATATATAAGGTATGTCTTATGCAGAAGCTAGAAGTCTTATCTCCTCCCAGAAGCTACATAGGATCTATTGGCACCTGTTAGGATCGAGGGATCTGATCAATGCCCCCAAGCATCTGGCAGAACCCTAGGATCTATGTAGCATGTCATCCGCGTGACTCTACATACTCTTAGAGTGGGGACCATTGCATTCATGACGGAGGGAATCTTACTCCTATGAGAATTCCTTCTCTGCCCTTCCCTAACACGAATGCTTGCTCTTTCACCCTCCTTGCACCTATAAATACCCGACTATCGCGTACTTCATCATACATCATAATCACAACTTAACTCTCCATACAAACACGCACTCTTGCGTACTATTTCATTCACTTACACCCTGCTCCACGAGTTCCTTTGAGCTCGAGCAGTCCAGGCTTCCGAAGCCTCCCGCCGGGAATCATCACTCACAGTCATTTCCATCCCTCTTCCTCGCCACCGAGAAGAGCCTCTTTCCCTCACCGCCTTGAGCTTAAGGTAAAACCCTCATTCTCCAAAGGGAATGAGGCCTAACAGAGCATCGTGCTCCTCACTTCTTTCTTCTTCCCGTTGCTTCGTTTCTTCATCGTTTACTTGAATGAGTATTATACTCCATGGATTCTACTAGTTCATAGCCAAATGTGCCTTAATACACCTCTTATCTAGTCATAAAGCTTGATTACTATTCGACATTCTCTGCGCAAACTATACTCTGTACAAAATACATGATTATAACCCTTTGAATGTGCAAATCTTTTGCTCTTTATCGCTTAAACGCTTTATCCATGAATGCTCCTTGCAAAACATGATGAATAATCTCTTAAATTGTTGTGGATCTTCAACCCGGATCTATCAACTGGCGCCATCTGTGGGAAATTGAGTGTAAGATGTTGATTTCCCCTGTTTTATGTGAAATTCTAGTTCACCGTTGCATTGTCGCAGATGATTTTGCACACAGTATTCTTATTTGAAAAATATGTGAAAACTGGATATTAGACTGAATGGGTGCGCTGTATTTGTTGTTCAATCGGTGAAAACCCAGATACGTATGCTATTGCTTGGGTTTTGTTGAGATCTCCATGATTGTAAACTATAAAATGTGACATGATTTTCAAGATTACGTTCCCCTTTTGGAAGAATATAACATGATTCTCAGATTGTGCTCTCTTTTTTAACAATAATTGGGATAGATACCCTGTCAAGGGGAAGCTCGTATTTGAGAAATTGGGTTTTCTTTCCTTGTATGTGAATTTAAGTTTACCGCCTGTAAATGCTGTTGAAAACTGTTAAAGGTGGAGCATTATCCTCCACGATAGCTTCGGAGCCTTAGCTGATTGTGGTGATGTGTTTATGAATTTGCTCTGTTATTCCCCTGTTGCCAGAGATGCTTGAGAATAAGGGCAATAGAATAAATAAATGTTGAATGTCAGTTTGATGCTATTCTTAGGAAACCCAAGCATGAATATCATGAGTTCATCGTAGTTGTGTTGCTTGTAACAGCAGGACAAAGGAATCGGAGGTGACTTCGAGACCATGTTTTCCTTACAATAAAAATTGTGATAACTAAACTGTTCTATCTGTTAAAATCCTAAGGTTACGAAGAAGCCGAAGGAAAACCAGATCAAAAGTTACTGCAATTTCAGAACACATTCAGCTCACCTTGCGTAATTGGTGAGTCTACAATTCCTGTAGCTATCTCAAAATGTTAAATCTACTGGTGGGCTATAAAGGATTAATAAATATAGAGGAAGCTTCACTTCTCAAACCCTTCATATATGCCCCATGCATTGTTATGAATAAAAAATCTACCTAGTAAAAAACATTAAAAAGTGGAGAGCTGAGGATGACAAGGTTACCCCATTCACCCTGATGAAGGGGCCCTGCATCTGAAAGCAAAACCTCCCATAAACTCTCAGAAGCCCTGTCTAACAGGCAAACATTCCTCAGAAGCCCTATCTAACAGGCAACACTCTCAGAAGCCCTGTCTAACAGGCAAACATTCCTCAGAAGCCCTGTCTAACAGGCAACACTCTCAGAAGCCCTGTTTAACAGGCAAACATTCCCCAGAAGCCCTGTCTAACAGGCAACCTCCGCATAAGCCCTATCTGATAGGCAGCATTATCATAAGCCCCATATAATGGGCAAGATCTCTCGTAAGCCCTATTTAATAGGCAGCACAAGCCCTATCCAATAGGCACCCCTTCAAAAGCCCTATATAATAGGCATAACATCATTTAATCAAGCCCTATCTAATAGGCAACATCCTCGTAAGCCCCATATAATGGGCAGAACCTTCCAAAAGCCCTATTTAACAGGCAATATCCACACAAGTCCCATGCAAGAGGCAGAACCTTTTAAGAGCTCTGTATAATGGGCAACACTCCTTTAAGACCCTATAATGGGCAAACCTTTCATAAGCCGGGTTCGGTAAGCCACACTCTCAAAAATCCTATTTGATCGGCGACATTCTGTAAAGCCCCACGTGATGGGTGGAATCCTTCATAAGCCTTGCTTAATAAGCCACATTCCTGCAATCTTTGTTTAAAAGGCCGTATTCGCACGACCCCTACACAAGGGACACTATTCTCATTAAACATTGTCTAGTGGGGAATACCCTACCGAGAAAGCCTTACAAAATAGGCACCCCATAAAAAGCTCTCCATAGCAGACATTATGCATAAAAGGCCTGTGTGATCAAACATTTTGCATTGAGTCTCACAAAATAAGAAACTATATGAGACTTAAAAGACTTCTCACCACAAACAAATCTTTCTCAAGAGCCTCATGAAAAATGCTTCCGAAAAATAGACGCTCTATTAAGGGGTCTTACAGAAGTTGGTGTCATTTACCCCAACCTAATAAAGGCAGAAGCCACCCTTGAAAAAGCCCTATATTAAATAACGCTTGTTAAGACTACCATAAATGGTTTGCAAGGATCTGTTAAGTCAGCAGTATCCCGCAACTGAATTTCGTACAGCCAGGTGCCTCCTACTGAGGTCCATAGAAGAGGGAACTATATAAAAGCCCCGCATCATAATTAGTTTCCTATCATTAAATCATCGCTTATCTTCATCATATAATTGGCAGAAGCCATCCTTTAAGAAGCCTTGTAACAAACGGGCAATGTTCATCGAAATTACCTTGAGGGGTTTATGATTGCAAAAGAATCCACTAAGTATAGATTATACGTACTTTAAGCTTCCTTCAAGGAGCATCTAGAGCTGATTATTCTAAATATCCTTGAATATTTGCAGAACCCTGCAAAAATGAATACTGCCTCAGGTGCTGCTTCAAAAGAAGCTGGCCAAGCTACGGGAAATCCAGCGAATTCCCTACTGGGGAATAAAGGAAAAGGCACCGTGGTAACAGAAGCCAGTGTCAATATGGAGGCTCAGTTCTCTCCAGCCATGCTCCTCCAAATGAAAACGCTCGTAGATGGCGTGGTTGAAGGGGCTGTCGAGAAAAGACTTCACACCTTGGGAGTGAATTCCCAAATCCCAGATCCCCAGGTGAAAACCGAGAGGAAGGAGGAAGCAAAAGCACCCCCGCCGTGCACAGGCAGAAGCCTATAAATCCAAACACAAATCAAGAACTGATTTCAAAGCTGTCTCCCACAATGAATGAAACAGAGGAGGGATTTTCAACTGATTGGGAATCCCCAAATGAAGAGGGACCTGAGGAAATTGAAGGGAACCCTAATGAGAACACCAATAACACATGGGCCAAGAAGTATGCCCAACAACAAGAGCAGATGAAGCTCTTGGCAAAAGAAGTAAAAAAGCTAAAAGAACAAAAGCAGGCTGCAGAAAGGGCCTCAAAGGAAACAGGGGCAAGCGAAAGAGAAATACACAACCTAAAGGAGAAAGAGAACCATAAACACGCTCCCAATAACCAGGGTAATGGGAATAAGTCGGAGTTTTTCTCCTTATACATCGATGAGAATAGTCCATTCTCTGTGGACATTCAAACTGATCCTGTTCCCAGCAACTTCAAAACAATCTCATGCGAGTACCAAGGAAAAGGATATCCTGAAGAACATTTAATGAAATTTGAGAGCTTATGCCTCCTCCATCAATATTCAGAGGGCGTTAAGTGCCGAATATTCCTCACAACTCTATCAGGGACTGCTCAACATTGGTTCAAACAATTGCCGAAAGCTTCTATCCATCCCTTCATGGATTTGAGGGAAGTTTTTCTCCAACAGTTTATCAGTGCTAAAAGAACTACCAGAAATTCACTGCACCTGATAACCATCAAGCAAGGCACTAATGAGAGTCTGAGAGACTACATGACACGCTTCAATGAGGCTGTCTTGGAAGTACCAGGAGTAGAACCAAAGCTAAAGGTACATGCCTGTGTAGATGGTTTGAAGCCAGGGCAATTCTTTGCTTCTCTCATCAAAAAGGAAGCCGCCTCTTTCGAGGAGCTACTGACAAGGGTCCAAAAATACATCCATATGGAAGAAGCCCTAAGCAACAAAAGAATTGAGTTAACTTCTCAAAAAGAAAAGAAGCTCGAAGACAGAAAAAGAGCAGCACCGGATGCATGGAAAACATATCAAAATGAGCTGTTCTTGAGGCCATTCACTCTTTTGACAAAACAGCCTGATGATTTGTTCGAAATAGTCATGAAGAAACCAAGAGTGCAGATCCCTGTGGGACATAAATATCCCCCGAGGAAACCACCCTCTGATAAGTTCTGCAGGTTCCACAACGATTATGGACACGTGACCAACGAATGCAGAAATCTGAAAATAGCTATCGAAAAATTGATCCAGGAAGGAGAGCTCTTGGAGTACATCAAAAAAGAGAATGATCAAGGCAAAAAGAGAAAAGATGCGGAAGAAACGCTTGAAGATGAAAAGACATTGACATGTAAAGGGATTATCAATATGATATGTGAAAGCCACGCCTAAGAAAATAGCTCATCAACCACGGGAGAGTGAATACCATCCCGTAGGAAGGAAAAAGAGAGCAAGGTTAATGACACCTGTTGGCAAATGTTTTATTCCTTAATTCCATAATACATGGGAAAGTCAAACTAAGTCCTTACAGTTAAAAAATGCACTTTTTGAAAACACCGCCTAAAGTGAGGCATAATTCCTCCGAACTGGGGGGGGGGGGGGGGGGGGGGGGGGGGGAGTCAGGAGTATCCCCCTAGTAGCAATATCTACATCCCATTATCTTAAAATGCTTATTCTACAACGATATTTATGGTAAGGGCAACAGGTTGGAGCAAGACGAAAAATCATATATCCATAAAAGTAAAAAAGAATCATGTGGACAAAAGCAGAAAGCAGATTCTGAAAAATAAAATTCTAGTCATCCAAAAACTTGGAGCAAAACACAAAATAAAAGCAAAAAAGATTTGTTTAGAAATAGCAGTCGACATAAATAAGAAGTCGATAAAGGAATTCTAATTTGGAGCTGAAGGCTCGACAGTGTCAGAATTAAACAAGTTGTCCACAAAATAATCGGCAACATCCTGGTTGGGATCTACAGAAGCATCCTGATTGGGGCCAGTAGCAGTACCTGAGCAAGCCTCGAGGGATCCTCAGAAGAAGGGGTTGTAGTATCAATAATAGGAGGGTCATGAGTAGTAATGGGCTCCTCATTGATCTGCCCAGTTCCGGCGGTAAAGATATCAGATTCAGTTGTTCTCCCCGCTTGAATCTCTACAGAAGAGATAGTGGAAGCCTTCCCGGAGCCTTTGAGAGAGGCGGCCTGGTCGGCCAAAGTATGAATGGCACTGTCGGACTCTGTATCTGAGGAATCAGAAGAGAGCCATTCGGGAGAAGAAACCTCAAAGGGAAGCTCGCATCTGGGCGGTAGTAGATCGGGAGAATCTTTTTCCTAAAAGATAAATGAAAACATTATATAATGGCAAATTATGAAAATAACAACGTCAGTACGAGTAAGAAATGAGTTCTTAGATCCTAAAATAATACCTCCTCAAAAACTCTCTTCAAAAGCCTCTGGGCCTCAGCATCAGGAAGATAAGTCTAGATGCGGGGAGAGCCCCAAGGAAGCGATGGTTCCAAATGATCATGGGGGCGATGAAGGATTTCAGCCGCCTTCCGAAGCTCCCGCAGATACCAAGGGTTCTGATCGCTGATTTTGCGGTTGAGGGCCAAGGTCTCAGGTGAGCGGCTAAAGGCCTCCACAATAGGACCCAAATTGACAGATGCAGCCTTCTCAGGAACGCCTAACATCTTACAACAGTCGAACACAGATTTTGCTGCCCATTCGGAAAGAGGTTCAGTCATCCTAACCCAGAAGCTGGGGGAGTGGAGATAAGCTTCAGGCAAATGGTTAATTAAGTGATCAAGGATAGCTTGCCCATAGGGGGTAAGAAGAAGCTGAGACCGACAGCTCCTCATACCCCTGATGAGGCCCTGTTCTAGCCCTTCCTTTAAACCCTCGGCTCGAGAAGAAGCCTTCGCTTACTTCAGTTCTTGCTCATGTTGCCTTTTAAGCTGTTCTACTTCCGCAAAACGGGCGTCATGCGCCCCTGCTAATTGTGTAACAGAAGCTGTTAAGGCCTCGTGAAATCTTTCGCTTGCCGAGCATAAGAAGCAGAGCTAACTCGAAGCTGGGAAACCTCTTTTTCCTGAGCTTGAAGATAAATCTCCCTATCTTGATCTTTCTTCTGCAATTCGGACAGCTCCTTCTCAAGCTTCAATTTCTGGGCTTGGAGAGTTTGAAAAGCCTCGTGTTGACGAGTTTTCTCCCGAAGGCGATTCACTTCAGCCTGAAGTTCCTTTTTCTCTTTCTCCGCATGAGAATGATGAACGTGTAGACTATCATAGGCTAAAGCACGGACGCCTAGCATAGATCTGCAACTAGCAGCCTGGAAAGAGTAAAGATGGCCAATGTAAATATTACTAATACTTTCTTATCTTGGAAGAAGGAAGTGAATGAGCTAAAAATATACCTGTAGCTCGAGGCTAGCAGCCCTCTTTAGTAAGAAATCAGAAGGTTGAGCTGCTGCCAACCGCCAGTCCTCTTCGCGGGGAATGCTATCTAGGATCATAGCAGCTAAACCCCCATCTATCGCGTTGACCGTTCCGGGGAAGGAAACGCTGGCGCCCCTCCCTTGTATGGTCGAAGGAGGAACATCTAGACCCTTCCGACGGAGGGAGTGGATGAAAGCTAAAGAGCTAGCAGAGGATGAGGAAAGACAGGGCTGAGAGGTCTGAATCTCCCTCTGAGGAAGATAAGGATTAACGCTAGCAAATGTAGCTAGAGGATTTAAAGCTTGGACTTGAGAATCCCGTTCATGCAGAGCAGGGGATCCAAAAGCAGCAAAACCTGAAACAGAGGGAATCATAGTTCCCTGAGTGGAACCAAGAACTATGGAGTCAGACTCATACCGGCCCTTCTTAGCAGGGGGACTATGAGGGGATGAACTTTTCCTCTTATCAGAGGAGGAAGGAAGAGCCGCTGAGATAATCCTCAGATCTTCTTTAGAGGTGGAAGAAGCCTCTGTGGCAGTCAGATCCTGACTTGATGATAAAAAGGTAAAGCCCACCACCGAAGGAGGGGCAGTAGGGAGAGGGGAAGAAGAATCCAGGTCCCCCACATCCGCCATTGGCCCTGATTTAGCAGAAACCTTGCTCTTCCTTTGCTGCGAAGCTGATACCTTTTATCGGGAGGAGGAGGAGACATCTGCCCCTCGGGGGGGTTTAGGCAGGCTCCTGGAACCTCCTGTAGGGGAAGAGAAAGCTTCGCGCTCAGCTGCAGAAGCCTCCCTAGCCAGACCAGGAGCTCCGTCTTTGGGATCTGCCTCGGCAATTAGTTGTTGGAGCTTATCAAAGGCCTTCTTCTTTAGATTTTGTTTGGAGACGTCCATTCCTATGCATATTGAAAAAAATAATATCATTCACATACCCAGAAAAGGGGATTTAAAAAATAACAATAATGTCAAAGAAATTCTTTACCCATTAAAGGAGACCAGGGAATGCTGGGTTTCAAACCAAAGAAGGAAAGAATATCTTCACTCTCTACAAGAGGCCTAAGCATAGTATGATCAGAAGGATACTCATGTAAAAGTGAAGACATTATTTCTTCCTCCCAAGAGGATAATTTAGAAGGGAGAGACCGAGAGGTTTTCTCCTTACCGGGATTCCCATACAAATTAATATCAGGGATATTCCAAGAAGTGCCCGAAGGAGGCCTAACTACCAAATAACACTTATGCCAATCTTTATCTATAGACTCATAATTGCCATATATATCAGCAAAGCGAACGATGGGAGAAAAATACAGATGAGAGTCCCTGTGTTTTAATTCATGAGTACGAAAGAAGAGGAACGCAATATCCTTTACCTCCTCTAGGCTAGCAATTATATGGAAAAAAGTAGCCTTACGGATGGAGGCGGGATTCAATTGATTCAGGGGGGCATTGTATAAATGAGCAATGCGAGAGAAAAAGGGGGGCACAGGAAAACGTAGTCCGGCTCATAATTGAAAGAACTAGAAAGCCTTCAGAGGAGGCTCTAGCGACGAAGGACTCTCATTTTTCTCAGGGATCCGTAGAGAATATCCCCCAAACTCCTTTACTCTCTTCATAAAAACATCTAACGCTGTTCTATCTAGAGCAGAAGATTCGTATTTTTCTAGGGGTAAGGCCTGTTTCTTTGATTTATCCTCCATATTCCCCCTTTGAACCCCAGATCCCGAAATAGATCTGGTAGACTTGCTACGGCCTTGATGGCTGATTGGTGTCTAGATGTTAGGTTTTTCGTTGTGTTTTCGTGTCCTTTTTCGTTGTGTTTTTGTGTCTTTTCGTGTGTCTTCGGCTATGATTTGGTTGTTTGGAATTTTTGGTACTTGTAGGATAAAAAGGGCGGAAACGAGAAGAAAAGTAATCATTGACCTCGAGTTCTAACCTCTCATGATTTTATTGAAGATTCATTTTGGATGTAATGAAAGCATTATATCGAAGAGGGGTTCGATAGGAGCGCATAGGCGAAAACGGAGGTCAATTTGGAGTTCGGACGAGGAAGATACGGCCGAAACAAGAGAGTCGCGCGCAAACGTGCCAGTACCTGATCTGGACGACCGTCCAGATTTCTTTCACAATCTGGACGACCGGCCAAGTACTTTTGTGCGTGTTTGGCAGTTCCTGATCTGGACGACCGTCCAGAATTCCCTCAGCATCTGGACGATCGTCCAGATGTCGGCGTCCAGCTGTGTTTCCTTATTTAATTAGGTTTTCTCCCTATTATAAATACTAGTACTTTGGGACGAATTTGTATCAATTTTTAGCATTAGTTAGCTTTATTTTTCAGCACTAAAATTCTCTAGATTAGCTTTACTTTGTTCGGATCCGGATTCGTAGTTCGTTTAATTCAAGATTTCTTTATTTAATTCGCGTTCTTCATCTTCGTTTAATTCTCGTAAGTTCTTTTATTGCTTTCGTTTATTTGCTTTAATTGCTTTGCTTTAGTTTTAGATTCGTTCTCTTAATTGCTTCGTTTAATTTGCTTAGTTTTAATTTCGTTCTTTCGATTTCTAGTTTAAAGTTTAGATTCGTTTTTCTAGTTTCGATTCTCTCGTTTTTCAAAGTTTTCATAGTTAGATTAATTAGCCTTTTAATTTCCAGATTTTATTCATCATGTCTAGAGTAGTTTATGCTTTCTTTATTGCTTTCTTTATTGCTTTCCTTTCGATTCTTGCCTAGGTAGATTAATCGCTTTCTTAGTTTATTTCTTAGATTTATTTCTCAAGTTCTAGATTAGATTATTTACTTGCTTTTATTTATTGCTTTTATTTATTTTCTTGCCTAGGATTTAAAACAAAAACCCCAAATTCTTCTTTACTTGCTTTCTTAGTTTTAGGTTTACTACATAATTAATTGCCCTGTTAAGTTTTCCTTGAGATTCGATACTTAGGTTTTACTTGCTAGTGCTACGATAGATTTCGTCTATTGCGAACACTTTTTAGTGAAACAAAATTTGGCGCCGTTGCCGGGGAAAACTTTAGGCGATTTATTGTGTAGTATTTTTATTTGCTTTATTTTTATTTTTATTTGTGTTTTTATCGATTTTCTTGTTTCTCCCACTCGGTGCGTTTAATCCTTTTGTTGAGTGGTGTTTATGCATGGTCGCCGAAGTCTTCACAGGAATTTAGTGCCCTACTTCGACAACATCCATCAAAGGAAAGCAATTTTAGCCGCGAAGGTGAAGGAGGAGATTGATTCTCAAGACTTTGGTTTAGTCTTGTTGTTTTCAGAGCCCGAAGCCATGGCAGCTAGAGTTATGGGCGATTTTGCTCGCCCCACATTCACAGCCACCACTTCGGCGATTGTCCTGACGGAAGCTGTCAGGAATCATGAGCTTAAACCTCACCACATGGCGTTGCTCCCATCCTACCACGGGCTGCCCAATGAGGATGCATTGACGTTCATTCGAGAGTACTGCACGGTGGTGCAATCATTCCCACTCTCGGGACTCACGGAGGACAACTTGAAGATGAAGTGCTTCCCATACACCCTCAAGGATCGAGCAAAGTTGTGGTATTTGGCGCTCCCGGCCAACTCTCTCACCACATGGAATGCGGTGTGCGAGAAGTTCATGCTCAAGTACTACCCGAACCGCAAGACTCAAGAGGTGCGGTCAAAGATTATGTATTTCTCCCAAGACAACGATGAGCCATTTCACGAAGCATGGGAGAGGTTCCAAGAGCTACTTCAACAATGCCCTCATCATCAAATGGCACCGGAGTTGCTTTGGCAATATTTCTACGACGCCCTCAACCAGACTTATCAATTCATGGTGGACAGTTCGGCCGGAGGCAACATAGCGGTCAAGACAGCTGACGAGTTGCAGACGATATTCGAGACGCTCGCTGCGAGTTCTCAACAAAAATCAGCTAGGCCAAGGAAAGTGGAGGCGAGTGCAATCTCGATGAGCCCCGATTTGAAGAAGCAAATTGCCGACATGTATAGGGATCTCGAGAACTTGAAGATTAAGCAAAGTGCACCGGCCCCGAAGGAGGAAGAGAGGAAGCCGGACAAGTGCGAGATTTGTGGAGAGTTGGGACACATCAAGGAGGTTTGCCACAACATGGGAGCATCCACTTATGAAGGAGGAGCCGATGTTTATGCTGCCCAAGGTTACATGCCACCACCCCAAGGGCAAGGTACGAACCCGAATTTTCAATATCGTCGCCCTTCTCCATATAATAACCCCTACCCTCCACAAAATCCCTACTACTCTCAACCTCCACCATATTATTCTCCTCCTCAATATCCTCCCAATCCATACTATCCTCCACCTCCATACTACCCCCCTCAACCTACTCCTACACCACCACCATCATACCCGAATTCTCGTCCTCAAGGACCTCCACAAAAGCCTCCCGTCGATGAGGATCGTCTCCATGCACTTGATGCGAACATAAAGAGGCTCGAGTTGGCCATTGGCCAAATTTCTAGTTCCATGCACCTGATGCAACAACCGGGGCGAATTCCGAGCCAAGGGATTCAACCACAACAAGCCAACGAGGTGCAAGCCCCATATCCTCCATATGTTCCTCCCGTTTCACCTCACCAAGCTCATGCAATCACGGTTTTACAACGCAATGGAGTTCCGATGCCTTCTCAAGGGCCCATGGGAGATAGACGGAGCTCGAGCCCTCGATGGAACGGCCCGAGAACGTCGGCAACACCCTTTGGCCAAACCCGTCCAGGAGGTGATCTGGACGGTCGTCCAGATTCTGGACGCTCGGCCAGATTACCCAATTCTCCCAAGAACCCAGCAATCAATCTGGACGATCGGCCAAGTCACACCGACTCTGGCCGATCGGCCAAACCAGGTGAGCAGCACACGGAGTCCGACGAGCCCGAGAAGGAAGCCCCGCCTCTCCACAAGACGCCCGATCCGTACGTTCCCCCTATTCCATTCCCGAGTAGAGTGAAGAACAAGAAGCAAATGTCCAACCCGTATGTTCCGCCTATTCGGAGTTTCATGAAGAAGGAGACAAAGGACCCCAAGCCTATCAACTCATTTCCTAAACGAGGGGATCCGGGAGGTTTCGATTTGAGCATCATTTTGGATAGCGGAGAGACCGTTTCCGGATTGATGGACTTAGGAGCTGCGGTGAACTTGATGCCGTATTCTATTTTCGAGAAGATGAACTCAAGAGTCCTTCAAGCTACCGACATGCGCATTGAGCTAGCAGACGGCACCGTGAGCAGTCCTTTGGGAGTTGTGGAAGACGTCACTGTCCTTGTTGGTGGAATTCGAGTCGTCACCGACTTTGTTGTGCTTCACGAAGGCAAAGGAGCTAAGAGTGCAACTGGATATCTACTTTTATTGGGAAGACCATTCATGGCCACTACTCGAGCTCGGATTGATGTAGGTACCGATACATTGAGCATGGCCGGCGAAGGAGGTTCAGTCACATTTTCGGTATTTGGGAACTCACCTTCTATTCCTACTTCATCTTTTCATTTATGCTCTTATGTTAAGCTTGCTAATCCTTGTGTTGAGGAAAATGTTTGTGAGGTTTCTGATAGGGTAACAATTATTGAAGAATTCATTGACGAAGAAGAGTCCATTGAAGACGACGAATTCTTTAGTTGTGTGGATGAAGAAGAGGACATAATCGAAGAATTTCTACGGAATTTGGAGGAGGATGATGAAGAGGACAGCTCGATACATGAATCGAATGAGGAAGTGATCATTAATTCTTTTCTTTCTAACCTCACCATTTGTGGAACATCTTTTCTTGCAGAGTTTAACTCGAAGATGTTTGAGAAGGAGTTCGAACCAAGTGTGGGGGAGTCAAGAGTTGATGTTGACCACGTTTTGGATCTTCGAGATTGTTCGAAGAGGGAGTGTGAGTGTGTCGCAAGGAGCATCAAGACGTCACTTGGCGCTACGGGCTTAGGTTGATTGTATCCTTCGTCTAGCTAATGACGTTAAACAAGCGCTTGGTGGGAGGCAACCCACGTAAAAAAAAAAATATAAAAATTAGAACTTTATTTTTCGTAATTTTTCTTGTTTTAGTTTAATTTTAATTTTTCGTTTTAGTTAGGTGTTTTTGCAGGAATTGGCGTCGAGGATCCAGCCTCTCATTTGGCCGATCGGCCAGATTCCTTTGGAAATCTGGACGATCGTCCAAATCCGTGTAACCAAGATCACCCAGTTTCTCATTTGGCCGATAGGCCAGATTCCTTAGGAAATCTGGACGATCGTCCAAAACCGTGGGCCAGGCAGTTTTTGATTTTCGATTGGCTCTACCTCAGCTCAAACCGAACCCAAATGATCCCCGTTGGAATGATCCCCGGTTCCGAGGTCCATACAACCCATAGCTTTGTTTTGTGTCTTTCTATTTTTGTTTTGAGTCTTTTATTTCTTTGTTTTGTGCACTTTTACGCTTTGGTAGTTTGTTTTGGTGTTTGTTTTGTAGGTACTACTCGAGTCTTTCGAGATTTTGAGTTATTGGTCGTCATCTTGCGATAAGTTCCTTCTTTCCTTCTCCTTTTTATTTTTTTTGCAATGGGGACATTGCTTGATTTTAAGTGTGGGGGAGGGTCTTTGAACTTTTGGCATGTAGTTTTTAATTTTGTTGAGTCTTAGGTGTTAATTGAGTCAAATGAGCATGTGATGATAGTATTGTGGACTTGGCCAATGATAGAAAATTGTTGATTTTTGAAAAATTCATGATCTTTATTATGCATGGAACCTTGGCGAAGCGACGCATTTTATTCATTGAATTTGAAGTATGCTATGATGTCGGGAACTAGTTAGTTTGAACCCGTGAGAATTGAGCTATTTGTGCATATTTATGCCTATTCTTTGATTGAGTGATCATGCATGCTTCGTTGTTTCTAGAACTTGCCTTGTTTCTCCATCAAGACCTTAGTATATTTACGAACTAGGAGATGATCTTAGGCCATCTTTCTTTAGCCACATGATCCCTATACACTAACCTTGTTCATAAACCTTTGTTTACCCCTTTTGAGCCTTTATTAGCCGTTCTTTGTAAAACCGGATGATAGGAGGTTTGGATGATTATGGGTATCCTTAGTTGTAGTTGGTGATATGGAAGGAGATAATTGGAGAATACTTGTTGTGGTGTAGAAGGAGAGGAAGAGAAGAAATTTTAGATGCTTGTTTAAGTGTAGTTAGCTATCCCTATGAGCTTAGAAGAGAAAAAGGAAAAAAAAAAAAGAGATGAGAAAAAAAATAGAGCCTTTGTTCAACATTAGAAAGAACATTTATTAGTTGAGCTCTGGAAAAAAAAAAAAAAAGAAAAGAAAAGAAAAAGAGAAAAAAAAAAAAGCATAAGGGGATAGTTAGCTTTGATTTGTATAGTTGATATTTTAGCATCTTTGAGTTTGTATTTGGTGTGTTGGAGGGTAGAAGATGGAGATAAAAATCCATACTTTGGTTGGAGTTGAAAAGAGGTTGATGATTTAGATTTATTTGAGTCACTTAGCCTATACTTTCCCTACCTTAACCAATGTCCCTACATTGCAAGCTTATAAAAAGACCTTTTTGATCCTAATTTGTAAGTATTACATTAGGTGGAGATGTTGAGATTGAAGGCAAGCCTATGGTAAACATGTTGCATTGCATTGATGTTGAGTGAACCCTCTTGATGTGCATTATATTACATCTTTTCTTTGAGAGAGTTGAGTGTTCACTTTCATATACACAATTTCACATGTTGGAGAGTGTTCTTTGATGGATTAGCATATTTTGAATTAGTTGAGTAGATTGTGTTGATTGATGCTAAGGTTGTGTGCATAGTTTTGATCATGATCATGAGAGTTTGTTTTCGAAAAGTTTTGAGGCCTATATAGTTCACAATACTTGAGTCTATTGTTTATTTTGTTTTGCTTGAGGACAAGCAAAGGTCTAAGTGTGGGGGATTTTGATTGGTGTCTAGATGTTAGGTTTTTCGTTGTGTTTTTGTGTCCTTTTTCGTTGTGTTTTTGTGTCTTTTCGTGTGTCTTTGGCTATGATTTGGTTGTTTGGAGTTTTTGGTACTTGTAGGATAAAAAGGGCGGAAACGAGAAGAAAAGTAATCATTGACCTCGAGTTCTAACCTCTCATGATTTTATTGAAGATTCATTTTGGATGTAATGAAAGCATTATATCGAAGAGGGGTTCGATAGGAGCGCATAGGCGAAAACGGAGGTCAATTTGGAGTTCGGACGAGGAAGATACGGCCGAAACAAGAGAGTCGCGCGCGAACGTGCCAGTACCTGATCTGGACGACCGTCCAGATTTCCTTCACAATCTGGACGACCAGCCAAGTACTTTTGTGCGTGTTTGGCAGTTCCTGATCTGGACGACCGTCCAGAATTCCCTCAGCATCTGGACGATCGTCCAGATGTCGGCGTCCAGCTGTGTTTCCTTATTTAATTAGGTTTTCTCCCTATTATAAATACTAGTACTTTGGGACGAATTTGTATCAATTTTTAGCATTAGTTAGCTTTATTTTTCAGCACTAAAATTCTCTAGATTAGCTTTACTTTGTTCGGATCCGGATTCGTAGTTCGTTTAATTCAAGATTTCTTTATTTAATTCGCATTCTTCGTCTTCGTTTAATTCTCGTAAGGTCTTTTATTGCTTTCGTTTATTTGCTTTAATTGCTTTGCTTTAGTTTTAGATTCGTTCTCTTAATTGCTTCGTTTAATTTGCTTAGTTTTAATTTTGTTCTTTCGATTTCTAGTTTAA
Source organism: Thymus mandschuricus (assembly GCA_029379335.1). Taxonomy (NCBI): domain Eukaryota; kingdom Viridiplantae; phylum Streptophyta; class Magnoliopsida; order Lamiales; family Lamiaceae; genus Thymus; species Thymus mandschuricus. The sequence goes on from CM057078.1 coordinate 11,388,607, forward strand.
AGTTTAGATTCGTTTTTCTAGTTTCGATTCTCTCGTTTTTCAAAGCTTTCATAGTTAGATTAATTAGCCTTTTAATTTCCAGATTTTATTCATCATGTCTGGAGTAGTTTATGCTTTCTTTATTGCTTTCCTTTCGATTCTTGCCTAGGTAGATTAATCGCTTTCTTAGTTTATTTCTTAGATTTATTTCTCAAGTTCTAGATTAGATTATTTACTTGCTTTAATTTATTGCTTTTATTTATTTTCTTGCCTAGGATTTAAAACAAAAACCCCAAATTCTTCTTTACTTGCTTTCTTAGTTTTAGGTTTACTACATAATTAATTGCCCTGTTAAGTGTTCCTTGAGATTCGATACTTAGGTTTTACTTGCTAGTGCTACGATAGATTTTGTCTATTGCGAACACTTTTTAGTGAAACAATGGCCAAAAGTACCTCGTTGGGAGGAAAAAGATTTCATAGTAGCCCTCTAAGAAGATGACAATGGAGAGTCTAAGAGGAGTGTGAAGTGTAGAAAATATCTGCGCAGTAGGAAGAAAGAGCGCCAAGAAGTCGAAAGGGGCAAAGGAAGGGTTTCCTCTCTTCCTCTGAAAATTTGAAAAATATAAGGAAAGGCAAGTGGTTACTGCCCATAAATTTTGGGAAATGAAAAGGGGAAGAAGAGAAAGCGCGTTTCTATCAACGCCCCAGAATCTAGCTAATGCCAGCAGAAGGGTGTTACCCTCCCTTCGAGCGTGTTCACACGCGCGAGAAAATAATAAAAAAATAATAATAAAGAGAGACGAATAAGGATGTGGATCCTTTTTCCTTCAGAAAATAAGGCCAATTCTATCATAGGAAAGTTAGAGAAGCCTTAAAATCATCCCCAGGAATTCACCGAAACCTCATATAACACGGAGAAGATGCCTTCATAGCTTGAAAAAACTCAAAGCTCAATGCATGAAGATTAGTCATTGGTTTCGATGGCAATAAACAATAAAGGGAGGCTAGGGCCTCTTATAAGCGAAAAGTAACAAAGCCCTGCCTCTCTTACGCTTTAGTCATATCGGGGAGATAATGATGAAGAAAAATTAAAATTCCTGCATCTTTCTGACCTTGGAAGACTAAACGTTGCACCGTTTTCCATACGACAAGACGTTGTGGCATATATAGCATAACTTCTCCCTGCCAGCACCTCACTAGAAGCCAATGAAGCCCGCTCCTAGACCTGGGGGGGGGGGGGGGGGGGGGGGGGGGGGAGTAGCTGATAGGGACCAAGTATCAGCCTCATTATCCAAATAGATCGATTCACTAGAAAGACACTCTTCTTATAAGTATATGGTAGCATATTACCAGAAGCTTTGTGGGTTCTGAAAGGCTTCAGACGCTCAATACATATATAAGGTATGTCTTATGCAGAAGCTAGAAGTCTTATCTCCTCCCAGAAGCTACATAGGATCTATTGGCACCTGTTAGGATCGAGGGATCTAATCAATGCCCCCAAGCATCTGGCAGAACCCTAGGATCTGTGTAGCACGTCATCCGCGTGATTCTACATACTCTTAGAGTGGGGACCATTGCATTCATGACGGAGGGAATCTTACTCCTATGAGAATTCCTTCTCTGCCCTTCCCTAACACGAATGCTTGCTCTTTCACCCTCCTTGCACCTATAAATACCCGACTATCGCGTACTTCATCATACATCATAATCACAACTCAACTCTCCATACAAACACGCACTCTTGCGTACTATTTCATTCGCTTACACCCTGCTCCACGAGTTCCTTTGAGCTCGAGCAGTCCAGGCTTCCGAAGCCTCCCGCCGGGAATCATCACTCGCAATCATTTCTGTTGGGAATTGTTAAGAACGAATATGTTAAGGGGGAACCTATAAGGGATATCTTAGTGTTTTGATTTGATCCCAAAACCCCAAAGCGTTCTGTTCCCAAGCGACGCATTTTGATGTAGTTGATAAGTTAGAATTTTTCTAAGCCTACTCTGTTAGGATGGCTCTTTAAATTGCTTAGATTTTAGGCTTCAAAATTTCAAGTGAAGGCCACTCGCTTGAGTGTGTTTTTCGAAGCGAAGCAAGTCTAGCAAGCCAAAGTGAAGCGTGCCAAAGAACAGTGTAGCGAAGCAATCGCTACAGTAGATTCGAAGTGAGTCTGCCAAAGCAAAGCGAAGCAAGCGCTACAGTTCATAGTCAAGGCGAAGCAAAGCGAGCGCTACAGTATAAAGTCAAAGCTAGTCAACTCTAGTCATCAGTTTCCAAAGCAGTCACTAGGGAACTTTATCTCCCGAAGCGGCTCACTACAGGATGACTACGAAGTGACTCAACTAAAGCGGACGCTACCACTTCAAAGCGAAGCGAGCCACTACCTACCAGAAATCGACAGCGCGACTCCCGCCCATATTTTGAACTCCAGTCAACAAGAGATCGTAACATTAATTACAAGATCTCCACATGTCGAAAGCGGAGTGGAGCGGAAGAGTTGACTGCCAGGCCGACAAAGGCGCCGCAATAGTACTGGCTCGCTCCAGTTACTGTTAGCCTTGTAAGTTAGCCAATTTTGGCAAAATGCCAAAACTGGATGTCTGAAAAGGTGCCAGCCTGCGCAAGTACTGTCGAGAGGAGGAGGGACAAGGCCACCAACCAAGCAACGGATCTCGGCCATCTCTCCGCCTATAAATAGTGAAGGATGAAGACGAAGAAGGGTAGAACACTACTTGAGCATTCGAGCCTACTGCAAACAAACACTCCCAAGCCTTCGAGCAAATCTTCGAGTCTTTGTTTTAAGTGTTCTCCGAGTTTCCAGTTCATCGGAACTCGTCTTCACAACCTTCACACTTAGAGTCTAAGCCCACTTCAAATATCCAAGCTTAGAAGAAGAGCTCTAGCCATCTTTGCACTTATTGTAAAGAGCTCTTCACAGTGTGTTCGTCAACCAAAAACCCTAAATTTTTCTGTTAGGTTTTTGAGTCGTCGTTAGGCTGTTTTCGATCCAAGGCCCTTCCTTCACCGATTGAAGAAGCCTCGATCATCGAGTCTAGATCCAAGCTTGCACTTACATCGTTTGTGTGAAGCTCGATCGAAACTAGGCTGTAAGGAGAGCCCGTAATCTCCCTGTCTGTTCGACTGAAGCGAGTGAAGCTTCTAGTCTAGTTAGGTTTTTAGTGTGAACCCGGAATCACCCAGCGTCTGTCAGATCCAAGCGAGTGAAGCTCGATCTTGACCAGGTTTTTGAAGGACCCGTAACCTTCAAGTTCTTGAGTGAAAAGAACGGTTGCCCTTGTGCAACAAGTGGACGTAGGAGCTTTATCTCCGAACCACTATAATTCTTGGTGTCGTATCTCTCTAACCCTAAACTCTTACTTATTTGATTATCCATTTCATATTGCATCTAAACAAACCTAATCTGGAAATTTTAAATACTTAGGAAAGATTTTTAGCTCACCAAATTCCGCACATACGAGTAAAGACTCCCTCTTGATCAAGTGCTCACTTCGGTCAAGCAGGCTAGCTACGTACTGTAGATCTAGCTTCAGCTAGGTCTTAAGTTTCAAGTGAGCTCTTTACTTGTCACTCTGAGTTAAGGGATTTGATGTTGAAAAAATTCAAAATACGTATTCACCCCCCCCCCCCTCTACGTATTTTCCTATTAACAAACCGGGACCAACAAGTGGTATCAGAGCCAGGTTCTTTCGAGCCTCTGCTTTGCATACCTGAAGCGAGCCCCCACTCGCTTCACGTTGTCTCACTGAACCGGATCCTATTTTCCTAAGTGCATCAAAACCTCACTCACGCATACTGCATTTACTGCTGATAGTTTGTATGTCTACATACAGTGCATCAAATCTTCCACAGTTCTCGATCGAAGGATACGAGACATGGAGTTTCCGAGTCGAGAGCTTCCTATGCTCCATCCACGACCGGATGTGGGAAGTCATAGAGGACGGACCAATCGAAATCAAGAAAGCCGTATCTATAAACGTCCCAGCTGCTGAAGGACGCGAAGCTCATGTCAGACAAGAGTACGTCGAGAAGGACAAAGATGAATACAATCCCAACGACTTCAAGATCGCCAACCTTGATAAAATCGCACGTCACACGATGCAAAGCACTGTGTCTGACGCCTATCTTCCACGGATAAGGAAGTGCGCAACGGCGAAGGAAATGTGGGAAACCCTAGCCCTCATTTCTCAAGGCACAGACAAAATCAAGGAAAACAAACTTGCCGTTCAGATGCGGGAGTTTGAAAGTCTGATAATGAAGCCAGGAGAATCCATCGACGCCTTTGAGCTGAGGGTTACAAACATCATTGCAACTCTCAACTCGCTTGGGAAGGAACTCACAGATAAGGAAGTCAACCTGAAGATTGTCCGAGCTCTAACAAGAAAGTGGCAGACAATGAAGGAGCTGTACCTAGCTACCAAGGATCTATCCAAGCTCACACCGGAGATTCTGTTTTCCGAACTCAAAGCTCATGAAATCGATCTGAATCGGATGAACCTCGACGAAGAGGATGAAGCGCCCACTACGTCAAAAGGAGTAGCATTCAAAGTTGCCGAAGGGCCAAGCGAGCAGTCGCTAGCCAAGATGACGAGAGAAGAATTGGAAGAACACATTGCGTTCTTATCCAAGAACTTCAACAAAATGAACTCTCGAGTGGGCAAATACAAAAGATTCTACAAGCAGTACAAAGGGAGGAGCAGTGATGCTCGAGAAGGAAAAGGAAAGAGAGAAGAGACGACCAAGCCGATCCCGCGAGACATGATGGATGTGGAGTGCTATCACTGCCACAAAATGGGCCACTACAAATCCGATTGCCCAAAGCTCAGTGCTAAAGAGCGCGAGGAATTGAAGGCCAAGAGGGATGCTCCAAGGCGAGCGCTCGTAGCGAGTGAAGTGCCGGTCGCTTCAACTGAAGATCCAGCTAGCGACTCCGATGCATTCACTGATCCCAACTCCAGTGAGGGTGAGGATCTTGGACTCATGGCGCTCACCGACGAAGAAACAGGAGAGGTATTCTTCTACCCTGCAATCACTTCAATTACACTAGCACACACTGTCAATGAGGAAGAACAATCCTCTTCATGGAGTGAGTTGTTTAACAAACACCAGAAATTGTCAAGCGACCACGAAGTGGTAAAACAAGCTTTGTCTCAAGGCGAGAAGGAGAACCGAAAGCTAGCCCGTGAGCTTGACGAAGTCAAACTTAATTTAAGGGCTATGACTAGTAAGTTCGAGGATCTCTTCGCTAGACATCAAAGCTTGGAGGGAAGGTATGAAACCCAGTCCGCTCTAGTTGCCAACTTGAACAAAGCATCATATGCTAGGCAGGCACTTGAGGGCTCGCTACTACCTTTTGGTAGGAAAGCTGGCCTTGGATATGAGGGTGGATCTTCCAAGCCGACTGTCTTTGTTGGTGCTTCAAACACACCATCAGTCACTTTGGAAATGCCCACTGCATCCAAAGCGACCACTAACAAAGATAAAGGCAAAATGGCTGAGAACTCTAAAAGGAAGCCTATGAAGATGTCTATATCTTTAAGGGCAGATCCTAAGGGCAAGCAAAGTTCAACTGTCCCTAGCATTCAACATGCTAAGTCTTACCAATCCAAGGGTAAAGGGAGAACTGTTGAAGCTTCTAAGTCTCAAGCCAAGACACGAAGACAAAGGATCTACCTCCTAAAAAGAGGAGTAATGTCTATGTGTCACGTTATCCGGACTGGTGATGGTCCAACCGGACTAACGTTGAGGGGGAAGATTTTGAAGCTTCCACTGGGTCGCTTCAGATTCCCAGGGTTTCTCAAGCGAGTCAGGGTCAAAACCCTAGTTGGACCGCTTCGAGGAAACCAAGCGAGCCGCTTCGACAGACTAGAAACCCTAAGTCAGTCTCTAAACCCAGAGCTATTCCGAAGCGAGTCGCTTCAGGATATAAGCAAAATGGGAAGAGCATAGGTAGGTCTAAAGCGAGCCGCCACCCCTCTTGCACACACTGTTGCACGTGTGAAGCTGCTTCTAAGCAGTACACCAAGTTTTCGAAGGTCGAGAAGCCCAAGACACAAGCTTCATCTCAAAAGAGAGTGAAGCAAGTGTGGGTACCTAAGGGAACTAACCTGCAAGGACCCAAACTGATTTGGGTACCAAAATCTGTCTAATTGCAGGTGAGCGCCGTGGATCCCATGCCAAGTGAGGGTCAACTAGTATGGTACTTGGACAGTGGATGCTCAAGACACATGACCGGCATAAAAGCTCTACTTCACAACTATATAGAGAAGAAGGGTCCACACGTAACCTTTGGTGACAATTCTCGAGGAAGCACCAGGGGATATGGCGCACTGAAAGTTGGAAAGCTCACAATTGAAGAAGTCTCCTACGTGGAAGGACTCAAGCACAACCTGTTATCCATTTCACAATTTTGTGATAAGGGGTACAGGGTGGAGTTCATCTCCAACAAGTGCATTGTGAAGAACAAACTCTCGTCCCAGATTGTGCTCACTGGAATCAGGCAAAGGAACGTCTACATAGCACAATGGGACAGCTGCAAAGATGAAACTTGCCTAGTTGCAAGAAGTGCTACAGAAATTGGATGGCTATGGCACAGACGCTTGATCCATCTCAACTTCAAAGCCATCAATCGCTTAGCTCGAAAGGGTTTGGTGCAAGGCATACCGAATGAAGTCTTCATCAAAGACCATCCATGCTCACCATGCCAACGAGGGAAGCAGACGTAGAAGCACTTCGCCAGTCTTGAAGAAGCCTCATCAAAGCGAGTGCTCGAGCTGCTTCACATGGATCTGTTTGGTCCAGTTACTCCAGTTAGTGTAAATGGAAGGAAGTACACTCTAGTTGTAGTCGACGACTTCTCTCGCTACACTTGGGTTGTATTCCTCTTCAGCAAGAAGGAGACACTGACCAAACTGCCACAACTACTCAAGCGATTGGCTGTGGAAAAGAATCAAGCTATTGTGACCATCCGCTCCGACAAAGGCACAAAGTTCTTGAACTCTACAATTGAAGCGTACTGCACGGAGCATGGCATAGCACATCAAACTTCTTCAGCACGCACTCCTCAGCAGAATGGAGTTGCTGAAAGAAGAAATCGAATCATCAAAGAAGCCGTTCGCACCATGATTGCTGACTCAAAGCTTCCGATGAAGTATTGGGCTGAAGCTGCCAACACGGCGTGCTACACACAGAATCGGACGCTTCTCAACAAACGGCACGACAAAACTCCATATGAAATATGGACAGGGAGAATTCCTAACATATCCTATTTCCATATTTTTGGCTGTAGGGTCTTCATTCACAACAATGGGAAGTCACAGTTGAAAGCTTTTGAAAGCAAAGCTGATGAAGGAGTATTCTTAGGATACTCTACGTCTAGCAAAGCCTACAAAGTGTTCAACTGTAAAACCCTAATTGTGAAGGAATCACCCCATGTCGTATTTGATGAATCCTCTTTAAGTCTTCCACAGGAACAGGCTCAAGCGAATGAAAAGGATCAAAGCAAGGAACCCTCAAATCAACTCACTTGGGACGTGCTCGATGAAGATGATGAGATCAAGGACTCAAGCGAGCAGAATCCCAAAGGAGATGTCGAAGCTGCCCCCAAGATTCCTGAAGCTAGTGCAGGCCAAGCACCCAATCCAGTCGCTTCAGATGGTGAAGTGAGCGAAAAAGAAGAAGATAAAGATGAAGCTGGCGGATCCAAGCGAGCATGGCTCAAAGATCACTCACCAAGCCAAATCATTGGAGATCCATCCAAGGGTGTAGTGACCAGAAGTCAAGTGTTTGGAGAAAGTGCCATGTTCAGTTGCTTTCTCTCAAACATTGAGCCATCAAGCGTGGAGGAAGCCCTAGCTGACTCTAACTGGGTGATCGCCATGCAAGAGGAGCTGAATCAATTCACCAGGAACGACGTATGGTTCCTCGTGGATAGTCCCAAATTCCAGCACGTTATTGGCACCAAGTGGGTGTTCAAAAACAAGACGGACGAGGACCACAACGTTGTGAGGAACAAGGCGCGTCTCGTTGCCAAAGGCTACTGCCAAGAGGAAGGAATCGACTTTGACGAAACCTTCGCTCCAGTGGCACGGCTTGAAGCTATCAGATTGTTTCTAGCCTATGCAGCAGCCAAGAAGTTCAAGGTCTATCAAATGGATGTGAAGAGCGCATTCCTCAATGGTGAACTCAAGGAAGAAGTGTATGTGGAGCAGCCACCGGGTTTCAAGCAGGGAGATAAAGTGTATCGCTTGAAGAAAGCCCTGTATGGGTTGAAGCAAGCTCCCAGAGCTTGGTATGATACACTCTCTCAATTCCTAGTGGATAATGGATTTCACAAAGGAAAGATAGATCGGACTCTCTTCACCATCAACCATGGAGAAGATATGCTTTGGGTCCAGATCTATGTGGACGACATCATATTTGGGTCACCAAACCAGTCGCTTAGCGAGAAGTTTGGAGAGTTGATGAAGACCAAATATGAAATGTCGATGATTGGCTTGATGAGCTGCTTTCTAGGTCTTCAAGTAAAGCAGCAGGATAATGGAATTTTCATCAACCAAGCCAAATACACTGGAGATATGCTTGCCAAGTTTGGTGTTCAACATGCTAAAGCTGTGAAGATCCCTATGAATACCAACTGGAAGATGGAGCCAGACGAAGGAGGAAAATCTGTAGATCCTACAGATTATCGTGCCCTAATTGGGTCAGTACTCTATCTCACTGCAAGCAGGCCATATATTGCTTTTGCAGTCGGAGTCTGCGCTCGCTTCGAAAGCAATCCCAAGCACAGCCATCTTGAAGCTGCCAAGAGAATTCTTCGATATTTGAAGGGCACTATCAATATGGGGCTGTGGTATCCAGCGGAGGACAATTTGGAGCTCACTGGATATTCCGATGCTGACTATGGAGGGTGCAGAGTTGATAGGAAATCAACGTCAGGCACGTGTCAGTTCTTGGGAAGCAAGCTGATCTCGTGGTTCTCAAAGAAGCAAACAAGCGTAGCTACTTCAACAACTGAAGCTGAATACATGGCCGCAGGAAGCTGCTGTTCTCAAATCCTATGGCTTCGTCAACAGTTGAAGGACTACAAAGTTGAAGCGAATGAAATTCCGATCTTCTGCGACAACAACAGTGCCATATGTATTTCGCAGAATCCAGTGCTTCACACCAGATGCAAGCACGTGGAAATTCGACATCATTTCATTCGTGATCATGTCGAGAAGAAGGATATCAAGCTCGAGAAAATTCATACCGATCTCCAGCGAGCAGATATCCTCACCAAGCCGCTAGCTGAATCTCGTTTCAATCAGCTATGCATGGAATTAGGGTTATTAGACCCTGGTGAAGAATGCTAGTTCTAGGATGCACGAAGAAGTGACCGCTTGTTCTCTAGTGTGTCACTCGCTTCGAATCTTCACCAACTCAAGCGAGCCACTTCAAAATCTCACTCGCTTGAAGAAATTGAAGTAAGGTGGAGAAAGGTGGAGTATTGGAAGAAGTTCCTTACCAACTTACAGGAATTGTTAAGTATTTGGTTAAGGGGGAACTAATGCTTACTCTCGGAGCAAGCCACTTCCAAAGCGAGCAAAGTATGCTGCTATCTCGAATTCTGCATCGCTTCAATTTGCCCTAGCTTGGGTCAAAGCGAGTCGACTGTAGATTTATTCTCTAGATTGTAGGAAAGCTTGAAGGTTTACCTTTTTATACAAAAGGTTGCAGGGCTGGTGACATGCTTCTGCGTAAAATACGAGATTGTCTTGTCAGAGCATTCTCATTGTCATCCTGTCCATTTCTGCTTTGAGATAAGGACTTGTACTCATCCCCCATTCGTCGTGAATAAGTACACTTACGTGATGCTCCCTTCGGGTTGTAGTAAGCTTGTGTACTATATTCATTTTCTCCCCCATTCACTTCGATGGAGGACGCTCTAATTCGTAGAGGAAGATGAATGCCATGAAGACGAATGCCAAGAAGATGAATTACCCAACAGGTGGTATCAACAAGCTTCAAAGCAAACAAGTGGATTCAACAGTCTGAAGTCCAAATCAAATGAAGTCTTCAACTAGTGGTATCAATCTCCTACGAAGTGAGATTGACTGGTAAGCATTTCAATTTTAAGTACACTAAGTGAGCCAAAGCGTGCTAGAAACCTTCACTCACTACGTGGAAAATATGAAATGAATCTGACACAAATACAAAGAGGAAAACACTCTTGTTCATCCTCGAAGTATGTAAGTCAGAAACATTTTAAAATTAAGCAAAGAAATTCTATTTCTTATTCCAGTCGCTTCAGATGGCCAAGCGAGTGCTACGTTACTCAAAGCTAGCCATCGCAAGCGAGTGCGGAACAGTCACTCAAGCGAGTGCCTCTCAAGTGAGTCAAGGTCTAGCGGCCCAACTCGAAGCGAGCGGGCACGAAGCGAGTATGAGCTGTCTGCACTCGAGTGCCTATTTCACTTTCTGCCAAGCATTTAATGTAGAATCAGGAACGGCGAAAATAACGGGCGCGTGGTTCTCACTTCAAATTTGAAGCGGGAAAAGGCGGAGAAGATCCAGCCATCGAATCTCAACAGCCCCCAATCTGTAGACGTTGGATTAGCGCCGTATACGACAAGCCAATTGCAGCATGCCACGTGGAGACGCCGAGCAAGTGGCGGTTCACTTTTACTGTGGTGACGCCGGACACATCAGATCCATCACCGCACGTCCGCCGCCTACCTACAGGACTTATGACGTTATTACCGTCCTACCCCGGCCACGTTAGCCAAGACCTAACTCTATTTATATGGGACGTTGCTGAACTGCAGAACCTTTCACAGCCCTCAAAAATTTCCATTCTCGTGCTTAGATCTGCAATTTCTGCAACTCACGAGTCTCAACCCTTGTTTTTCATCGTTAAATCTTCGATTCTAAATTCCTCAAATCTCACAATGGGCAAGAAGCAGAAGACAGAGACGATGGAGGAGTTTCTCGAGGAGGTCGACAAGCATATTAATGTCGAACCTCATCTCGATCCAACCATCATCGAGAAGAATGGTTTTCTCCGTAGAGCCGTGACCACGGCCGGTCTATGGAAATTTGTGACTGCAGTTCCGTCGAAAATACTGGCAAAAGCGGTGGGTGAGCTTTTGCTGAACTTGAGGAAGGAGCAAAATACGCCTTCTTTCACTGATCCACGAACCAGGAAGCCGGTGGAAGTGGACATGAGTGAACTCATCGGCGCGTTTGATTTGCCGAGAGAAGGAGGAGACTCGCTGCTCGATTTGGGTCTGTCAGCCGGAGTTCAGTACGGTCGGTTTGCAGTCGACGGAGCAGACCCGAATTACAAGAAGGCCAATATTCGTAAAAGTTTGAAGGCCCCCTTCAACCATATCTGCGAGCTCTTTTCGAAGAGTATCGCGTGCTACATCGGAACTTTGGAGACTCTCTCCGACACGAAGCTGATCGCCACTGCAGTTATCGTCGACAGCCTCACCGGAACCAGCTTCAACTGGCATGGTTGGTTTCTCAAACAGATTCATGAAGCTGCTGATGACTTCGCGTTCGTGAAGGGAAGCACCGATCAGATTCTCCGCAAGGGGAAACTGAAGTTCTTCTCAAGGCTCTCCTTTGCCTTGGAGAAGAAGTTTCCGGGCAAAGCATGGCCGGAAGATGACACCATCGCCTACAACAAACAGTCCATTTACTATGACAAATGCAGAAAAACCAAATCATTGATTGATTTGGGACTTCTTGAAATAGAAGTGCCCGTAGCAAGACCAGTTGCCGAAAGGCAAGCTGAAGTGAGCCAAGCGAGGCAGGTCGCTTCACCCGGGAAGCGAGCCGCGCCGAAGCGAGGCAAGAAGACAAAGCGAGTCGCTTTACTTGTCCAAGAAAGCGAGGCGGTGAAGAAGCCGCTTGAGGACATTGAAGTGACTCAACCCCAGCCTTCACCAATCAAAGCCAAATCACCCCCACTCCAAATACAAACCCACACCACCCAAATTCAAGAACCTCAATCTTCATCAGCCCAACAACTACTAAAACAGATAACCCCCCTCTCTCCCCATGAAGAAGAATCTGCATCTTCTTTTCAAATCCCCACTATCCCATTCCTCAGCACAGATGAAGCTGCTGCCTACACTACCTTTCAACCACTTCAATCCCAGCAAACACAACCACCAACCACCGAAACCATACAGCCACCACCCACTGAAGCCATCCAAATATCTGAAACCCCCGAAGCCACATCATCCAATCCCCCACGACATCGGCAGCTACAGCCGACACCGCCCAAACTGTTGGTGAACTCCCCATCATTCCACAATTCATTCCTCCTGCCCTCACCGTACATAAACAGGCTCTTGAACGCTATGTCAAGGAGAGAGAGCAAGCCGCAGAGACAATCAATCTCCGATACTCCAACGTTCCATGGAGCGACGTGTTTTACACCAATGTCGTCGACTTCCTGACGTACATCACGTATCGTGGAACGGAGTACTACAAAATCTTCAGGCTCCTCAAAGCCTTCACAGAGGAGGAACTGATTCAAATGGAGGCCAAGTTACTCAACTTTATTGGCGAAAATGGCTTCCACGCCTTTCTTGAAGGGACCAGCTTCTGGGAGAAGCTGGATGCTAAGGTGAAAGAAGCCTATTGATTGGTGTTTAGATGTTAGGATTTTCATTATGTTTTTGTGTCTTTTTTCGTTGTGTTTTTGTGTCTTTTCGTGTGTCTTTGGCTATGATTTGGTTGTTTGGAGTTTTTGGTACTTGTAGGATAAAAAGGGCGGAAACGAGAAGAAAAACAATCATTGACCTCGAGTTCTAACCTCTCATGATTTTATTGAAGATTCATTTTGGATGTAATGAAAGCATTATATCGAAGAGGGGTTCGATAGGAGCACATAGGCGAAAACGGAGGTCAATTTGGAGTTCGGACGAGGAAGATATGGCCGAAACAAGAGAAGCGCGCGCAATCGTCCAGAACGTGATTTGGACGATCGTCCAGAATCTGGACGATCGTCCAGATGATTGTGGCGTGAAGTACCAGTACCTGATTTGGCCGAACGGCCAAGTCCTTAACAAATCTGGACGACCGTCCAGATGTCCGCGTCCAGCTATTAGTTTCCTTATATCATTAGGTTTTCTTCCTATTATAAATACTAGTACTTTGGGACGAATTGGGATCATCCTTTATCAGTTTTTAGCATTAGTTAGCTTTATTTTTCAGCACTAAAATTCTCTAGAGTAGCTTTACTTTGTTCGGATCCGGATTCGTAGTTTGTTTAATTCAAGACTTCTTTATTTAATTCAAGTTCTTCTTCTTCGTTTATTTCTCGTAAGTTCTTTTATTGCTTTCGTTTATTTGCTTTAATTGCTTTGCTTTAGATTTAGATTCGTTCTTTTAATTGCTTCGTTTAATGTGCTTAGTTTTAATTTCGTTCTTTCGATTTCTAGTTTAAAGTTTAGATTCGTTTTTCTAGTTTCGATTCTCTCGTTTTTCAAAGCTTTCATAGTTAGATTAATTAGCCTTTTAATTTCCAGATTTTATTCATCATGTCTAGAGTAGTTTATGCTTTCCTTATTGCTTTCTTTATTGCTTTCCTTTCGATTCTCGCCTAGGTAGATTAATCGCTTTCTTAGTTTAATTCTTAGATTTATTTTTCAAGTTCTAGATTAGATTATTTACTTGCTTTAATTTATTGCTTTTATTTATTTTCTTGCCTAGGATTTAAAATAAAAACCCAACAATTCCTTTTACTTGCTTTCTTAGTTTTAGGCTAGATTAGGATTTTTGCTACACGATTATTTGCCCTGTTAAGTTTTCCTTGAGATTCGATACTTAGGTTTTACTTGCTAGTGCTACGATAGATTTCGTCTATTGCGAACACTTTTTAGTGAAACACCTATCCACTCGCTATAGTTCCGAAGAGAGTGCCCTCATCCCATGAAAGGAAGCTGATCAGGGAGCATAAGGAGGAGGTGGAACTGAAGGATGCGGAGATCGCTAGCCTTCATAGCGAGATAACAAAGAAGAGTGGGGAAATGGAGAGGAAGGCGGGGGAGGTCATCAGTCTTAGAGAAGACTTTGACAGGAAGAAGAAGGAGTTGGAGGAAAAGGTGGAGGAAAAGGAGAGACTGCTGGAGGAGAAAGAGAAGGCGCTGGAGGCGCAAGTGACGTTGGTGGGAGAACAATCAGCTACAATTACCGAACTCAAGGGCTCGCTTGATGCTGAAAGGAGCCGCTTGAGGGAGGTGAATGCCAAACTTGTCTCTATTGGCAAAGAGAAGAAAGATTTGGAGGAGGAGCTGAAGAAGTTGAAGGAGGGATATGAGAAGAGAGAAGAGGAGTTGATAAGGACAGGAAGTGAGCTGCTGAGCACCAAAAAGTCCCTGGACTCTCTCAGTAATGAGATGAAGCTGCTCAAGCAAGAAAGTGAGCTCGATAAGAAGGAACTGGAGAGTCGGAGGAGAAGTGCGCAGGCTATTGACCTACAAAACGCTGAACTGACCCTTCTACTGGAAAAGGTCAAGGAGCTGGGTGAAGCGTACACAGAAAAGATGGCTGCAAGTACTGAATTCCATCTCTCTCTAAACCAGAGAGAGAGGAGCCTTGAGACAATGCAAGCTGAACTTCAAGCGGCTCAGGAATTTTGGTACTTCAACCTGCAGGAGGAGAAGAAGGAAATGAAGAGGGAAGTTGAAGCGGAGCTGGAGGCTCGCTTTAGGGAGATAGAGCCGTTGGAGAGGATGATGGCGTCGATTGTTGAGAGAGAGAAACAGTGCGAGTATCTGCTCGAAGAAATAAGCATTAAAACAGCTGATTTAGTAGCACCCTCCTTAGGAAAGAACGAGCAGATGCTTCAAGCTGTCTTGAACGCAGTAAATTCACTCCACCAATCCATCACAGGAAAATCGTTCATCCTAACCCCTGGCAGTGATGATGCCAAAAAGGGGGAAGGACAGATGAAGCTAGGAGGAGTCGGAGGTTCGGGGGGAAGCAGAATTGGTGTAGAGCTGATGTTGGAAGGAGGCAGTGTTGCCGGTGATAAGGAGGATGTAGATGAAGCGAGGGCTCTGGGCGAAGTGAAGGGAAAATCAAAGCTCACGGAGGAGGAGTTGTTGAAAAAGCCCGAAGAGCCTAGCAGGCCACTTCAGGAAAAAGTACTAAGTGCTTCAATTGCACAGCATCCTCCGGTGACCGTGTTAACAAAGGAGGAAAGGAGGAAGCAGGTGGAGAAGGATGCTGCCATGGCGTGGGAGATGGAGCAACTAACAAAACACTTTGTGGGTGCAGGTGCTTCGTCTAGCTCCAAAGCGGCTGCTTCACCCAAAGTGCCCGCTTCAGCCGCCGCGCCAGCTTCATCAGCTGCACTCACTTCGACCACTGCTGCACTCACTACATCGGCAGTCGTCCCCTCAAGTGCTGCAAAGAAGGACATGCTGCCACCCCCACCACCAAAGCAGCCACTGAAGCGAACTGCTCCGGAGACGAAAGGAGATGACCCCGCGGCCAAGCGCCAAAAGGTCAAACAAGCAGTGGCTTCAAGGGCTGAAAAGGAAGAAAGGAGGAGGAAAAGAGGAGACGGGGGAAGGGATGAAGCTGAGAAGGAGAGGAGAATAAAGGCCAAGCGACTCCAAGTGATAGACGGCCGGATCGAGGAACACTTCAATGAAGTGAGACTCATCCAGTCCGCTCTAGTTGGTAGTGCCTATGTTCCGTTCATGCCAGAGGAGTCTGAGGCGTGCCTAGCTCAAGCTATAATCGACACATGCCATGCGACTGCGAGAGAAATGATAGAATCCGGTCGCTACCCCCCTCAAGGAAGAACAGAACTACATTCGGAAGCAACTCAACGGGAGGCTTCCTATCTGGAGTGGCGAGTCTGGAAAGAAATTCAATGCTATCATTGCACAAATGTCCAGCCTGTCGGAAGAGGAATTGGCAGTGTTCAGGGACGAGCATCCTGATGCTAGAGAGATTGAGCAGTTCATCCCTGATGAGCTACTTGAGCAGTGGCTGTACTACAAAGAAAAATTCATTAAAGCCTACTACTACTGGGAGGTAGTGCCACTGCAGACTCAATGCTCAAGAATCAAAGCACTCAGCCATTTCATAAGTGCCTATGATGAGAAGTTCAGGCGGAAGGCTTTCACACTCGCACAACTTGCAGAGCCCATGCCTCTAATCATCAAGGTACCAGCCAAGAAGGAATTCCCTATGCCCTTCCTACCTGGCACCAGTATCCCCGATCGCAGTATCATCGATGCTGAAGTGGATGAAGCCTTCCAACTTGAGGAGACTTGGAGGAGGCCAAGTATTCATACTGTTGGCTCATTAGAAGCGAAGGTTTTCAGTGCTTACGCTATCCCAGAAGAGATGATTGCGAGGGACTTGGAGGAAGAGGAAGAAGAGAAGGAAATGGAGGTGAAGGAGAAGAAGGAGGATGACAAAGAAGGAGCTGCAGGAAACCATTGAGTTTCAAGCTTCTTAATATCTCTTTTTGTGAACTGCTTGTTCATTTATCTCATTTCAATTTCTGCCTCTTCTGTGTCATTTACTCGCTTTGTGAATGACTTTACATTTTTGCTACAAACTCAATTAATTTAACCGAAAAAAAAAGGGAAAGGAACTTAAAAGAAAATTACAAACGAAACTGCAAAGGAAGCAGTCGCTTAAAGTTCCCTTCACGGTTAGATAGACTAGATTTTTTTTATCTAAGTCGAATGGGTTTTGGCATCATCAAAAAGGGGGAAATTGTTGGAAATTGTTAAGAACGAATATGTTAAGGGGGAACCTATAAGGGATATCTTAGTGTTTTGATTTGATCCCAAAACCCCAAAGCGTTCTGTTCCCAAGCGACCCATTTTGATGTAGTTGATAAGTTAGAATTTTTCTAAGCCTACTCTGTTAGGATGGCTCTTTAAATTGCTTAGATTTTAGGCTTCAAAATTTCAAGTGAAGGCCACTCGCTTGAGTGTGTTTTTCGAAGCGAAGCAAGTCTAGCAAGCCAAAGTGAAGCGTGCCGAAGAACAGTGTAGCGAAGCAATCGCTACAGTAGATTCGAAGTGAGTCTGCCAAAGCAAAGCGAAGCAAGCACTACAGTTCATAGTCAAGGCGAAGCGAAGCGAGCGCTACAGTATAAACTCAAAGCTAGTCAACTCTAGTCATCAGTTTCCAAAGCAGTCACTAGGGAACTTTATCTCCCGAAGCGGCTCACTACAGGATGACTACGAAGTGACTCAACTAAAGCGGACGCTACCACTTCAAAGCGAAGCGAGCCACTACCTACCAGAAAGCGACAGCGCGACTCCCGCCCATATTTTGAACTCCAGTCAACAAGAGACCATAACATTAATTACAAGATCTCCACGTGTCGAAAGCGGAGTGGAGCGGAAGAGTTGACTGCCAGGTCGACAAAGGCGCCGCAACAGTACTGGCTCACTCCAGTTACTGTTAGCCTTGTAAGTTAGCCAATTTTGGCAAAATGCCAAAACTGGATGTCTGAAAAGATGCCAGCCTGCGCAAGTACTGTCGAGAGGAGGAGGGACAAGGCCACCAACCAAGCAACGGATCTCGGCCATCTCTCCACCTATAAATAGTGAAGGATGAAGACGAAGAAGGGTAGAACACTACTTGAGCATTCGAGCCTACTGCAAACAAACACTCCCAAGCCTTCGAGCAAATCTTCGAGTCTTTGTTTTAAGTGTTCTCCGAGTTTCCAGTTCATCGGAACTCGTCTTCACAACCTTCACACTTAGAGTCTAAGCCCACTTCAAATATCCAAGCTTAGAAGAAGAGCTCTAGCCATCTTTGCACTTATTGTAAAGAGCTCTTCACAGTGTGTTCGTCAACCAAAAACCCTAAATCTGTCTGTTAGGTTTTTGAGTCGTCATTAGGTTGTTTTCGATCCAAGGCCCTTCTTTCACCGATTGAAGAAGCCTCGATCATCGAGTCTAGATCCAAGCTTGCACTTACATCGTTTGTGTGAAGCTCGATCGAAACTAGGCTGTAAGGAGAGCCCGTAATCTCCCTGTCTGTTCGACTGAAGCGAGTGAAGCTTCTAGTCTAGTTAGGTTTTTGGTGTGAACCCGGAATCACCCAGCGTCTGTCAGATCCAAGCGAGTGAAGCTCGATCTTGACCAGGTTTTTGAAGGACCCATAACCTTCAAGTTCTTGAGTGAAAAGAACGGTTGTCGTCGTGCAACAAGTGGACGTAGGAGCTTTATCTCCGAACCACTATAATTCTTGGTGTCGTATCTCTCTAACCCTAAACTCTTACTTATTTGATTATCCATTGCATATTGCATCTAAACAAACCTAATCTGGAAATTTTAAATACTTAGGAAAGATTTTTAGCTCACCAAATTCCGCACATACGAGTAAAGACTCCCTCTTGATCAAGTGCTCACTTCGGTCAAGCAGGCTAGCTACGTACTGTAGATCTAGCTTCAGCTAGGTCTTAAGTTTAAGTGAGCTCTTTACTTGTCACTCTGAGTTAAGGGATTTGAAGTTGAAAAACTTCAAAATACGTATTCACCCCCCCCCCCTCTACGTATTTTCCTATTAACAAACCGGGACCAACAATTTCCATCCCTCTTCCTCGCCACCGAGAAGAGCCTCTTTCACTCACCACATTGAGCTTAAGGTAAAACCCTCATTCTCCAAAGGGAATGAGGCCTAACAGAGCATCATGCTCCTCACTTCTTTCTTCTTCCTGTTGCTTCGTTTCTTCATCGTTTACTTGAATGAGTATTATACTCCATGGATTCTACTAGTTCATAGCCAAATTGCCTTAATACACCTCTTATCTAGTCATAAAGCTTGATTACTATTCGACATTCTCTATGCAAACTATACTCTGTACAAAATACATGATTATAGCCCTTTGAATGTGCAAATCTTTTGCTCTTTATCGCTTAAACACTTTATCCATGAATGCTCCTTGCAAAACATGATGAATAATCTCTTAAATTGTTGTGGATCTTCAACCCGGATCTATCAGGCAAGGTACAAGAGAATGGTATTGAGCACACACTTTTGCTAGGTCGTCCTTTCATGGCTACTACTAATACTTTGATTAATGTGAAGAGTGGTGTCATTAAGATGTCTGTGTTGGATGAGGATGTTTTGTTTTCTGTGCATAAGACCTATGTCATCGGTAAATTTAATTGATAATTGTTCGTTCATCGATAAGATGGATGCCTTGGCCGAGTGTTCTTTTGTGCAGGATTATGATACCGAGGAGGTATGTTGGAGATCCGGAGATCAAATGGAATGGGATAAAATGGAGAGGGATATCGGAATCAAGCTTCCGTTTCCACCTCAGGATCCAGAACCCGGTTCAAAAATTCCGGAGCCGTTGGAGTTGAAAGAGCTTCCTTCGCATTTGAAATATGTATTTTTAGAGGGAAGCAATCAAAAACCCGTAATTATCTCTTCTTCTTTGTATCTTGCAGAGGAAGGAGCGTTGGTGGGCATACTCAAGGAGAACAAGCTCGCTTTCGGATGAAGCTTGGCGGACATTCGAGGAATTAGCCCGGCCACTTGCATGCATCGCATAAATCTCGAAGAAGGCGCTCGCCCCAAACGAGATGGACAAAGGAGGCTCAATCCAATGCTCATGGAGGTCGTACGCAAGGAAATCTACAAGCTATTGGCGGAGGGTATTATTTATGCTGTTGGGAATTGTTAAGAACGAAAATGTTAAGGGGGAACTACATGGGACACTTTAAACATATAGTGTTTTGATTTGATCCCAAAACCCCAAAGCGTTCTGTTCCCAAGCGACCCATTTTTGATGTAGATGATAGATTAGAATTTTTCTAAGCCTAAACTGTTAGGATGGCTTTATTCTGCTTAGCTTTAAACTGCAGGAATTCCAAGTGAAGGCCACTCGCTTGAGTGTGTTTTCCGAAGCGAAGCGAGTCTAGCAAGCCAAAGTGAAGCGTGCCGAAACTAGCGAAGCGAAGCGATCGCTACAGCTCAAAGCCAAAGCGAAGCGAAGCGAGCGCTACAGTCCAAAGCCAAAGCGAAGCGAAGCGAGCGCTACAGTGGAATCAAGTGAACCCACTAAAGCGAAGCGAAGCGTGCGCTACAAAGAAAAGCCGAAGCGAGTCAACGCGAGTCAAAGTAGTTTCTCGGGAAAATTATTCCCAAGTGACTCACGACGAAGATGACCACGAAGCGACTCACTTCAGAGCGGCCGCTACAACTTCAAAGCAAAGCGAGCCACTACCTACCAGAAAGCGACAGCGCGACTCCCGCCCATATTTTGAACTCCAGTCAACAGGAGATCGTAGCATTAATTACAAGATCTCCACGTGTCGAAAGCGGAGTGGAGCGGAAGAGTTGACTGCTAGGCCGACAGGGCGCCGCTACAGTACTGGCTCGCTCCAGTTACTGTTGAAGTTGGAGTTTAGCCAGATTTGGCAAACGGACAAACTGCGCATCTGCAAAAGCGTACTGGCTGCACAAAGTACTGTCGAGTGGAGGAGAGACAAGGCCACCAACCAAGCAACGGATCTCGGCCATCTCTCCGCCTATAAATAGTGAAGGATGAAGACGTGAAGAAGTAGAACACTACTTGAGCATTCGAGCCTACTGCAAACAAACACTCCCAAGCCTTCGAGCAAATCTTCGAGTCTTTGTTTTAAGTGTTCTCCGAGTTTCCAGTTCATCGGAACTCGTCTTCACAACCTTCACACATAGAGTCTAAGCCCACTTCAAATATCCAAGCTTAGAAGAAGAGCTCTAGCCTACTTTGCATCTACTGTAAAGAGCTCTTCATAGTGTGTTCGTCAACCAAAAACCCTAAACTCTGTCTGTTAAGTTTTGAGTGTTTTCATTAGGTTGTCCAGATCCAAGGCTCTTCTTTCATCGATTGAAGAAGCCTCGATCATAGAGTCTAGATCCAAGCTTGCACTTACATCGTTTGTGTGAAGCTCGATCGAAGCTAGGCTGTAAGGAGAGCCCGTAATCTCCCTGTCGTGTTTTAACTGAAGCAAGTGAAGCTTCCAGTCTTTGTTAGGTTTGTGTAGTGAACCCGCAATCACTACGTCAGTCGTTTGATCCAGGCGAGTGAAGCCCGATCTCGACCAGGTTTTTGAAGGACCCGTAACCTTCAAGTTCTTGAGTGAAGAGAACAGTTGCCGTCGTGCAACAAGTGGACGTAGGAGCTTTATCTCCGAACCACTATAAATCTTCGTGTCGTATCTCTCTAACCCTTATCTCTTTACTACATTCGATTATTTATTGCACGTGCATTTAAACAAACAACTTGAATTCTTTAATTACTTAGGAAAGATTTAGCTCACCAAATTCCACACACGAGTAAAGACTCCCTCTTGATCAAGTACTCACTTCGGTCAAGCAGGCAAGCTACATACTGTAGATCTAGCTTCAGCTAGGTCTTAAGTTTCAAGTGAGCTCTTTACTTGTCACTCTGAGTTAAGGGATTTGAAGTTGAAAAACTTCAAAATACGTATTCACCCCCCCCTCTACGTATTTTTCCTATTAACAAACCGGGACCAACAAGTGGTATCAGAGCAGCGGTTCTTTCGAGCCTCTGCTTTGCATATCCGAAGCGAGTCCCCACTCGCTTCACGTTGTCTCACTGAACCGGATCCTATTTTCCTAAGTGCATCAAAACCCCACCCACGCATACTGCATATACTACTAACTGTTTGCCATGTCTACATACAATGCTTCTAGTCTTCCACAGTTTTCAATTGAAGACTATGAGATCTGGAGTTTCCGAGTTGAGAGCTTCCTATGCTCCATCCACGACCGAATGTGGGAAGTCATTGAGGACGGACCAATCGAGATCAAGAAAGCCATATCTGTGGATGTTCCAGCCGCTGAAGGTCGTCCAGCCCACGTTCGACAACAGTACGTGGAGAAGGATAAGGATGAATATACTCCAAATGACTTCAAAGTTGCCAACCTCGACAAGATTGCACGCCACACGATGCAGAGCACCGTGTCGGACGCCTATCTACCACGAATAAGGAAATGTGCAACGGCAAAGGAAATGTGGGAAACCCTAGCCCTCATCTCTCAAGGAACAGACAAATTCAAGGAGAACAAACTCGCCGTTCAGATGCGGGAGTTTGAAAGCCTGATAATGAAGCCAGGAGAATCCATCGACGCATTCGAGCTGAGAGTTACCAACATCACTGCAACTCTCAACTCACTTGGGAAGGAACTCACAGACAAAGAGGTGAATCTGAAGATAGTCCGAGCTCTCACAAGGAAGTGGCAGACTATGAAGGAGCTGTATCTAGCAACCAAGGATCTATCAAAGCTCACACCGGAGATTCTGTTCTCCGAACTCAAAGCTCATGAATTCGATCTGAATCGTATGAACCTCGACGAAGAGGATGAAGCGCCCACTACGTCAAAAGGAGTAGCATTCAAAGCTGCTGAAGGGCCAAGCGAGCAGTCGCTAGCCAAGATGACGAGGGAAGAGTTGGAAGAACACATTGCGTTCTTATCCAAGAACTTCAACAAGATGAACTCTCGAGTGGGAAAATACAAAAGATTCTACAAACAATACAAAGGGAGGAGCACTGATGCTCGAGAAGGAAAAGGAAAGAGAGAAGAGACGACCAAGACGATCCCGCGCGACATGATGGAAGTGGAGTGTTACCACTGCCACAAGATGGGCCACTACAAATCCGATTGCCCAAAGCTAAGTGCTAAAGAGCGCGAAGAATTGAAGGCCAAGAGGGATGCTCCAAGGCGAGCGCTCGTAGCGAGTGAAGTGCCGGTCGCTACAACTGAAGATCCACCAAGCGACTCAGATGCATTCACCGATCCAAATTCCAGTGATGGTGAGGATCTTGGATTTATGGCGCTCACCGACGAAGAAACAGGAGAGGTGAGCGCCGTGGATCCCATGCCATGTGAGGGTCAACAAGTATGGTACTTGGACAGTGGATGTTCAAGACACATGACCGGCATGAAAGCTCTACTTCACAACTACATAGAGAAGAAGGGTCCACACGTAACTTTTGGTGACAACTCTCGAGGAAGCACCAGGGGATACGGCGCACTGAAAGTTGGAAAGCTCACAATTGAAGAAGTCTCCTATGTGGAAGGACTCAAGCACAACCTGTTGTCCATTTCACAGTTTTGTGATAAAGGGTACAGGGTGGAGTTCATCTCCAACAAGTGCATTGTGAAGAGCAAACTCACGTCTCAGATCGTGCTCACTGGAATTAGGCAAAGGAACGTCTACATAGCACAATGGGACAACTGCAAAGAGGAAACTTGCCTAGTTGCAAGAAGTGCTACAGAAATTGGATGGCTATGGCACAGACGCTTGAATCATCTCAACTTCAAAGCCATCAATCGCTTAGCTCGAAAGAGTTTGGTGCAAGGCATACCAAATGAAGTCTTCATCAAAGACCATCCATGCTCACCATGCCAACGAGGGAAGCAGACAAAGAAGCACTTCGCCAGTCTCGAAGAAGCTTCATCAAAGCGAGCGCTCGAACTGCTTGACATGGATCTGTTTGGTCCAGTTACTCCAGTTAGTGTAAATGGAAGGAAGTACACTCTAGTTGTAGTCGACGACTTCTCTCGCTACACTTGGGTTGTATTCCTTTTCAGCAAGAAGGGGACACTGACCAAACTGCCACAACTACTCAAGCGATTGGCGGTGGAAAAGAATCAAGCTATTATGACCATCCGCTCCGATAAAGGCACAGAGTTCTTGAACTCTACAATTGAAGCGTACTGCACGGAGCATGGCATAGCACATCAAACTTCTTCAGCACGCACTCCTCAGTAGAATGGAGTTGCTGAAAGAAGAAATCGAATCATCAAAGAAGCCGTTCGCACCATGATTGCTGACTCGAAGCTTCCAATGAAGTATTGGGCTGAAGCTGCCAACACGGCGTGCTACACACAGAATCGGACGCTTCTCAACAAACGACACGACAAAACACCATATGAAATATGGACAGGGAGAATTCCTAACATATCTTATTTCCATATTTTTGGTTGTAGGGTCTTCATTCACAACAATGGGAAGTCGCAGTTGAAAGTCTTTGAAAGCAAAGCTGATGAAGGAGTATTCTTAGGATACTCGACATCTAGCAAAGCTTACAGGGTGTTCAACTGTAAAACCCTAATTGTGGAGTAATCACCCCATGTCGTATTTGATGAGTCTTCTTTAAGTCTTCCACAGGAACAGGCTCAAGCGAATGAAAAGGATCAAACCAAGGAACCCTCAAATCAACTCACTTGGGATGTGCTCGATGAAGATGATGAGATCAAGGACTCAAGCGAGCAGAATCCCAAAGGAGAAGTCGAAGTTGCCCCCAAGATTCCTGAAGCTAGTGCAGGCCAAGCACCCAATCCAGTCACTTTAGTCGATGAAGCAAGCAACAAGGAAGAAGATGAAGATGAAGCTGGCGGATCAAAGCGAGCGTGGCTCAAAGATCACTCACCTAGCCAAATCATTGGAGATCCATCCAAGGGTGTAGTGACCAGAAGTCAAGTGTTTGGAGAAAGTGCCATGTTCAGTTGCTTTCTCTCAAACATTGAGCCATCAAGCGTGGAGGAAGCCCTAGCCGACTCTAACTGGGTGATCGCCATGCAAGAGGAGCTGAACCAGTTCACTAGAAATGACGTATGGTACCTCGTGGATCGTCTCAAATTTCAGCATGTTATTGGCACCAAGTGGGTGTTCAAGAACAAGACCGACGAGGACCACAACGTAGTGAGGAACAAGGCGCGACTCGTTGCCAAAGGCTACTGCCAAGAGGAAGGAATCGACTTTGACGAGACCTTCACTCCAGTGGCACGGCTTGAAGCTATCAGATTGTTTCTAGCCTATGCAGCAGCCAAGAAGTTCAAGGTCTATCAAATGGATGTGAAGAGCGCATTCCTCAATGGTGAACTCAAGGAAGAAGTGTATGTGGAGCAGCCACCGGGTTTCGAGCAGGGAGATAAAGTGTATCGCTTGAAGAAAGCCCTGTATGGGTTGAAGCAAGCTCTCAGAGCTTGGTATGATACACTATCTCAATTCCTAGTGGAGAATGGCTTCCACAAAGGGAAAATAGATCGAACTCTATTCACTATCAATCATGGAGACGATATGCTATGGGTTCAGATCTACGTGGACGACATCATATTTGGGTCACCAAACCAGTCGCTTAGCGAGAAGTTTGGAGAGCTGATGAAGACCAAGTATGAGATGTCTATGATTGGATTGATGAGCTGCTTTCTAGGTCTTCAAGTGAAGCAGCAGGATAATGGAATTTTATTCAACCAAGCGAAGTATACTAGAGATATGCTTGCCAAGTTTGGTGTTCAACATGCTAAAGCTGTGAAGATTCCTATGAATACCAACTGGAAGATGGAGCCAGACGAAGGAGGAAAATCTGTAGATCCTACAGATTATCGTGCCCTAATTGGGTCACTACTCTATATCACTGCAAGTAGGCCAGATATTGCTTTTGCAGTCGGAGTCTGCGCTCGCTTCCAAAACAACCCCAAGCACAGCCATCTTGAAGCTGCCAAAAGGATTCTTCGATATTTGAAGGGCACTGCCTATATGGGGCTGTGGTATCCAGCAGAGGACAATTTGGAGCTCACTGGATACTCCGATGCTGACTATGGAGGGTGCCGAGTCGATAGGAAGTCAACTTCGGGCACATGTCAGTTCTTGGGAAGCAAGCTGATCTCGTGGTTCTCAAAGAAGCAAACAAGCGTAGCCACTTCAACAACCGAAGCTGAGTACATGGCCGCTGGAAGCTGCTGTTCTCAAATCCTTTGGCTTCGTCAACAATTGAAGGACTACAAAGTTGAAGCGAATGAAATTCGATCTTCTGCGACAACAACAGTGCCATATGTATCTCGCAGAATCCAGTGCTTCACACCAGATGCAAGCATGTGGAAATTCGACATCATTTCATTCGTGATCATGTCGAGAAGAAGGATGTCAAGCTCGAGAAAATCCATACCGATCTCCAGCGAGCAGATATCCTCACCAAGCCTCTAGCTGAGTCTCGATTCAACCAGCTATGCATGGAATTAGGGTTATTAGACCCTGATGAAGAATGCTAGTTCCAGGATGCACGAAGGAGTGTTCGCTTGTTCCCTGGTGCGGCACTCGCTTCGGATCTTCACCAACTCAAGCGAGTCACTTCAAACTCCACTCGCTTGAAGAAAATGAAGTTAGGTGGAGTTAGGTGGAGTATTGGAAGAAGTTCCCTACCAACTTATTGGAATTGTTAAGTATATGGTTAAGGGGGAACTAATGCTTACTCTCGGAGCAAGCTACTTCCAAAGCGAGCAAGAATGCTGCTATCTCAAATTCTGCATTGCTTCAATTTGCCCTAGCTTGGTTCAAAGCGAGTCGACTGCAGATTCATTCTCTAGATTGTAGGAAAGCTTGAAGGTTTTCCTTTTTATACAAAAGGTTGCAGGGCTGGTGACATGCTTCTGCGTAAAATACGAGATTGTCTTGTCAGAGCATTCTCATTGTCATCCTGTCCATTTCTGCTCTGAGATAAGGACTTGTACTCATCCCCCATTCGTCGTGAATAAGTACACTTACGTGATGCTCCCTTCGGGTTGTAGTAAGCTTGTGTACTATATTCATTTTCTCCCTCATTCACTTCGATGGAGGACTCTCTAATTCGTAGAGGAAGATGAATGTCATGAAGATGAATGCCATGAAGATCTAATTCAACATGTAGTCTCCAACAAGTGGTATCTAATTCAACATGAAGTCTTCAATTTGTTGTATCAATCTCCTACGAAGTGAGATTGACTGGTAAGTGTTTCAATCTTAAGTACACTAAGTGAGCCGAAGCGTGCTAGAAACCTTCACTCACTACGTGGAAAATATGAAATGAATCTGACACAAATACAAAGAGGAAAACACTCTTGTTTATCCTCGAAGTATGTAAGTCAGAAACATTTTAAATAAAGCAAAGAAACTTCATTTCTATATTCCAGTCGCTACAGATGGCGAAGCAAGTGACGAGTCACTTCGCAAGTCATCGCAAGCGAGTGCGGAACAGTCACTCAAAGCGAGTACTCCGCAAGCGAGTAAAAGCTAAAGCAGCCCAACTCGAAGCGAGCGGGTATGAGCTGTCTGCACTCGAGTGCAATTTTCACTTTCTGCCAAGTATTTAATGCAGAATCAGGAACGGCGGAAATAACGGGCGCGTGGTTCTCACTTCAAATTTGAAGCGGGAAAAGGCGGAAAAGATCCAGCCATCGAATCTCAACAGCCCCCAATCTGCAACCGTAGGATTAGCGCCGTATAAGACAATCCAATCACAGCAGGCCACGTGGAGACATCGTGCGAGTTGACGGTTCACTTTTACTGTGGTGACGCCGGACACGTCAGACCCATCACCGCACGTCCGCCGCCTACCTACAGGACTTACGGCAATATTACCGTTCTACCCCTGTCACGTCAGCCAAGATCTAACTCTATATATATGGGACGAGGCAGAACTGCAAAACCTTTCACAGCCTTCAAAATTTGCCATTCTCGTGTTTAGATCTGCGATTTCTGCAACTCACGAGTCTCAACCCCTTCTTTTTAAACTCTGCTCAAATTTCTCTAAAATCACCATGGGAAAGAAGAAGAACACCGAGACGATGGAGGAGTTTCTCGCGGAGGTCGACAAACATATCAATGTCGAGCCTCATCTCGATCCAACCATCATCGAGAGAAATGGTTTTCTCCGTAGGGCCGTGACCAAGGCCGGACTATGGAAGTTTGTGACGGCGGTCCCGTCAAAAATTCTGGCCAAAGCCGTCGGCGAGCTCCTGCTAAACTTGAGGAAGGAGCAAAACATATCCTCTTTTACCGATCCACAGACTAGGAAGCCAGTGGAGGTGGACATGAGTGAGCTTATCGGCACGTTCAACTTGCCAAGAGAAGGAGGAGACTCATTACTGGATTTGGGTCTCTCGGCCGGAGTTCAGTACGGTCGATTTGCAACCACCGAAGCAGATCCAAATTTTAAGGAGGCCAGTATCCATTCGAGTTTGAAGGCCCCCTTCAACCATATTTGCGAGCTCTTCTCGAAGAGTGTCACGTGCTACGTCGGAACTCTAGATACTCTTTCCGAGACGAAGCTGATCGCCACAGCAGTTATCGTCGACAACCTCACCGGAACCAGCTTCAACTGGCATGGCTGGTTCCTCAAACAAATTCACGAAGCTGCTGCCGATTTTGCATTCGTGAAGGGGAGCGCCGATCAGATTCTCCGCAAGGGGAAACTGAAGTTCTTCTCAAGTCTCTCCTTTGCTTTGGAAAAGAAGTTTCCGGGGAAAGCATGGCCGGAAACAGACACCATCGTCTACAACAAGCAATCCATCTACTACGACAAATGGAGGAAGTCCAAGCAATTGATGGATTTGGGGCTTCTCGAGGTTGAAGTGCCCATAGCGAGACCGGTTGCCGAAAGGCAAGCCGAAGTGAGCCAAGTAAGGCCGGTCGCTTCACCCGGGAAGCGAGCCGCGCCAAAGTGAGGCAAGAAGACGAAGCGAGTCGCTTTGCTTGTCCAAGAAAGCGAGGCGGTGGAGAAGCCGCTTGAGGACATTGAAGCGACTCAAACTGTTGGTCCCGGTTTGATAATGGGAAAATACGTAGAGGGGGGGGGGGGGGGTGAATACGTATTTTGAAGTTTTTCAACTTAAAATCCCTTAACTCAGAGTGACAAGTAAAGAGCTCACTTGAAACTTAAGACCTAGCTGAAGCTAGATCTACAGTACGTAGCTAGCCTGCTTGACCGAAGTGAACACTTGATAAAGAGGGAGTCTTTACTCGTGTATGCGGAATTTGGTGAGCTAAAATCTTTCCTAAGTATTTGAAATTTCCAGATTAAGTTTGTTTAGATGCACGTGCAATGGATAATCAAAGTAAAGAGTTTTAGGGTTAGAGAGATACGACACAGAGATTTATAGTGGTTCGGAGATAAAGCTCCTACGTCCACTTGTTGCACGACGGCAACTGTTCTTTTCACTCAAGAACTTGAAGGTTACGGGTCCTTCAAAAACCTAATCAAGATCGGGCTTCACTTGCCTGGATCTGACAAACAGTGCAGTGATTACGGGTTCACCACTAAGACCTAAACTGGACAAAGCTTCACTTGCTTCTGTCCGAACAACAGGGAGATTCCGGGCTCTCCTTACAGCCTAGCTTCGATCGAGCTTTACACAAACGGTGTAAGTGTAAGCTTGGATCTCAACTCTATGATCGAGGCTTCTTCAATCGATGAAAGAAGAGCCTTGGATCGAAACAACCTAACGACAACACTCAAAAACCTAACAGACAAGTATAGGGTTTTTGGTTGACGACACACTATGAAGAACTCTTTACAGTATATGCAAAGATTGGCTAGAGTTCTTCTTCTAAGCTTCGGATATATGAAGTGGGCTTAGAATCTAAGTGTGAAGGCTGTGAAGACGAGTTCCGATGAACTGGAAACTCGGAGAACACTTGAAAACAAAGACTCGAAGATTGCTATGAAAGCTTGGGAGTGTTTGTTTGCTGTATGCGCTCGAATGCCAAGTAGTGTTCTACTTCTTCACATTGTGATCCTTCACTATTTATAGGCGGAGGGTTGGCTGAGATCCGTTGCTTGGTTGGTGGCCTTGTCCCTCCTCCTCTCGACGGTACTTGCACAGGCTGGCTACTTTTCAGATGCGCAGTTTTGGATTTTTGCCGGAAATGGCTAAGTTCCAATTTCAACAGTAACTGGAGCGACCCAGTACTGTTACGGCGCCTTGTCGGCCTGGCAGTCAACTCCTCTGCTCCTCTCTTGAGTCGACACGTGGAGATCTCGTAATAAATGCGAAGATCTCCAGTTGACTGGAGTTCAATTTCGGAGCGGGAATTTGTGCTGTCGCTTTCTGGTAGGTAGTGGCTCGCTTCGCTTTGTAGCGTCCGCTTTAGTTGAGTCACTTCATAGTCATTCTGTAGTGAGCTGCTTCGGGAAATAAAGTTCCCTAGTGACTGCTTTGGAAATTCCTGACCAGAGTTGACTAGCTTTGACTTTACACTGTAGCGCTCGCTTCGCTTCGCTTTGGCAGACTTGCTTCGAGTACTGTATCGATCGCTTCGAAGCACTGTTCTTCGGCACGCTTCACTTCAGTTTGCTTGGCTTGCTTCGCTTTGAAAAACACACTCAAGCGAGTGGCCTTCACTTGAACTTTTGAAGCCTAATCTAAGCAAAATAAAAGAGCCATCCTAACAGAGTAGGCTTAGAAAAATTCTAACCTATTAACTACATCAAAATGGGTCGCTTGGGAATAGGACACTTGGGGTTTTGGGATCTAATCAAAACAAATGACTTCATTTATCAAATGTCCCATGAAGTTCCCCCTTAACAAATTAGTCCTTAACAATTCCCAACAATTTCCCCCTTTTTGATGATGCCAAAACCCATACGACTTAGATAAAAATAAATCTAGTCTATCTAACCGTGAAGGGAACTCCAAGCGACTGCTTCCTTTGCAGTTTCGTTTGTAATTTTCTTTTAGGTTCCTTTCCCCTTTTTTCGGTTAAATTAATGAGTTTGTAGCAAAAATGTAAAGTCATTAACAAAGCGAGTAAATGACACAGAAGAGACAAAAATAGAAGTGAGATAGATGAACAAGGCAGTTTACAAAAAAAATATGTTCAGAAGCTTGAAACTCAAAGGTTTCCTGCAGCTTCATCCTCCTTCTCCTTCTCCTTTTCTTCTTCCTCCTTCTTCTCTTCTTCTTCAGCAGCAGTATCCACGTAAGCTGATAGAACTCTTGATTCCATAGAGTCTACTGTGTGGACACTAGGATTTCTCCAAGCACTCTCCAGCCTGAAGGCTTCAGTCACTTCATCATCTATGATCCCTCTATCTGGAATGTCAGTTCCTGGATGATAAGGCATGGGGAATTCTTTAATAGCAGGAATCTTGACAACCAAGGGCTTGGGCTGAGCCAGTTCAGCTGTGGTGAAGATCTTCCTCCGCATCTTCTCGTCATACGTGCAAAGGAAGTTGCTGAGAGCACTCATTCGAGAACAACGATCTTGAAGTGGCACTACCTCCCAAAAGTAGTATGCTTTGATAAACAGGTTCTTGTAGTCAAGCCACAGATCGCGCAGATCCCTCGGAATGAACTCTTCAATTTCCCTGGCATCTGGGTGCTCATTCCTCCGCTTGGCCAACTCCTCTTCTGTCCTGCTTGATAGTTGAGCCATGACCTTCTTGAATTTTGCTCCCGACTCGCTGTTCCACGACGGACGCTTCGCATTGAGTCGTTTGCGAATGTAATCTTGTTCATCCTTGCGAGGATATCGACCAGACTCAACCATCTCCTTTGTAGTCACGTCGCATGCATCAAATATGGCTTGAGCTTCACATGCTTCGGACTCATCTGGCATGAAGGGAATGAACGCGCTTCGGACCAACGAGGATTGAATAAGCAATACTTCACTGAACTGCTCCTCGATCCGTGCGTCAATCACTTGGAGTCGCCTGGCATGACTCCTCTTCTTCCTCTCGTCTTCGCTCCTTCCCTCTTCTCTATCTTTCCTTTTTCTCTCCTCCCTTCCAGTTTTTGAAGCAGCTGCTTGCTTGGCCTTTTGGCGCTTGGCCTCGGGGTTATCTTGTTTGGAATCTGGAGCAGCTCGCTTCAATGACTGCTTCGGAGGTGGGGGAGGTGGCATGTCCTTCTTGGCAGCACTTGGAGAGACGACTGCTGACGAAGTGAGTGCAGCAGTGGTCGTAGTGAGTGCGGCTGTCGAAGTTGGCGCGGCGTCTGAAGTGGGCGCTTTGGGAGTAGCGGCCACTTGGGAACTGGATGAAGCACCTGCACCAATAGAATTTTTGGTTAGTTTAAACACCTGCTCCATCTCCCACGCCAAGGCAGCATCCTTCTCCACCTGCACCCTCTTTTCCTCCTTTGTTATAACAGTGACTGGAGGATGTCGTGCAATTGACGCACTTAACACTTTCTCTTGAAGCGGCCTCCTAGGCTCTTCGGGCTTTTTCATTAACTCCTCCTCCGTGAGTTTCGTCTTGCCCAGAGCCCTCGCTTCGTTTACATCCTCTTTCTCACCTCCATCACTACTGCCTCCCTCCAACATACTCTCCACACCAACTCTCCTTCCTCCTGAACCTCCAGCTTCACCTTGCTCTACTTGCCTTTCCCCCTTTTTGGCATCATCACTGCCTGGGGTTAGGATGATAGATTTTCCGGAGAGGGATTGATGTAGTGAATTGACTGTGTTGAGGACAGTCTGAAGCATCTGCTGGGTTTTATCCATGGATGGCGCCACTAGTTCAGCAGTCTTGATAGATATCTCTTCGAGCAGATATTCGCACTGCCTCTCTCTCTCAACAACAGACGCCATCATATTCTCTAATGGCTCCACTTCTCTGAAGCGAGCCTCCAACTCCGCTTCCACAGCTTTGGTGATCTTCTTGGTTTCTTCTTGAAGTGTGAGTTCCAAGTGTTCCTTGGAAGCTTCAAGTTCTGCCTTCATCACTGCAAGTCTCCTCTCCCTCCGATTGAGAGAGTTGTGAAATTCGGCATCTGCAGTGATCCTAACAGTGAGAGTTTCTTTCAGTCTCTTGACTTTCTGCAGTAGAATGGATAATTCAGCGTTTTTCAAGTCAAGAGCCTGCGCATTTCCCCTCAGGCTTTCGAGCTCTCTTTTGTCAACTGCACTCTCATCTTTGACTCCCTTCAACTCAGTTCGAAGTGAGTCAAGAGCCTTCTTGGAACTGAGTAGTTCGCTTCCCTTCAACACTAGTTCTCCCTCCCTATTCTCCACCTTCTCCTTCAGCTCCTTCACTTCCTTCTCTAACACCTTCTTCTCTTTGACTAGAGCAATCAACTTGGCATTGACCTCCCTCAAGCGGCTTCTTTCTGCCTCAAGCAAGCCCTTGAGTTCGGTGATGGTTTTGGTGTTGTCATCCACTAGCTTCACCTGCGCCTCCAATGCCTCCTCTTTCTCCTCTAGAAGCCTCTCCTTCTCCTCCACCTTTCCCTCCAATTCCTTCTTCTTCCTGTCATAGTCTTCTCTAAGACTGATGACCTCCCCCGCCTTCCTCTCCAATTCATCGCTCTTCTTAGTAATCTCGCTTTGGAGACTAGCAATCTCAGCATCCTTCATCTCCATCTCCTCCTTATACTCCCGGATGAGCTTCCTCTCATGGGATGAGGGCACTCGCTTCGGAACTGTGGCGAGTGGATATGATTCCTTCACCTTGGCATCCAGCTTCTCCCAGAAGCTGGTCCCTTCAAGGAAGGCATGGAAGCCATTTTCGCCGATAAAATTGAGCAGTTTGGCTTCCATCTGGATCAACTCCTCCTCTGTGAAAGCTTTGAGGAGCTTGAAGATCTTGTAGTATTCCGTTCCTCGGTACGTAATGTACGTTAGAAAGTCTACTACGTTGGTGTAAAATATGTCGCTCCATTCAACACTTGCGGAGCGAAGATTGTAGCGAAGGTTGATTGTCTCCGCGGCTTGCTCTCTGTCTCGAACATAGCGTTCGAGAGCCCGCTTGTGATCGGTGAGAACAGGGGTTTTTAATTGAGGGATGATGGGAAGTTCTCCGACAGTTTGGGCGGTATCGGCTGTAGCTGCCGATGTCGAGAGGGATTGGGTAGGTGTTGAGGTTTCTTGGGTTTCGGAAATCTGGATGGCTTCAGTGGGGGGTGGTTGAATGGTTTCGGTGGGTGGTGGTTGTATCGGCTGGGATTGAAGTGGGGTGAATATAGTGTAGGCAGCAGCTTCATCTGTGCTGAGGAATGGAACAGTGGGAATGTGGAAAGAAGATGCTGATTCTTCTTCACGGGGAGAGAGGGGGGGGTTATCTGTTTTGGCGGTTGTTGGGTTGATGAAGATTGGGGTTCTGGTATTTGGGTGATTTGGAGTTGTGGGGATTGGGCTTTGGTTGGTGAAGGCTGGGTTTGAGTTACTTCGATGTCCTCAAGCGGCTTCTCCACCGCCTCGCTTTCTTGGACAAGCGAAGTGACTCGCTTCATCTTTTTTCCTCGCTTGGACCTGGCTCGCTTCACGGGTGAAGCGACCTGACTCGCTTGGCCTTCTTCAGCTAGCCTTTCGGCAACTGGTCTTGCAATGGGCACTTCTACCTCCAGAAGTCCCAGATCCATCAGAATCTTCGTTTTTCTCCACGAATCGTAGAAGATGGTCTGCTTGTTGTATATGATCGTGTCGGAGTCCGGCCATATCATCTCTGGAAATTTCATCTCCAGTGCAACAGACAGTCTTGAAAAGAATTTTAATTTTCCTTTGCGAAGAATCTTATTCGCAGTTCCTGGAACGAATGCGAAGTCGTCAGCAGCCTCATGAATTTTCTTGAGGAACCACCCGTGCCAGTTAAACTTCGTTCCGGCGAGACTGTCGACGATCATGGCAGTTCCGATCAGTTTCGTCTCCGACAGCGTATCGAGGGATCCAACATAGCATGCGATGCTCTTCGTAAAGAGTTCGCAGATGAGATTGAACGGGTTCTTCAAGCTTTTGCGAATGTTGGCTTCCTTGAAATTCGGATCAGCTCTGGCGGTTGCAAATCGAACATACTGCACCCCGGCTGAAAGACCCAAATCTAACAGAGAATCTCCTCCATCTCTCTGCAGATCGAACACCCCGATCAGTTCACTCATATCCACCTCCACCGGCTTGCTAGTTTGTGGATCAGTGAAAGATGATGTATTTTGTTCCTTCCTCAAATTCAGTAAGATTTCTCCCACTGCCTTTGCCAGAATCTTCGTCGGCACCAACGTTATGAACTTCCATAGACCGGCCGTGGTCACGGCTCTACGGAAGAAACCATTTACTTCGACGACGATAGGGTCGAGATGGGGCTCGACGTTGATGTGCTCGCCAACATTAGTCATGAACTGCTCCATTGTCTCTGTATTCTTCTTCTTGCCCATGGTGGATTTTGAAACATTTTGAAGAAAATTTTAACAATGAAGTAGAAAGGGTTGAGACTCGTGAGTTGCAGAGAATGCAGATCTAAGCACGAGAATGGCAATTTTAGAAGGCTGTGAAAGGTTCTGCAGTTTTGCCTCGTCCCATATATATAGAGTTAGGTTATGGCTGACGTGGCAAGGGTAGGACGGTAATATCGCCGAAAATCCTGTAGGTAGGCGGCGGACGTGCGGTGATGGATCTGACGTGTCCGGCGTCATCACAGTAAAAGTGAACCGCCACTTGCTCGGCGTCGCCACGTGGCCTGCTGTGGTTGGCTTGTCGTATACGGCGCTAATCCAACGGCTGCGGATTGGGGCCTGTTGAGATTCGATGGCTGGATCTTTTCCGCCTTTTACCGCTTCAAATTCAAACGTGTGAACACGCGCTCGTTATTTTCGTTGTTCCTGCACCTGCATTAAATGCACAGCAGAAAGTAAAATTGCACTCGAGTGCAGACAGCTCATACTCGCTTCATGCCCGCTCGCTTCGAGTTGGGCCGCTTGGCCTTGACTCGCTTGAGAGGCATTCGGTTGAGTGACTGTTCCGCACTCGCTTGCGATGGCTAGCTTTGAGTGACGAAGCACTCGCTTGGCCATTTGAAGCGACTGGAATAAGAAATTGAATTTCTTTGCTTAATTTTAAAATGTTTCTGACTTACAAACTTCGAGGATAAACAAGAATGTTTTCCACTTTGTATTTGAGTCAGATTCACTTTATATTTTCCACGTAGTGAGTGAAGGTTTCTAGCACGCTTCGGCTCACTTAGTGTACTTAAAATTGAAATGCTTACCAGTCAATCTCACTTCGTAGGAGATTGATACCACACATTGAAGACTTCATGTTGAATTAGATACCACTTGATGGGTTGCTACATGTTGAATTAGATCTTCATGGCATTCATCTTCCTCTACGAATTAGAGAGTCCTCCATCGAAGTGAATGAGGGAGGAAATGAATATAGTACACAAGCTTACTTCAACCCGAAGGGAGCATCACGTAAGTGTACTTATTCAAAACGAATGGGGGATGAGTACAAGTCCTTATCTCAGAGCAGAAATGGACAGGATGACAATGAGAATGCTCTGACAAGACAATCTCGTATTTTACGCAGAAGCATGTCACCAGCCCTGCAACCTTTTGTATAAAAAGGTAAACCTTCAAGCTTTCCTACATTCTAGAGAATGAATCTGCAATCGGCTCGCTTTGACCCAAGCTAGGGTAAGTTGAAGTGATGCAGAATTCAAGATAGCAGCATTCTTTGCTCGCTTTGGAAGTAGCTTGCTCCGAAGTAAGCATTAGTTCCCCCTTAACCATATACTTAACAATTCCAATAAGTTGGTAGGGAACTTCTTCCAATACTCCACCTTTCTCCACCTAACTTCATATTCTTTAAGCGAGTGGAATTTGAAGTGACTCGCTTGAGTTGGTGAAGATCCGAAGCGAGTGACGCACAAGAGAACAAGCGAACACTCCTTCGTGCATCCTGGAACTAGCATTCTTCACCAGGGTCTAATAACCCTAATTCCATGCATAGCTGGTTGAATCGAGACTCAGCTAGAGGCTTGGTGAGGATATCTGCTCGCTGGAGATCGGTATGAATTTTCTCGAGCTTGATATCCTTCTTCTCGACATGATCTCGAATGAAATGATGTCGAATTTCCACATGCTTGCACCTGGTGTGAAGCACTGGATTCTGCGAAATACATATGGCACTGTTGTTGTCGCAGAAGATTGGAATTTCATTCGCTTCAACTTTGTAGTCCTTCAACTGTTGACGAAGCCATAGAATTTGAGAACAGTAGCTTCCTGTGGCCATATATTCAGCTTCAGTTGTTGAAGTGGCTACACTGGTTTGCTTCTTTGAGAACCACGAGATCAGCTTGCTTCCCAAGAACTGACACGTGCCAGACGTTGATTTCCTATCAACTCTGCACCCTCCATAGTCAGCGTCGGAATATCCAGTGAGCTCCAAATTGTCCTCTGCTGGATACCACAGCCCCATATTGACAGTGCCCTTCAAATATCGAAGAATTCTCTTGGCAGCTTCAAGATGGCTGTGCTTGGGGTTGCTTTGGAAGCGAGCGCAGACTCCGACTGCAAAAGCAATATCTGGCCTGCTTGCAGTGAGATAGAGTAGTGACCCAATTAGGGCACGATAATCTGTAGGATTTACAGATTTTCCTCCTTCATCTGGCTCCATCTTCCAGTTGGTATTCATTGGGATCTTCACAGCTTTAGCATGTTGAACACCAAACTTGGCAAGCATATCTCTAGTATACTTCGCTTGGTTGAATAAAATTCCATTATCCTGCTGCTTCACTTGAAGACCTAGAAAGCAGCTCATCAATCCAATCATAGACATCTCATACTTGGTCTTCATCAGCTCTCCAAACTTCTCGCTAAGCGACTGGTTTGGTGACCCAAATATGATGTCGTCCACGTAGATCTGGACCCATAGCATATCTTCTCCATGGTTGATGGTGAAGAGAGTCCGATCTATTTTCCCTTTGTGGAAGCCATTCTCCACTAGGAATTGAGATAGTGTATCATACCAAGCTCTGGGAGCTTGCTTCAACCCATATAGGGCTTACTTCAAGCGATACACTTTATCTCCCTGCTCAAAACCCGGTGGCTGCTCCACATACACTTCTTCCTTCAATTCGCCGTTGAGGAACGCGCTCTTCACATCCATTTGGTACACTTTGAATTTCTTGGGCGCTGCATAGGCTAGAAATAATCGGATCGCTTCAAGACGTGCCACTGGAGCGAAGGTCTCGTCAAAGTCGATTCCTTCCTCTTGGCAGTAGCCTTTGGCAACTAGTCGCACCTTGTTCCTCACTACGTTGTGGTCCTCGTCCGTCTTGTTCTTGAACACCCATTTGGTGCCAATAACATGCTGAAACTTGGGACGATCCACGAGGTACCATACGTCATTCCTGGTGAACTGATTCAGCTCTTCTTGCATGGCGATCACCCAGTTAGAGTCGGCTAGGGCTTCCTCCACGCTTGAGGGCTCAATGTTTGAGAGAAAGCAACTGAACATGGCACTTTCTCCAAACACTTGACTTCTGGTCACTACACCCTTGGATGGATCTCCAATGATTTGACTTGGTGAGTGATCTTTGAGCCACGCTCGCTTGGATCCGCCAGCTTCATCTTCATCTTCTTCCTTGTTGCTTGCTTCACCATCTGAAGCGACAGGATTGGGTGCTTGGCCTGCACTAGCTTCAGGAATCTTGGGGGCAGCTTCAACTTCTCCTTTGGGATTCTGCTCGCTTGAGTCCTTGATTTCATCATCTTCATCGAGCACGTCCCAAGTGAGTTGATTTGAGGGTTCCTTGCTTTGATCCTTTTCATTCGCTTGAGCCTGTTCCTGTGGAAGACTTAAAGAGGATTCATCAAATACGACATGGGGTGATTCCTCCACAATTAGGGTTTTACAGTTGAAGACTCTGTAAGCTTTGCTAGATGTTGAGTATCCTAAAAATACTCCTTCATCAGCTTTGCTTTCAAAGGCTTTCAACTGTGACTTCCCATTGTTGTGAATGAAGACCCTACAACCAAAAATATGGAAATAAGATATGTTAGGAATTCTCCCTGTCCATATTTCATATGGTGTTTTGTCGTGTCGTTTGTTGAGAAGCGTCCGATTCTGTGTGTAGCACGCCGTGTTGGCAGCTTCAGCCCAATACTTCATCGGAAGCTTCGAGTCAGCAATCATGGTGCGAACGGCTTCTTTGATGATTCGATTTCTTCTTTCAGCAACTCCATTCTGCTGAGGAGTGCGTGCTGAAGAAGTTTGACGTGCTATGCCATGCTCCGTGCAGTACGCTTCAATTGTTGAGTTCAAGAACTCTGTCCCTTTGTCGGAGCGGATGGTCACAATTGCTTGATTCTTCTCCACAGCCAATCGCTTGAGTAGTTGTGGCAGTTTGGTCAGTGTCTCCTTCTTGCTGAAGAGAAATACAACCCAAGTGTAGCGAGAGAAGTCGTCAACTACGACTAGAGTGTACTTCCTTCCATTTACGCTAACTGGAGTAACTGGACCAAACAGATCCATGTGAAGCAGCTCGAGCACTTGCTTTGATGAGGCTTCTTCAAGACTGGCGAAGTGCTTCTTCGTCTGCTTCCCTCGTTGGCATGGTGAGCATGGATGGTCTTTGATGAAGACTTCATTCGGTATGCCTTGCACCAAACCTTTTCGAGCTAAGCGATTGATAGCTTTGAAATTGAGGTGGTTCAAGCGTCTGTGCCATAGCCATCCAATTTCTGTAGCACTTCTTGCAACTAGACAAGTTTCCTCTTTGCAGCTGTCCCATTGTGCTATGTAGACGTTCCTTTGCCTAATTCCAGTGAGCACAATCTGAGACGTGAGTTTGCTCATCACAATGCACTTGTTGGAGATGAACTCCACCCTGTACCCTTTATCACAAAATTGTGAAATAGACAACAGGTTGTGCTTGAGTCCTTCCACATAGGAGACTTCTTCAATTGTGAGCTTTCCAACTTTCAGTGCGCCATATCCCCTGGTGCTTCCTCGGGAGTTGTCACCAAAGGTTACGTGTGGACCCTTCTTCTCTATATAGTTGTGAAGTAGAGCTTTTATGCCGGTCATGTGTCTTGAACATCCACTGTCCAAGTACCATACTTGTTGACCCTCACTTGGCATAGGATCCACGGCGCTCACCTGCAATTAGACAGATTTTGGTACCCAAATCAGTTTGGGTCCTTGCAGGTTAGTTCCCTTAGGTACCCACACTTGCTTCACTCTCTTTCGAGATGAAGTTTGTGTCTTGGGCTTCTCGACCTTCGAAAACTTGGTGTACTGCCTTGAAGCAGCTTCACACGTACAACAGTGTGTGCAAGAGGGGTAGCGGCTCGCTTCAGACCTACCTACGCTCTTCCCATTTGGCTTATATCCTGAAGCGACTCGCTTTGGATTAGCTTTGGGTTTAGAGACTGACTTAGGATTTCTAGTCTGTCGAAGCGGCCCGCTTGGTTTCCTTGAAGCGGTCCAACTAGGGTTTCGACCCTGACTCGCTTGAGAAACCCTGGGAATCTGAAGCGACCCAGTGGAAGCTTCAAAATCTTCCCCCTCAATGTTAGTCCGGTTGGACCATCTCCAGTCCGGATAACGTGACACATAGACATTACTCCTCTTTTTAGGAGGTAGATCCCTTGTCTCTCGTGTCTTGGCTTGAGACTTAGAAGCTTCAACAGTTTTCCCTTTACCCTTGGATTGGTAAGACTTAGCATGTTGAGTGCTAGGGACTGTTGAACTTTGCTTGCCCTTAGGGTCTGCCCTTAAAGATATAGACATCTTCATTGGCTTCCTTTTAGGGTTCTCAGCCACTTTGCCTTTATCCTTGTTGGTGGTCGCTTTGGATGCAGTGGGCAATTCCAAAGTGACTGATGGTGTAGTGTGCGATGCACCAACAAAGGTAGTCGGCTTGGGAGGTCCACCCTCATATCCAAGGCCAGCTTTCCTACCAAATGGCAGAAGCGAGCCCTCTAGTGCCTGCCTAGCATATGATGCTTTGTTCAAGTTGGCAACTAGAGTGGACTGGGTTTCATACCTTCCCTCCAAGCTTTGATGTCTAGCGAAGAGATCCTCGAACTTACTAGTCATAGCCCTTAAATTAAGTTTGACTTCGTCAAGCTCACGGGCTAGCTTTCGGTTCTCCTTCTCGCTTTGAGACAGAGCTTGTTTTACCACTTCGTGGTCGCTTGACAATTTCTGGTGTTTGTCAAACAACTCACTCCATGTAGAGGATTGTTCTTCCTCATTGACAGTGTGTGCTAGTGTAATTGAAGTGATTGAAGGATAGAAGAATACCTCTCCAGTTTCTTCATTGGTGAGCGCCATAAATCCAAGATCCTCACCATCACTGGAGTTTGGATCTGTGAATGCATCTGAGCGCTTGGTGGATCTTCAGTTGTAGCGACCGGCACTTCACTCGCTACGAGCGCTCGCCTTGGAGCATCCCTCTTGGCCTTCAATTCTTCGCGCTCTTTAGCACTGAGCTTTGGGCAATCGGATTTGTAGTGGCCCATCTTGTGGCAGTGGTAACACTCCACTTCCATCATGTCGCGCGGGATCGTCTTGGACGTCTCTTCTCTTTTTCCTTTTCCTTCTCGAGCATCAGTGCTCCTCCCTTTGTACTGCTTGTAGAATCTTTTGTACTTGCCCACTCGAGAGTTCATTTTGTTGAAGTTCTTAGATAAGAACGCAATGTGTTCTTCCAACTCTTCTCTCTTCATCTTGGCTAGCGACTGCTCGCTTGGCCCTTCGGCAGCTTTGAATGCTACTCCTTTTGACGTAGTGGGCGTTTCATCCTCTTCGTCGAGGCTCATTCGATTCAGATCAAACTCGTGAGCTTTGAGCTCTGAGAACAGCACTTCTGGCGTGAGCTTCGTTAGATCCTTGGTGGCTAGTTATAGCTCCTTCAT
The DNA here is from genome assembly GCA_029379335.1 of Thymus mandschuricus. Lineage (NCBI taxonomy): Eukaryota > Viridiplantae > Streptophyta > Magnoliopsida > Lamiales > Lamiaceae > Thymus > Thymus mandschuricus. Next base: position 11,429,995 of record CM057078.1, read on the forward strand.
AGTCTGCCACTTCCTTGTGAGAGCACGGACTATTTTCAGGTTTACTTCCTTGTCTGTGAGTTCCTTCCCAAGCGAGTTGAGAGTTGCTGTAATGTTGGTAACTCTCAGCTCGAAGGCGTCGATGGACTCTCCTGACTTCATCACCAGATTTTCAAACTCCCGCATCTGAACGGCGAGCTTGTTCTCCTTGATTTTGTCTGTGCCTTGAGAAATGAGGGCTAGGGTTTCCCACATTTCCTTTGCCGTTGCACATTTCCTTATTCGTGGTAGATAGGCGTCCGACACGGTGCTCTGCATCGTGTGGCGTGCAATCTTGTCGAGGTTGGCAACTTTGAAGTCATTTGGAGTATACTCATCCTTATCCTTCTCCACGTACTGTTGTCGAACGTGGGTTGGACGACCTTCAGCGGCTGGAACCTCCACAGATATGGCTTTCTTGATTTCGATTGGTCCGTCTTCAATGACTTCCCACATCCGGTCGTGGATTGAGCATAGGAAGCTCTCGACTCGGAAGCTCCATATCTCGTATCCTTCGATCGAGAACTGTGGAAGATTTGATGCACTGTATGTAGACATAGCAAACTATCAGCAGTAAATGCAATATGCGTGGGTGAGGTTTTGATGCACTTAGGAAAATAGGATCCGGTTCAGTGAGACAACGTGAAGCGAGGGGGGACTCGCTTCGGATATGCAAAGCAGAGGCTCGAAAGAACCACTGCTCTGATACCACTTGTTGGTCCCGGTTTGATAATGGGAAAATACGTAGGAGGGGGGGGGGGGGGTGAATACGTATTTTGAAGTTTTTCACCTTCAAATCCCTTAACTCAGAGTGACAAGTAAAGAGCTCACTTGAAACTTAAGACCTAGCTGAAGCTAGATCTACAGTACGTAGCTAGCCTGCTTGACTGAAGTGAACACTTGATCAAGAGGGAGTCTTTACTCGTGTATGCGGAATTTGGTGAGCTAAAATCTTTCCTAAGTATTTGAAATTTCCAGATTAAGTTTGTTTAGATGCACGTGCAATGGATAATCAAAGTAAAGAGTTTTAGGGTTAGAGAGATACGACACAGAGATTTATAGTGGTTCGGAGATAAAGCTCCTACGTCCACTTGTTGCACGACGGCAACTGTTCTTTTCACTCAAGAACTTGAAGATTACGGGTCCTTCAAAAACCTAATCAAGATCGGGCTTCACTTGCCTGGATCTGACAAACAGTGCAGTGATTACGGGTTCACCACTAAGACCTAAACTGGACAAAGCTTCACTTGCTTCTGTCCGAACAACAGGGAGATTCCGGGCTCTCCTTACAGCCTAGCTTCGATCGAGCTTTACACAAACGGTGTAAGTGTAAGCTTGGATCTCAACTCTATGATCGAGGCTTCTTCAATCGATGAAAGAAGAGCCTTGGATCGAAACAACCTAACGACAACACTCAAAAACCTAACAGACAAGTATAGGGTTTTTGGTTGACGACACACTATGAAGAACTCTTTACAGTAGATGCAAAGATTGGCTAGAGTTCTTCTTCTAAGCTTCGGATATATGAAGTGGGCTTAGAATCTAAGTGTGAAGGCTGTGAAGACGAGTTCCGATGAACTGGAAACTCGGAGAACACTTGAAAACAAAGACTCGAAGATTGCTATGAAAGCTTGGGAGTGTTTGTTTGCTGTATGCGCTCGAATGCCAAGTAGTGTTCTACTTCTTCACGTTGTGATCCTTCACTATTTATAGGCGGAGGGTTGGCTGTGATCCGTTGCTTGGTTGGTGGCCTTGTCCCTCCTCCTCTCGACGGTACTTGCACAGGCTGGCTACTTTTCAGATGCGCAATTTTGGATTTTTGCCGGAAATGGCTAAGTTCCAATTTCAACAGTAACTGGAGCGACCCAGTACTGTTACGGCGCCTTGTCGGCCTGGCAGTCAACTCCTCTGCTCCTCTCTTGAGTTGACACGTGGAGATCTCGTAATAAATGCGAAGATCTCCAGTTGACTGGAGTTCAAATTCGGAGCGGGAATTTGTGCTGTCGCTTTCTGGTAGGTAGTGGCTCGCTTCGCTTTGTAGCGTCCGCTTTAGTTGAGTCACTTCATAGTCATTCTGTAGTGAGCCGCTTCGGGAAATAAAGTTCCCTAGTGACTGCTTTGGAAATTCCTGACCAGAGTTGACTAGCTTTGACTTTACACTGTAGCGCTCGCTTCGCTTCGCTTTGGCAGACTTGCTTCGAGTACTGTATCGATCGCTTCGAAGCACTGTTCTTCGGCACGCTTCACTTCAGTTTGCTTGGCTTGCTTCGCTTTGAAAAACACACTCAAGCGAGTGGCCTTCACTTGAACTTTTGAAGCCTAATCTAAGCAAAATAAAAGAGCCATCCTAACAGAGTAGGCTTAGAAAAATTCTAACCTATTAACTACATCAAAATGGGCCGCTTGGGAATAGGACACTTGGGGTTTTAGGATCTAATCAAAACAAATGACTTCATTTATCAAATGTCCCATGAAGTTCCCCCTTAACCAATTAGTCCTTAACAATTCCCAACACAAACCCAAACTCAAAACCAACCCTTAACCCAATCACCCCCACTTCAAATTCAAGCCCAAACAACCCAGATACCAGAACCCCAAGCCTCTTCAACCCAACAACCCCTCACAAAAATGACCCCCCTCTCTCCCCATGAAGAAGAATGTGCATCTTCTTTTCAAATGCCCGAAATGCCCTTACTCCAAGTTGACCCAGTCGAAGCCTACACCTCATTCCAGCCATTCCAAACCCAGCAACCACTCACCGAAGCCATCCAAATTTCAGAAACCCAAGAAACCTCATCCCAATCCCCCTACAGCCGATACCGCCTATACTGTTGGAGCCCATCATTCCTCAATTCATAACCCCTGCCCTCACCATTCAAAAGCAGGCTCGCGGACGCTATATCAAAGAGAGAGAGCAAGCTGCAGAGACAATCAATCTCCGCTACTCCAATGTTCCATGGAGCGACGCATTTTACACCAATGTCGTCGATTTCCTGACGTACATCACTTATCGTGGAACGGAGTACTACAAAATTTTCAGGCTCATGAAGGCCTTCACGGAGAATGAATTGATTGATTCGGAGGCCAAACTGCTAAATTTCATTGGAGCAAGCGGTTTCCATGATTTCCTTGACGGCACCAGCTTCTGGGATAAGCTGGATTTCAAGGTGAAAGAAGCTTATCCACTCGCTATCATTCCAAAGAGAGTGCCCACTTCTCAAGAAAGGAAGCTCATCAGGGAGCATAAGGAGGAAGTGGAATTAAAAGATGCTGAGATCGCTAGCCTTCACAGCGAGATTACAAAAATGAGTGAGGACATGGAGAAGAAGGCGGGGGAGGTCATCAGTCTTAGAGAAGACTTTGACAGGAAGAAGAAGGAGTTGGAGGAAAAGGTGGAGGAAAAGGAGAAGTTGCTAGGAGAGAAAGAGAAGGCGCTGGAGGCACAGGTGAAGTTGGTAGGAGATCAATCTACAACAATCACTGAACTCAAAGGCTCGCTTGATGCGGAAAGGAGCCGTTTGAGGGAGGTGAATGCCAAGCTTGTCTCAGTTGGCAAGGAAAAGAAGGATTTAGAGAAGGAGGTAAGGAAGTTGAAGGAGGTGCTGGAGAATAGAGAAGGAGAGTTGGTGATGAAGGGAAGTGAGCTGCTGAGCACGAAAAAGACTCTGGACTCTCTCAGAAATGAGATGAAGCTGCTCAAGCAAGAAACTGAGCTCGATAAAAAGGAGCTGGAGAGTCGGAGGAGTAGTGCCCAGGCTATTGATCTTCAAAAAGCTGAACTGACTCTACTTCTGGAAAAGGTCAAGGAGCTGGGCGAAGCGTACACTGAAAAGATTGCTGCAAGTGCCGAATTCCATCTCTCTTTAAATCAGAGAGAGAGGACGCTTGAAACCATGGAGGCAGAACTTAAAGCGGCCCAGGATTTCTGGTACTTTAACTTGCAAGAAGAGAAGGAGCAAATGAGGAGGGAAGTTGAAGCGGAGCTAGCGGCTCGCTTCAGAGAGGTGGAACCATTAGAGAGGATGATGACGTCAGTTGTGGAGAGAGAGAAACAGTGCGAATATCTACTCGAAGAAATCTCAATCAAAACTGCTGATTTGGTGGCTCCAACTGTGGGAAAAGCCGAGAAGATGTTGGAGGCCATCTTCAACACAGTCAACTCACTCCATCAATCCCTCTCCAGAAAATCAATGATCCTAACCCCTGGCAGTGATGATGCCAAAAAGGGGGAAGGACAAGTGAAGCTAGGAGGTGCTGGAGGTGTAGGGGGAAGCAGAGTAGGAATAGAGTTGATGCTGGAAGGAGGCAGTGGTTCCGGTGAAAAGGAGGGTGTAGTAGATGAAGCGAGGGCTCTGGGCAAGACAAAGCTCACGAAGGAGGAGTTAATGAAAAAGCCCGAAGAGCCTAGCAGGCCGCTTCATGAAAAAGTGCTGAGTGCCTCAATTGCACGGCATCCTCCGGTGACCGTGATTACAAAGGAGGAAAGGCGGATGCAGGTGGAGAAGGATGCTGCCTTGGCGTGGGAGATGGAGCAGCTGTTTAATCTAACCAAAAATTCTATTGCTGCAGGTGCTTCATCTAGTTCCCAAGCGGCGCTTTACCCAAAGCGTCTGCTTCAGCCATCACGCCAGCTTCGTCAGCCGCACTCACTTCGGCTACTGCTGCAATCACTTCATCAGCAGTCGTCCCCTCAAGTGCTGCTACGAAGAAGGATATGCCGCCCCCCCTCTACCAAAACTTCCATTGAAGCGAACTGCACAGGAGATAAAAGGTGATGACCCCGCGGCTAAGCGCCAAAAGGTCAAGCAAGCAGTTGCTTCAAAAGCTGGAAGGGAGGAGAGAAAGAGGAAGGAAAGAGCAGAAGGGAGAATCGAAGGCGAGAGAAAGAGAAGGACAAATGCAAGGCGACTCCAAGTGATTGACGCACGGATTGAGGAATACTTCAATGAAGTGTTACTTATCCAACCTTCGTTAGTGTGCAGTGCCTTTATTCCTCACATGCCTGGTGAGTCCGAAGCTTGCGAAGCTCAAGCCATAGCCGATGCATGCGACGTAGCGACTAAGGAAATGGTTGAGTCTGGTCGCTACCCTCGCAAAGATGAACAAGATTACATTCGCAAACGACTCAATGAGAAGCGTCCATCGTGGAACAGCGAGTCAGGAGCAAAATTCAAACAGATTATGGCTCAACTGTCAAAGAGGTCAGAAGAGGAGTTGGCCAAGCGGAGGAATGAGCACCCGGATGCAAGGGAGATCGAGGACTTCATCCCGAGAGATCTGCGCGAGCAGTGGCTATACTACAAGGATTTGTTCATCAAAGCCTATTATTACTGGGAGGTAGTGCCGCTGCAGGATCGATGCTCTCGAATAAGTGCTCTCAACAACTTTCTTGCCACCTATGACGACAAGTTGCGCCGAAAAATCTTTACTATGGCTGAACAAGCAGAGCCCAAGCCAATTGTCGTCAAGGTACCAGCAGTGAAGGACTTCCCCATGCCTTTTCATCCAGGCACGGACGTTCCTAACAGAGGAGTCACTGATGAGGAGGTGGATGAAGCGTTCAAGCTGGAGAATGCATGGAGAAGGCCAACCATACACACCGTGAACACCATGGAAACAAGAGTTCTATCAGCCTACACTCTTGATTTTGCTGATGAAGAAGAGAAGAAGGATGAGGAGAAGGAGGAGAAGGATGAAGCTGCAGGAAATCTTTGAATTTCATGCTTCATACTTTGTGAACTGATGTTCATCTATCTTATTTCAATTTCTGTCTACTTCTTGTCATTTACTTGCTTTGTGAATGACTTTACATTTTGCTACAAACTCAAACAATTTAACCGAAAAAAAGGAACTTAAAAGAAAATTACAAACGAAGCTGCAAAGGAAGCAGTCGCTTGGAGTTCCCTTCATGGTTAGATAGACTAGATTTTCTTTATCTAAGTCTTTTGGGTTTTGGCATCATCAAAAAGGGGGAAATTGTTGGGAATTGTTAAGAACGAAAATGTTAAGGGGGAACTACATGGGACACTTTAAAAATATAGTGTTTTGATTTGATCCCAAAACCCCAAAGCGTTCTGTTCCCAAGCGACCCTTTTTTGATGTAGATGATAGATTAGAATTTTTCTAAGCCTAAACTGTTAGGATGGCTTTATTCTGCTTAGCTTTAAACTGCAGGAATTCCAAGTGAAGGCCACTCGCTTGAGTGTGTTTTCCGAAGCGAAGCGAGTCTAGCAAGCCAAAGTGAAGCGTGCCGAAACTAGCGAAGCGAAGCGATCACTACAGCTCAAAGCCAAAGCAAAGCGAAGCGAGCGCTACAGTCCAAAGCCAAAGCGAAGCGAAGCGAGCGCTACAGTGGAATCAAGTGAACCCACTAAAGCGAAGCGAAGCGTGCGCTACAAAGAAAAGCCGAAGCGAGTCAACGCGAGTCAAAGTAGTTTCTCGGGAAAATTATTCCCAAGTGACTCACTACGAAGATGACCACGAAGCAACTCACTTCAGAGCGGCCGCTACAACTTCAAAGCAAAGCGAGCCACTACCTACCAGAAAGCGACAGCGCGACTCCTGCCCATATTTTGAACTCCAGTCAACAGGAGATCGTAGCATTAATTACAAGATCTCCACATGTCGAAAGCGGAGTGGAGCGGAAGAGTTGACTGCCAGGCCGACAGGGCACCGCTACAGTACTGGCTCGCTCTAGTTACTGTTGAAGTTGGAGTTTAGCCAGATTTGGCAAACGGACAAACTGCGCATCTGCAAAAGCGTACTGGCTGCACAAAGTACTGTCGAGTGGAGGAGAGACAAGGCCACCAACCAAGCAACGGATCTCGGCCATCTCTCCGCCTATAAATAGTGAAGGATGAAGACGTGAAGAAGTAGAACACTACTTGAGCATTCGAGCCTACTGCAAACAAACACTCCCAAGCCTTCGAGCAAATCTTCGAGTCTTTGTTTTAAGTGTTCTCCGAGTTTCCAGTTCATCGGAACTCGTCTTCACAACCTTCACACATAGAGTCTAAGCCCACTTCAAATATCCAAGCTTAGAAGAAGAGCTCTAGCCTACTTTGCATCTACTGTAAAGAGCTCTTCATAGTGTGTTCGTCAACCAAAAACCCTAAACTCTGTCTGTTAGGTTTTGAGTGTTGTCGTTAGGTTGTCCAGATCCAAGGCTCTTCTTTCATCGATTGAAGAAGCCTCGATCATAGAGTCTAGATCCAAGCTTGCACTTACATTGTTTGTGTGAAGCTCGATTGAAGCTAGGCTGTAAGGAGAGCCCGTAATCTCCCTGTCGTGTTTTAACTGAAGCAAGTGAAGCTTCCAGTCTTTGTTAGGTTTGTGTAGTGAACCCGCAATCACTACGTCAGTCGTTTGATCCAGGCGAGTGAAGCCCGATCTCGACCAGGTTTTTGAAGGACCCGTAACCTTCAAGTTCTTGAGTGAAGAGAACAGTTGCCGTCGTGCAACAAGTGGACGTAGGAGCTTTATCTCCGAACCACTATAAATCTTCGTGTCGTATCTCTCTAACCCTTATCTCTTTACTACATTCGATTATTCATTGCACGTGCATTTAAACAAACAACTTGAATTCTTTAATTACTTAGGAAAGATTTAGCTCACCAAATTCCGCACACGAGTAAAGACTCCCTCTTGATCAAGTACTCACTTCGGTCAAGCAGGCAAGCTACATACTGTAGATCTAGCTTCAGCTAGGTCTTAAGTTTCAAGTGAGCTCTTTACTTGTCACTCTGAGTTAAGGGATTTGAAGTTGAAAAACTTCAAAATACGTATTCACCCCCCCCCCCTCTACGTATTTTTCCTATTAACAAACCGGGACCAACATATGCCATCGCCGATAGTGAGTGGGTGAGCCCGGTGCACGTCGTTCCAAAGAAGGGAGGAATTACGGTGACAAAGAACGAGAAGGACGAGTTGGTCGTCTCCCGCCCGGTTACCGGTTGGAGGATGTGCATAGATTATAGGAAGCTCAATGCTTCAACCAAAAAGGACCACTTTCCTCTCCCTTTTATTGATCAAATGCTTGATAAATTAGCCGGGCATGAATTTTATTATTTTTTAGATGGCTTGTCAGGTTACTACCAAATCGCGATAGCTCTGGAGGATCAAGCAAAGACGGCCTTTACAAGTCCTTTTGGGACCTGTGCTTATAGGAGGATGTCATTTGGTCTCTGCAACGCACCGCGTACGTTCCAAAGATGCATGATGTCTATTTTCTCAGAATTTATCGGTGACTTTGTAAAGAATTTTATGGATGATTTTTCTGTTTTCGGGTCGTCTTTCCATGATTGCTTGCTGAAAATTGAGAGAGTTCTTAAGAGATGCATTGAGAGTGGTCTTACTTTGAGTTTGGAGAAAAGTCATTTTATGGTGAAAAATGGTATTGTTTTAGGGCATGTAGTCTCGAGTAAGGGTATAGAGGTCGACAAAGCGAAAGTGGAGGTGATTGAAAAATTGCCACTACCTAGTGATGTTAAAGGTATTAGGAGTTTCCTTGGTCATGCGGGCTTTTATAGACAATTTATTAAGGATTTTTCTAAAATTAGCCAACCTCTTTGCCGTCTTCTTGCTCAAGATTGTCCCTTTCCACTTTGATGATTCTTGTATGCTTGCTTTTCTCACTTTAAAAGAAAAACTCATCTCTGCGCCTGTTGTTGTTGGTCCCGATTGGTCATTGCCTTTTGAAATCATGTGTGATGCTTCTATAATGCCGTAGGGGCTATTTTGGGTCAAAGAGTGATAAGATGCTTCGTGTGATTTACTATGCTAGTTTAACTCTTAATCCTGCTCAAGTGAATTACACCACCACCGAACAAGAGATGTTTGCTGTTGTTTTTGCCTTAGATAAATTTAGATCATACATCATAGGGTCTAAGGTGATTATTTATAGTGATCATGATGCTCTAAAACATCTTTTGACTATAGCCCAAGCAAAACCTAGGTTGATTAGATGGGTCTTATTGTTACAAGAGTTTGATATTGAGATTCGTGATAGGAAAGGTAGTGATAATCTTGTGGCCGACCATCTCTCTCGTCTCGATTCGCCTCCTCTTTATGCTTCTCTTGATGATATTTGTGGTACCTTCCCTTTTGAGAATGTTAATGAAGTGGATGTTGCCTCTTGGTTTGCCGATATTGCTAATTACTTGGCCGATAAGGACACTAAACTTGTCCTTAATGCTCAAGAAGAGAAAAGGTTTCTTCGTTTGTGCAGGCAATACTATTGGGAGAACCCCCACTTATTTAAGCTTGGGAAGGACGAGGTGATTCGAAGGTGCATTCCCGACCATGAGCAAGCCGAGGTGTTGAGACATTGTCACGAGGAACCAAGTGGAGGCCATTTTGGTGGGCAAAAGACTGCACATAAGGTACTTCAAAGTGGGTTATATTGGCCCACTCTTTTTAAGGATGCCCAAGCCTTTTACCTTTCTTGTGATCATTGTCAATGCGTCGGCTCGATTAGTCGACGAAATGAGATGCCTTTAAATCCTATCTTGGTGGTCGAGGTATTTGATGTATGGGGAATTGATTTTATGGTCCTTTTCCTAAGTCTCATGGATTCGAGTATATTTTACTTGCCGTCGATTACGTGTCTAAGTGGGTTGAGGCCATATCCACGAAGACATGTGACTCTCACGTTGTCTTGAAGTTTGTGCAGGAAAATATTTTGTGTAGGTTTGGTTTCCCTCGTGTGATCATTAGTGATGGGGGAAAGCAATTTTGCAACAAATTGTTTGCGAAGCTCATGAAGAAGAACGCAATCACTCACAAGGTGGCGACTCCTTATCATCCACAAACTTCGGGGCAAGCGGAGACGAGCAATCGGCAAATCAAAGGGATCCTTGAGAAGACGGTGAAGCCATCAAGGAAGGATTGGGCCGACAAATTGAACGATGCTCTTTGGGCATATCATACGGCATACAAAGGCGTGCTTGGGATGAGTCCCTATAGGCTCATCTATGGTAAGTCGTGCCATTTGCCCGTTGAAATTGAGTTCAAACCCTCAAGCGCATCAACTTTCGATGACGCACACGATCGAAGAATCTTGCAAATGGAGGAGCTCGACGAGCTAAGGAATGAAGCCTACGACAACGCCAAGATCTACAAGGACAAGGTGAAGCGTCTACATGATAGACGAATAGCCTACAAGGAGTTCAAACCCGGAATGAAGGTACTTCTCTTTCACTCTCGTCTTCGTTTATTTTCGGGTAAGCTAAAGTCTAGGTGGGGAGGTCCATACACAGTGGTGCAAGTTTTCCCTCATGGTGCGGTAGAGATCAAGAACGAGGATCCGGGATACATCTTCTCGGTCAACGGACAACGATTGAAGCCTTACATCGAAGGGACGACATTGCCTCAAACAGTGGAGACGATTCTCTTCTCCGACCCCCCCACTTTCCTCTTGAGTATTTGGTACGTCAAGCTAATGAGGATAAACAAGCGCTTGGTGGGAGGCAACCCACGTAAAAAATAAAATAAAAAAATAAGTAGAATAAGATTTATTTGTATTATTTTAGTTATTTTTCGTTAGATTTCTATTTGATTTTCGTTTAGGGAGTAGTCTACAAGGATAGGTATGACGAAGAGAGTCAAGACGGGACGAAATCTCGAGTTTGTGCAGATTCGGGAGTTGGACGGGCGTCCAACTCATGTTTGACATGCGTCCAACTTATGCAATCCATTCTCAGAACCATGGGTTGGACGGCGTCCAACCCTAGTTGGACTGGTGTCCAACTCCAACGCAGGCCGCTCAGTATCCCGAGTTGGACGTGCGTCCAACACAAGTTGGACGGTCGTCCAACCCTGGACGAATCCCAATTTGTTTCCAATTCGAATTTCTTCTTATACTTAACCTAAATCTCCCTCTCTTCCCTCACCCTTCTCTTTTCTCTCATTGCAGAAGAGCAATTTACACCACTAACCACCGCCGTCACCACAGTCAGTTTAGCCGCCCACTGCCGTCGCCGCCGCTGCTACTCCTGCCGCCGCCTCACCACCGTTTCCAGCTGCCACCAACATTAGTCAGCGCCACCGTCGACATAGCCTTCACGTCATTAGTTCGCTGCCGTCGAATTTTGGAAGCCACCGCCGCCGTCGTCAACCAGAGTCACGCGCCCACGCTCAACGTTTGAGTTGGACGTACGTCCAACAGCTTCTGGATGGCCGTCCAGGTTTCGAACCTGCCCCGGCGCGATTTTTGTCCCGACTTCACCCGTCTCGTCCCCGACTCCACTCTCCCACTCTCATACACCATCATGGCACGAGGAAACTCGTTCAACCACGCCCGAGTCCCTTTGGGCAATCGTCTCGAGGGGAACCGACCCACCGGTGCCACCCCGGAGCAACTCGGTGAGCAACATGGAGTCCCCTTCCATACTGAGAGGTGCGCTTCCACTAATTATTATCTTCGCTTTCGAGATTTGGATATTAGACCCCCTAGGCATTTTAGTGTCGATTTTCTTCTTCGTTTGCCTATTTGGAACACACTTAGGGGCTATCTAAATTGTCTAGGCTTGTTGCATTTGGTCACTCGTCAGTGGGAGGGACATGATAGTTCGTGTTTGGAGATGTGTTGTAGTTTTCGTCTTGAGAAGAACAAGAAGGGTGAATTATGCATGTATAGTACGTTTAATGGTGTGCTTTGGGAGGTGACTAGAGCGGTGATGGGCTCTGTTTTCGATTTTCATGTTGGTGATGATTTGTCTGAATTTGTGCCTTCTGATTTTAGTGTCACTAATGCTTGGTATGCTATATCTGGGGTTAGTAATTATAGGACTTCTGGGGTGCCTAGTGCATTTATTCGTGATAATGCTTTGCTTATTCTCCATTGTTTTCTATCTTGCATGATTAGTGGTAAGAAGGAGATTAGTAAAGTGAATGCTATGGAGATTTATTTGCTAACTTGTGCTAGAAACAATGTGAGGGTGTGTTTGGCTCCATTTATATGGGCCTAGCTTACTAACGTACAAAACAAGAGGGGAGCACACCCTACTTTGGGATATATTGCTAAGGTCTAGCTCGGCACTTTGGAGTCGACACTACACAATGTGAAGGACTAACCCCGAGTCAAGAGATCACTCCGATCGAGCTTCTCAAGGCTAATTTTATGAGAGGCCCGACTGAGTTCATCCCAATGCGAGAGAGACCCTCGGTGATATCCTATTTTGCTACTCTTCAACGAGGGCATGGGAATAACGAGCAGGAGGACGAGGAGCAAGAGTATGAAGTCGGAGGAGATGCTGAAGAAGAAGAGCACGGGGACCAAGGAGGTGATGAGGAAGAAGAGGGAGACGAGAGAGAAGAGGAGCAACAAGAGGTCCCGTCCGATGATGATCTACTAGTTCGTCATTATACATGACGAGATCGAGTCTAGGCCCGACAAGCTATGGAGGCTGAGGTTCCACCCTATTGGGCTGAGTTGACGGACTTTACACAATTCCAACATAATGTGTTTAGTCGGTTCAATTCTCTGTCTACTCAAATGATGGGTTTAGGGAACCGAGTCTACAACATCGAGCGACACTTGACTCGATATACCGATTTTTCGGTTGGCTCTACCTCTTCTCAGCCGGATCCGAATGATTCTCAATTTTGGGCTCCCAATGATCCTCGTTGGCAAGATCCACGATACCAAGGTCCTTTTAACCCTTAGCCATGTTTTGAGTATTTGAGTCTTTGTTTTGAGTCTTTTTGTGTCTTTTTCTTGTTTTGTGCACTTTTATGCTTCGGTATTTTGTTTGGTGTTTGTTTTGTAGGTACTAACTTGGAATCTTTTCGGGATTTCGAGTTTGTTGGTCGTCATCATGCGATAAGTTCTTATTTCCTTCTCCTTTTTATTTTCTCGCAATGAGGATATTGTTTGATTTTAAGTGGGGGGGGGGGGGGGACTTTGAAATTATTGGCTCATGTTCGTTTTTGTTACGTCTTTTATGTATTTTTGGTTTGATCGAGTCTTGTTTTATTCCCCACTTAAGAAGTTGCTTGTACTTAAAAAAGCATGTTCAACGTGATCTATTTGAGTTCGACTGACATTATGATGTGATATTGGAATTGTTGAACTTAGATTGTTGAAACTAGGATAACTCTGACGTTGACTTGTGATAGCGTGATAGTTTGTATTTGATTGTGCATTTGCTTGTTGATATTAGAGTAGTCTTGGTTTTGATTTGATGAGTTTGACGATGCCTACTTCGTGTTGTTGAGTTGAATGAATTTGAGTTGATTGTGTTGAATGTGTTTGCTTGAGGACAAGCAAAGTTCTAAGTGTGAGGGTTTTGTTTGGTGTTTAGATGTTAGGATTTCCGTTGTGTTTTCGTATTCGTTTTCATAGTTTTTGTGTGTCTTTTCGTTTAAATATGGCTATGATTGGTATTTGTGGAGTTTTGGTGTTCGTAGGCGTTAAAGGATGAAAAGGGAGCAAAATGAGTAGAAAAAGGGCGAAAAGACGAAGTTGGAATGAAGGAGGACAGTTCGGAGAGTCGGATGGCCGTCCAACTCATCTGGACGGCCGTCCAAGATGTTCACGCATTGCTCATCCAAAGCTGGACGCACGTCCAGTACGCTGAAGCAGTTTTTTCCAGAACTAGGATCTGGACACACGTCCAAATTGAGTTGGGTGCACGTCCAACTCTGGCGGCCAGTTGTTTTTCCTTGTTTAACTAGGTTTTCATACCTAATATAAATACTACTCCTTGTGGACGAATTTTATAACACTTTTACCTTTATTTAGCTTTTATTTTCAGCATCAAATACTCTAGTTTAGATTTCCTTTTGTTCGGATCCGGATCTTCGTTTCGTTTCGTTTTAATTCAAGACTTCTTCTTTTAATTCGCGTTCTTTGTTCTTCGTCTAATTCGTAAGTTCTTTATTGCTTTCGTGTATTTGATTTATTTGCTTTTCTTAGTTCTAGATTTAATTTCGTAATTGCTTGTTTAATTTCGTTTGCTTTATTTCGTTTGTTCGTTTCCAAATTCTTAGAGTTAGATTCGTTTTTCTTGGTTTTTCGATTTCTTCGTTTTTCAAGTTCTTAGAGTTAGATTTATTTGCTTTAATTTCTAGAATTCATTATCATGTCTAGATTAGGTTGTTTTTGCTACACGATTATTTGCACTGTTAAGTTTTCCTTGAGATTCGACTTAGGGTTTTACTTGTTAGTGCTACGATAGATTTCGTTCTATTGTGAACACTTTTTGGTGAAACAATTGTCATAATTTTATCTCTCTAAATTTTTTTATCTCTCGACACTTTCTCTCTCTAAAATTTAATTTTCATCATTTTCTCTCTCTAAAATTTAATTTTTATCGTTTTCTCTCTCTAAAATTTTTATTTTAAAAATTTTCTATCTTTATAAAATTTCACTTTAAATTACCCACGGGTAATTATCCGACTCAAGTAATTACGGACTGGATAATCAAAGGATCCATGGGTTTCAAATTACCCACGGATAATTACCCGACCCGGACCCGTTCAAATTGTAGTCTCCGGGTATGGGCCGGGCCGGATCCTAAATGTAACGGGTAATACCCGGACCCGGAACCGTAACTTTTTGAACGGTCCGGGCCGGATATTACCCGCCCATTGACACCCCTACTCTCGGCAAATAGGATAATAGGTGCGGTCATACATGCATGCCCCTTAATCACCTCCACGTGTCCAAATTGTTTTGCTGGGCCAAGGGTATTTTCGTCACTGCATATATAATATTTATTATTGCTGTCTCTTTTTTATCAAATACTAACATCATTTGCATCCTTTCTATATTGTGTTCCTTTTATTTATTTATTTATTTATTTATTTTATTTTCATATTGTTTTGGATATTCTCCTTCTAATTCTAATGCAATTATAGCATAAATAATATATACTTATAATATGAGTGAAATGATATGCTACACTCTGGGCCCGTTTGGCTAAGCTTATTTCAAAATGCTTATAAGCTCTAAGTGCTTATAAGATGGTTAAGAGCTTATAAGATGTATGAGGGTAAGAGCTTATAAGTTGTTGAAGTGTTTAGATAAAAGAGCTTATAAGCTTGAGGAGATAATAAAAAATAAAATCTGAAAATTAAAAAAAAAAATTAAAAAAATAAATTTTTTGATATCATAATGTTGTAACATCAAATGGAAATGTATATAATATAAATATAAAAATAAAATAGAATTATAGTGGTAAATAAGCAAAATTAAAAAAAAAAAAAAAAAAGTTGGGGTGAAGGAGCTTATTTTTTGGAGTGCTTATAAGCACTTTTTGCTTATTTTTGCATCTTATAAGCTCTTAAGGAGCTTATTTTGTCAAACACATTTAGAGTGCTTATAAGCAATCAAACATCTTATAAGCTAGCTTATAAGCTTAGCCAAACACCTCTCTAATTCATTTGTGAGCACTTTGGTAGGTACTTTTGTAGATTATTTTATTTAAACATTATTTGTTCCATTATTTTTTGTCTTTATATTCGAATAAAATAAAAAAAATCGTGAATAAATTTGTCGATTTCTATTTTAGCATTTGCTTTTTTCAAAATAAAATTTGTTATATTATACAAGTATTTTAATATTATATTTCTAATAGAATGATATGCTACACTCTAATATAGATTTTGTTGAATTAATAAACGTCGCCGACAGTGGTCGCCCGAGACCTCTCCTACCTTCGCCTCCGCCTCCGCCCGCCGGCAGCAGCCGATCGCCGCCGTCTTCAGAATCCCGCTTGTGGCTGACGGAGAGCTCCTTCCCTTCTCCGGCGAGCGAACTTAATCGCTGCTGCCCCCCTGTGATCGGGCGAGCCGCCATTGCAGCGCCTCCTCCCGCTTTCGTCGCGGCCGAGGAGCATCCGGAGGGTTTTGCGGCGGCGGAGGTGGGTTACCGGGCTCGCCGTCGGGCTCCTGGTCGGACTGCTGGCGACGACACATTGAGTCGCTATGAACTTGAATTTCTGCCGAGTCGCCATTTTTGTGTACATTTGTTCTCGATTAATGGAGATTTTTAATCCAAATTATTTTTGTTCTCAATTATGATTAATGGAGATTTTTGAATTGGATTTTAAAAAGAAAAGGAAAATAATTTGGGGATTTGGGAATAATTAGGAAGTAGAGTGAGATCTGGATGACGAAAATACCCTTTGTCCAGCAAAACAATTTGGACACGTGGAGGGTGATTAAGGATGCATGCATCTATGACCGCACCTATTATCCTATTTGCCGTTTCTCTCTTCTCTTCTCTCTCACCACATTTTCTCTCTCTAAAAACCCTAGCAGTCTCTCTCTACAAAGGAATCCTCTCCTCCGTCAGGCAAATCTACCTCACTCTCTACAACTGGACGATCTTCTTCGCCCGACTCCAGGCCTTCTACATCGCCGTCACTACACTCCGCGACTCCGGCTACGAATCCGTCTATGCCGCCGTCGAGAAGCCGCTAATCCTGGCGCAGTCGGCGGCACTGGTCGAGATCCTCCAGAGCCTCGTCGGACTCGTCAGATCTCCGGTCACCGCCACCTTCCTGAAGGTGGCGTCGCGGATCTACGTCACCTGGGGGATGGTACTCGTTCTTCGGATTCAAGGAGACCGCCGGATTCGCATCGTCGTGGCTGTTGTGGCCGATGGGAGGAAGGGGAAAGCCACCACCAAGGACGAAGGAAGAAAACACGGGTCTTTTTCGCTTCAGGTTCTGTCTTCATCATCTTCTTCTTCTTCATTCACACTAAACCCACTTCACATCAATCTCTCTCTCTCTCTCTCTCTCTCTCTCTCTCTCTCTCTCTCTCTCTCTCTCCAGAATGGCGGAGGAAGCCCATCAAACACATCACCCCCGTGACTGAGTATTCGAGGAGATTGATGGGATTTATTTTCTTGCAATTTGGTGTGTTGAAATTGAAAACTGAATTTGTTGGTGGGTGTGAAGGTGTTCATCAATGTGCCATGGTGGTATGTGGCTTACAATAGGAAACTATCAAGCCCACTTGCAAGCACTCTGTTGAACTGCCTATTACTGAGGTGGGCTCGGCTTATTCGAAGATTCTTGAACTTCACTCAAGCTTAAGCTACTGAAATTCGATTTTAACGGTGGTTTGTTCTTTTTTCTTGAAATAATGAATCAGGCTTGCACACTTGTTTGGGAAGTGAGGGTGATGGGCTAGGAAGGCGCCTACGGAGCCGAGTTCGTGCCCTCAGCCGAGGGAGGGTACACTTGGATCGTGCACAAATCAAGGAAGATCGGCCCTGCAGACGAGCAAGTCGTGGGGTGCAACTTCAAGATATGCCCTTCTTTAGGTCTTTTAGAGGCTTATCCAGGATTTAGGAATTTGATTTCCATATAGTTTGTAGCTCAATTTGGTGATGTTTCACCTTGACATTATTTCAAACTAGAGAAGCTTGAAATTTATTGGTTTTATTGGAATAGAACTATAGAAGGGATAATTTCAGCTTGTTATTTATTAGAGTAAGGCTTGTGATTGATTTGATTTAGAAAGTAGAAATTCAAATTCTAGATAATATGCGATTCAATTTGATGATGTTTCACTTAGACATTGTATCACAGCTGGAACTCGGGAAGCCCGTTTGTTGGTCTCGGTATGATACGGTAAGCACACGTAGAGAGGGGGGGGGGGGGGGTGAATACATGTGTAGAAGTTTTTCAACTTCTTTTCCCTTCAACTCAGAGTGACAAGTAAAGCGCTCGCTTCAAATACTAAGACCTAGCCGAGAGCTAGATCTGCAGTGTTAGCAAACCACTTGACCTAAGCGAATGCTTGAACAAGAGTGAGGCTTTACTCGAGATGCGGAATTTAGTGAGCTAGTCTTTCCTAAGCAATTAAAAACTCAGTTTAAGTTTGTTTACGATGCTTGTGCAAATGAATAATCAAAACAGTAAACAATTGAAAAGATTAGGGTTAGAGACATATGACACAAGGGTTTATAGTGGTTCGGTGATGAAACACCTACGTCCACTTTGTTGCACAAGGCAACTGATTCTCTTCACTCAAGAACCTTGAAGATTACGGGTTCTTCAAAAACCTGGTCAAGATCGAGCTTCACTTGCTTGGATCTGACGACAACAGGGAGATTGCTGGTTCTCCTTGAGACCTAGACAGGACTAAGCTTCACTCGCTTCAGTCCTAAACTGGGAGATTACAGGCTCTCCACTCAGACCTAGTTTCGATCGAGCTTCACACAAAACCTAACAAACAGAACTTAGGGTTAGGGTTTTTGGTTTTCGACAAACACACTAATGAAGAACTCTTTACAATGAATGCAAAGAAGGCTAGAGTTCTTCTCTAAGCACGGATATTGAAAGGGCTTAGATTTCTAAGTGTGAAGGTTGCGGAGACGAGTTTCGATGATACTGAAGCTCGGAGAAGACTTAAACAAAGACTCGAAGATTGCTGAAAGCTGGGAGTGTTTGTTTGCTGTATGCGCTGAATGCTCAAGTAGTGTTCTACTCTTCTCCGTCTTGATCCTTCACTATTTATAGGTAGAGGGTTGGGCAAGAGCCGTTGGTTGGTTGGTGGCTTTGTCCCTCCTCCTCTCGACAGTACTTGTACAGGCCTGCTGCTTTTCAGACGCGCAGATTTGTCCCTTTGCCGAAAATGGCTAAGTTCCAATTCTAACAGTAACTGGAGCGATCCAACACTGTTGCGGCGCCCTTGTAGGCCTGGCGGTCAACTCCGCTGCTCCTCTCTTCTTTCGACACGTGGAGATACGCAATAAATACATTGATCTTCACTTGACTGAAGTTTGAACTCGTCGTTTAAATTGGAGCGGGAATCGAGCTGTCGCAATCTGTTAGGTAGAGGCTTGCTTGGCATTAGATTTGTAGCGTTCGCTTCGGATGAGTCGCTTCGGGTCAGACTGTAGCGTATACGTTGGAAATAGAATTTCTGAGTATTACTTAAGTGAACTTTGACCCGCTTTGACTTTTACTGTAGCACTCGCTTTGCTTCGCTTTAGCAGACTCGCTTCGATTCTACTGTAGTGCTCGCTTTGCTTCGCTTTTTCTTCGGCACGCTTCGCTTCGGCTCGGTAGACTCGCTTCGCTTGGAAAACACACTCAAGCGAGTGGCCTTCGCTTGGAAATCCTGCAGTCTAAAACCTAAGCATCTAAAGCAAAAATGAAGCCATCCTAACAGTATAGGCTTAGAAAAATTCTAACCTATTTTACATCAAGTAGGGTCGCTTGGGAATAGGATACTTAGGGGTTTTGGGATCAAATCAAAACATACATACTTATTTTAAAGCGTCCCATTTGGGTTCCGCCTTAACATGTAATCCTTAACAATTCCCAACAATTTCCCCCTTTTTGATGATGCCAAAACCCAACTTAAACTAACCGTGAAAAGAACTTCAAGCGACTGCTTCCTCTGCAGACTTGATTATTTTTTTTAAAGTTCCTTTCCCCCTTTTTTTTGCGGTTAATATTGTGAGTTTTGTAGCATAGGGATAAATCATTCACAAAGCATGTAAATGACACAATTTGACAGAAAGTAAAAGTAGATTTATGAACAAGCAGTTCACAAGATATGGAATTTAAAGTTCATCTGCTGGCTTCTCCTCCTCTTCCTTGATGAAATATGCAGATAGAACCTTGAGCTCCATAGTCTTCACATTCTCTTTGCTCTCCCGGTGAGAGTTCTCCATCAACAGAGCTTCATCCACTTCTTCCTCAATTATCCTCCGATCTGGAACGCTTGAATTCGGCAAGAGCGGCATCGGAAACTGTTTCATTGCTGGCACAATGATTATCTTGGGTTTGGGTTCCGAGAGCTCCGCCTGTGTGAAAATTTTCCGGCACAATTATTCATTGTAGAGGCACAAAAAGTTTTTGAGAGCATCCAGTTTTGAGCAATTATCCTGAAGAGGCACTACTTGCCAGAAGTAGTAGGCCTTGATAAATTTTTCCTTGCAGACGCTCCACATCTCTAGCACATCATTAGATATGATGTTTTCAATTACGTATGCATCGGGATGATTCGCCCTCCTTACATCCATCTCTTCCTCCGATCTGCTTGTCAATTCTTTCAGAACCCAATTGAACTTTGCACTTGCAGCAGTGTTGAATTGTGGAGTTCTTTCATTGACACGCTTGCGGATGAGATCGTGTTCATCAAAAGTGTAGCGGCCGAAGTCAATCATTTCTTTTATAGTGACCCGGCAAGTGTCAATCCAAGCTTGAGTCTGGCAAGCTTCCGATTCATCAGGTGTGAAGGGGATGAAGGCGCTTCGTGAGAGAGCGGATTGGATAAGCCTCACTTTATTCCAGTGAGTCTCGACTCGCTCTTCCACCTTCTTGATTCTAGCAATTCTGAGCTTCTCATCCTTCTCAGCTTTTCTCTTCCTCTCTTCTTCACCCTTCTTCCTCTGCTCCAAGCGACTGGATTTCGCAGTGACAGACTGTTGGATGTTTTGGCGCTTAGCCGAGGGATCCAATTCCCTAGATTCCAGAGCAGTTCGCTTTAACAGAGTCTTTGCTGCCAGAGGTGGTGGAGGCATATCCTTCTTCTTCTCAGGAGGAGTAGAAGAAATGATCGCTTTGGCGGCTGGAGCGGCGGCTACAGTAGACATAGCGAGAGCGAGTGTTGAAGCGGGCTCTTGAATGGATGCACTTGAAGCGCCTGCTTGGGAAGTCACAGATTGAAGCGGCTTCACTTGAGGAATTTCAGTGACTCCCTTCCTGCGAAGATTGAACTCCTGCTGCAAGGCCAGGGCAAGAGTTTCATCCTTTGCGATTTGTTTCTGGGTCTGTGCAGCAGAGACAGGATGAGAAACAAGTGACGCGGCTAGAAGCTTCTCAGACTGGGGCTTTCTCTTCTCTTAGAAAATTACGTCCTTCCCTTTCTTGCGAGCTAGCTCCGCCCACGCTTCATCATCCATCTCTTCTTCTCCTTTCTCTCCTCCATTTCCTCCTTCAATCGAGCTCCCCCCTACGATCGTTTCCCCATTAACTCCTCCTTCTCCATCTTTTCCTTCCATTTCACTTTCTCCCTTTTTGGCATCATCAAGACTGCCAGAGGGAATGGTGATCAATGATTTTCCGGTGAGAGTGTGACGGACGGAAGAAAACTCGTTGTAAACGGCGTGGAGCATCCCCTTTGCTCGCTTCGCAAAAGTGTGCTCTTGAGATAGCACAATTTCTGCCGTTTTCGCCGAGACTTCTTCGAGCAGATACTTGCACTGCTCCTCTCTCCTTCACAGAAGCCATCAACTTCTCTAGAGGCTTAACAGCCTTGAAGCGAGCGTCCAGCTCCGCTTCAATCTCAGCTCAAATTTTCCTGCGCTCTTCCTGCAAAAACAAATCGAGATGAGTTTGGGTCGCTTCAAGTTCGGCCCGTTGAGTAGCGAGGGCACGTTCTCTATTGTTGAGCAACACGTTGATCTGAGATGCAGCAGCTATTTTGATAGCAAAGTCTCCCGCCAATTTTTGTGTTTCATCAAGCTTGATAGCTAGCTCTGCCTGCTTCAGATCAACGTCATGGGCAACTCTTCTTCGGCTCTCCAACTCGCTCAACTCTTACGCACGCTTGAGTTTTAGTAATTCTGATTCTTTCTCAAGTGCGTAGAGTTGGAGCTTTGTCCTGGTTAGCTTACTCCCGAGCTTGATCAATTCTCCATCTTTCTCATCTACTACATTCCTCATTTTGTCAAGATATGTAGAGATTTTCTTCTTTTCCTCTTCTACAGTGACTAGCTTGGTGTTAAGATCTCTAAGCCTGCTCCTCTCAGCCTCAAGCGACTACTTGAGCTCTTCCATTCGCTTCTCTTTCTCCTCTACTCGCTTCCCTTCACCCTCGAGTTTTCCCTCTAACTCGGTCTTCTTTTTGTCAAAATCTGCCCTCAGATTCTTGACCCCTTCCTCCTTCTTCTCTATCTCCTAAGTCTTTCTGGTAATGACATCTTGGAGATTGGCGATCTCCTCCTCCTTCACTACTATTTCTGCCTCATGCTCCTTTATCAATCAATTTCTGCTCGTGAGCAGATGGCGTCCACTCTGGGATCACAGCGTCAGGATATGCACGCTTCACTTTAGCGTCGAGTAGTTCCCAGTAGCGAGCTTCATTGATGAAAGCGTGGAAGCCATCTACTCCTATGAAATGGAGCATTTCCGCCTCCTTCTTTTCAATGATATCTTCTGTGAAGGCTCTGCGGAGGTTGAAGATTTTGTAGTACTCTGTACCACTGGTAAGTGATATATGTGAGGAAATCGGTGGCTTTGGTGAAGAAGTCCTCAGACATCTCGAGGTTGGGGTAGCGGTTCTCGATTTCCTCTGCGGCTATCTTCCTATCCGCCAAGTAGCGGCATAGGGCTCTCTCCTCCGCGGTTGGGGGTGGGGGTTTAGTTGGTGGTGGAATGATAGTAATTTCGGTATCGGCTGTTTGGGTGGTGTCGGCTGTTTCGGTGGGAGAGTTGGGTGTAGAAGATTGGACTATTTCGGCTTGGGTGGTTTGGGGCGGTGCCTGTTGCTGTTGTTGAGTAGGTTCATACAGTGTGTAGGCATCTTCAAGATCGGTACTGAGGAATGGTAGTTTAGGAATGGGGATTGAAGAAGTAGATACTTCTTCATAAGGTCAGTGAGTGGAAGTTTGGGGTTGGGGTTGCGTTTGGGGTTGTGCGGTTGATAAAGTTTGTGGTTCTTGGGGTTGCTGGGTTTGGATATGGACTGGGGAAGCTTGGGTTGGACCTTGGCTGGAGAGGATTGGGGTTTGATTGCGTCAGTTGGTCTTTGTTTTGCGATTTTGGCTGGAGAGGGTTGGGGTCGGTCTACTTCCACTTCCTTCGCAAGCGGCTGCTCCTCCTCCTCGCTCGCTCCAATCAGTGAAGCCACTCGCTTCACTTTCTTGGCTCGCTTTGCCGGTGAAGCGGCTCGCTTGGATTCTTCTCGCTTCGCCTTTCGGCGACGGGGGCTGCGGGGAGCACATCCACCTCGAAGATCCCTTCATCCACGACGATCTTCTCGGTCTTGTACAAGTCGTAGAAGATGGTGTTCTTCTTGTACTCCACAGTATTTGTCCATCTCTTGTTCGGGAATAACTTTTCCAGTGCAAACGAGACTCTGGAGAAAAAGCGAAGCTTCCCCTTCCGAAGAATTTCTTCGGTGCTTCCCTTCTCATATTTGAAGTCCTTGGTGACTTCATGCAGTTGGTTGATGAACCAACTGTGCCAGTTGAATTTTGTGCCGGTGAGGCTATCAACGATGACGGTTGTGGCAAAGATCTTTGTGTCGGAGACCTGTCCCAAGGTCCCGATACTACACACCACAGACTTGGTGTATAGTTTGCAGATATAGTTAAATGGCATTTCCAGATCAGTTCTTATGTTGCTGTGCTTCACCTCGAACTCTGCATTTTTGTCGGCGGCGAAGCGGGCAAACTCTACGTCGATGGACAGCTCTAAGTCCGAAAGAGAATCCGCTCCTTCCTTCGGCAAGTTGAATACTCCGGCAATAGCATCTAGATCTACTTCCACCGGCTTTCCATCCTCTGGGTCGGTGAATGTAGAGGAGGTATGTGCTTCCTCCAAGTTCAACAGAAACTCAGCCACAGACTTGGCTAGGATCTTCTCTGGCTTTGCGGTGACAAACTCCTACAAGCCGGCCGTGGTCACAGCCTTGCGGAAGAAGCCATCGGCTTCTACAACCTTCGCATCAAGATGGGGCTTGACGTTTATATTATCACTGATGGAGGCTAGAAACTGCTTCATGGTCTGTGTTGTTGCTTTCTTCACCATGGCTGAATGTTTGAAGAGATTTGAGTGAAGATTTAAAATGGGGGTTTGAGACTCGTGAATTGCAGAGGATGCAGAGATTTCACGAGAATGGCAATTTTAGGGGGTGATGAAAATTCTGCTGGTCTGCGTCGACTCCCTTATATAGATTTAGGGTTTGGCTGACGTGACAGGGGTGAGTCGGTAATTTCCCCGAAAGTTTTGTTCATATACGGTGGATATCGGCGATGTGATTGACGTGTCCGGCGTCATCATAGTAAAAGTAAGCTGTCAAGTTGACTTGGCACTCCACATGGCCTTCTTTAACTCGTCTATTCAAACGGCGTAGATCCAGCGGCTGGGATTTGAAAACTGTTGAGATTCAACGGTTGGATCGTGCGCGGACTTCCCGCTTCAAATTTAAAGTGTGCAACACGCGCCCGAAATTTCTGTCTTGTACTACAACTGCATTAAATGCAAAGTAAAAAGGTAAAATTGCACTCGAGTGTGTACAACTCATACGCTCGCTTCGTACCCGCTCACTTCGAGTGTGGCCGCTTGGCATTTACTCGCTTGCGAAGTACTCGCTTGGTGTGACTGTTCCACACTCACTTGCGATGACTCGCTTGAGTGACGAAGCACTCGCTTGACCATCTGAAGCGACTGGTTAAGAAATTGAAATTTCTTTGACTTTATTTAAAATGTTTCTGACTTACATACTTCGAGGATAAACAAGAATTTTTTCCTCTTTGTATTTGTGTCAGATTCATTTCATATTTTCCACATAGCTAATGAAGGTTTCTAGCACGCTTCATTTTGCTTAGTTTACTTGAATTGAAACACTTACCAGTTGTTGGGAACCCTCTGCAGTCGTTTTGATGATGTTTTTCAAAACCACACTTAGGCATTGCACGGCATGATATTATGTTTCTATTCTAATTAAGTTTGTTCTCCTTAAAGAATGAGGCCATTGTCCATAACAGCCTCACCTATTAAAGGTCAACTAGCTCTCCATTATTCATGCTTTACAGGTTCTTCGGCCAGGCTCTTGAGAGTTCTTTCTTCTAGCTGCCGAAGATAGGCTGTTGATCATTCAGATAGATCAACCTCCTTCCACATAGCTGCCACCTCTGTTGCCAGCTGTCTGGACCCACTCGAAGTGCTGAGTCAAACTCTGCAACGGCTCTATGCCACGACAGCTGTTTTCTAACGGCTATATTTTGCAGGACTCTCAACGGCTAGTTTTTGAACTACGCCTATATAAAGCCTTCGACAACAATGGTTCGAGTACGGGAAACTCATTAATCTTACGAGCCAAATTGCTGCAAGAAAATTCTCTCAAGTTCACATCCATTCAACACTCGAAAATCCTAGAGCTTTCCCAAGTGTTGAAGATAGAGAATTTCGCCATTGTTATTCCTCAAGCTTGTTGTGTTTACTGCTGCATCAAGCTCTCTGTACTCTCTCTCACATAATTAGTGTTAAGCTAGTATAGTTGAGATTGTACACTGTTTATTCGATTGTAAATCAAAAGATTGTATGTTGTATGAAACTGATACTCAGTCAGTATAAACAAGAGAGAAGTAGAATCCAAAAGTAAAGGGATTCGTAGATCTAGCTTGATCTACCGTGGAAGTAGGATAGTTACATCTGAACCACGTAAAAATACCTTGTGTTATTTACTGTATTAATTCACTCTCTCTCTGTTAAACTGTTCATACATAAACTGCATACTACAACCTTCCTTTAAAGGTTGTAAAAGATTTTACATCAAGAGTTATCTAGCTCAACCTCACCACCACATTGCGCACTTTGACAGTTTGATAGATCAAGCTTGTTTATCATCACAAGCTTGATAGATCAACCTGTCTCACTCTGTAAAGGACTGCCTGACCAGCTAGTTCCTCAAAAGACAGACTGTTTTATTTTAAATTCAGAAACGGTTGGCTATTGGTGTATTCCCCCCCCCCCCCCCCTCCCCATACACCAATTAACTCTTTCTGGGACCAACAAGTGGTATCAGAGCGGTGGTTCTTTGACTGCTGCTTTGCATACTAAAAACTCTTTCAAAAGTTTTTGGTCAATTAGAAAAGAACCTTTGTAAAATCTTTTCCATTCATATCATATCATCATTATGGAATCATCATTGATTCGAGTGTGTGAGGACTTCTCAGTCCAAGGCTATGAGGACTGAAGTTTTCGAATTAGGATGTGCCTACAAGCACATCATATTCTCATGTGGAAGGTCATTGAGGAAGGACCTTCTCCTATCTATGATGACAAAGTGGAAATCACCGGGACTTCACCTGGTGAAGCTGGTTATAAACCCGTGATTACACCACTGAAGAGAGAAAGAGGCTGGGCTTGATAATTTTGCCAAAGGCCTCATCTCTAGCACTGTGAAAGGTATCTACCTTTCAAAAATCAGAAATCTCAAAACATCAAAAGAGATGTGGGATACCCTCAAGGCCATAAGTTTGGGATCCGAAGAGATAAAAGAGAACAAGCTATCAATTGCTTGCAGCAAATTTGATGACTTCAAAATGTTGCAAAATGAAAATATTGAATCAATGAAAACTCGATTCACTGAAATTGTTCTCGAAGTAGAGGCCCTAAAATCGAACAAATATTCTCAACGTGAGAAGAATTTGAAAGTTACAAGAGCTTTACCTGCCAACTGGCATGTATACTCTGCTCTACTTCCATCTCGATCTGATTTTAACACTCTCTCTACTGAAGAATTGATTGATATTCTAATCGAAAATGAATATGAGATGATTCAAATTCATGGATCCTCACAGCCACATTCATCTAAAAAGAATGATGATAAGAAAGAAAAGGATGCTGCCTTCAAGGCAGATGAGACGAAAGAAACATCCGCCTCACCAATTGATGAGGCTCTGGTCAAGAAAATTGACCAACTGGCTATTGATGTAGCCATGTTCTCAAAAAGCAATGAAAAGCTTCTTGGTAAAGTCTCAAAATTCAAGAGACTCTACCGAGATAACAAACGAGGTTACTCAAACCGAAATGATAATCGCTCTGGAAAGAAGAGCAAAGCAAAGCCCTCAAAATTTAATTCCTCTAACACACCTGAGGGTGCTTGCTTTGGTTGTGGTAGGCCAGGTCATTATATAATAGATTGCCCTGACCTAACCAAGGCAGAAAGAGAAGAACTTCGTGCTAAGCAAGACAAGAAGCTCAAAGAACAACGAGCTGCTCTGCTAGCTGAAGAAGCCTCACAAGAAGCTCATCTCTCTGACAGCTCAACGAGCGATGATGAGGGATATATTGCTTCTGAAGATGAGGGAAGAAAGCTTCGTAGGAGACTCATATGGAACAATCTCCAAAATTGAATCATCAAAGGTAATTCCTAAAACTGGTTAATTATCTTTCTCTGATGATGAAAGTGCAGATGAGAAAGAAGATCTATCCGAGGCAGAGTCTTGGGAAAGGATCAAAGAACAGATGAAGGAATATGCTGAACTAGCTGAGCTATTCGAAGAGGTAGTTTAGGATAACGCAGAGCTCATAGCTCAAAATGGAAAGTTCAAGACTGCTCTAGAAGAGAGATCTGCCCCCTATGATACTGAAAAGGAAAGGGAGATAGAATATCTGAAGCTGAAAATAGATATTCTAACTCAAAAAGAAAAGGAGCTGGAGGACAAAGAGATTGAGAAGAATGAAGCTCTAAAATCAAAAGATGCTGAGATACACAGTCTCACCTCCAAGCTTGCAGATTTACTGGTTCGACATGAATCACTGGCTATCAAAGAACAAAAGCTGCAACTCACTTTGAGCCAGCTAAAGAAAAGCGGGAAGAAACTGGAAGACGTCCAGGCAATTCAACGAAGTTCAAGAAATAAAACAGGACTAGGCTATGATAGAGCTACTGGAAAAAGGGCAGTAAGCAGCGAGGTAGTCTTCACCAAATATCAACCTACTGAGAAGACAGCTGATCAAAAATGCAAGGCCATTCCAGATAAAGTTGTTCAGCTGAAAAATCCAGTTCATCAGCCGCAGGCCGTTCTCTTAAAGAATCATCAAAAGCCAAACCTGTTGAAAAAGAATCAACCTACAGGAAAGAAGGAAGAACTGTCACCCCCTAAGAAGAAGGAGATCAAGTTCGTTCCCAAGGTTGATCAACAGAAGAAAGCAAGAAAGGCAGAATATCAAAGGCCTTTCTACCCACAGTTCTGCTATCTCGCTCAACCTCAAAATTGCATGTGCTATTCACAGCATGCATGCCATCAACAACAACATTATCAACCATGCTATTATGATGAGTCATGCTATCAACCTCGATACAGCGCTCCTCATCCCGCCAAGAAGAATAGAAAGAGGAGTAAAACCTCTAAACCCAGCTCGAAGAAACAAGCTGTAACATCCACAACCTCGGATAGAAGCAAGCCTGTGAT
Organism: Thymus mandschuricus; assembly: GCA_029379335.1. Taxonomy (NCBI): domain Eukaryota; kingdom Viridiplantae; phylum Streptophyta; class Magnoliopsida; order Lamiales; family Lamiaceae; genus Thymus; species Thymus mandschuricus. Next base: position 11,458,130 of record CM057078.1, read on the forward strand.
CAAAGTCTGGGTACCCAAGGCTGCTCAAACAACCACCGCAACAGATGTAGCACCCAATCTCAAATAGGTTGCTAAGCTAAATTAATTGCAGGTTGGAAAGGCTCTACGAAGGAGCCAGACAGCTCGAGGAGCTGTATGGATCATTGATAGTGGATGCTCAAAGCACATAACGTGTGACAAAACGCTGCTATCATGTTACTCTGAGCGAGATGGACCTCAAGTTACTTTTGGAGGTAGCTCCAAGGGTAAGACAAGAGGCTATGGAGATTTGAATGTAGGTAAAACTACCATCCATAATGTCTCTTTTGTTGAAGGTCTTAATCACAATTTATTTTCAGTCTAACAATTCTGCTCGAGTGGTAAACGAGTAGAATTTACTACAAACAAGAGCCTTGGGAAAAATGAGGAAGGAGAAACCCTCCTTACCGGAGTCATGCAGGATAAATTGTACATAGTCCAATGGACTAACAAAAAGAAAACCTGCCTAGTGACAAAGGCCAATTCAGAAGATATCTGGCTATGGCACAAGAGACTAAGCCATCTGAATTTCAAAGCTATCAACAAGCTGGCACGCAACAAACTGGTCAACGATCTCCCTGACCAGATATTCGACAAAGACCATGTATGTAATGCATGTCAAGCTGGAAAACAAACAAGAGCTTCCTTTCCCAGCGTAACTGCACAAGCTTCAAGTCGAATAATGGAGCTTCTACACATGGATCTCTTTGGCCCAGTCACTCCCCTGAGTATAAACGGTAGAAAATATGCTCTCGTAGTTATAGATGATTTTTCTAGATTTACGTGGGTTATTTTCTTATTCAAGAAAAAGGAGACTCTGGAGAAGCTGCCAGCGTTGCTCAACAAGTTGTGCAATCAAAAAGAAAAATCTATCATATCCATCCGATCAGATAGGGGAACAAAATTTCTAAATTCAATGATCGAGGAATATTGCACAAAGAATGGAATCCATCATCAAACATCAGCAGCTAGAACTCCTCAACAAAACAGAGTTGTTGAAAGGAAGAATCGCTCCTTGAAAGAAGCAGCTCGTTCTATGCTTGAAGAAACCAAGCTCCCCATGAAATTCTGGGCAGAGGCCGTCAATACAGCCTGCTATACCCAGAACCGATCAGTTATCACTACCAGACATGGGAAAACCCCATACGAGCTGTGGAACAAGAATTTTAAAGCTTTTGGATGTTTGTGTTACATTCACAACAATGGGAAATCTCAATTAAAGACCTTTGAAAGCAAGGCAGATCCAGGAGTATTTCTAGGATACTCAGAGATCAGCAAGGCCTTTCGAGTCTATAATAAGAGAACTCTCACCGTGGAGGTAACACCTCATGTTGTGTTTGATGAATCTGCTTGTTTGTACAGAGACACACAAACAAGAAAAATGGACGAGCTCAACAGATCAAAGAACGATCTCATAAAAGACCTGTTGATCTGGAGCCCAACCGATCAAAATGAAGAGGATCTATCAGATCCAAAGATCACACAGCAAGGGAGAAGTGATGCAAGTGATGTTCCTACATCAAGCTATAATACATCAGTCGGAAATAACCAAGCTGATCCCTCTAATTCAGTACCTTCAACTGAGGCTGTTGTCGATCTGGAAAAACAAATGGAGCAGCTCAATCCATTCACTCAAAGACTGGAAACAACATCTCATCTAGAGTTTGAGGAACCCACTGCTGAACAAGAGCCCGTCATATCCGAAGAAGAACAAACTCGAAGAAGACGCTGGGTGGATGATCACCCCCAAGGGCTCATTGTTGGGAACCCAAACCAAGGAGTGAGAACAAGGAGGATGCATGGAGAAAGTGCCCTTCTAAGCTGCTATCTCTCTCTCATTGAACCAAAAGATGCAAATGAAGCCCTGCAAGACGCTGATTGGATTCAAGCCATGCAAGAGGAGCTGAATGAATTCAAAAGAAATGAAGTTTGGTGTCTCTTAGATCGACCTCATCACCAAGGCGTTATTGGAGTCAAATGGGTATTCAAAAATAAGAGAGATGAATCTGGAGAAGTTGTCAGAAACAAAGCTCGTTTAGTTGCTAAAGGCTACTGTCAGCAAGAAGGAATGGATTTCGATGAAACATTTTCCCCAGTTGCAAGATTGGAAGCTATAAGATTGTTTCTAGCCTATGCAGCTCACCAACAATTCAAGGTTTACCAGATGGATGTAAAGAGTGCATTCTTAAATGGAATTCTAGAAGAAGAAGTATATGTCGGGCAACCGCCTGGTTTTGAAGAAGGTGATTCCAGCAAGGTCTATCGCCTACACAAGGCCGTGTATGGACTCAAACAAGCTCCACGAGCTTGGTATGAGACGTTGTCCACCTTTCTCATAGAATCTGGATTCAAACGCGGCTCAGTTGACAAGACTCTCTTCACTATCAAAGTGAATGACAATATCCTTTTAGTTCAAATTTATGTTGATGACATTATTTTTGGATCTAAATCTCCCAAGCTTTGTGAAAAATTCGGTAACCTCATGAAGGACAAATACAAAATGTCCATGATGGGGGAAATGAATTTCTTTCTAGGATTGCAGGTGAAGCAGTCAGATGAAGGGATCTTCATTAGTCAAACCAAATATACTCACGACCTGATCACAAAATTTGGAATTCAAGTTAGCAAGCCTGTCAAGATTCCAATGCTAGCAAATGGGAAGATTGATCAAGATCTCGAAGGAAAACCTGCCAACATGACACAATACATGGGTATTATTGGCTCTTTATTATATCTAACTGCTAGTAGGCCCGACATTACTTTTGCTGTTGGTGTTTGTGCTCACTATCAAACTAATCCAAGGGAATCTCACATGGAAGCAACCAAAAAGATTCTTCGTTATGTCAAAGGAACTGCCAATCTTGGATTATGGTATCCTAGAGATGACAACTTAGAACTAACTGGCTACTCAGATTCTAATTATGCTGGATGCAAGCTAGATCGGAAGTCAACGTCAAGTACTTGTCAATTTCTAGGGAACAAGCTGATATCTTGGTTCTCAAAGAAACAGACATCCGTTGCAACATCAACAACCGAGGCCGAATATATGGCAGCTGGTAGTTGCTGTGCTCAAATTCTCTGGTTGAAGCAACAACTTAAGGACTATGAGGTCATTGTCAAAGAAGTTCCTATCTTCTGTGACAGCTCAAGCGCTATTGCTATCACCCAGAATCCAATTCTTCACTCTCGTTGCAAGCATGTTGAAGTGAGACATCACTTCATACGTGACCACGTTGAAAAGAAGAATGTTGTTGTGGAGAAGATTCACACTGATATTCAACGAGCTGACATTTTGACAAAGCCCTTACAAGAAGAGCGCTTCAAAATGCTATTTGTTAAGCTCGGTATGTTGAACTGCAACCAGTTTGGAGACATGGCTCCCTCAACTACCTGATCAAAACAACGACCTGCCATCACAACGAGCTGATCTACAGATAACATGCAGAAGGCTGTTGTAAGAAATTACAACTACCTTGCTCACTCAAGGGGGAAGTAAAGGCATTGAGTTGTATCACTCACTGTCTATTCATTAAATTTAAATTCTGTCTCTACGTTAATTCAAATTTCCCTTAGAGCATTTATTTCAATTATTGGTATTTAATATGTTTTGCATGTTTGTTTTTATTCCTCATATATCAAAACACCACAATTGGAGAAGATATTGTCAGAAGCAATGATTACCCTTTTTGTGTAACAAAACTTCCTTTTTGGGGTTTTATGCTTCGACAATCGAGATGCATTTATGTGAGGACTGGACGTGAGACACGAAAAGTCGCGACTGGGCATTAACTGTCGTGCCCCTCTGCACACGCGCGACACTTCGCCTCCCACGCGCCTCGAAAAGGTTCACGATGTCAAATCGACACTTTTCAAAAGGGGATGACGGCACATCCATTTAATCTCGGCCGTTCGATCGAGATGATCAAGGCCGTTCCTCACCCTTTATAAATAGGGACCCCTCCATCCCTTTCATTGACATTATACCTTCACTTTGCCATTTTTCTTGCCAAGAGTTTCTCTGTGTTAAACACTATTCACCAAACCCTAACTTCATTTTCTCTACTTTCTTACAAGGAAAATGGCCTCCGACGAACAAACCTCCACTTCCACCCAAGAGATTTTTTTTAAATGGCAAGATGCCAACAAATTCTACAAATCTCTTATTGTGCAGGAACCATTCTTCACCTACAACAACATGGGCCACTCCGGCCTCGACGATAATTTTGCGAGGATGCAAAGATGCGGCCCTTTTCACCACATCATCACCAGGGGTCCTGCGAAGATCCTACCGCTGCAAACCCTAGCTTTCTACGCCTTCTGGCGTGAGGACGTGAAGGACTCTCTCGACGACATCTTCATTCGAGCCTCCGACAACGTCATCGCCGATGATTCCTTCAACCTGCTCGAGGCGGTGTTGAAAACGTATGATCTAGAGGATACTGGCAAGGACCTTTTTTTAGACATGTCCTCCCAGTTTATTGAGGAGTCATTCCAAGCTATGACTCTTCCGACGATTGAAAACCAGGTCCTGTCTAACGACATGAAGGGAATGCAATGAACTCGGCTAAAACCGGAGTTTCGTTTGCTATTTGACGTTATCCACAAGATCTTGCTCTCTCAAAAGGGTACGAATGACAAGATGACCCACGACAAGTTCAAGATCTTGATTGCTGCTTACCACAACCTCCCAGTGAATTGGGGAAGACTGTTGGTCCTTGGAATGAAAAGAGAAGCAGCAAAGGTCAAGACCTCCGTGGATAAGGATGGTGACACCCTGCTGACCGTCAAAAGGAAGTTCAACTTCTGCCTGAAGATCTCGCTGATCTTCCAGTCCGTTGTAGAACGAGTTGAGTGGGAAGACGCTGTCCCATTCAACCAATCCATCAAGCTCCCGTCGAATCAGCGACAGTTCAACATGTCACTGGGTATTAATGATGCATCCCTCGTAGCCTCTGATCTCGCGATCAGACCGTTCCTCGAGGACATGGCGAAGTCAAACCCGGAATGGGAGGACTCTCGTTCCGTAGCCAAGGGGGAACATGCTGTCCCTCCCCAGGCCAAGAATGCTTCAGGATCTTCTTCCACCCAGGGCAAGGAGAAGCTGGTCGAGAAAAGCAATAAGCGGGAAAGGACGACCACCGAGGAAAGGCCTTCGAAGAAACAACAGCCCGTTGCTGTTGTGGTAAGCTCGACTCCTTCAGCCAAAGCAATGTGTTCATCTGCTGCTGCTGGAGTTGAGCAACAGCCTTCCTCCAAGGTGCAACAGCCTCTCTCCAAAGAACAACAACCTCTCTCCGAAGGACAACAACCTGTTTCCCCGGGGCATCAGCTTGTCAACCCGGAGCATCAGCTTGTCTACCAGAGAGATGAGTCCATTCCTGATATAGGTGAAATTTACCTTGTTTTTATAACCAAAAAGGGTCGATTTTGAGTCTCGATTGTGTAGTATTGTCTATAGTTTATATGGTTTTTATTATATTGGACAATATTATGCTTGTGGGTGTTTTTCTGTGTTTTTAGGTATATTTTGATGATAAAACCCCGAGACGGGACAAGGCGTGAAGATCAGAGTTCGAATTTCAGAATTTGAAGTCGAATGAAGACCTCTCGATACATCTCTCGATCGAGAGGTCTATCGAGAGGAAACCTTCTGGAGTAGTTCTTGATCGAGAGTGATTTTGGCACCTCTCGATACCTCTCTCGATCGAGAGGTCTATCGAGAGGCAGTGTGTCGAGAGGTGGGTTCCAGCCGAGATTTTATACCTTATTTTATTAGATTCCTTTTTGGTTTATAATTCCTTATGTAAAATTCCCCTATATATATTCCTAGCCTAGCATTGTAAACCCTAACATCTTTCATACTTTTCTAGCACTTTTATATTTTACTTTAGAGTTTTTATTCTTGTATTCGACATTGGAGATTATTCAAGTTTATGCAAAATTCAAGATTCGAAGTTCTTCGTTTGTGTTCAAGTTTTTCTTACTCTTACTCTTTAATTATGTTCTTCCAATTCTTTGTGTTTGTGTTTACTTTAATTATGTCTAGCTAAATTCCTTAGTTGATTTTAGGGATTGAATGCCTAATTGAATTTATGTGAGTGTTTTTGTGTTACAATTATCCTTCCAATCTAGATGCATGTTTCATGGTGCTTATTCTCATGCATGATTACTTGATCACTAATTATGTGTGCATAGTTATGTTTTTATGCCTTGATAGGATAATTGCATAATAGATCTCATGAATACATGGTATGATGATTTGATTGTCTTAGTTGAGGTTGAATTATCATATGTTCATATATAATTGATTTGGGTGTCATAGTTGAGCCTAGTTGATTATATCATTGATACTTATTCTATTTTGCACTTAATTTGATATCTATGCGTCCGAAAGGATATTAGGATCTTATTAGGTGACGACTTGCATTGCTTTAATCGGGGTGTAGGTTATTTTTCATGTATCACATTTAGATTGGATTAAATTGGTTAATTGTGTGCATTAATTACTTGCATAGATTTGATTAGGTAGGCTTCCCTAGAATCAACACTTTTCCTTAATTGAGTTTTTATCTTATTTATTTCTTTGCTTGCTTGCTAAGTTATTTTATTTGATTATTTATTTGCCTTGTTTATTTATTTCCTTATTTGATTATTTGAGTCTTTTATTTATTTGCCTAGCTTATAAATACCACAATTCCAAAATCCTAATTGCTTAGACATTAGTTTAGTTCTAGAGTAAAGGTATTGTGTGTGGTTTCGACTTGTCAATCCCTGTGGATACGATACTCGTACTTTTTTATACTATACCTATTTTTGTGTGGTAGAAAATAGTGCGATCAATTCCCACCGAGGCTATTTCCACCGAGGCAGATCTTGATGCGCCTCAAGATGGATTGTACCACTTCAACCCTCTCATCACTCATCAAGTGTTTGACAACACTTCCATCCAGGTCGTTGTCAGTGATGATGATGATGATGATGATTCTGCCAGCCTTTATCTGAAAAAGGCCGAGGAAGATTCCCGTAGACTGGTGAAGGAGCAAGCTCACCAGCTCTACGACGACATGGAGTTCGCGGCAAAGAAGGCCGTTGATGAATTGCTGCCCGGGGCCAGATTGACTCCCGTGGCGTTTCGGATGGCCTCTCGCCTTCGCCTATTCTTGGATATCATGGATGCTGACTACCATGTGATGTAGTCCTTGTTCGTGCTGAAGGATCTTGATCAGCTCAAGGCGGAGGAGGCCCTTCTCAAAGATGAGTATCATTACTCATCTATCTCGGAAGCTCGTGCAAACTTCCGCCAGCTCGTCCTCACCTCCATGAAGGTAGAAGCCAAGTGCCTTGGTGTGGACTTGAAGCCGCTCTACCTGAAGAAGCTGAGTTATACAATTCAGCTGTGCCAGAAAACGAGAATGGACTGAGTCCGATCAGGCAAGAGGCTGTAACCCCAGTCCGTTCTGCCATTAACGTGGACGATCTGTTCCGCGATGATGATGAAGAAAAGGAGGAGGACAAGGAAGAAAATTTGCAGACCTTCCTTTCCACTTCACCAGCTGAGATATCTGATCACAAAGAGGATAGGCACTGAGCTCGTTGGTGTCAACACTCGCTTACCGATCTCGAGAAGCAGCTGGATTTGAGAATTGGCCAGTTGGAGGACAAACTGACCAAGTCCGTGGATGATGTTCTTTCCAACCTCAAGAACACGGATGAAAGGCTGTCAAAGGAAGTGAGAGAGGTCACTTCCAAGGCCTTTGATGCAGCTAAGGAACTTGCAGAAGCTGCCATCTCCAAGGAGATTGGGAATTTCACCCAGGTCCATCTTAAAGATCATGTCAAGCCTTTTCTTGGCACGTTGCTAAAGGATGAAGATGTGGCCACCAGCACCGATCTCCGTTTCTCTAACAGGCTGATAAAAGAGGTGGAAGACAAGCTGTCAAACCTCCAATCTCACATTTCCACCTCAGCATCTACAGCTAATCAAAGGTAAACAACTGTTAGTGGAGACATCTCAGCTCTTTACTCTTCTCGAGAGACCCTCACTTCCCAGGTCGAAGCCCTCCAGGCTGAAGTGAAGAATCTGACTGGCGTCATCACAACCCTTTCTGATGATGTCAAAAAGGGGGAAGGTGAGAAGGAGAAGAAAGCTGAGAAGAAGCAGAAGAAGAAGGAAAAGAAGAAGTCCATGGAAGGTTCTTCTACCGAAAGGCCGTCTCAATCTCCCTCACTTGTCGATCAGACTGATAGAGGAGTATCTGATCAGCAAGGCGGTCCCTCATCAGGCACAGCAGAAGAAGCTCGCCGCATTACAGAGGCTGTGCTTATGGGTGCAAATGCAGATCAGGTTGTTGATCCAAATGTTCAGAGAAGAATTCAAGCTGAGAAAAAGGCTGAACGTTTGAAGCTTGATGTTGCCAAGGCCGATGCCTTGAGGAAGATGAGAAGCGGGCTTCTCTAGCCCAGGCAGAAGAGGACCGTGTCATGAGGCAGAAGCAGGCCATCCTCACCCAGCTCAACAAAAAGTATTTGAAGAGGAAGGCACAGGCTGCTATCGAAGAAAGTGACTGGCTTGGCCCAGACCTTCAGCCTGAATGGGAAGAGCTCACCAGTTCATTCATACTGCTGCACTACTGGATCAAGCTTCCTACATACGATCAAGAGAATCATGGCGAGGCCTTCAATCTTTTTGTAAGGCACTTTTGGGATCGTACTCTTGTCAAGAGAGTTTTGAAGCTGGCAAGTGAAGCAGGCACTGGCCTTCCCATCCCTGCAAAAGAAACCTTCTTCTGCCCCAGTCTATCTGATGGAAAAACAGTGGATTACACTGCCATCAATGAGGGAGTTCGATCATCTGCTCTGAACTTTGACATTCCTCCCTCAGATCCTCGCTTCAAGCAGATAGAAGATGGAATCTACGTAAGTATGGGACTGACGCCTAGAAGAGAAGAAGCTCTATCAGCTGCTGGATCATCTAAGTAGCTGATTATTAATTTTTATTTTATGACCAAGCTTGTAATTGTACATCTCCATCATCCAGCTAGTCATAAATAAAAGTTAATATTTTATGTGCCCAATATGACAAACTCTCTTTGTCTAGGCTTTATAAACTGCTTTACAGTTTTTATCAACTGCCTATCATAATCCAATCAAACTGGTATAACAATCTTGTTAAAACAGTTACTTCATCTTATTAGGATCTTTGTAAAGTGTTGGGTTTTGACATCATCAAAAAGGGAGAAATTGTTGGGAACCCTCTGCAGTTATTTTGATGATGTTTTTCAAAACCACACTTAGGCATTGCACGACATGATATTATGTTTCTATTCTGATTGAGTCTTTTCTCCTTAAAGAATGAGGCCGTTGTCCATAACAGCCTCACCTATTAAAGGTCAACTAGCTCTCCATTATTCATGCTTTACAGGTTCTTCGTCCAGGCTCTTGAGAGCTCTTTCATCTAGCTGCCGAAGACAGGCTGTTGATCATTCAGATAGATCAACCTCCTTCCACATAGCTGCCACCCCTGTTGCCAGCTGTCTGGACCCACTCGAAGTGCTGAGTCAAACTCTACAACGGCTCTATGCCACGACATCTGTTTTCTAAAGGCTATATTTTGCAGGACTCTCAACGGCTAGTTTTTGAACTACGCCTATATAAAGCCTTCAACAACAATGGTTCAAGTATGGGAAACTCATTAATCTTACGAGCCAAATTCCTGCAAGAAAATACTCTCAAGTTCACATCCATTCAACACTCGAAAATCTTAGAGCTTTCCCAAGTGTTGAAGATAGAGAATTTCGCCATTGTTATTCCTCAAGCTTGTTGCGTTTACTGCTGCATCAAGCTCTCTGTACTCTCTCTCACATAATTAGTGTTAGGCTAGTAGAGTTGAGATTGTACACTGTTTATTCGATTGTAAATCGAAAGATTGTATTTTGTATGAAACTGATACTCAGTCAGTATAAACAAGAGAGAAGTAGAATCCAAAAGTAAAGGAATTCGTAGATCTAGCTTGATCTACCATGGAAGTAGGATAGTTACATCCGAACCACGTAAAAATACCTTGTGTTATTTAATGTATTAATTCACTCTCTCTGTGTTAAACTGTTCATACATAAACTGCATACTACAACCTTCTTTTAAAGGCTGTAAAAGATTTTACATCAAGAGTTATTTAGCTCAACCTCACCACCACATTCCGCACTTTGACAGTTTGATAGATCAAGCTTGTTTATCATCACAAGCTTGATAGATCAACCTGTCTCACTCTGTAAAGGACTGCCTGACCAGCTAGTTCCTCAAAAGACAGACTGTTTTATTTTAAATTCAAAAACGGTTGGCTATTGGTGTATTCCCCCCTCCCCACCATACACCAATTAACTATTTCTAGGACCAACACCAGTCAATCTCACTTCGTAGAAGATTGATATCACTTGTAGATATTTTACGTGGCTTGTTGGTCTCTTGTTGGTCCCTTACATGCTTTATCTTCTTGGCATTCATCTCTTCCATCTTCCTCTACGAATTAGAGAGTCCTCCATCGAAGTGAATGGGGGAGAGAATGAATAGAGTACATTAGCTTTCTTCAACCCGAAGGGAGATTCACTTTTGTGTACTTATTCACGATGAATGGGAGATGAGTACAAGTCCTTATCTCAGGTCGGAATAGGACAGGATGACAATGAGAATGCTCTGACAAGACATTCTCGTTTTTACGCAAAGACATGTCACCAGTCATACAACCTTTTGAAGTAAAAGGTAACTCTTCAAGATCTCCTCTTAGAATCTACAAAATGAATATGCATTCGACTCGCTTGACCCAAAATAGGGAAAATTGAAGTGATGCAATATTCAGGGTGGGAGAAGAATGAATAAACACCCGGCAGCTCAACTCAATGAAGAGTGAGTAACGAGTGAGTGTTTATCCACGACGAAGGAGATGAGAAGACATGCTCCTCTTCGGCGGAAAGATGGGAAGAGAGCGCAAGGTCTAGGTGCCAGCCCTGCCTAAGCTTTCACTGTTTTTACGTGGGAAGGCCCGATACAAGACCCCACAACCGTTACTAGAAATGGCACTTGCAAGTGTTTATACCCACTTGCTAGGAATACTAGGCTACGTAGCAGCTTTCCTTGCTCGCTTTGGAAGTAGACTGCTCCGAGAGCAATCAATAGTTCTCCTTTAACCATAGCCTTAACAATCTTGTTAGTTGGTAGAGAACGTCTTCCAATACTCCACCTTTCTCCACCTTATTTCTCCTTCTTCAAGCGAGTGAGTTTTGAAGCGACTCGCTTGAGTTGGTGAAGATCCAAAGCGAGGACCGCTTGCGGGCAAGCATCCACTCCTTTGTTCATCATGAATCTAGCATTCTTCACCAGGGTCTAGTAACCCTAATTCCATGCATAACTGGTTGAAGCGAGACTCAGCTAGAGGCTTGGTGAGGATATCTACTCGTTGGAGATCGGTATGGATTTTCTCGAGTTTGATATCCTTCTTCTCGACATGATCACGAATGAAGTGATGTCGGATTTCCACGTGCTTGCATCTGGTGTGAAGCACTGGATTCTGCGAGATACATATAGCACTGTTGTTGTCGCAGAATATTGGAATTTCATTCGCTTCAACTCTGTAGTCCTTCAATTGCTGACGAAGCCACAAGATTTGAGAACAACAGCTTCCAGCGGCCATGTACTCGGAATCAGTCGTTGAAGTAGCTACACTTGTCTGCTTCTTCGAGAACCATAGATGAGCTTGCTTCCCAAGAACAGACACATGCCCGAAGTTGATTTCCTATCAATTCGGCACCCTCCATAGTCAGCATCTGAATATCCCGTGAGCTCAAGATTATCCTCAGCAGGATACCATAGCCCCATATTGACTGTGTCTTTGAGATAGCGAAGGATTCGCTTGGCAGCTTCAAGGTGACTATGCTTGGGATTGCTTTGGAAGTGAGCACAGACTCCGATTGTAAATGCAATATCCGGCCTGCTTGCAGTGAGATATAGAAGGGACCCGATCAAGGCACGGTAGTCTGTAGCATCCACAGACTTCCCTTCTAGATCTCGCTCCATCTTCCAGTTGGTGTTCATTGGGATCTTCACAGCTTTAGCATGTTGAACACCAAACTGGGCAAGCATATCTCCAGTATACTTAGCTTGATTAATGAAGATACCATCATCTTGATGCTTCACTTGAAGACCTAGGAAGCAACTCATCAAGCCTATCATCGACATCTCATATTTGGTCTTCATCAACTCTCCAAACTTCTCGCTAAGCGACTAGTTTGGTGACCCAAATATGATGTCATCTACATAGATCTGGACCCATAGCATATCTTTTCCATGATTAATGGTGAAGAGAGTCCGATCTATCATTCCTTTGTGGAATCCATTATCCATTAGGAATTGAGATAGCGTACCATACCACGCTCTAGGCATCTGCTTCAATCCATTGAGAAACGCGCTCTTGACATCCATTTGATAGACCTTGAATCTCTTAGCCACTGCATAGGCAAGAAATATTCTAATCGCTTCAAGCCTGGCCACAGGAGCGAAGGTCTCATCGAAATCGATCCCTTCCTCTTGGCAGTAGCATTTGGCGACGAGTCGAGCCTTGTTTCTTACGACGTTGTGGTCCTCGTCTGTATTGTTCTTGAACACCCACTTGGAGCCAATCACATGCTGGAATTTGGGACGATCCACTAGATACCATACGTCATTTCTGGTGAATTGATTGAGCTCTTCTTGCATGGTAATCACCCAATTGGAATCAGCTAGGGCTTCCTCCACGCTTGCTGGCTCAATGTTGGATAGAAAGCAACTGAACATAGCACTTTCTCCAATCACTTGGCTTCTGGTCACCACGCCTTTGGATAGATCTCCAATGATTTGGCTTGGTGAATGATTTTTGAGCCATGCACACTTGGATTCACCAGCTTCTGCTTCTTCTTCATGCGGCTCGCTTCCTTCTCCATCTGAAGCGACCAAAATGGGTGCTTGGCCTGCACTCACTTCTTGAGTCTTGGGGGCAGCTTCAACCTTATCTTGAGCAATTTGATCGCTTGAATCTTTAACTTCTTCATCATCTTCAAGCATATCCCATGTCAATGGGTTGATGGGTTCATCGCTTGAATTCTTGTCGTTCGCTTGAACCTGTTCCTGTGGAAGACTTAATGAAGATTCATCAAATACGACATGGGGTGATTCCTCCACAATTAGGGTTTTACAATTGAATACCCTGTAAGCTTTGCTTGATGTAGAATATCCTAAGAATATTCCTTCATCAGCTTTGCTTTCGAAGGCTTTCAATTGTGACTTCCCATTATTGTGAATGAAGACCCGACAACCAAATATATGGAAATAAGATATGTTAGGAATTCTCCCTGTCCATATTTCATATGGTGTTTAATCGAAGCGTTTGTTCAGAAGCGTCCGATTCTGAGTGTAGCATGCGGTGTTGGCAGCTTCAGCCCAATACTTCATCGGAAGCTTTGAATCAGCAATCATGGTACGAACGACTTCTTTGATGATTCGGTTCCTTCTTTCTGCAACTCCGTTCTGCTGGGGTGTGCGTGCTGAGGATGTTTGATGTGCTATTCCATGCTCCGTGCAGTAAGCTTCGATTGTAGACTTTAAAAAGTCTGTGCCTTTATCGGAGCGCGATTGCTTGATTCTTCTCCACAGCAAGACGCTTGAGCAATTGTGGTAGTTTGGACAGTGTCTCCTTCTTACTAAAGAGAAATACAACCCAAGTGTAGCGAGAGAAATCATCGACTACAACGCGAGTGTATTTTCTTCTGTTGACGCTTACTGGAGTGACTGGTCCAAACAAATCCATGTGAAGTAGCTCGAGCACTCGCTTGGAAGATGCTTCCTCTAAGCTAGTGAAGTGCTTCTTCTTCTCCTTGCCTCGTTGGCATGGTGAGCATGTATGATCTTTGACAAAGACCTCATTTGGTATGCCCTGCACCAAGCCTTTCCGAGCTAAGCGATTGATCGTTTTGAAATTGAGATGACTCAAGAGTCGGTGCCATAGCCATCCAATTTCAGTAGCACTCCTAGTGACCAAGCACGTCTCCTCTTTGCAGCTATCCCATTGCGCAACGTAGACATTCCTTTGTCTTATTCCAATGAGTGCAATCTGGGATGTCAGCTTGTGCTTCACCACGCACTTGTTGGAGATGAACTCCACCTTGTATCCTTTATCACAGAACAGTGAAATGGATTACAAGTTGTACTTCAGTCCTTCCATATAGGAAACTTCCTCGATTGTAAGCTTTCTTATCTTCAGTGCGCCGTATCCCTTGGTGCTTCCTCGAGAGTTGTCACCAAAGGTTACGTGTGGACCCTTCTTCTCTATATAATCTTGAAGTAGAGCTTTCATGCCAGTCATGTGTCTTGAACATCCACTGTCCAAGTACCAAATTGTTTGACCTTCACTTGGCATGGGGTCCATGGCGCTCACCTGCAATTAGACAAGTTTTGGTACCCAAATCAGTTCGGGTCCTTGCAGGTTAGTCCCTTTAGGTACCCACACTTGCTTCATCCTCTTTTGAGAGTTAGCTTGTGTTTTTGGCTTCTCGACCTTTTTAAACTGTGAACTCTGCTTGGACGCAGCTTTACATGTGCAACAGTGTGTGCATTGAGGGAAGTTTTGAGAGCGGCTCACTTGAGACCAACCCATGCTCTTTCCAGTTTGCTTATATCCTGAAGCGACTTGCTTTGGATTAGCCGTTGGCTTAGAAACTGACTTAGGGTTTCTGGCTTTAGCAAGCGTCTCGCTTGGTTTCTTTGAAGCGGTCAACTTAGGGTTTTGACCCCGACTCGCTTGAGAAACTTTTGGGATTTGAAGCGACCTCTTGGGTGCTTCAAACACTTCCCCCTCAACGTAAGTGCAGTTGAACCATCTCCAATCCGGCTCACGTGACACATTGACATTACTTCTCTTTTTAAAAGGAAGATCCTTTGTCTCTGGTGTCTTGGGTTGAGACTTAGAATCTTCAACATTTTTCCCTTTACCTTTTGATTGTTAAGATTTTGCATTGTGAGTACTAGGGACTGTTGAACTTTGCTTACCCTTAGATACTTCGCTTTGAGATATAAACATCTTCATGGGTTTCTTCTTAGGGTTCTCAAACGCTTTGCCTTTGTCTTTGTTAGTGGTTGCTTTGGAGGCAGTGGGCACATCCAAAGAAACTGATGGTGTTGTGTTAGAAGCACCAACAAAGACTGTAGGCTTGGAAGGTCCACCCTCATATCCAAGGCCTCCCTTTCTACCAAAAGGTAGAAGCGAGCTCTTTAGTGCCTGCCTTGCGAATGAGGCTATGTTCAAGTTGGCCACTAGGTTGGATTGGGTTTCATACCTTCCTTCCAAGCTTTTATGCCTAGCAAAGAGGTCCTCGAACTTACTAGTCATAGCCCTTAAATTATTCTTGACTTCATCAAGTTCAGTGGTTAGCTTTCGGTTCTCTCTCTCGCTATCAGACATAGCTTGTTTCAACACATCGTGGTCGCTTAACAGTTTGTGATGCTTGTTAAGCAACTCATTCCATGTCGAGGAATGAACTTCCTCTTCGTGAGTGTGCCAGTGTAATTGAATCAATAGGCGGATAGAAATATACCTCTCTCGTGTCTTCAACGGTGAACGCCATCAATCCAAGATCTTCTCCTTCGCTAGAGTTTGGATCAGTGAATGCATCTGAGTCGCTTGAGACTTCCTCATTTGAAGCGACTGGCGGTTCACTCGCTACAAGCGCTCGCCGGGGAGCTTCTCTCTTTGCCTTCAATTCTTCTCGCTCCTTGGCACTCAGCTTTGGGCAGTCAGACTTGTAGTGGCCCATCTTGTGGCAGTGATAGCACTCCACATCCATCATGTCTCTAGGGATCGGTTTTGATGTCTATTCTCCTCTTTCCTTTTCCATCACGAGCATCAGTGCTCTTTCCCTTGTACTGCTTGTAGAATCTTTTGTATTTCCCCACGCGTGAATTCATCTTGTTGAAGTTCTTTGATAAGAACGCGCAGTGCTCTTCCAGTTCCTCTCCTGACATGTTGGCAAGCATCTGGTCGCTTGGAGCTTCTGTAGCTTTGAAAGCGACTCCCTTGGATGATGCAGGACCTTCATCTTCATCAACAAGACTCATTCAATTGAGATCGAACTCGTGAGCCTTGAGCTCGGAGAATAGGATCTCTGGTGTGAGCTTCGACAGATCCTTGGTTGACGGATATAACTCCTTCATGGTCTGCCACTTCCGTGTAAGAGCTCGAATGATCTTGAGATTTATTTCTTTGTCTGTGAATTCTTTGCCTAGTGAGATGAGAGTGGCAATGATGTTGGTGACTTGTAGCTCGAAGGCGTCGATTGATTCTCCAGACTTCATTGTGAGACTTTCAAACTCTCTTATCAGCACGACCATCTTGTTCTCCTTGATCTTTTCAGTGCCCTGGGAGATTAGGGCTAGGGTTTCCCACATCTCCTTCGCTGTGGTGCACTTTCTGATCCTAGGGAGATAAGTGTCTGACACAGTGCTCTGCATTGTGTGGCGTGCGATACGGTCAAGATTGGCAATCTTGAAGTCATTGGAAGAATAATCGTCCTTTCTTTTTCTACATATTCCTGTTTGACATGGGTTGCACGGCCTTCGGCGGCTGGTACGTTCACAGATATGGTTTTCTTGATCTCGATTGGTCCTTCCTCTATGACCTCCCACATTCTGTCGTGGATGGAGCATAGAAAACTCTAGACATGAAAGCTCCATGTTTCGTATCCTTCTATAGAGAACTACGGAAGATTTGATGCATTGTAGGTAGACATGTTGAAACGTCAGTAGTAATGCAGTATGCGTGAGTGAGGGTTTTATACACTTAGGAAAATGGATCCGGTTCAGTGAGACAACGTGAAGCGAGAGGGAACTCGCTTCAGGTATGCAAAGCAGTGGCTCGAAAGAACCCCTGCTCTGATACCACTTGTTGGTCCTGGTATGATAGGGTAAACACACATGGGGGGGGGGGGGGGGAGGGGGTGAATACATGTGTAGAAGTTTTTCAACTTCTTTTCCCTTCAACATAGAGTGACAAGTAAAGTGCTCGCTTCAAATGCTAAGACCTAGCCGAGAGCTATATCTAACATGTTAGCAAACCACTTGACCTAAGCGAATGCTTGATCAAGAGTGAGGCTTTACTCAAGATGCGGAATTTAGTGAGCTAGTCTTTCCTAAGCAATAAAAAACTCAGTTTAAGTTTGTTCACGATGTTTGTGCAAATGAATAATCAAAACAGTAAACAATTGAAAAGATTAGGGTTAGAGAGATACGACACAAGGGTTTATAGTGGTTCGGTGATGAAACACCTACGTCCACTTTGTTGCACAAGGCAACTGATTCTCTTCAATCAAGAACCTTGAAGATTACGGGTTCTTCAAAAACCTGGTCAAGATCGAGCTTCACTTGCTTGGATCTGACGACAACAGGGAGATTGCGGGTTCTCCTCAAGACCTAGACAGGACTAAGCTTCACTCGCTTCAGTCCTAAACTGGGAGATTACAGGCTCTCCACTCAGACCTAGTTTCGATCGAGCTTCACACAATCGAGGACTGTGCTAGCTTGGATCTAAACTATATGATCGAGACTTCTACTATCGAGGAAAGTAGAGTCTTGGATCGAGACAACCTTTCGGCAAACACAAAACCTAACAGACAGAACTTAGGGTTAGGGTTTTTGGTTTTCGATGAACACACTAATGAAGAACTCTTTACAATGAATGCAAAGAAGGCTAGCGTTCTTCTCTAAGCACGGATATGAAAAGGGCTTAGATTTCTAAGTGTGAAGGTTGCAGAGACGAGCTTCGATGATACTGAAGCTCGGAGAACACTTAAACAAAGACTCGAAGATTGCTGAAAGCTGGGAGTGTTTGTTTGCTGTATGCGCTGAATGCTCAAGTAGTGTTCTACTCTTCTCCGTCTTGATCCTTCACTATTTATAGGCAGAGGGTTGGGCAAGAGCCGTTCGTTGGTTGGCGGCTTTGTCCCTCCTCCTCTCGACAGTACTTGCACAGGCCTGCTGCTTTTCAGACTCGCAGATTTGTCCCTTTGCCGAAAATGGCTAAGTTCCAATTCTAACAGTAATTGGAGGGATCTAGCACTGGTGCGGTTCCCTTGTCGGCCTGGCGGTCAACTCCGCTGCTCCTCTCTTCTTTCGACACGTGGAGATACGCAATAAATGCATTGATCTTCACTTGACTGAAGTTTGAACTCGTCGTTTAAATTGGAGCGGGAATTGAGCTGTCGCAATCTGTTAGGTAGAGGCTCGCTTGGCTTTAGATTTGTAGCGTCTGCTTTGGATGAGTCGCTTCGGGTCAGACTGTAGTGTATACGTTGGAAATAGAATTTCCAAGTATTACTTAAGTGAACTTTGACCCGCTTTGACTTTTACTGTAGCACTTGATTCGCTTCGCTTTAGCAGACTCGCTTCGATTCTACTGTAGTGCTCGCTTCGCTTCGCTTTTCTTCGGCACGCTTCGCTTCGGCTCGGTAGACTCGCTTCGCTTGGAAAACACACTCAAGCGAGTGGTCTTCGCTTTGAAATCCTGCAGTCTAAAACCTAAGCATCTAAAGCAAAAATGAAGCCATCCTAACAGTATAGGCTTAGAAAAATTCTAACCTATTTCTACATCAATTACGGTCGCTTGGGAATATGATACTTAGGGGTTTTCGGATCAAATCAAAACATACATACTTATTTTAAAACGTCCCATTTGGGTTCCCCCTTAACATGTAATCCTTAACAATTCCCAACACCGTTGACCAACGGAAGCCGGAGAAGCTTGTCAATGGCATATTCTGGATTCTACTCATCGATATTGGGATATTTGTGGGCGATCATGTTTTCTATCAATATTGGGTAATTTCTACTCATCAATATTGGGATATTTGTGGTAAGAAATTAGACTTCTACAAAATAATAGGTTAGAAATTGTATTTTTTTTATCAAACGATGGATAAGAAACTTTGATGTATTGGTTGCGTTGCTGGAAAATGATGATCGGAGACGTGCGTTTGCATCCCTGTTGTGTAGATTTTCTAGTGGATTGTTCTGTTCTTGGTAGTGCATGAATAGATTGAATATTGGTTGAAACTTTGATGTATTGGATTGAATTTGTTGGTTCAAATGTGTTCAAGATATGTTTTGTGAACCTATGTATTGGATTGAATTTCCTACTTTCAATTTCTTTTTGACCGAATATGTAAGAAATTACCAAGTTACAATTTATAAAATCAAAGTAAGAATGGTGAGGATGAGAAATTGTAGCAAACAATAGGTTAGATATTTGAAATATCTTACCATGATATGAATTACGATTAATAAATACAAATTCGTATCAAATAATAAATGAGAATGATAAGAAATACAAATAATAGATAAGAAATTGTAATAAAAAATATAAAATCTTACCAATTAATTGGTAAGAAATTAAATTTTCTTATGTAGTTACAGTCACTCATACAAATTTTACGATCATACAGATATAAATTTTTTAAAAACAAAATCATAGTAAGATATTAGAAAAATATTAGAACATAGTAAGATATTACTTTGGAAATATTAGAACATAGTAAGATATTACGCATGGTTTATGGAAATGTCGTATAACTTATACAACATATTTGAAGTACTACTAATGGTTCCAGTAAGATCTTACCGCTCTTAACACATAATATCTTACCTCGTATTAATATTATCTTTATCTTTTATTGTTTAGTTATATCTTCTTAAAATGTTAACTACATAAAGATCTTACGTAATAAAGATTGTTAATATAATACTCCCTCCGTCCACTATATAGTGACATAGTTTTATGGGCACAACTTTTTTTGCATTTTGATGGTATAATAATAAATCAATGTATTAAAGTGTTAAAGTGGAATAATTGTGGGTCCATTTGAATTTTTTAATTGTATTAAAATGTTAAAGTAATAAAAAGTAGATGTATAAAGTGTTAAAGTGTTAAAGTGATTGTGGGGTCTATGTCCTAAAACGGAAAGTGTCAGTAAATGGTGGACGTCCCAATATAGTAATTGTGTCAGTAAATGGTGGACAGAGAGAGTATTAAAATATAGTAAGATATTTGTAATATCTTACGACCATACGACCATATACATATTTACAATCACAGATACTAATTTTTAATAAATATCAAATAGAGTGATAAGAACAATTTCTTATCAAATTCTATCGGATGTAACCAAGGATAATTTATGACTTAAAAAAAACATTTCATGAAGCTGAACGAAAATAGAAAATTTTGAGAAGAAAATTTGAAATAAAAAATTTGATGGAAATTGAGAAAAAAGAAAATGTGTTAGGAGGGGGATATAGTGACATCACCCATGTGGAGGAAAGAAACCGGGGGGGGGGGGGGGGGGGGGGGGGGGGGGTATTATTGTCTCATTAACATAAAATTGGGTAAAACTAGTTAAATGTTAAGTTTGTATTATATTTATGTTTTTGTTATCTTACTTAGGTATTTATATTTTTGCCCAAAAAAAAAAAAAAATACTCCAACCATGTGTTCAATCGATGAAGTGGATGAGTAAATTGGAAAAAGGGAAATAATTAATTTAATAAAGAAGGTATTGCCTAAAAAATATTTTATTTTGTTTAGGGACAGAGTTGCTCATCATCATAATGCTATTCAAAGTTCAAAATTAAATTAATTAAATCAAAGGAATAAGGTTTAGAGACGGTAGAATAAGGGTCTAAAAAATATAATAAAATAAATAAATATATGTAGACACATAATAACATAAATATGGAAATAAAATTAAAGTCGTCATAATATTATCATTAATTGTTTGATTAATTATTTGATTGAAAAAATTAATAGACAAGTTGCTCAATTATTAGACCACTCACTAATCGTAAGGTGCTATAGAAGATTATCATGCAAACATCGTCATACTATTCCCTTACAAATTTTAATATATCTGATTGGTAAAATGGTTGATATCACATGTTTTCTTCATTAATTTTCTGTATAGTCCTTACGTCTCACTTTATTAGTTCCGGTGGAAAATGACAATAATCAATAATAAATAATATAGCATATGCACAATAATCTTATGTGTTAATTTTTTTTTTTATTTTTTTTTTTTTCCTTTTAACAAAGAGACTAATAAATTGGACATACCGATAAGGGAAGTGGAACATATAAAAGTAATTTGTATTACATAAACTGGGAAATTTGCGAGCATGGACTATTTGAGATCACATAATGTATGAATAATTTTAATCATTGAAACAATGTATATACATTTGAATGTACGAGTAGTATAAAGGGTTAGAAATAGAATAATAAGGTGAATATGACGTTAGGTCATATACTTAATAATATACACATATATACTATTAATCTATACGAGATTGTGTAGTTACGAAGAGTTTAATGTCATAAGACATGAATATCATATATTGGAATATATACATACGATAATATATTATGGTCATTATGTATTAATTCATAAAATATCTCAACTCTCTTCATATCCGATTATGTTATCACTAAAATAAAAGCATGACTGATAGGGACCAATATCAGCCCTGCTACGTGGCGTCTCTTGGTGATGACTGGATCTGCGTATCAGAGGCCTCAAGTGCTATCCTCGGTGCAGAGGCCATGCCCAGTGCAGAAGCTGGATCCATCCCCGTGCAGTAGCTATCTCAGACCCTTCGGCATCTGCCTATGCCCAGGGATCTGGAGAACACGCAGTCCGCATGACTCTACATACCTTAGGGTGAGGACCACTAAATTAATGACGGAGGGAATCTTGTCTCCCCAAAAATTCCTTTTCTGTCCTCCCCGTACACGTACTTTCACCTTTTCACTCCTTTCTACACCTATAAATAGATAGTGATTTCACCATTATGAGGGACGAGTTCTACACTTTTCCACACTATTCCATTCACACTCTCCTTAGAGTTTGTCATACACTTACTGACTTGAGCGTCGGAGGTCCTTCCCGGAGGAGCCTCCCCCTTTGTTCCTCCGGCTCTGTTTTGCAGGCGCATGGCAGCCACGGTGACAGAGCTTGAAGGTATTTCCCTGTCATGAAACGAGGGCGAGTCTAAGAGCGCCTTGCGTTTATCACTCTGTCCCCTTTTCTTCCTGGTTGAGCCCTGTTCTTCATGGACTCGGTTGGATTGATAGTTTGGACGCTTTGCGTTTTGCCTCTATCTTAATCCCCTTTCATGGAGAAGAGGTGCTTCATGGAAGCCGAGCTTTTAAGATCGGTGCCTTGCGCCGGCTCTCTTTGTATTTCTATTTACGACCATTTGTACTTGAATATCTTATGGAAATCTATGAATATGATGAATAATTGTGTAATTGTTGTTAATCTTTGACCCGGATCTAACAACTGTCGCCGTTTGTGGGAAATTTGAGTTTAAGACGTCGATTTCCTCTTTATAAACGGAATGTTAGCTCATCGTTATAATGTTGTTGATGATTTTCCTTATCATTTCCTTATGGGAGAAATTTGAGAAAAATCGATGCTAGAGTGAATGAGAATGCTGTATTTGCGGAGTAGTTTGCAAAAATCTGGATGTGAATACTATTGATTGATCTCTGTTGAGTCCTTTATGATGTCGAACTGCAAAATATGACGTGATCTTTAGATTATGTCTTCTTTACAGTAAAAATTGTGATAGCTAAACTGCGTTTTCTTTGTATTGAAGTTGTGAAGAATTCCAAAAAGGTTGAATCAAATTTGGAGCAATTCCAAGGCACACTCAAATCCACCCCCGAATATCGGTGAGTCTAAAGTTCCACCGAGAGTCATGAATCATGAAATCAGCCTAAAGGTTATGAGAAATTGATAATACAGAGAAAGCACTATGGTACAATCATAGGCCCTTGTATTATTATGAACCGAAAACCACAAAAGGCAAACACCAAAAACAGAGAGCCCAAAATGACTAGGTCACCCCCCTCACAATGATGAGGGGGGCCCACATTGGAAGGCATAAATTCTCTGCAAATGAGCTAAAATGCTCTTGAAAGGCCCTATATAATAGGCAAAACCTCATAAGCCCTATCTAATAGGCAGAACTCTTAAAAAGCCCTATATAATAGGCAAAACCTCGTAAGCCCTATCTAATAGGCAGAACTCTCAAAAAGTCCTATATAATAGGCAAAACCTCGTAAGCCCTATCTAATAGGCAGAACTCTTAAAAAGCCCTATATAATAGGCAAAACCTCATAAGCCCTATCTAATAGGCAGAACTCTCAAAAAGCCCTATCTAATAGGCAAAAACCTCGTAAACCCTATCTAATAGGCAGAATTCTCAAAAAGCCCTATCTAATAGGCAAAAACCTCTTAAGCCCTATATAATAGGCAGAACCTCATAAGCCCTATACAATAGGCAACAACTCAAAAAGCCATATCTAATAAGCAAAACCTCGTAAGCCCTATCCAATAGGCAGAACTCTTAAAAAGCCCTATATAATTGGCAAAACCTCGTAAGCCCTATCTAATAGGCAGAACTCTAAAAAAGCCCTATATAATAGGCAAAACCTCGTAAGCCCTATCTAATAGGAAGAACTCTCAAAAAGCCCTATCTAATAGGCAAAAACCTCGTGAGCCCATCTAATAAGCATAATTCTCAAAAAGCCCTATCTAATAGGCAAAAACCTCTTAAGCCCTATATAATAGGCAGAACCTCATAAGCCCTATACAATAGGCAACAACTCAAAAAGCCCTATCAAATAGGAAAAAATTCAAAAAGCCATATGTCAATAGGCAACATCCATTAAGCCCTATGCAAATAGGCGACGTCCATTAAGCCCTATGCAAATAGGCAACCCTCATCAAGCCCTATGCAAATAGGCAAAAAATCATCCATTAAGCCGTATATAAACAAATTGGCAACATGCATCAAAAGCCCTACTCAAGTAGGCTAGCATTTATTTAAGCCCTATTTGATAGGCACCTAGGACTAATGTTCTAAAAAAGTCTTCAAAAATTTGCAGAACCCTGCAAAGATGGCTGCTAATTCAGATGCCATCCCAAAGGAGACCCCACAAGCTCCTGGAGGCTCGGAAAATCCCCCCTTGGGGAATGAAAGACGAGACAGCTGGTAACTAAAGCCAGTGTTAACGCTGAGGCTCACTTCTCGCCCGTGATGCTCCTGCAAATGAGGACGCTCATAGAGGGGGTGATAGACGAAGTGGTAGATAAAAAACTGCACGCCCTGGGGGTGAACCCCAGAAGATCAGATGCCCAGCATGAGGCCCAGGAAGGTGGGGGAAGCAAAAGTACCCCTGGTGCGTACATGCGGAAGCTTAAAGACTCAAGTGTGGTCCAGGAGCTGGCCACTAGATTACCGTTAATGACCACGGTCCAAGAGGAGGGATTCCTCACTAATTGGGAATCCCCAGAAGACGAAAATCCCAAAGAACCTGGAGAGAAACACGGGGACACTGTCAATACATGGGCCAAACAATTCGCCCTGCAGCAGGAGCAAATGAAGCTTCTGACGAAAGAACTAGAAAAGCTAAAGAAGCAAAAGCAGATCCCAGAAAGGGCCTCTGAAGAGGCAGAAGCAACTGAACGAGGTGTTAATGTCTTAGATGAGGGTAAGAACACGAAACACCCCACGGATCAAAATGACAAAGAGCACAAGTCAGAGTTTCCCCACACCTACATTGATGAAAGCAGCCCTTTCTCGGCTGATATCCAAATAGATCCTATACCAAGGAATTTCAAAACAATCTCCTGTGAGTATCAGGGAAAAGGTGATCCGGAAGAGCACCTCATGAAATTTGAGAGCTTATCCCTCCTGCTCCAGTATTCTGAAGGCGTTAAGTGTAGAGTGTTCCTCACCACTCTATCAGGACCGGCTCAGCACTGGTTCAAGCAGCTGCCATAGTCTTCAATCCACTCCTTTCAGGATTTGAGGAAAGTGTTTCTGCAACAATTTGTCAGTGCCAAAAGGACTACCATGAATTCATTACACCTGACGACGATCAAACAGGGTATTAATGAAAGTCTGAGAAACTACATGACCCGCTTCAATGAAGCCGTTCTGGAAATACCGGGGGTAGAGCCGAAGTTGAACGTACACGCTTGTGTAGACGGCTTGAGGCCAGGGCAATTCTTTGCATCCCTTATCAAAAAGGAAGCTACCTCTTTTGATGAGTTGCTAATGAGAGTATAGAAATATATTCACATGGAAGAGGCTATGAGCAACAAAAGAGCTGAAATTGCCTCTCTAAAAGAAAAGAAGTCCGACGAAAAGAAAAGACCTGCCCCAGATGCCAGAAGAGTGGATAAAAATGAACGATTCTTATGGTCTTTTACCCCCCTTAACAAACAGCCTGCCGATTTACTTGAAGTGGTTATGAGAAAACCAGGAGTTCAGATCCCTATGGGATATAGGCACCCGCCTAGGAACCCACCTTCCGATAAATTCTGCAAGTTCCATAATACTTTGGTCACATGACCAATGATTGCAAAAATATGAAGATAGCTATCGAAAAGCTGATTCAGGAAGGAGAGCTCCTGGAATATGTTAGGAGAGAATTTGGACAAAATAAGAAGCGCAAGGAGGCTGATGACAAAGCACCTGAGGCTGAAGGAATCCCAGAACCCAAGGGTGTTATCAAAATGATATATGGGGGCCCACTATAGGAGACTCTAACAGAAGCCAGAAGGCATCTGTAAGGGAACTGCACATGCATGAGAGGCATGAGGTCTTGAAAGTAGAGAAGGGCTTTCCCATACCAGAGATATCATTCGGACTTGACGATAACCAAGGTGTGTCCATCCAAATGATGATGCACTGGTCATCACAGTGGAGCTAGAGAGGTACAAAGTCCAAAGGGTATTCGTGGATACCGGAGCAGCGGTCAAGGTAATCTTTGAAAACTGCTTCAACCAGATGAGCTTGCAGAAGTGTTGGTCCCGGTTTGTTAATAGGAAAAATACGTAGAGGGGGGGGGGGGGGGTGAATACGTATTTTGAAGTTTTTCAACTTTGAATCCCTTAACTCAGAGTAACAAGTAAGGAGCTCGCTTTAAACTTAAGACCTAGCTGAAGCTAGATCAACAGTACGTAGCTAGCCTGCTTGACCGAAGTGATGACTTGATCAAGAGGGAGTCCTTACTCGTGTATGCGGAATTTGGTGAGCTAAAATCTTTTCCTAAGTAATTAAAATATCCAGATTAAGTTGTTTAGATGCAAGTGCAATGGATAAACAAAGTAAAGAGTTTAGGGTTAGAGAGATACGACACGAAGATTTATAGTGGTTCGGAGATAACGCTCCTACGTCCACTTTGTTGCACGACGGCAACCGTTCTTTTCACTCAAGAACTTGAAGGTTACGGGTCCTTCAAAAACCTGGTCGAGATCGGGCTTCACTCGCCTGGATCTGACGAACAACGCAGTGATTACGGGTTCACTACTAAGACCTAAACTGGACACGAAACTTCACTCGTTTCTGTCCGAACAACAGGGAGATTCCGGGCTCTCCTTACAGCCTAGCTTCGATCGAGCTTCACACAAACGATGTAAGTGTAAGCTTGGATCTCAACTATACGATCGAGGCTTCTTCAATCGATGAAAGAAGGGCCTTGGATCTGGACAACCTAATGACAACACTCAAAACCTAACCGACGAAGTATAGGGTTTTTGGTTGACGACACACTATGAAGAACTCTTTACAGTGAATGCAAAGATTGGCTAGAGTTCTTCTTCTAAGCTTGGATATTTGAAGTGGGCTTAGAATCTATGTGTGAAGGTTGTGAAGACGAGTTCCGATGAACTGGAAACTCGGAGAACACTTGAAAACAAAGACTCGAAGATTGCTGGAAAGCTGGGGAGTGTTTGTTTGCTGTATGCGCTCGAATGCTCAAGTAGTGTTCTCTCTTTTCTTCGTCTTCATCCTTCACTATTTATAGGCGGAGGGATGGCTGAGATCCGTTGCTTGGTTGGTGGCCTTGTCCCTCCTCCTCTCGACAGTACTTGCGCAGGCAGTAGCTTTTGCAGGTGCCCAGTTTGTCTCTTTGCCGAAAATGGCTAAGTTACAAACTTAACAGTAACTGGAGCGAGCCAGTACTGTTGCGGCGCCTTTGTCGGCCTGGCAGTCAACTCTTCCGCTCCACTCCGCCTTTGACACGTGGAGATCTCGTAATTAATGCGGAGATCTCCAGTTGACTGGAGTTCAAAATATGGGCGGGAGTTGTGCTGTCGCTTTCTGGTAGGTAGTGGCTCGCTTCGCTTTGAAGTTGTAGCGGCCGCTCTGAAGTGAGTCGCTTCAGGACCATACTGTAGCGGGTCGCTTTCGAACCGAAGTTTCGTAGTGACTGCTTTAATAAGTGTTGACCCGCGTTGACTCGCTTCTGCTTTTCTTTGTAGCGTTCGCTTTGCTTCGCTTCGGTGGCTTCACTTTGACTCCACTGTAGCGCTCGCTTCGCTTCACTGGTTTCGGCACGCTTCACTTCGGTTTGCTAGACTCGCTTCGCTTTGGAAGAACACACTCAAGCGAGTGGTCTTCACTTGAATTCCTGCAGTCTAAAGCTAAGCAAAATAAAGCCATCCTAACAGATTTAGGCTTAGAAAAATTCTAACCTATTAACTACATCAAAATGGGTCGCTTGGGAGCTTGGACACTTGGGGTTTTGGGATCTAATCAAAACAAATGGCTTCGTTTATCAAGTATCCCTCAGAGTTCCCCCTTAACAAATTGGTCCATAACAATTCCCAACAATTTCCCCCTTTTTGATGATGCCAAAACCCAAAGGCTAAGATTTAGAAAATTCCAGCCTATCTAACCGTGAAGGGAACTCCAAGCGACTGCTTCCTTTGCAGTTTCGTTTGTAATTTTTCTTTTAAGTTCCTTTCCCTTTTTTTTTCGGTTAAATTATTTGAGTTTGTAGCAAAAAGGTAAAGTCATTCACAAAGCGAGTAAATGACACGAGATGAGACAGAAATTGAAATTTGGATATATGAACAAGAAGTTCACACAAAAAAAAAATATGTAAGGAACTTGAAACTCAGAGGTTTCCTGCAGTTCCTTCCCTGTCTTCTTCCTTTCCTTCTCTCGTCACTTCCCTTCTTCCTCCTTCTCCTTTCCTTCTTCCTCCTTCTTCTCCTCTTCTTCAGCAGCAGTATCCACGTAAGCTGATAGAACTCTCGATTCCATAGAGTCTACTGTGTGGATACTGGGATTTCTCCAAGCACTTTCCAGCCTGAAGGCTTCAGTCACTTCCTCATCAATTATCCCTCTGTCTGGAATGTCCGTGCCTCGATGATACGGCATGGGGAATTCCTTAAGAGCAGGAACCTTGACAACAATCGGCATGGGTCGAGTTTGTTCAGCCAAGGTGAAGATTTTCCTCCGCAGTTTGTCATCATAGGCGGCGAGAAAATTGTTGAGAGCACTTATCCTAGAGCATTGATCTTGCAGCGGCACTACCTCCCAGTAATAATAGGCCTTGATGAACAGGTCCTTGTAGTATAGCCACAGCTCAAGCAGATCTCTCGGAATAAACTCCTCAATTTCCCTTGCATCAGGATGCTCGTTCCTTCGCTTGGCCAACTCCTCTTCCGACCTCTTTGACAGTTCAACCATGGTAGCTTTGAATTTCTTTCCTGAGTCGCTGCTCCACAAAGGACGCTTTTCATTGAGACGCTTCCTAATGTAGTTCTGCTCTTCCTTTTTGGGGTAGCGACCCGACTCGACCATCTCTTTTGTAGTCACGTCGCATGCATCTGATATGGCTTGTGCTTCGCATGCTTCGGACTCATCTGGCATAAATGGAATGAAGGCACTCCGCACCAATGAAGACTGGATGAGGATCACCTCATTGAATTGCTCCCCAATCCGTGCGTCTATCACTTGGAGTCGCCTATCATTTGACCTCCTCTTCCTCTCGCCTTCGCTCCTTCCTCCTTCTATTTCCTTCCTCTTTCTCTCCTCTCTTCCAGCTTTTGAAGCGACTGCTTGCTTGACTTTTTGGCGCTTGGCCTCGGGGTCATCTTGCTTAGAATGTGGGGCAGCTCGCTTCAATGGCTGCTTCGGTGGTGGGGGAGGTGGCATGTCCTTCTTCGTGGCAGCACTAGAGGGGGCAACTGCGGATGAAGCGAGTGTGGCATTTGAGGCTAGTGCGGCTGTTGAAGCTGGCGCGGCGGATGAAGCGGGCGCTTTGGGTAAAGCAGCCGCTTTGGAGCTAGATGAAGTACCTGCACCAACAGAAAGTTTTGTTAGTTGCTCCATCTCCCACGCGATGGCAGCATCCATCTCCACCTGCTTCCGCTTTTCCTCCTTCGTCAGCACGGTCACTGGAGGGTGTTTTGCAATTGAAGCGGCAAGCACCTTCTCCTGAAGCGGCCTGCTGGGCTCTTCATGATTTTTTAATAGCTCCTCCTCCGTGAGCTTTGACTTGCCAAGAGCCCTCGCTTCATCTACTACCTCCTTCACACCTCTATCACTACTGCCTCCCTCCAACATTCTCTCCACTCCAATTCTACTTCCCCCTAAATCTCCAACTCCTCCTTCGTGAAGCTGTCCTTCCCCTCCTAGCTTCACTTGTTCTACCCACATTTGTCCTTCCCCCTTTTTGGCATCATCACTGCCAGGGGTTAGGATGATAGACTTTCCGGAGAGGGATTGGTGGAGTGAATTGACTGTGTTGAGGACAGTATGAAGCATCTGCTGGGTTTTATCCATGGATGGCGCCACTAGTTCAGCAGTTTTGATGCTTATTTCTTCAAGCAGGTATTCGCACTGCCTCTCTCTCTCAACAACGGACGCCATCATACTCTCCAATGGCTCCACCTCTCTGAAGCGAGCCTCCAGCTCCGCTTCTACAGCCTTGGTGATCTTCTTGGTTTCTTCTTGAAGCGTGAGTTCCAAGTGTTCCTTGGACACTTCAAGTTCTGCCTTCATCACTGCAAGCCTCCTTTCCCTTCGATTGAGAGAATTGTGAAATTCGGCATCTGCAGTGATTCTTACAGTGAGAGCTTCTTTCAGTCTATTGACTTTCTGTAGTAGAATAGAAAGTTCTGCTTTCTCTAAGTCAAGATCTTGTGCACTCTTCCTCCGACTCTCTAGTTCTTTCTTATCAGTCTCTCTCTCTTGCTTCAGTAGTTTCATTTCAGTCTTGAGTGAATCGAGTGTCTTTTTAGTGCTCAGCAGCTCGCTTCCCGTCCTTATCAGTTCCTCCTCTCTCTTCTCATACTTCTCTTTCACCTTCTTCACTTCCTTCTCCAACACCTCCTTTTCCTTGACAAGAGAGGTCAATTTAGTATTAACCTCCCTCAAGCGGCTTCTTTCTGCATCAAGCAAGCCCTTGAGTTCTGTGATAGATTTGGTGTTGTCATCCACCAGCTTCACTTGCGCCTCCAGCGCCTTCTCTTTCTCTTCCAGAAGCCTTTCCTTCTCCTCCACCTTTTCCTCCAACTCCTTCTTCTTCTTGTCAAGGTCTTCTCTAAGACCAATGACCTCCCCCGCCTTCCTCTCCAATTCATCGCTCTTCTTGGTAATCTCGCTTTGGAGACTAGCAATCTCAGCATCCTTCATCTCCATCTCCTCCTTATATTCCCGGATGAGCTTCCTCTCATGGGATGAGGGCACTCGCTTTGGAACTGTGGCAAGTGGATATGATTCCTTCACCTTGGCATCCAGCTTCTCCCAAAAGCTGGTCCCTTCAAGGAAGGCATGGAAGCCATTTTCGCCGATAAAATTGAGCAGTTTGGCTTCCATCTGGATCAATTCCTCCTCGGTGAAGGCTTTGAGGAGCCTGAAGATTTTGTAGTATTCTGTTCCTCGGTACGTGATGTACGTCAGAAAGTCTACTACGTTGGTGTAGAATATGTCGCTCCATTCAACACTCGCGGAGCGAAGATTATAGCAAAGGTTGATTGTCTCCGCGGCTTGCTCTCTATCCAGGACAAAGCGTTCGAGAGCCCGCTCTTGAATGGTGAGGGCAGGGGTTTTGAATTGTGAAATGATGGGGAGTTCACCAGCAGTTTGGGCGGTATCGGCTGTAGCTGCCGATGTCGAGATGGATTGGGTAGGTGATGTGGTTTCTTGGGTGTCGGAAATCTGGATGGCTTCAGTTGGGGGTGGGTGAATGGTTTCGGTGGGTGGTGGTTGTATCGGCTGGGATTGAAGTTGGGTGAATGTAGTGTAGGCAGCAGCTTCATCTGTGCTGAGGAATGGCACAGTGGGAATGTGGAAAGAAGATGCTGACTCTTCTTCATGGGGAGAGAGGGGGGTTATCTGTTTTGGTGGTTGTTGGGTTGATGAAGATTGGGGTTCTGGATTTTGGGTGATTTGGAGTTGAGGGGATTGGGCTTTGGTTGGTGAAGGCTGTGGTTGGGTCACTTCGATGTCCTCAAGCGGCTTCTCCACCGCCTCGCTATCTTGGACAAGCGAAGTGACTAGCTTCATCTTCATCCTGCTTCGCTTGGACCTGGCTCGCTTCACAGGTGAAGCGACCAGTCTCTCTTGGCCTTTCTCAGCTTGCCTTTCGGCAACTGGTCTTGCAATGGGCAC
The DNA here is from genome assembly GCA_029379335.1 of Thymus mandschuricus. NCBI lineage: Eukaryota > Viridiplantae > Streptophyta > Magnoliopsida > Lamiales > Lamiaceae > Thymus > Thymus mandschuricus. The sequence continues at coordinate 11,489,690 of CM057078.1, forward strand.
TTCAACTTCCAGAAGTCCCAGATCCATCAAGGTCTTGGTTTTCCTCCACGTGTCGTAGAAGATGGTTTGCTTGTTGTATATGGTCGTGTCGGAATCCGGCCATATTATTTCTGGGAACATCATTTCCAGTGCAACAGACAGTCTTGAAAAGAATTTTAATTTTCCTTTCCGAAGGATCTCGTTTGCAGTTCCTGGAACAAACGCGAAATCGTCAGCAGCTTCGTGGATTTGCTTGAGAAGCCACCCGTGCCAGTTAAACTTTGTTCCAGTGAGGCTGTCGATGATCATGGTGGTGCCGATCAGCTTCGTTTCTGACAGCGTGTCGAGGGAACCGACATAGCATGCAATGCTCTTCGTAAAGAGTTCGCGGATGAGATTGAACGGTTCCTTCAGACTTTTGCGAATGTTGGCCTCCTTGAAGTTCGGATCTGCTCCAGCGACTGCAAATCGACCATACTGCACTCCGGCCGAAAGACCTAGATCTAGCAGAGAATCTCCTCCTTCTCTTGGTAGATCGAACACCTTGATGAGTTTACTCATATCAACCTCCACCGGCTTCCTGGTACGTGGATCAGTGAAGGAAGATGTATTTTGTTCCTTCTTCAGATTCAGCAGAATCTCTCCAATGGCTTTCGCCAGAATCTTCGTCGGTATCAAAGTTACAAACTTCCATAGACCGGCCGTGGTCACGGCTCTACGGAAGAAACCATTAACATCGACGACAATAGGGTCGAGATGGGGCTCGACGTTGATGTGCTCGCCAACTTTCGTCATGAACTTCTCCATCGTTTCTGTACTCTTCTTCTTGCCCATGGTAAATTTGAAAGAAATTTGAAGAGAATTTTTACGATGAAATAGAAAGGGGTTGAGACTCGTGAGTTGCAGAAGTTGCAGATCTAAGCACGAGAATGGAAATTTTTGAAGGCTGTGAAAGGTTTGCAGTTCTGCCTCGTCCCAAATATATAGAGTTAGGTCTTGGCTGACGTGGCAGGGGTATTCTGGTAAAATCACTCCTAGGGTTCTGTGCGTGGGTGGCTACCTCCGGTGATGGAACTGACGTGTCCGGCGTCATCACTGGAAAAGTGAACAGCCAATTTCGCTTGATGTGGCCACGTGGCTGTTGATGATTCGTCTCTCCCAACAGTAGTCAATCCAGCGGTTGAGATTTCGAGACGGTTCAGATTCGACGCCTGGAGTGAGTGCGATTTTTCCCGCTTTCCTCGGCTTTGACGTCCACGCGCCTATCGTTTCTTCCTCTACGCGCCACTGCATTAAATGCTTGGCAGAAAGTGAAATAGGCACTCGAGTGCAGACAGCTCATACTCGCTTCGTGCCTGCTCGCTTCGAGTTGGGCCGCTTGGCCTTTACTCACTTGAGAGGCACTCGCTTGAGTGACTGTTCCGCACTCGCTTGCGATGGCTAGCTTTGAGTGGCGAAGCACTCGCTTGGCCATCTGAAGCGACTGGAATAAATTTCTTTGCTTAATTTAAAATGTTTCTGACTTACATACTTCGAGGATAAACAAGAGTGTTTTCCTCTTTGTATTTGTGTCAGATTCACTTCATATTTTCCACGTAGTGAGTGAAAGTTTCTAGCACGTTTCACCTCACTTAGTGTACTTAAAATTGAAACGCTTACCAGTCAATCTCACTTCGTAGGAGATTGATACCACAATTTGAAGACTTCATTAGGTTTGGACTTCATGTTGAACCCACTTGTTGGAATGTTCATCACTTGTCGTGTGTCCCATCTTCTTGGCGATCGTCTTCATGGCATTCATCTTCCTCTACGAATTAGAGAATCCTCCATCGAAGTGAATGAGAGAGAAAATGAATATAGTACACAAGCTTACTTCAACCCAGAGGGGAGCTTCACGTAAGTGTACATATTCACGACGAATGGGGGATGAGTACAAGTCCTTATCTCAGAGCAGAAATGGACAGGATGACAATGAGAATGCTCTGACAAGACAATCTCGTATTTTACGCAGAAGCATGTCACCAGCCCTGCAACCTTTTGTATAAAAAGGTAAACCTTCAAGCATCCTCCTACATGCTACAGAATGAACTTGCAGTCGACTAGCTTTGACCCAAGATTGGGCAAATTGAAGCGATGCAAAGTTCAAGGTGAGAGGGGAATGGATAGACATCCGGCAGCTCAACTCAGTAAAGAGTGAGTAAGGAATGAACATCTATCCACGATGAAGGAGATGAGAAGACTTGCTCCTCTTCGACGGAAAAATGGGAAGAGGACACAAGGTCTAGGTGCCAGCCCTGCCTAAGCTTTCACCATTTTTACGTGGGAAGGCCCGATACAAGACCCCACAACCGTTACTAGAAACGGCACTTGCGAGTGTTTATACCCACTCGCTAGGAATCCTAGGCTAGGTAGCAGCTTTCCTTGCTCGCTTTGGAAGTAGCTTGCTACGAGAGCAAACAATAGTTCCCCCTTAACCAATGGCTTAACAATTCCTGTAAGCGGGTAGGGAACGTCTTCCAACACTCCACCTTGCTCCACCTTATTTCTCCTTCTTCAAGCGAGTGAGATTTTGAAGTGACTCGCTTGAGTTGGTGAAGATCCGAAGCGAGTGACGCTACGAAAAACTAGCGACCACTCCTTCGTGCATCCTGGATCTAGCATTCTTCACCAGGGTCTAACAACCCTAATTCCATGCATAGCTGATTGAAACGAGACTCAGCTAGAGGCTTGGTGAGGATATCTGCTCGCTGGAGATCGGTATGAATTTTCTCGAGCTTGATATCCTTCTTCTCGACATGATCACGAATGAAGTGATGTCGGATTTCCACGTGCTTGCATCTGGTGTGTAGCACTGGATTCTGCGAGATGCATATAGCACTGTTGTTGTCGCAGAAGATAGGAATTTCATTCGCTTCAACATTGTAGTCCTTCAACTGCTGACGAAGCCATAGAATTTGAGAACAGCAGCTTCCTGCGGCCATATATTCGGCTTCAGTCGTTGAAGTGGCTACACTCGTCTGCTTCTTTAAGAACCATGAGATCAGCTTGCTTCCCAAGAACTGACACGTGCCCGAAGTTGATTTCCTATCAATTCGGCACCCTCCATAGTCAGCGTCTGAGTATCCAGTGAGCTCCAGATTGTCCTCCGTTGGATACCACAGCCCCATATTGATAGTGCCCTTCAAATATCGAAGAATTCTTTTGGCAGCTTCAAGATGGCTGTGCTTGGGGTTGCTTTGGAAGCGAGCACAGACTCCAACTGCAAAAGCAATATCTGGCCTACTTGCAGTGAGATAGAGAAGTGACCCAATTAGGGCACGATAATCTGTAGGATTCACAGATTTTCCTTCTTCGTCTGGCTCCATCTTCCAGTTGGTATTCATTGGGATCTTCACAGCTTTAGCATGCTGAATACCAAACTTGGCAAGCATATCTCTAGTATACTTCGCTTGATTGATGAAGATACCATCATCCTGCTGCTTCACTTGAAGACCTAGAAAGCAGCTCATCAAGCCAATCATTGACATCTCATATTTGGTCTTCATTAGCTCTCCAAACTTCTCGCTAAGCGACTGGTTTGGTGACCCAAATATGATGTCATCTACGTAGATCTGAACCCATAGCATGTCTTCTCCATGGTTGATGGTAAATAGGGTTCGATCTATCTTTCCTTTGTGAAATCCATTTTCCACTAGGAATTGAGAAAGTGTATCGTACCAAGCTCTGGGGGCTTGCTTCAACCCATATAGAGCTTTCTTCAAGCAATACACTTTGTCTCCTTGCTCAAAACCCGGTGGCTGCTCCACATACACTTCTTCCTTCAATTCACCGTTCAGGAATGCGCTCTTCACATCCATTTGATAGACCTTAAACTTATTGGTTGCTGCATAGGCTAGAAACAATCTGATTGCTTCAAGTCGTGCCACTGGAGCGAAAGTCTCGTCAAAGTCGATTCCTTCCTCTTGGCAGTAGCCTTTGGCAACGAGACGAGCCTTGTTCCTTACTACGTTGTGGTCCTCGTCCGTCTTGTTCTTGAACACCCATTTGGTGCCAATGACGTGCTGAAATTTGGGACGATCCACGAGGTACCATACGTCGTTTCTGGTGAACTGGTTCAGCTCTTCTTGCATGGCGATCACCCAATTTGAGTCGGCTAGAGCTTCCTCTACGCTTGATGGCTCAATGTTTGAAAGAAAGCAACTGAACATGGCACTTTCTCCCAACACTTGACTTCTGGTCACTACACCCTTGGATGGATCTCCGATAATTTGACTTGGTAAGTGATCCTTGAGCCACGCGCGCTTGGATCCGCCAGCTTCATCTTCATCGTCTTCCTTGTCACTCGCTTCACCGTCTGAAGCGACTGGATTGGGTGCTTGGCCTGTACTCGCTTCAGGAGTCTTGGGGGCAGCTTCATCTTTTCCTTGGACCTTCTGCTCGCTTGAGCCTTTGATTTCTTCTTCATCCTCAAGTATGTCCCAAGTAAGAGTGTTGATGGGTTCCTCACTTGACTTTCCGTCTTTAGATTGATCCTGTTCCTGTGGATGACTTAAAGAAGATTCATCAAATACGACATGGGGTGATTCTTCCACGATTAGGGTTTTACAGTTGAATACCCTGTAAGCTTTGCTTGATGTAGAATATCCTAAGAATATTCCTTCATCAACTTTGCTTTCAAAGGCTTTCAACTGTGACTTCCCATTGTCATGGATGAAGACCCTACAACCAAAAATATGGAAATAAGATATGTTAGGAATTCTCCCTGTCCATATTTCATATGGTGTTTTGTCGTGTCGTTTGCAGAGAAGTGTTCGATTCTGCGTGTAGCATGCTGTATTGGCAGCTTCAGCCCAATACTTCATTGGATGTTTTGAGTCTGCAATCATTGTTCGAACAACTTCCTTGATGATCCGATTTCTTCTTTCAGCAACTCCATTCTGCTGTGGTGTGCGTGCTGAGGAAGTCTGATGTGCTATGCCATGCTCCGTGCAGTAAGCTTGAATGGTAGAGTTCAAGAACTCTGTGCCTTTATCGGAGCGGATGGTCACGATAGCTTGATTCTTCTCCACAGCCAATCGCTTGAGCAGTTGTGGTAGCTTGGTCAGAGTCTCCTTCTTGCTGTAGAGAAATACGACCCAAGTGTAGCGAGAAAAGTCGTCGACTACAACTAGAGTGTACTTCCTACCATTTATACTAACTGGAGTAACTGGACCAAACAGATCCATGTGAAGCAGCTCGAGCACTCGCTTGGAAGAGGCTTCTTCAAGACTGGCGAAGTGCGTCTTTGTCTGCTTCCCTCGTTGGCATGGTGAGCATGGATGGTCTTTGATGAAGACTTCATTCGGTATGCCTTGCACCAAACCCTTACGAGCTAAGCGATTGATTGCTTTGAAGTTGAGATGGTTCAAGCGTCTGTGCCATAGCCATCCTATTTCTGTAGCACTCCTTGCTACTAAGCACGTCTCCACTTTGCAGCTATCCCATTGTGCTATATAGACGTTCCTTTGTCTTATTCCAGTAAGCACAATCTGGGATGTGAGCTTGCTCTTCACAATGCACTTGTTGGAAATGAATTCTACCTTGTATCCCTTGTCACAGAATTGTGAAATGGATAACAAGTTGTGCTTAAGTCCTTCCACGTAGGAGACTTCTTCAATTGTGAGTTTTCCAACTTTCAGTGCGCCGTACCCTTTGGTGCTTCCTCGAGAGTTATCACCAAAAGTAACGTGTGCACCCTTCTTCTCAATGTAGTCTTGAAGTAGAGCTTTCATGCCGGTCATGTGTCTCGAACATCCACTGTCCAAGTACCAGATTTGATGACCCTCACTTGGCATGGGATCCACGGCGCCCACCTGCAATTAGACAGATTTTGGTACCCAAATCAGTTTGGGTCCTTGCAGGTTAGTTCCCTTAGGTACCCACACTTGCTTTACTTTCTTTTGAAAGAAAGCTTGTGCTTAGGGTTTCTCGACCTTCGAAAACTGTGACTTCTGCCTTAAAGCAGCTTCACATGTGCAGCAGTGTGTGCAAGAGGGGTAGCGGCTCGCTTCAGTCCTACCTATGCTCTTCCCATTTTGCTTAAATCCTGAAGCGACTCGCTTTGGATTAGCTTTGGGTTTAGAGACTGACTTAGGATTTCTAGTCTGTTGAAGCGGCTCGCTTGGTTTCCTCAAAGCGATCCAACTAGGGTTTTGACCCCGACTCGCTTGAGTAACCTTGGAAGTTCGAAGCGGCCTCTTTGGTCCTTCGAGTTCTTCCCCCTCAATGTTAGTCCGGTTGGACCATCTCCAGTCCGGATAACGTGACACATAGACATTACTCCTTTTCTTGAAAGGGAGGTCCTTTGTCTCTCGTGTCATGGCTTGAGGCTTAGAAGCTACAACTGGTTTCCCTTTACCCTTGGATTGGTAGGCTTTAGCATTGTGATTGCTAGGGATAGTTGTATTTTGCTTACCCTTAGATTCAGTCCTTAAAGATATAGACATCTTCATTGGCTTCTTCTTAGGGCTCTCAGCCATTTTGCCTTTGTCTTTGTTAGTGGTCGCTTTGGATGCAGTGGGCATTTCCAAAGTGACTGATGGTGTCGTGTTTGAAGCACCAACAAAGACAGTTGGCTCGGAAGGTCCACCCTCATATCCAAGTCCTCCCTTTCTACCAAAAGGTAGAAGAGAACTCTCTAGTGCCTGTCTAGCATATGATGCTTTATTTAAGTTGGCGACTAGAGTGGATTGGGTTTCATACCTTCCCTCCAAGCTTTGATGTCTAGCGAAGAGATCCTCGAACTTACTAGTCATAGCCCTTAGATTAAGTTTGACTTGGTCAAGCTCAGTGGCTAGCTTTCGGTTCTCCTTCTTGCTTTGGGACAAAGCTTGTTGCAGCACTTCGTGGTCACTTGACAGTTTAACGTGCTTGTCAAGCAACTCACTCCATGCAGAGGAATTTGCTTCCTCTTGGTGTGTGTGTGCAAGTGTATTTGAACTAGGTGAGGGATAGATGAATACCTCTCCTGTTTCTTCGTCGGTGTGCGCCATGAGTCCAAGATCCTCTCCATCACTGGAGTTGGGATCAGTGAATGCGTCTGAGTCGCTTTGTGGATCTTCAGTTGAAGCGACCGGAACTTCACTTGCTACAAGCGCTCGCCTTGGAGCATCCCTCTTGGCTTTCAGTTCTTCTCGCTCTTTCGCACTTAGCTTTGGGCAATCGGATTTGTAGTGGCCCATCTTGTGGCAATGGTAGCATTCCACTTCCATCATGTCTCTCGGGATCGGCTTTGTCGTCTCTTCTCTCTTCCCTTTTCCTTCTCGAGCATCAGTGCTCCTCCCTTTGTATTGCTTGTAGAATCTTTTGTATTTGCCCACTCGAGAATTCATTTTATTGAAGTTCTTGGATAAGAACGCAATGTGTTCTTCCAACTCTTCCCTCGTCATCTTGGCTAGCGACTGCTCGCTTGGCCCTTCGGCAGCTTTGAATGCTACTCCTTTTGACGTAGTGGGCGCTTCCTCCTCTTCGTCGAGGTTCATTCGATTCAGATCGAATTCATGAGCTTTCAGTTCGGAAAAGAGAATCTCCGGTGTGAGTTTTGATAGATCCTTGGTTGCTAGATACAGCTCCTTCATAGTTTGCCACTTCCTTGTGAGAGCTCGGACAATCTTCAGGTTGACTTCCTTATCTGTGAGTTCCTTCCCAAGCGAGTTGAGAGTCGCAATTATGTTTGTAACTCTCAGCTCGAAGGTGTCGATGGACTCTCCTGGCTTCATTATCAGACTTTCAAACTCCCGCATCTGAACGGCGAGTTTGTTCTCCTTGATTTTGTCTGTTCCTTGAGAAATGAGGGCTAGTGTTTCCCACATCTCCTTCGCTGTTGCGCACTTCCTAATCCTTGGAAGGTAGGCGTCCGACACGGTGCTCTGCATCGTATGACGTACAATCTTGTCGAGGTTGGCAACTTTGAAGACATTTGGAGTATACTCTTCCTTATCCTTCTCCACGTACTGTTGTCGAACGTGGGCTGGACGACCTTCAGCGGCTGGAACCTCCACAGATATTACTTTCTTGATTTCGATTGGTCCGTCTTCAATGACTTCCCACATCCGGTCGTGGATGGAGCAAAGAAAGCTTTTGACTCGGAAACTCCATGTCTCGTATCCTTCGATCGAGAACTGTGGAAGATTTGATGCACTGTATGTAGACATAGCAAACAATCAGCAGTAAATGCAATATGCGTGGGTGAGATTTTGAAGCACTTAGGAAAATAGGATCCGGTTCAGTGAGACAACATGAAGTGAGTGGGGGCTCACTTCGGATATGCAAAGCAGAGGCTCGAAAGAACCGCTGCTCTGATACCACTTGCTGGTCCCGGTTTGTTAATAGGAAAAATACGTAGAGGGGGGGGGGGGGGGGGGGTGAATACGTATTTTGAAGTTTTTCAACTTCGAATCCCTTAACTCAGAGTAACAAGTAAGGAGCTCGCTTTAAACTTAAGACCTAGCTGAAGCTAGATCAACAGTACGTAGCTAGCCTGCTTGACCGAAGTGATGACTTGATCAAGAGGGAGTCCTTACTCGTGTATGCGGAATTTGGTGAGCTAAAATCTTTTCCTAAGTAATTAAAATATCCAGATTAAGTTGTTTAGATGCAAGTGCAATGGATAAACAAAGTAAAGAGTTTAGGGTTAGAGAGATACGACACGAAGATTTATAGTGGTTCGGAGATAACGCTCCTACGTCCACTTTGTTGCACGACGGCAACCGTTCTTTTCACTCAAGAACTTGAAGGTTACGGGTCCTTCAAAAACCTGGTCGAGATCGGGCTTCACTCGCCTGGATCTGACGAACAACGCAGTGATTACGGGTTCACTAGTAAGACCTAAACTGGACACGAAACTTCACTCGTTTCTGTCCGAACAACAGGGAGATTCCGGGCTCTCCTTACAGCCTAGCTTCGATCGAGCTTCACACAAACGATGTAAGTGTAAGCTTGGATCTCAACTATACGATCGAGGCATCTTCAATCGATGAAAGAAGGGCCTTGGATCTGGACAACCTAACGACAACACTCAAAACCTAACCGACGAAGTATAGGGTTTTTGGTTGACGACACACTATGAAGAACTCTTTACAGTGAATGCAAAGATTGGCTAGAGTTCTTCTTCTAAGCTTGGATATTTGAAGTGGGCTTAGAATCTATGTGTGAAGGTTGTGAAGACGAGTTCCGATGAACTGGAAACTCGGAGAACACTTGAAAACAAAGACTCGAAGATTGCTGGAAAGCTGGGGAGTGTTTGTTTGCTGTATGCGCTCGAATGCTCAAGTAGTGTTCTCTCTTTTCTTCGTCTTCATCCTTCACTATTTATAGGCGGAGGGATGGCTGAGATCCGTTGCTTGGTTGGTGGCCTTGTCCCTCCTCCTCTCGACAGTACTTGCGCAGGCAGTAGCTTTTGCAGGTGCCCAGTTTGTCTCTTTGCCGAAAATGGCTAAGTTTCAAACTTAACAGTAACTGGAGCGAGCCAGTACTGTTGCGGCGCCTTTGTCGGCCTGGCAGTCAACTCTTCCGCTCTACTCCGCCTTTGACACGTGGAGATCTCGTAATTAATGCGGAGATCTCCAGTTGACTGGAGTTCAAAATATGGGCGGGAGTTGTGCTGTCGCTTTCTGGTAGGTAGTGGCTCGCTTCGCTTTGAAGTTGTAGCCGCCGCTCTGAAGTGAGTCGCTTCAGGACCATACTGTAGCGGGTCGCTTTCGAACCGAAGTTTCGTAGTGACTGCTTTAATAAGTGTTGACCCGCGTTGACTCGCTTCTGCTTTTCTTTGTAGCGTTCGCTTTGCTTCGCTTCGGTGGCTTCACTTTGACTCCACTGTAGCGCTCGCTTCGCTTCGCTGGTTTCGGCACGCTTCACTTCGGTTTGCTAGACTCGCTTCACTTTGGAAGAACACACTCAAGCGAGTGGTCTTCACTTGAATTCCTGCAGTCTAAAGCTAAGCAAAATAAAGCCATCCTAACAGATTTAGGCTTAGAAAAATTCTAACCTATTAACTACATCAAAATGGGTCGCTTGGGAGCTTGGACACTTGGGGTTTTGGGATCTAATCAAAACAAATGGCTTAGTTTATCAAGTATCCCTCAGAGTTCCCCCTTAACAAATTGGTCCATAACAATTCCCAACAAGAAGCCTCTGGATGGCGTGGCTACGGCCCTACATGGTTTCTCAGGAGACCTAGTAATGTCCCTGGGCTCCATCAGGCTGATGCTTACTTTGGGGGAAGGACCGGTGCCAGTATCAAAGCCAGTCACTTTCCTAGTGGTACGGCAAAAATCCTCTTACAACATTATCCTGGGAAGGACTACTTTGAATCCTTTCCAAGCCGTGGTGTCCACCTATCATTTAATGATGAAGTTTCCAGTGGGAAGCCAAGTAGGTCAAGTGTCTGGGGATCAGAGGATCTCGCGCAGATGCTATATCCAGTCCGTACAGATAGGAGAGGCCAAGAAAAGGCCAACGTCAGAACCAATCAATTCAAATCCCGAGGCAGAGCCTGAAGGGAAGAAGCCTAAGGCTGCAGATGCTGCGGAAGGGAAACAAGATTCACCTACCCCAATGGAACAGTTGATGATTGCGAAATGCGACCTCGAAAAAAAATGAAAGGATCACCCCAGCGGATGTAGAATTAGGGGAAAACAAGCCCCTGGGAAAACAACACATCAATGTGATAGCGACGCTTGATCCAAATACCAACTCCTTGGTGAAGCCCGTGCTAATCGAAAGATCGAACCAATGGTTCATCGAACAAGATAACAAAGATGAAGGATCTGAGGGAGGCATAGCCCTCGAAGCTCAGATGCTATACAAACCTAAACAGGAAGCTGCTGAAAATACAAAGAAGGGATCTGAGGCTGAAAAGGCTTGCATATACAATCCCCAAACTGCGAAAGGGAACTGGAAAACTCTGATCGCCAAAATGATGGCAAAGGTCTGGGGTACAGCCGACGTCTCAGCCCATGCAAATATCAAAAAGATCATCGCCGGAGAAAGGGAAACCATGAAGAATTAAGCATTATCTTTTGGGGAAAGAGAAAAAGCAGGGCTAGTCATGCCCTTTATCTACCTTTACTTTTTATTCTAGTCAATATGTGGGGAGAACGAACTATGTCTCTTGTTTTAAAAGTGGCCGTTTTGCAGATGACACCGCGAATGAGATATAATTCTATATCTCATTATCTTAAAATGCTTTAACAAGAGAAGGGATACCCTATACCCCATTATCTATATCTCATTACCTTAAAATGCTTTAATAAAAGAAGGGAGAGGGAGGATATGTTCTAGCCTCATTATCTTAAAAAAGGCTTTGATAGCTGAAAGGCATAAAATAAAAGCCAAAACAAAAATTAAACAACCTTAGCTGTGGCAACTACAATAAGGAAATTAAAGTTATATTCCTTACTTCAAGCAATGATGATCAGAATTGGTGAACCCTTACAACAGTGATTAGGCAGGCCCAACCTATTAGGGAGCTAGCCAAATAAACAATGAAATTTAAGCAAATTTAAGTGCAAGATAGAGATAGCGGCTAAGACCCAGGCAATAAACCTTGTAGCCCCTATAGGTGTTGATAAGATGAATCTAATATTACCAGCATATAAAGCTAAAAGGCCTAATAGGAAAGACATTACTCTGGGTAGAGAATATTAAAATAAAATAATATATAAACTATCCCTCTCGAAAAGGAAAAAGTTTTTTAGTGAGTACCTGTTTAATAGGTATAAAGTGAGTTACAAGTTATGTCGGTCTCCGGTCCCTCATATCCTATGTCTCATCTTCACAGAATGTTTTATCACGAAGAAAACACTCAGAAGCCAAATGTACCAAATGAACAACTAAAAAGTTTGGAACAGGATTGTTTTAAAACCGAAGAGGAAATGGAAACCTGTCAAGTGCGGGGCCATGAAAAGCACCCTGCCAAAAGCAAATAGAAATAAAATTGTTTTTGTACCCCACCGGCACGATTTCAGGGCCATAAAATAAGCACCCCATCAAAAACATAAAAGAGAAATTTTTTTGAGACACCAAACCAAATGCAGCATAATTAAGAATCAAATAGAGGGGTCTGAGCCAAGAACTGGATCAGAGCTCTGGGAAAGAGATGATGAAGCCTGATCCACAGGAGTGGCCGAAGCCATTGCAGAGCGTGTGATAGAATTATCCTTAATCTGATCCGTTTCGGGCATTAAAACATCTACCCCTTGGGAACCACCCATCGCCTCAGCCAGGATGGGTGCAGAGGAAGTTTGTTGCCCGCTTCCAGATGAGCTCAGAACGTTTTTCTCTTTTAGCTCCTAACAAGGAAAGAAAGTCACCAAGAAAAAATGATAAATAATAACATACAAACCTCATTATAAATAATAGAAGAAGCAGATGAAGAATCTAGTCATAAAATTCAAAAAGGAAAAGGGTACCTCGTGAAAAGCCTTTTGCATAGACCTCATCACCCTGGCATTAGGAGGGAAAAGAGGAAATAAGGGGGCACCCCAAGTAGGAAGGTCTTCTAGGGATTTGGGAGGCTGACGGAAGATCTGGGAAGCCTCTCTCTGCACTGGCATGAACCAAGGATCCTTGGCAAACAAATGATGGTCCCTCCTAAGAGTTTCAGGCTCCGTTTCAAAGATTCTTACTATAGGCCCCACATTGATGGCGGCGGCCTGCTCAGGGAGACCCAGTTGTTGGTAGCACTCAAGAATTGCTATTGTAGCCCATTCACTAAGAGGCTCGACCATACGAAGCCAGAAATCAGGTGAGTGGAGATACGCCTCGGGCAGATGCCTTACTAGAGAATCCAGAAATGCTTGACCATAGGGAGTCATCAGCAGATGGGATTTGCAATCCTGAATTCCCGAAGAAGTACCCCGATCTAGACCAATTTCCTTCCTTGATTGTAGGAGGAAGCCTGCGAACGCTCCAACTCCTGCTCATGGAGATGCACTAGTTGCTCCGTTTCGGCTGCATAAACCCCCTGCACCTGCATCATTCGATCCGAAGAAGCTTTCAGAGCCTTCTCCAGTTCTTCCACCCATTCAGAGAGAGAAGACATGCGCTGGCCAAGGACAGAATAATGTTTCTTCCTGTCCTGCAAACACCCCTGGAGGCGATGAACCTCAGCCTGGAGTTGTTCCCTACTCTTCTCGGACTGGGATAAATGCTCCTGTACTTGATCAAAGGCCAATGCCTGGACACCAATAGGATCCACATGCTGTTGGGAATTGTTATGGACCAATTTGTTAAGGGGGAACTATGTGGGATACTTGATGAACGAAGTCATTTGTTTTGATTGGATCCCAAAACCCCAAGTGTCCAACTCCCAAGTGACCCACCTTGATGTAGTTAATAGGTTAGAATTTTCTAAGCCTACTCTGTTAGGATGGCTCTTTAATTTTTGCATAGATTATAGGCTTCAAGAGTTCAAGTGAAGGCCACTCACTTGAGTGTGTTTTCCAGAGAGAAGCAAGCCTAGCAAACTGAAGTGAAGCGTGCCGAAGAACAGTGTAGCGAAGCGATCGCTACAGTAGATTCGAAGTGAGTCTGCCAAAGCGAAGCGAAGCGAGCGCTACAGTTCAAAGCCAAAGCGAAGCGAAGCAAGCGCTACAGTGAAGAGTCAAAACTAGTCAACTCTAGTCAGCAGTTTCCAAAGCAGTCGCTAGGGAACTTTATTTCCCGAAGCCGCTCACTACAGAATGACTACGAAGTGACTCAACTAAAGCGGACGCTACAACTTCAAAGCAAAGCGAGCCACTACCTACCAGAAAGCGACAGCGCGACTCCCGTCCATATTTTGAACTCCAGTCAACAGGAGATCGTAGCATTAATTACGAGATCTCCACGTGTCGAAAGCGGAGTGGAGCGGAAGAGTTGACTGCCAGGCCGACAAAGGCGCCGCAACAGTACTGGCTCGCTCCAGTTACTGTTAACCTTGTAAGTTAGCCATTTTTGGCAAAATGCCAAAACTGGACGTCTGAAAAAGGTGCCAGCCTGCGCAAGTACTGTCGAGAGGAGGAGGGACAAGGCCACCAACCAAGCAACGGATCTCAGCCAACCCTCCGCCTATAAATAGTGAAGGATGAAGACGAAGAAGTGTAGAAAACTATTTTGAGCATTCAAGCGCATACAGCAAACAAACACTCCCAAACCTTCGAGCAAATCTTCGAGTCTTTGTTTCCAAGTGTTCTCCGAGTTTCCAGTTCATCGGAACTCGCCTTCACAACCTTCACACATAGAGTCTAAGCCCACTTCAAATATCCAAGCTTAGAAGAAGAGCTCTAGCCTACTTTGCATCTACTGTAAAGAGCTCTTCATAGTGTGTTCGTCAACCAAAAATCCTAAACTCTGTCTGTTAGGTTGTTGAGTGTTGTCGTTAGGTTGTCCAGATCCAAGGCTCTTCTTTCATCGATTGAAGAAGCCTCGATCATAGAGTCTTGATCCAAGCTTGCACTTACATCGTTTGTGTGAAGCTCGATCGAAGCTAGGCTGAAAGGAGAGCCCGTAATCTCCCTGTCGTGTTTTGACTGAAGCAAGTGAAGCTTCCAGTCTTTGTTAGGTTTGTGTAGTGAACCCGCAATCACTACGTCAGTCGTTTGATCCAGGCGAGTGAAGCCCGATCTCGACCAGGTTTTTGAAGGACCCGTAACCTTCAAGTTCTTGAGTGAAGAGAACAGTTGCCGTCGTGCAACAAGTGGACGTAGGAGCTTTATCTCCGAATCACTATAAATCTTCGTGTCGTATCTCTCTTACCCTAAACTATCTCTTGTTTGATTATTCATTGCATACTGCATCATAAACAAACTTAATCTGGAAATTTCAATTACCTAGGAAAGATTTAGCTCACCAAATTCCGCACATACGAGTAAAGACTCCCTCTTGATCAAGTGCTCACTTCGGTCAAGTAGGCAAGCTACGTACTGTAGATCTAGCTTCAGCTAGGTCTTAAGTTTCAAAAAGAGCTCTTTACTTGTTACTCTGAGTTAAGGGATTTGAAGTTGGAAAACTTCAAAATACGTATTCACCCCCCCCCCCCTCTACGTATTTTTCCTATTAACAAACCGGGACCAACAAGTGGTATCAGAGCAGCGGTTCTTTCGAGCCTCTGCTTTGCATATCCGAAGCGAGTCCCCACTCGCTTCACGTTGTCTCACTGAACCGGATCCTATTTTCCTAAGTGCATCAAAACCTCACTCACGCATATTGCATTTACTGCTGATAGTTTGCTATGTCTACATACAGTGCTTCAAACCTTCCACAGTTCTCGATCGAAGGATACGAGACATGGAGTTTCCGAGTCGAGAGCTTCCTTTGCTCCATCCACGACCGGATGTGGGAAGTCATAGAGGACGGACCAATCGAAATCAAGAAAGCCATATCTGTGAACGTACCAGCTGCTGAAGGACGCGAAGCTCATGTCAGACAAGAGTACGTTGAGAAGGACAAAGATGAATACAATCCCAACGACTTCAAGATCGCCAACCTGGATAAAATCGCACGTCACACGATGCAGAGCACTCTGTCTGATGCCTATCTTCCTAGAATCAGGAAGTGTGCGACGGCGAAGGAAATGTGGGAAACTCTAGCCCTCATTTCTCAAGGAACAGACAAAATCAAGGAGAACAAACTCGCCGTTCAGATGCGGGAGTTTGAGAGTCTGATAATGAAGCCAGGCGAGTCCATCGACACCTTCGAGCTGAGAGTTACAAACATCATTGCAACTCTCAACTCGCTTGGGAAGGAACTCACAGATAAGGAAATCAACCTGAAGATTGTCCGAGCTCTCACAAGGAAGTGGCAGACTATGAAGGAGCTGTATCTAGCAACCAAGGATCTATCAAAGCTCACACCGGAGATTTTGTTCTCCGAACTCAAAGCTCATGAATTCGATCTGAATCGAATGAACCTCGACGAAGAGGATGAAGCGCCCACTACGTCAAAAGGAGTAGCATTCAAAGCTGCTGAAGGGCCAAGCGAGCAGTCGCTAGCCAAGATGACGAGGGAAGAGTTGGAAGAACACATTGCGTTCCTATCCAAGAACTTCAACAAGATGAATTCTCGAGTGGGCAAATACAAAAGATTCTACAAGCAATACAAAGGGAGGAGCACTGATGCTCGAGAAGGAAAAGGGAAGAGAGAAGAGACGACAAAGCCGATCCCGAGAGACATGATGGAAGTGGAATGTTACCATTGCCACAAGATAGGCCACTACAAATCCGATTGCCCAAAGCTGAGTGCGAAGGAGCGAGAAGAACTGAAAGCAAAGAGGGATGCACCAAGGCGAGCGCTCGTAGCAAGTGAGGTGCCGGTCGCTTCAACTGAAGAAATCTCAAGTGACTCGGATGCATTCACAGATCCCAACTCCAGTGAGGGTGAGGATCTTGGACTCATGGCGCTCACCGATGAAGAAACAGGAGAGGTATTCATCTATCCCCCATCTAGTTCAATTACACTCGCACACTCGCACCAAGAGGAACCCAATTCCTCAACATGGAGTGAATTGCTTGACAAGCACGTTAAATTGTCAAGTGATCACGAAGTGCTGCAACAAGCTTTGTCTCAAAGCGAGAAGGAGAACCGAAAGCTAGCCACTGAGCTTGACCAAGTCAATCTTAATCTAAGGGCTATGACTAGTAAGTTCAAGGATCTCTTCGCGAGACATCAAAGCTTGGAAGGAAGGTATGAAGCCCAATCCACTCTAGTCGCCAACCTAAACAAAGCTTCATATGCTAGACAGGCACTAGAGAGTTCTCTTCTACCTTTTGGTAGAAAGGAAGGACTTGGATTTGAGGATGGACCTTCCAAGCCGACTGTCTTTGTTGGTGCTTCAAACACACCATCAGTCATTTTGGAAATGCCCACTGTATCCAAAGCGACCACTAACAAAGACAAAGGCAAAATGGCTGAGAACCCCAAGAAAAAGCCAATAAAGATGTCTATATCTTTAAGGACTCAATCTAAGGGTAAGCAAAATACAACTATCCCGAGCACTCACAATGCTAAAGATTACCAATCCAAAGGTAAAGGGAAACCGGTTGTAGCTTCTAAGCCTCAAGCCAAGACACGAGAGACAAAGGATCTCCCTTTCAAGAAGAGGAGTAATGTCTATGTGTCACGTTATCCGGACTGGAGATGGTCCAACCGGACTAACGTTGAGGGGGAAGAATTCGAAGCACCAAAGAGGCTGCTTCGAACTCCCAAGGTTACTCAAGCGAGTCAGGGACAGAACCCTAGTTGGACCGCTTCGAGAAAACCTAGCGAGCCGCTTCGACAGCCTAGAAATCCTAAGTCAGTCTCTAAAACCATAGCTAATCCAAAGCAAGTCGCTTCAGGATATAAGCATAGTGGGAAGAGCATTGGTAGGACTGAAGCGAGCCGCTACCCCTCTTGCACACACTGCTGCACATGTGAAGCTGCTTCAAGGCAGAAGTCACTGTTTTCGAAGGTCGAGAAGCCCAAGACACAAGCTTCATCTCAAAAGAGAGTGAAGCAAGTGTGGGTACCTAAGGGAACTAACCTGCAAGGACCCAAACTGATTTGGGTACCAAAATCTGTCTAATTGCAGGTGAGCGCCGTGGATCCCATGCCAAGTGAGGGTCAACAAGTTTGGTACTTGGACAGTGGATGTTCAAGACACATGACCGGCATGAAAGCTCTACTTCACAACTACATAGAGAAGAAGGGTCCACACGTAACCTTTGGTGACAACTCTCGAGGAAGCACCAGGGGATACGGCGCACTGAAAGTTGGAAAGCTCACAATTGAAGAAGTCTCCTATGTGGAAGGACTCAAGCACAACTTGCTATCCATTTCACAGTTTTGTGACAAAGGATACAAGGTGGAATTTATTTCAAACAAGTGCATTGTAAAGAGCAAGCTCACATCCCAGATTGTGCTTACTGGAATTAGACAAAGGAACGTCTACATAGCACAATGGGATAGCTGCAAAGTGGAGACGTGCTTAGTAGCGAGGAGTGCTACAGAGATAGGATGGCTTTGGCACAGACGCTTGAACCATCTCAACTTCAAAGCAATCAATCGCTTAGCTCGTAAGGGTTTGGTGCAAGGCATACCAAATGAAGTCTTCATCAAAGACCATCCATGCTCACCATGCCAACGAGGGAAGCAGACAAAGAAGCACTTCGCCAGTCTCGAAGAAGCCTCATCAAAGCGAGTGCTCGAGCTGCTTCACATGGATCTGTTTGGTCCAGTTACTCCAGTTAGTGTGAATGGAAGAAAATACACTCTAGTCGTAGTCGACGACTTCTCTCGCTACACTTGGGTCGTATTTCTCTACAGCAAGAAGGAGACTCTGACCAAGCTACCACAACTGCTCAAGCGATTGGCTGTGGAGAAGAATCAAGCGATCGTGACCATCCGCTCCGACAAAGGGACAGAGTTCTTGAACTCTACCATCGAAGCTTACTGCACGGAGCATGGCATAGCACATCAGACCTCCTCAGCACGCACACCACAGCAGAATGGAGTTGCTGAAAGAAGAAATCGTATCATCAAGGAAGCAGTTCGAACCATGATTGCAGACTCAAAGCTTCCAATGAAGTATTGGGCTGAAGCAGCCAATACAGCATGCTACACGCAGAATCGAACGCTTCTCTGCAAATGACACGACAAAACACCATATGAAATATGGACAGGAAGAATTCCTAACATATCTTATTTCCATATCTTTGGTTGTAGGGTCTTCATCCATGACAATGGGAAGTCACAGTTGAAAGCCTTTGAAAGCAATGCTGATGAAGGAATATTCTTAGGATGTTCCACATCAAGCAAAGCTTACAGGGTGTTCAACTGTAAAACCCTAATCGTGGAAGAATCACCCCATGTCGTATTTGATGAATCTTCTTTAAGTCATCCACAGGAACAGGATCTATCTAAAGACGGAAAGTCAGGAGAGGAACCCATCAACACTCTTACTTGGGACATACTTGAGGATGAAGAAGAGATCAAAGGCTCAAGCGAGCAGAATGTCCAAGGAAAAGATGAAGCTGCCCCCAAGACTTCTGAAGCAAGTGCAGGCCAAGCACCCAATCCACTTGCTACAGATGGTGAAGCAAGTGACCAAGAAGAAGATGAAGACGAAGCTGGCGAGTCCAAGCGAGCGTGGCTCAAAGATCACTCACCAAGTCAAATCATTGGAGATCCATCCAAGGGTGTAGTGACCAGGAGTCAAGTGTTTGAAGAAAGTGCCATGTTCAGTTGCTTTCTCTCAAACATTGAGCCATCAAGCGTGGAGGAAGCTCTAGCCGACTCAAACTGGGTGATCGCCATGCAAGAAGAGCTGAACCAGTTCACCAGGAATGACGTATGGTACCTCGTGGAACGTCCCAAATTTCAGCACGTTATTGGCACCAAATGGGTGTTCAAGAACAAGACGGACGAGGACCACAACGTTGTGAGGAACAAGGCGCGACTCATTGCCAAAGGCTACTGCCAAGAGGAAGGAATCGACTTTGACGAGACCTTCGCTCCAGTGGCACGGCTTGAAGCTATTAGATTGTTTCTAGCCTATGCAGCAACCAAGAAGTTTAAGGTCTATCAAATGGATGTGAAGAGCGCATTCCTCAACGGTGAACTCAAGGAAGAAGTGTATGTGGAGCAGCCACCGGGTTTCGAGCAAGGAGACAAGGTGTATCGCTTGAAGAAAGCTCTATATGGGTTGAAGCAAGCTCCCAGAGCTTGGTATGATACACTTTCTCAATTCCTAGTGGATAATGGATTTCACAATGGAAAGATAGATCGAACCCTTTTCACAATCAACCATGGAGAGGATATGCTATGGGTTCAGATCTACGTAGACGACATCATATTTGGATCGCCAAACCAGTCGCTTAGCGAGAAGTTTGGAGAGCTGATGAAGACCAAATATGAGATGTCAATGATTGGCTTGATGAGCTGCTTTCTAGGTCTTCAAGTGAAGCAGCAGGATGATGGTATCTTCATCAATCAAGCGAAGTACACAAGAGATATGCTTGCTAAGTTCGGTATTCAACATGCTAAAGCTGTGAAAATCCCAATGAATACCAACTGGAAGATGGAGCCAGACGAAGAGGGAAAATCTGTGAATGCTACAGATTATCGTGCTCTTATTGGATCCCTCCTATATCTCACTGCAAGTAGGCCAGATATTACTTTTGCAGTTGGAGTCTGCGCTCGCTTCCAAAGCAACCCCAAGCACAACCATCTTGAAGCTGCCAAAAGGATTCTTCGATATTTGAAGGGCACTGTCAACATGGGTCTGTGGTATCCAGCGGAGGACAATTTGGAGCTCACTGGATACTCCGATGCTGACAATGGAGGGTGCCGAGTCGATAGGAAGTCAACTTCGGGCACATGTCAGTTCTTGGGAAGCAAGCTGATCTCGTGGTTCTCAAAGAAGCAAACAAGCGTAGCTACTTCAACAACTGAAGCTGAATACATGGCCGCTGGAAGCTGTTGTTCTCAAATCCTATGGCTTCGTCAACAGTTGAAGGACTACAAAGTTGAAGCGAATGAAATTCCGATCTTCTGCGACAACAACAGTGCCATATGTATTTCGCAGAATCCAGTGCTTCACACCAGATGCAAGCACGTGGAAATCCGACATCACTTCATTCGAGATCATGTCGAGAAGAAGGATATCAAGCTCGAGAAAATTCATACCGATCTCCAGCGAGCAGATATCCTCACCAAGCCTCTAGCTGAGTTTCGTTTCAACCAGCTATGCATTGAATTAGGGTTATTAGACCCTGGTGAAGAATGCTAGATCCAGGATGCACGAAGGAGTGATCGCTAGTTTTTCGTAGCGTCACTCGCTTCGGATCTTCACCAACTCAAGCGAGTCACTTCAAAATCTCACTCGCTTGAAGAAGGAGAAACAAGGTGGAGTAAGGTGGAGTGTTGGAAGATGTTCCCTACCCGCTTACAGGAATTGTTAAGCCATTGGTTAAGGGGGAACTATTGTTTGCTCCCGGAGCAAGCTACTTCCAAAGCGAGCAAGGAAAGCTGCTACCTAGCCTAGGATTCCTAGCGAGTGGGTATAAACACTCGCAAGTGCCGTTTCTAGTAACGGTTGTGGGGTCTTGTATCGGGCCTTCCCACGTAAAAATGGTGAAAGCTTAGGCAGGGCTGGCACCTAGACCTTGTGTCCTCTTCCCATCTTTCCGCCGAAGAGGAGCAAGTCTTCTCATCTCCTTCATCGTGGATAAATGTCCATTTCTTACTCACTCTTTACTGAGTTGAGCTGCCGGATGTCTATCCATTCCCCTCTCACTTTAAATTTTGCATCGCCTCAATTTGCCCAAGCTTGGGTCAAAGCGAGTCGATTGCAAGTTCATTCTGTAGCATGTAGGAGGATGCTTGAAGGTTTACCTTTTTCTACAAAAGGTTGCAGGGCTGGTGAGATGCTTCTGCGTAAAATACGAGATTGTCTTGTCAGAGCATTCTCATTGTCATCCTGTCCATTTCTGCTCTGAGATAAGGACTTGTACTCATCCCCCATTCGTCGTGAATATGTACACTTACGTGAAACTCCCCTCTGGGTTGTAGTAAGCTTGTGTACTATATTCATTTCCTCCCTCACTCACTTCGATGGAGGACTCTCTAATTCGTAGAGGAAGATGAATGCCATGAAGACTAATGCCAAGAAGTTGAATTACCAATCAGGTAGCATCAACAAGCTTCAAAGCCAACAAGTGCCAACAAGTGGATTCTACAATCTGAAGTCCAAATCAAATGAAGTCTTCAAATAGTGGTATCAATCTCCTACAAAGTGAGATTGACTGGTAAGCGTTTCAAATTTAAGTACACTAAGTGAGCTGAAGCGTGCTAGAAACCTTCACTC
Source organism: Thymus mandschuricus (assembly GCA_029379335.1). Lineage (NCBI taxonomy): Eukaryota > Viridiplantae > Streptophyta > Magnoliopsida > Lamiales > Lamiaceae > Thymus > Thymus mandschuricus. The sequence goes on from CM057078.1 coordinate 11,511,531, forward strand.
GCTATGTGGAAAATATGAAATGAATCTGACACAAATACAAAGAGGAAAACACTCTTGTTTATCCTCGAAGTATGTAAGTCAGAAACATTTTAAATTTAAGTAAAGAAATTCAGTTTCTTATTCTAGTCGCTTCAGATGGCCAAGCGAGTGCTACGTCACTCAAAGCTAGCCATCGCAAGCGAGTGCGTAACAGTCACGTGAAGCGAGTACTCCGCAAGCGAGTGGATGCTGAAGCAGCTACACTCGAAGCAAGCGGATACGTAGCGAAGCGTATGAGCTGTCAGCACTCGAGTGCCTATTTTACTTTCTGCCAAGCATTTAATGCAGCGGCGCGTAGAAGAAGAAACGACAGGCGCGTGGATGTCAAAGCCGAGGAAAGCGGGAAAAACCGCACTCAATCCAGCCGTCGAATCTGAACCGTCTCTAAATCTCAATCGCTGGATTGACTACTGTTGGAAGAGACGAATCAGAAGCTGCCACGTGGCCACGTCAAACCAAATTGGCGGTTCACTTTTCCAGTGATGACGCCGGACACGTCAGATCCATCACCGAAGGTCTGCCGCCCCTGCACAGGATCTTGGAAGATATTACTGTCTTGCCCCTGCCTCGTCAGCCAAACCCTAGTTCTATATATGTGTAACACCAAAGGCTGCAGAAAAATTTCAAAAGTCTCAAAACTACCATTTTAGTGAAACCTCTGCACCTCTGAAATCTCAAACCTAAAATCCCTCAAAGCCCTTCACAACCTTCAATATTAGCCATTCTCGTGCTTAGATCTGCAACCTCTGCAACTCACGAGTCTCAACCCTTACACTGTTAAAATCTCATTTCAAAACTTCCCAAATCTCACCATGGGCAAAAAGCTGAGTACAGAAACAATGGAGCAATTCATGAAGAAGGTAGACAAGCACATCAACGTCGAACCCCATCTCGACCCAATTGTCATCGAGAGAAAGGGCCTCTTCCGTAGAGCCGTGACCACGGCCGGTCTTTGGAAGTTCGTAACGTTGATTCCGACGAAAGTCTTGGCAAAGGCAGTGGGAGAGCTACTTCTGAACTTGAAGAAGGAACAAAACACAACATCATTTATAGATCCACAAACCCGGAAGCCGGTGGAAGTGGACTTGAACGAGCTCATCAGCGTGTTCGATTTGCCAAGGGAAGGAGGAGATTCCCTGTTGGATTTGGGATTCTCGGCCGAAGACCAATATGGTCGTTTCGCCGTCGACAAAGCAGAACCAAACTTCAGAGTGGCCAGCATTCGTTCAAATTTGAAGGCCCCTTTCAACCTCATCTTCGAACTCTTTACGAAGAGCATCGCATGCTATGTCGGATCCCTAGAGACGCTGTCGGAAACAAAACTGGTCGTTACCACCATGATCGTCGACAGCCTCACCGGAACTAAATTCAACTGGCACGGGTGGTTTCTCAAACAAATCTACGAGGCTGCTGAAGATTTTGCATTTGTACCAGGAACTGCAAACAAGATTCTCCGCAAAGGGAAGTTGAAATTCTTCTCAAGACTATCCATCGTGTTGGAGTTGAAGTTTTCGGAGAAAAGATGGCCAGATTCCGACACGATCATATACAACAAGCAGACAATCTTCTACGAAAAATGGAAGAAAACAAAGATACCAATGGATCAGGGACTTCTAGTTGTAGAAGTGCCAGCAGCAACGCCAGTTGCGAAAGCACAAGCTGAAGCTCCCCAAGCAAAGCGAGCCGCTTCACCTCTGAAGCAAGCGGCTGCAAAGCAAGGGAAGAAGAAATTGAAGCAAGTCACTTCACCTGTCCAAGAAAGCGAGGCGGTGGAGAAGCCGCTTGAGGACACTGAAGTTAACAAATCCCAATCCTCATCTACTAAAGCTATCCAAATCCCTGAAACCCAGTAAACTCAGCCAGTCACAAAACCCATCCATATCCCTGAAACCCCTGAAGCTACATCATTCCAATCCCCTTCAACATCGGCAAAAACAGCCGATACAGCCCATACATCCATAATTCCCCAGTTCCAAATCCCCAAAACCCCCTCACAGGTGGATGCTCTCAAAAGATACAAGAGAGACAGAGAGCAAGCAGCTGAAACCCTCAGAACCCGCTATCCCTCAGTGCCTATGTCAGACGACTTCTTCACCAAGATAGTCGATTTCTTGACATACGTCACCTACCGCGACACAGAGTTTTACAAAGTTTTCAAGCTCCTGGAGGCCTTCTCAAAGGAAGATCTCATCCAGATGGAAGGAAAGCTCCTGGACTTCATCGGTGAAAATGGCTTTCATGCATTTCTAACCGGGACCAGCTTCTGGGATAAGCTGGACGCAAAAGTAAAGCGTGCCTATCCGGACGCTAAAGTCCCTGAGCACACTCCGACCATTCATGAGAAGAAACTAATGAGGGATCACGCAGAGGAGGTGGAGGTTAAGGAGGCGGAGATCTCAAGTATACAAAGCGAGATCACCAAAAAGAAGATGGAGTTGGAAGAGAAGGAGAAGGCGCTGGAGGCGCAAATGAAGCTAGTGAATGATCACACAAAATCAATCAACGAACTCAAGGGCTCGCGTGACGCAGAAAGGAGCCGCTTGAGAGAGGTGAATACCAAGCTTGTCACAGTTGGTAAAGAGAAGGAGGCATTGGAGAAAGAGGTGAAGAAGTTGAAGGAAGCAGTAGAGAAGAGAGATGAAGAAGTGATAAGAAAAGGGAGTGAGCTGATAAGCACCAAAAAGACCCTCGACTTACTTCAAACTAAACTGAAGGAACTCAAAGAAGAGAGTGACATTGACAAGAAAGAATTGGAGAGTCAAAGGAGGAGTGCTCAAGCTCTTGATTTACAGAATGCCGAGCTCTCAATTCTGCTAAAGACAGTCAAAGAATTGGGTGAATTGTACACCGAGAAGGTAGCTGCAGGTGCCGAATTCCATCTCTCTCTCAATCAGAGAGAGAGATCGCTTGAAACCTTGGAGGCAGAACTTCAAGCAGCACAGGATTTCTGGTACTTCAACCTGCAAGAGCAAAAGAAGGATATGAAGAGAGAAATTGAAGCAGAGCTGGAGGCTCGCTTCAGAAGACTAGAGCCTTTGGAAAGAATGATGAGATCTATAGTTGAAAGAGAAAAGCAATGCGAATATTTGCTGGAAGAAATCTCGATCAAAACAGCAGGAATGGTACTGTCGGAAGAACAAGTCTTCGCGACACGAACAGAAAGTATGCTTCGTGCTGTGCTTGATAAGATTGAGGGACTTTACAAGTCTCTTGCTGGAAAGACAATCGTCCCAACCCCTGGCAGTGATGATGCCAAAAAGGGGGAAGGGATGGTACTGAAAAATACCAATCTCTTGGAACCACAAGGTGGAGTAATTGGTGCGTTTGAAGTAGAAAGATTGTTGGAAGAAGGTAGTGGTACCAGAGAAGAGGAGAAGGAGGCAAAGCTTGCCAAGAAAGGCAAAGAAAAGCTCTCAGAGGAAGAACTGATGAAGAAGCCCGAGGATCCTCGCAGGCCACTTGAAGAAAAAGTGCTGGCTTCTTCTATCGCACGACATCCTCCAGTTACGGTGTTAACCAAGGAGGAAAGGCGGAAGCAAGCGGAGGAAAACGAAGCCACAGCCAGGTAGTCGGAGCTAGGAAGGTTAACTCTTGCAGGTGCTTCGAGTTCCAATGCGCATACTTCAGCCACCGCAAGTGCTGCACTCATCTTGGCAACTGAAGAAGTCACTTCATCTGCAATTGTCGCTTCAAGTGCAACCACAAAGAAGGACATGCCGCCTCCCCCACCACCAAAGCAAATAGTGAAGCGAACTACTCCAGAAACTATAAGAGATGATCCAGCTACCAAGCGCCAAAAGGTCGAGAAGGCAGTTGCTTCAAGGACAGAGAAGGAAAAGAGGATAAAGGCAAAGCGACTGCAAGTCATTGACGACCGGATTGAGGAACACTTCAATGAAGTGAGACTCATCCAGTCCGTCTTAGTCCGAAGTGCCTTTGTTCCGGTCATACCAGAGGAGTCCGATGCATGCCTAGCTCAGGCTATGATCGATACATGTCACGAGACTGCTAAAGAGATGATTAACTCTGGTCGCTACCCTCTCAAAGAGGAACGCAATTACATTCGGAGGCAACTCAACCAGAAGCTTCCTATCTGGAGCGGCGAGTCAGGAAAGAAGTTCAAAACGGTCATGGCACAGATGTCCAGCCGGTCAGAAGAGGAGTTGATTGTGCGCAGAAATGAGCACCCAGATGCCCATGAGATTGAGCAATTCATCCCTGACGAATTACTCGAGCAATGGCTACATTACAAGGAGAAATTTATCAAAGCATACTACTATTGGGAGGTAGTGCCATTGCAGACCAAATGCTCAAGGGTCAGTGCGCTCAACAACTTTCTTAGTGCCTATGATGATAAGTTCAGGCGACAGGTCTTCGCTCTTGCACAGCTTGCAGCCCATGCCGTTAATCATCAAGGTACCAGCCAAGAAGGAATTTCCTATGCCATTCCTACTGGCACCAGTGTCCCCAATCGCAGCATCATCGACGCTGAGGTGGATGAAGCCTTCCAACTGGAAGAGACTTGGAGGAGGCCAAGTATCCACAGTGTTGATTCGCTGGAAGCAAAGGTTTTCAGTGCATACACCATACCAGAAGAAATGATTGCGAAGGATTTGGAGGCAGAGGAAGAAGAGAAGGAAATGGAAGTGACGATGGGAAAGGAGGATGACAGGGAAGGAACTGCAGGAAACCCTTGAGTTTCAAGTTCCTTATATATTTTGTGAACTGCTTGTTCATCTATCAAATTTCAATTTCTGTCAAAATTTGTCATTTACCTGCTTTGTGAATGACCTTACCTTTTGCTACAAACTCAAATAATTTAACCGAAAAAAAAAGGGAAAGGAACTTAAAAAAAAAAATTACAAACGAAGCTGCAAAGGAAGCAGTCGCTTGGAGTTCCCTTCACGGTTAGATAGGCTGGAACTTTCTAAGTCTTAGCCTTTGGGTTTTGGCATCATCAAAAAGGGGGAAATTGTTGGGAATTGTTATGGACCAATTTGTTAAGGGGGAACTATGTGGGATACTTGATGAACGAAGTCATTTGTTTTGATTGGATCCCAAAACCCCAAGTGTCCAACTCCCAAGTGACCCACCTTGATGTAGTTAATAGGTTAGAATTTTCTAAGCCTACTCTGTTAGGATGGCTCTTTAATTTTTGCATAGATTATAGGCTTCAAGAGTTCAAGTGAAGGCCACTCACTTGAGTGTGTTTTCCAGAGAGAAGCAAGCCTAGCAAACTGAAGTGAAGCGTGCCGAAGAACAGTGTAGCGAAGCGATCGCTACAGTAGATTCGAAGTGAGTCTGCCAAAGCGAAGCTAAGCGAGCGCTACAGTTCAAAGCCAAAGCGAAGCGAAGCAAGCGCTACAGTGAAGAGTCAAAACTAGTCAACTCTAGTCAGCAGTTTCCAAAGAAGTCGCTAGGGAACTTTATTTCCCGAAGCCGCTCACTACAGAATGACTACGAAGTGACTCAACTAAAGCGGACGCTACAACTTCAAAGCAAAGCGAGCCACTACCTACCAGAAAGCGACAGTGCGACTCCCGCCCATATTTTGAACTCCAGTCAACAGGAGATCGTAGCATTAATTACGAGATCTCCACGTGTCGAAAGCGGAGTGGAGCGGAAGAGTTGACTGCCAGGCCAACAAAGGCGCCACAACAGTACTGGCTCGCTCCAGTTACTGTTAACCTTGTAAGTTAGCCATTTTTGGCAAAATGCCAAAACTGGACGTCTGAAAAAGGTGCCAGCCTGCGCAAATACTGTCGAGAGGAGGAGGGACAAGGCCACCAACCAAGCAACGGATCTCAGCCAACCCTCCGCCTATAAATAGTGAAGGATGAAGACGAAGAAGAGTAGAACACTATTTTGAGTATTCAAGCGCATACAGCAAACAAACACTCCCAAGCCTTCGAGCAAATCTTCGAGTCTTTGTTTCCAAGTGTTCTCCGAGTTTCCAGTTCATCGGAACTCGTCTTCACAACCTTCACACATAGAGTCTAAGCCCACTTCAAATATCCAAGCTTAGAAGAAGAGCTCTAGCCTACTTTGCATCTACTGTAAAGAGCTCTTCATAGTGTGTTCGTCAACCAAATACCCTAAACTCTGTCTGTTAGGTTGTTGAGTGTTGTCGTTAGGTTGTCCAGATCCAAGGCTCTTCTTTCATCGATTGAAGAAGCCTCGATCATAGAGTCTAGATCCAAGCTTGCACTTACATCGTTTGTGTGAAGCTCGATCGAAGCTAGGTTGTAAGGAGAGCCCGTAATCTCCCTTTCGTGTTTTGACTGAAGCAAGTGAAGCTTCCAGTCTTTGTTAGGTTTGTGTAGTGAACCCGCAATCACTACGTCAGTCGTTTGATCCAGGCGAGAGAAGCCCGATCTCGACCAGGTTTTTGAAGGACCCGTAACCTTCAAGTTCTTGAGTGAAGAGAACAGTTGCCGTCGTGCAACAAGTGGACGTAGGAGTTTTATCTCCGAACCACTATAAATCTTCGTGTCGTATCTCTCTTACCCTAAACTATCTCTTGTTTGATTATTCATTGCATACTGCATCTTAAACAAACTTAATCTGGAAATTTCAAACTTAGGAAAGATTTAGCTCACCAAATTCCGCACATACGAGTAAAGACTCCCTCTTGATCAAGTGCTCACTTCGGTCAAGTAGGCAAGCTACGTACTGTAGATCTAGCTTCAGCTAGGTCTTAAGTTTCAAAAAGAGCTCTTTACTTGTTACTCTGAGTTAAGGGATTTGAAGTTGGAAAACTTCAAAATACGTATTCACCCCCCCCCCCCCCTCTACGTATTTTTCCTATTAACAAACCGGGACCAAAACATGCGTCTTACCCATCTTCATGATCGAGGAAGAGGGGGAATCACTCTTCCTCTTGGAGGAGGGGGAAAATTCTATGGAAGGGAGTTTGAGGCGGGCATAAGAAGGAACGTAAGCGTCCACATCAATAAAGGTCGGCGAGGGGAACCCTTTGGAAGTCGGGTGGAATGAAGTTGTCTGGTTAGAAGCAGACAGTGGAAAGAAAGATCTATTAGCCTCCTTCAACTGGCTATCAGCAGCTGGGTTTGGAGAAAAGGGCTTCAAGCGCGGCCCAGTAGTTGCTATTTCCTAGGGATTTTCTCGGGAGAGCTCGAGATTCCCGGTTGCCACAACTGCTTGTGTGGAAGTACCGCTAGGAGAAGAAACGGGATCAGGATTACCAGCCTTCGCTTGCTCCATTTTGCGTAACTGTTTTCACAAGCTTTCTGCCCTAAGCTCTGTTTGGTTGAATCCATAACTGCAAAGCAACAGAGGGTGAAGACGAACGATAGAGAAAAACAAAAAGGGAAATAAAAACCCTCTCTTTATGAGATATTAGTGGGAAGAACTATGAAAGATAGCAACGCGCAGCGTCGTCGAACAAACGCAGACAAATCCCATACAAAAGAAATCCCTACTTTGTTTCCTTAGAAACTAGGCTTATAGTTGAAAGTATTAAACCCATTGGTTTTCCTCCAAGGAAATGCAAAAGAAAATGATAGGAAAATGAACAGTTTTATGACTTCAAATCCACCAGAATACGGTTCATGGAAAAATGGGAGAGAATGGCGGAGTAACAAGAAAAATACCTGTTTATTCTTGAGAGAAGGGGAAGCAGAATAGTCTCCTAAAGCACGAAGAAAACCAGAGAGACGAAAGCGCCGTTCTTTTTCTCTCTGGAACAATCTGAGAAATGGGAGGAAGAAGGAAGAAAATAAGGAAGTTATAAACCCTTCCTAAAAAAGAGGAAGGAGAGAGAAAAATCAGAAAGAAAAGAACAGGGTACATCCCATCCACTACTCCACGTTGTACTGCCGTTAATGAATCTGCAAAAAGTTCTAGCGTGCCCTCACGCGCCAAAAAAAAAAAGAGAGAGATTTTATCAACTACCCAAGAAAATAAAACATATCTCGGCAATTAAGTTAAAGTCACTCCAGTAGTATTGATGAAAAATCAAAATCACATGAACAAGGAAAATAGGTTTTTAGTATGTTTTTCTCCCTGTAGAAGGAAAAACTATCTTTTCCATACCTCAATTTTATGGAAAAGAAGTAATGATGAAAGAAGGAGTCTCTACACTTCCTTGCCCTCGAAAAGTCAACCATCGCACCATTTTTCCACGCGACAAGACATTTATGATGTCAGCAAAGAGGCCATTTCCCGCCCAAACGCATAGCAGAAGCTAATAGCGTACGCTTCTGGGGGGGGGGGGGGGGGGGGGGGTAGTTGATAGGGACCAATATCAGCCCTGACACGTGGCGTCTCTTGGTCATGACTGGATCTGCGTATCAGAGGCCTCAGTTGCTATCCTCGGTGCAGAGGCCATGCCCAGTGCAGAAGCTGTAAGGATCTGCGTATCAGAGGCCTTAGGTGCGTTCCTCAGTGCAGAGGCCATGCCCAGTGCAAAAGCTGGATCTATCCCCGTGCAGAAGCTATCTCAAACCCTTCGGCATCTGCCTATGCCTAGGGATCTGGAGAACACGCAGTCCGCATGACTCTACATACCTTAGGGTGAGGACCACTAAATTAATGACAAAGGGAATCTTGTCTCCCAAAAAATTCCTTTTTTGTCCTCCCCGTACAGGTACATTCACCTTTTCACCCCTTTCTACACCTATAAATAGATAGTGATTTAACCATTCTGAGGGACGAGTTCTACACTTTTCCACACTATTCCATTCACACTCTCCTTAGATTTTTTCATACACTTACTGACTTGAGCGTCGGAGGTCCTTCTGGAGGAACCTCCCCCTTTGTTCCTCCGGCTCTGTTTTGCAGGCGCATGGCGGCCACGACGACGGAGCTTGAAGGTATTTCCCTGTCATGAAACGAGGGCGAGTGTAAGAGCGCCTTGCTTTTATCACTCTGTCCCCTTTTCATCCTGGTTGAGCCCTGTTCTTCATGGACTCGGTCGGATTGATAGTTTGGACGCTTTGCATTTTGCCTCTATCTTAATCCCCTTTCATGGAGAATAGGTGCTTCATGGAAGCCGAGCTGTTAAGACCGGTGCCTTGTTCCGGCTCTCTTTGTATTTCTATTTACGGCCATTTCTACTTGAATATCTTATGGAAATCTATGAATATGACGAATAATTGTGTAATTGTTGTTAATCTTTAACTCGGATCTAATAATGACCTATAAAAATATCATAGCAAAAAATATATTAATCGATTTTCCAAAAAAAAAAAACTTCCCAATAGTATACAACTATTAGAAATTTTTAAAATAAATTTTAAATTGTTTCAGTTTATCCCGTGCATGCACAAGTGGAAATAACTAGTAAAGTGTAATCTCAAACCCTAGTCATTATATACATAGAGAGAACAGAAGAACCGTCAAGAGAGAGAAATGTTGGTTGTATCGAGTTCATGAAGGAACCAGATCGGTGAAGATCGATTCGTCCCCGAGGATCTATTTCGGTTATCTAAGTTGTCGAATAATCCTATCATGCTCCTATAAATTAAATGCGGAACATAGGGTGTTCAGATCGATTTACCTTAGGATTTGCAGATAACGCGCTAATAGATCTTCTGATCTATATCCTTGCTCGATTCTGACATTGGATGGACAACGAACTTCGGAATCAGCCACGGAATGAGATCCACCGTCGTTGATGCTCAACGCCGCCGCCGCCGACTTGTCTCTCTCAAACCCTAGCCTCCTTTTCTTGTGGAATATTTAGAGTGCACTCGTAATTCCATAAGCTTAGTTCAACGAGACCTTGAGGGGGTATTTATAGGAGTGACCAAGTGAGACTTGGGCTTAAGTTGTAGGCCAGGCCTGCATCTGATAGACTTAGGCGTCCATGAGCAGAATTGGCACCCAACTGGGCCCAATTACATGACGGCTCACATATTCCTTATATTGTGGTCTATTGAGCTTTTTGGGCCAGATCAGGGATCTACTAGCAAGTAAAACCGAGGCCTCCCAATGGCTAAATTCTCCATACTCAGCCCAGTGTATAATTTAGACATAAGTACTAAAACATTCCACTAGAGTAATAGTACTGAATTACCTGTTTTACCCCTGTTGAGTTCAGGGCTAGTATTAGACTTAGCGAACCCCGTATTTAAGATATCTCATATCCCTTGATTAACTTAAAGCTTCTGACTGCTTATGTTATTCAACTTCTTTTATCATTCCTGAGTAGTTTCATTCATTCCTTATTCATCATACCGGAACTTAATCCACTTGCAGGGTTTGGTATGATAATGAATTCCTCAGGGGATGTGATCAACCTGTTCTACCAGGATACAGTGCTCTGTTGCAATTGCACTAAGAGTCGTACTTGTTGTAGTTGTTTCCCAAGATACGGAGCTTATTGAGTTACGAATCCTCTGAACTCTCATCCATGGTAAGTCAAAGAAACAGTTACAACTATACACCCTTAGAGCTCAACTAGAGTTAAGGTTCATCTTAAGTCACCGAGGTCTCGATTCTTTCTACTTAAGTCAGAATATAAGAATACACCTCACCGTGATCCTGTCAGTACTCGCACGTGCTAGCATAGACAAATAGCCAAGACAAGCTACTTATGCAGCCTATGCTACAACCTAAACCGACAGTTATATCTAGATCTGTCTCGACTATGATACCCTTTTATATCTCTAGAGAAACCGGCAACTATGGTCTTTTGTGATCTACAACACACCATAAAGCCTATAACTTTGATATCATGGATAGATGTTTGATGCATGGATAACAATTCATACTTAATCAGATAAGAGATTGTAAGTGGTTATGGACAACACATGCATACAAGCTAAAAGGCCTGCTTTCTATTATACAAATCCATCAATCTCCCACTTATACTAAAGCAAAACTTTTAGTATATCATGTGACAAATATGCAAAGTGTCTATAATCTAGCATCTATTACTCATCTTTCTCCACTTATACTCAAAGTTTATTAGTGTGGGAGGCGCTCCAGTCCCATCCCTTCGACATGCCTGTCGAATACTTTAACTGGTAAGCTCTTTGTGAATGGATCTGCCAGAATATCCGCTGAAGGGATTTCGTTCACTTCTACTTATCCTCTTTCGACGATTGCTTGTTTGTCTTGTGAGTTCTATGTGCTTGCTTGTCTTGTGAGCTCTATGTTCCTTACAGTTTGCAACTGCTCCAGCATTATCACAATACAATGTGATACCTCTGGTCAAACTGGGAACTAGTTCTAGCTCATTCAGGAAGTTCAGGAGCCACACAGCCTCACAAGCAGCCACATATTCGGCCTCCATGGTAGAGTCTGCGATGCACTTCTGCTTCACACTCTTCCAAGTGATAGCTCCACCTCCCAAGGTAAACACATAGCCTGAGATAGATTTTCTCTCATCTCGATCAGCCTGGAAGTCTAAGTCCATATACCCTATCGGGATCAACTCATTGGACCGATATATAAGCACATGATCTCTAGTTCTCTTGAGATACTTCAAAATGTACTTGACCGCTGTCCAATGTCCCTGACCAGGGTTAGACTGATATCTTGCCACCATGCCAACCACATAGCAGATACCCGGTCTAGTACATAACATCGCATACATGAGACTCCCAACCGCGGAAGCATACGGTACGGTCTTCATGTCCTCTAATTCCTCTTGTGTCTTCGGACACATATCCTTGGATAGAGGAATGCCATGTCTGAAAGGAAGAAAACCCTTCTTGGTATTTTGCATGCTGAAACGGGCAATCACAGTATCTATATATGAAGCTTGGCTTAAGCCTAACATCCTCTTACGGCGATCTCTGATCACCTTGATCCCTAAGATGTAACCAGCTTCTCCCAAGTCTTTCATCTAAAACTGTTCAGACAACCAATCCTTTACGCCTGTCAACATGTTCACATTGTTGCCAATGAGAAGTATGTCGTCTACATACAGTACTAAGAATACCATGCTTCCATCCACACTGATCCTATAAACACAACTTTCGTTTAAGCACCGGACAAAACCGTAAGATTTATCACTCCATCAAAACGAATGTTCCAGGACCTGGATGCTCGCTTAAGTCCATATAAGGACTTCTTAAGCTTCCATACGACATGCTCCTGGCCATCCCTCACATAACCTTCTGGTTGACGCATATAAATGTCCCTACCTTTTTCAAGGTACCCGTTCAAGAACGCATTCTTGATGTCCATTTGCTAAACCTCTAGGTCTAAATGTGCCGCCATGGACAAGAGTATTCTGATGGACTTAAGAATGGCAACCGGCGAAAATGTCTCATCATAATCAATTCCCTCTTTCTGAGTGAATCCTTTCGCCACCAATCTAGCTTTGAAGGCTAAAACTTTCCCATCAGGTCCTCTTTTCCGCTTGTACACCCACTTGCGACCGATGGGTTTTGCCCCATCCGGCAGCTCCGCAAGGTTGTACACGTCCATGTTAACTATGGATTGTATCTCCGAATCCATAGAAACTCTCCAGGAATCTGCATCCTCGTCCTCCATTGCTTCCTTGTAAGTCCAGGGGTCGATCTCATCATATTCGATACCCGAGAGCAATTCAGTGGATTCTCCCATGAACATGAAACGGTCTGGTTGACGAACAACCCTCCCACTGCGACGAGGCAATGGTGGAGATACATTGTCGGATATAGGTGCAGTTATTTGTGGTATCTCTACTTGTACTCTCGGCTGTTCTGGAATACTGGCTGCTGTTGATGCTCGCAACTCTTCGAGCATTATTTCACTCCTTGTCCGGTGGTTATTAATTAAGTCCTCCTCTAGTTATCAGGCATTAGTGCTTACAATGACCTTCGAATCCTAAGGGCTATAGAAATAACCTCCTTTCGTTCCTTTTGGATATCCTACGAACAACCTAACCTTAGTATTAGACCTCAATTTGTCTGCCTCATTTGTCAGCACGTGTGCTGGACATCCCCAAACCCGAATATGACCCAAGCTGGGCTTGTGTCCTGTCCATAATTCGGAAGGAGTTTTAACCGCCGACTTTGATGGTACTAGATTGAGGAGATAACCTGTTGTTTCTAAAGCATATCCTCAGAATGAAATTGGCAAGGATGCATAACTCATCATTGATCTAACTGTATCCAAAAGAGTTCGATTCCGTCTCTCTGTTACACCATTTTGGTGGGAGTACCCGGCGTTTTCAACTGAGATGCAATCCCATTATCTAACACAAACTTTCGAAACTCAGTTCCGTGGTACTCGCCGCCTCTATCAGTACGAAGCGACTTGATAGTTCTACCTAACCTCTTCTCCACTTCTGCTTAGAAATCTTTGAACTTATCAAAGCATTCAGATTTCCTGTGGAGTAGGTAGATAAAACCGTATCTCGAGTAATCATCAATAAAAGTGACGAAATACTCGTAACCTCCTCGAGCTTGAACGGACATTGGTCCACAGAAGTCAGAATGAACCAACTCCAAGAGCTCTTGAGCTCGATAACCTATGGCCTTGAAAGGTTTGGTCACCATCTTTCCTTCCAAACACGATTCACATGTTGATAAAAGTTTTATTTGGAAATCCAAAACACCTTTCTTTACCAACCTTTGAATGCTCCTTTGGTTGATGTGACCCAATCTAAGGTGCCAAAGTAGAGTTTGGTTCATTTGAGATGGACTCTTTCTCTTTTTAGTATACAATGATGAAGAAGCATTATAAGAAGAAGAATCATTCATTGGACAATTAATAGTATAGAGAGACCGGGACAATGTGCTAGGAACTATAACCTCATTGTTTTCTTGATAGAAACACCACTATAAAAAACAACTGAATATCCGTGAACATAAAGTTTCGAAACAGAAATCAAGTTTCACCGAAAAGCAGGCACATATAAAACGTCTCTCAAAACTAAAACGGAATATCCAAAATCAAAATGAATATCTCCAACCGCGATAGCTGCAACTTTTGATGCATCGCCCATGGAGATGGTAATCTTATCATCACTCAACTCCCTAATTCGCAGAAAACACTGCAAGGTGTAACACATATGATCAATTGCTCCCGTTTCTACTACCCAAGCCCTGGGTAGAACATGCAGTTGAACATCTCTCAGTTACATATGGGCGTGACATACCATATTCTTCTTCATTTAAAGGGCAGTCAGCCTTCCAGTGTCGTATCTTGTTGCATCTGAAGCACTTGCCCTTCCCCTTTGGCTTTTCCTTGCCATCGGTAGGCTCAACACCTCTATCTTCTTCCAAGCTCTTGTTAACTTGCTAGTGTTTGAAACCTTCTTCCTTACTTTCATCTTTCGATGTCGTCTGAGTAGCAAACATAAGCACACAAGCTTCTTACCTTGCAAGTTCCATATCATCCGGTTTCTAGAAGATTTCCAGAAGTTCTAAGATATCTGCAATATCTGCCAAGTGAGAACACAAGGCATGCAACCCTGGCATCAGAGATTACTTGACTAATCTTAGTCGTATCGTTACTCTCATTCCACAACTTGTGTAACTCTCTATCTTCAAGCAATGATACTAGAGCTTTCAGATAAGGTGTAGTGAGTACAAACTTGTACTCTTCATCAACAAGGACAATATCGAGATTTATTCCTTCACTCCAAATAGTTGGAATCCGTGAGAGGACTCGAAGTGAGAATATTTATCAATGGGCCTAAAGTCATATTTGATGAAGTAATAAACACGTAGACACTCGTAAGAAAAGATCATACATCAATTCGTAACGGAAATTATTGTAACCTTTTGATAAACCAATAATTTCGAAACCTTCAATAGCTCAAACAGTGTGGATCGAAGCCACGTTCGTGTGGACGTTTACGCTCCCACTGTTCAACCAGATATCCATATCTTTAACTCTACTTATCTTGCCAACCTATCCTTATGGCAAATAGAACTAATAGTTGAACCTTAACCAGACCATATATTAGATAGAAAAGGGACTCCGTTGGGGAGTTGTATTCTAACTAATACCTAAGCTTATAACTACAATATTAGCTTAACTCGGAAAAAGCACTATCTTCCTTAAGCTATCTTTGTTCACAACCAACTCCAGAGAAAACCGTAGTTACTATTTCAAGCAAGCCATGTTAGTGTGGACGTTTGCTCGAAAAATTTCCCACTTCTCATTTTGGTTAGAACATTTTTGTTAAGAAACCCTAAATCTGGCGAACTCGTCCGGCATGATGCGCAAGCCACGTTCGTGTGGACGTTTACACACTCGCACCAAGACTTCACCTTAAGCCAATTGTGGAGGTCTTAACATTTTTATACCAAAATGTTTTTATTTGCTTAGTATTTTTCTTTAAAAAGGTTGCCGACATGCTAGATCACGTTGTCACATAATCCTAAGCATAATTTTCTAAACGCAGCAAATAAACCATGCTCGAAGAAAATTAAAAACATGCTTATCTTGACAATCCTAAAACATGCTCGACTAAGCGCAATTTATTCACCTTGACAGGCATGACATGCTATAATAATAAATAAATTGCATCTACAGCATGCTCGAAGAAAAACAAGATCAAAAATAAAAATAAAAACTCGCTTTTCGTGGTGTGACGACCCTGATAGATCCGGGTTGGAGATTCACAACAATTTAAGTGATTATTCATCAAGTTTCGAAAAGAGCATTCATGGATAAAGCGTTGAAGCAGTAAGGAGCGAGAAATTCATGCGGATGGAAAGATCATAACCAAGCATTTTGTATAAGGCGAGATATGCATAGCAACGGCGAATAATAGCTGAGCTACAAATAGGGAGTAAGGGGCATGTTTAGCCATAAACTAGCAAGATTCATGGAGTTTTGTATTCATATAGACAGATAATGAAAAAATGAGACAGAAAGAAGGAGAGAAACCAGGAGAATGAAACTCCGTTGAACCTCACTCCCTTTCGGCAATGAGGGTTTTACCTTAAACTTGGGATGAGGTATAAGAGAGAGAGATTCCCCGGTTTCAGGAGGAATGGATGGAGATGAGAGGAAGCTAGAGCTTCCTGGGAGAAGGCTTCGAACACCTTAGCTGCTTTAGCTTGGAAGAACTCGTAAGAGAGTATGGGAGTGAATGAAACAGTACGCTAAGGAGCGTGTTGTTCGTAGAGAATGATGTTGTGTTTAGGAGTGCGTTTTCTTAGTATTTATAGATGTGTGGAGGGTTGAAAAGTGGATATTTCTCCTATGGAAGGGATAAAAGAGGAATTTTCTTAATGACAAATTCCTTTTGTCATTAATACTGTGGTCCTCACTCTAGGAAAACTAGAGTCACGCCAATTACATGCTCCTGCAGACCCCTGGGTATTAGCAGGAGCATACTAAGGCCGAGGCGGCTTCTGTGAGCACTAGCTTCTGCACATGGGTTTTAACCCAAACTATAGTAACTGTCAGATCCCGCCTAGCTTTTGGACATATAACCTTGCAACTTCTGCACCAGCTAGGATCTGGCCAGATCTCGCTTACCCTTGTGCGAGGTTGGGCACCTGTAAGGTTACGAAAGATGCTTTTACTCCCTATTGAGGGAATGTCACGTGGCGAGGCCGATATTTCATCCCTATCAGCTACTCCCCCCCCTAGGTCCAGAAGTATGCTACATTAGCTTCTGGCAAGGTGTTAGTAGGGGAGAAGTTATATGAACATGCCTTAGTATTTTATAGCATGGGAAACAATGCGCCGTTTAGCCTTCCGAGAACAGAAAAATGAAAAGATTATGACTCCCTTTATATTTCACAGAAGATGATGCTTCTTTTTTTTTTTTTTTTTTTTTTTTTTTTTTTTTTAATGCGCGTGTAGGGGATAATTCCCGTTCTATGGAATTAATTAAGCCTCAGGGTGTTGAGAGAGGCACGCCTTTTCCTTTCCCTTTTCTAAGATTTATGAGTAGTAACTACTCACTTTTCTTTATATTCGTCGAACTTCCGGAAAGAGAAAACCCTTCCCCTTTCCTTTCAATTCCTCGGAGCTTTTCCTCTCTACTACATAGGTATTTCTCTGCATTTTGCCTTTCTCTTAGACTTTTCCACTATCATCCCTTTAGATGAACGCCATGAAGTCTTCCTCCTCTCGACGAGGTACTTCTGGACAGCAGGGTCATAACCGGTCCACTAGATCCGCTTCTGGATCTGAGGTGCAGAAGGGGGGCGCCGGGCATAAACCCAAGAAACAACTTCTTCCCCTAGAAAAATATGAATCCTCTTCTCTAGATAAGACATCTCTAGACGGGTTTATGAGAAAGGCGAAAATTTGGGGGATATTCTTTGAGAATCCCGGAGAAGGATGAGCGGCCTTCATCGCTGATTCCTCCTTTCAAAGCTTTTTGGTTCTTTCAATTGGGGGCTGGATTGCGTTTTCCAGTACCCAACTTCTTTTCTCGCATTGCTTTTTTGTACAATGCGCCTCTGAATCAATTAAACCCAGCCTCCATTCGTAAGGCCGCCTTTTTTCACATAATTGCTAGCATAGAGGGGGTGAAAGATACAACGTTCCTCTTCTTTCGTACCCATGAATTAAAACACAGGGATTCTCATCTTTATTTTTCTCCCAATGTTAAGTTTGCTGAGATATATGGCAAGTACGAATCCATAGATAAAGATTGGCACAAATGCTATTTAGTAGTTAGCCCTCCTCCTGGCGTTTCCTGGAATATTCCTGATATTGATCTATATAGGAATCTTGGTAAAGAGAAAACCTCCCGTTCCCTTCCTCAGAAATTATCTTCTTGGGAAGAAGAGATGATGGCTACACTTTTGAGTGAGTACCCCCCAGATCATACTATGCTTAGGCCTCTTG
Organism: Thymus mandschuricus; assembly: GCA_029379335.1. Classification (NCBI taxonomy): domain Eukaryota; kingdom Viridiplantae; phylum Streptophyta; class Magnoliopsida; order Lamiales; family Lamiaceae; genus Thymus; species Thymus mandschuricus. The sequence continues at coordinate 11,529,294 of CM057078.1, forward strand.
TAGAGAATGAAAGTACTCTTTCTCTCTTTGGTTTGAAACCCAGCGTTCCCTGGTCTCCATCAATGGGTAAAAATTTCCTTGATGTAATTGTTATGTTATGATCTTTTATATATTTTTCGTCAAGCCTATGAGCAATACTAATTCCCTCCATGCATGTAGGGATGGACGCTTCTAAACAGAATTTGAAGAATAAGGCATTTGTCAAACTTCAACGGATAGTTGCTGCAGCAAGCCAGAACAATGGAGCCCCAGGCTTGGTTGTAGAGGCTTCCAAAGCTGAGCGTGAAGCCTTTTCTTCTCCTACAGAAGGTTCCAAGGGCTTGTCTAAGCCCTCAAAAGGGGCAGATTCTCCCTCTTCTTCTCGTTTAAAAATGAAAACTCCTCGACAGGGGAAAAACAGAGTTCCTACTGTACCAGGGTCAATGATGGCTGCGGAGAACCCTGACTCCTTCTCTCCCTTCCCTGTTATTTCTCCTTCTGTGGAAGGTTTTACCTTTTCGCCCTCGAGTCAGGATCTGACAGGCATGGAGACCTCCCCTCCTCTCGACCATGATCTGGGGATCGTCTCGAAAGATCCTTCTTTCTCTTCTGATAAGAGGAAAGGGCCGCCTGCTTTCGCTCCCTTTGCTAAGAAAAGCAGGCATGAATCTGACTCGTCAATGCCCAGCTCTACCGCATGAGCCCTGGTCCTTTCAACCTCTGGCTCTTCTGCTTCCCGATCCCACGCCCTTTGCGAGCAGGATTCTCAGGTTCAGGCTTTGAGTCCTTTGGCTACATTTGCTAGTGTGAACCCCTATCTTCCTCAGAAGGAGGCTCAAACTTTTCAATCTTGTCTTTCTCCATCTTCTACTGGCTCTTTGGCCTTCATCCACTCCCTTCGTCGAAAAGGCTTGGACGTCCCCCCCTCTACCGTTCAGGGGAGGGGTGCCAGCGTTTCTTTCCCTGGGATGGTCAGTTCAATAGACGGGGGTTTAGCTGCTATGATCCTGGATAGCATTCCCCGTGAAGAAGATTGGCGATTGGCAGAAGCTCAACCTTCTGACTTCTTATTAAAGAGAGCTGCTAGTTTCGAGCTGCAGGTATATTATTGGGCTTACTTAATTTCTTCTCTTTTTTGGATAGGGGGAAATATTAACAGCATTCTTTATTAACTTTTCGTACTATTTTCAGGTTGCTAGCTGTAGGTCTATACTAGGCATTCGTGCCTTGGCTTATGACAATTTACATGCTCGTCACTCTCACATGGAGAAAGAAAAGAAGAAACTTCAGGCCGAAATGAGCCGCCTTCAAGAAGAAGCTCGTCAGCATGAGACTTTCAAAACCCTTCAAATTCAAAAAACGAAATTGGAGAAGGAGTTGTCTGAGTTAAAGAAAAGGGACCAAGATAGGGAATGCTATCTTCAGGCTCAGGAGAAAGAGATTTCTGAGCTCCGGGTTAGCTCTTCCTCTTATGCTCAACAAGCGGAGGATTTTTGCGAAGCTTTAAGGTCTTCAATCATGCAATTGGCAGGGGCGCATGATGCCCGCTTCGCAGAAATAGAACAGCTTAAGAGGCAGCATGAACAAGAGTTGGCCCGGGTGAGGACTTCTTCTCACGCTGAAGGTATAAGAAGCGGGTTGGAACAGGGACTTATCAGAGGCATGAGATGTTATCGATCCCAGCTTCTTCTTACTCCCTATGGGTAGGCTTTTCTTGATTACTTAGCTAACCATTTGCCCGAGGCCTATCTCCATTCCCCCGGCTTCTGGGTTAGGATGACCGAGCCTCTTTCCGAATGGGCCGCGAAATCTGTGTTTGAATGTTGTAAGATGCTGGGCATTCCTGAAAGAGCTACGTCCGTGAACTTAGGTCCCATCGTAGAGGCTTTTAGCAGGGCCCCTGAGACTCTTGCTCTTAATCGCCGGATCAATGACCAGAATCCCTGGTACCTTCGAGTGTTCCAGAAGGCAGCTCGCATTCTTCATCGACCTCATGATCATTTGGAGTCCTCGGCCCTTTGGAGTTATCCACGTATTCAAACCTACCTTCCAGATGCTGAAGTCCAGAGGTTATTGAAGAGAATTTTCGAAGAGGTATAGCTTTGTGGTCTTGGAACACTTCTCTCTTTTTCTTTTTCCTGATGGTGTTTAGAAAATAGTAATTTACTAGATCGCTTATTTTCATGAATTATCTTTGTATTATATTCTTTTTTATTCTTTTTAGGAGAAATATACTCCCGATTTACTTCCGCCTGCATGCGAGCTTCCTTTTGAGGCTTCGTCTTCCGAATCGTTCTCTGCCGACTCCTCAGACACGGAGTCTGATGTCGATACACACACCTTGGCTGATCAGGCTGCTTCCCTTAAGGGCCCTGGGAAAACTCCTTATGTTCCTCTTGTGGAAGCTCAAATGGAGGAAATAGCCGAGGCTCATATCCTTGCCTCCGAGGCTGGGCAGGCCAACGAGGAGTCGGTTGTCGTTCGTGATTCTCTTGTTGTTTCTCCCTCCCTTGTTGCTACTGTCCCCCCTTCCGAGGGTCCTGTGGAGCTTGTTCAAGGCGCTCCTTCTGATACCACTCAGGATGTGGTTACAGATCCCAGTCAAGAAGCTGGGGACTGCTTTGTGGCTAATCTGTTCAATTCTGATGCTACTGAGGCTTCTGCTCAAGACTAAAAATCTTTATTCATTTTGTCATTTATGTCGACCGATACTTTGAAACAGGCTTTTTCCGTTTCTAGTTTTTATTCTGATTTTTTGGATGATTAAGATGGACCTCAAGATCTGCTTTCTGCCTTTGTTGATACGGCTGTTATGGGTATTTAACCTCTCACCTTGTCTTTACTTACTGTCTTCATGTGCAATGTAGTATAAATATTGACACAGAGAAGGACAGGAAAAGCATTTTAAGATAATGGGATACAAATATTCCTATGAGGGGATACTCCCTACTCCCCCCCCCCCCCCCCCCCCCTAAGTGAGGTATAAGGAGTATGAGGAATTATACCTCATTTTGGGATGCTTTTCTCCGAATGCCCCTCCGCTATTAAGGGCTCAGTTGGATTCTTTCATATATTACGAGTTTAAGAAATAAATACTGCAAAAAAGGTATAATAAGTTTTCCAGGACGGCTTCATTGAAACGTGTCGTGTAGTCTCTCAAACTTTCGTTGACACCTTGTTTTATGGTCGTTAAATACAAGGAGTCTCGAGTGGTCCTTTTAGCGCTGACGAGCTGCTGTAGGAAAACATCTTTCCGATCCATGAAGGAGTGTATGGAGGCTTTTGGTAACTGCTTGAACCAATGTTGGGCAGTTTTTGACAGGGCTGTGAGGAACACTCGACACTTAACCCCTTCTGAATACTGATGAAGGAAACATGGGCTTTCAAACTCCATCAGGTGCTCTTCGGGGTCTCCTTTCTCCTGATATTCGCAAGAGATTGTTCTGGAATTGATTGGAATAGAATCAGTTTGGATGTCTATCGAGAATGGACTGTTCTCATCAATATATATAAGGAAAAGAGTTCTAATTTGCCTCTTCCACTCCTATTGTTTGAGGAAGGTTTTGGGTTTCCTCCTTCGTTGAGGTTGCGGACTCCTTTGTCACTCGCCTCTGTTTCTTTTGGAACCCTTTCTTTGGCCTGTTTTTGTTCCTTCAGTCTTTTGACCTCTTTTGCCAAGAGCTTCATCTGCTCTTGTTGTTGGGTCTATTTCTTGGCCCAGGCATTTTCAGTGTTTTCATGGAGATTTCCTTCAAGTTCTTCAGGACCTTCCTCATCTGGGGATTCCCAGTTAGTAGAAAATCCCTCCTCTTCTTCGGCCACTGTCGGAGGCAGCCTTGAGACTAGCTATTGAGTTATGCCTTAATGCATAGGTTTCTATTTATGCATTGCGGGAGTGCTCTTACCTCTTCCTCCTTCCTAGGTCTCGCCCAAGGGATCTATGTTCTGAGGGTTTGCTCTTAAGGTGTGAAGTCTTTTTTCAACAGCCCCTTCTACTACTCCTTCGATAAGGGCTTTCATTTGCTGAAGCATAGCTGAAGAAAACTGAGCCTCCATGTTGACACTAGCCTCTGTCAGCATAGTGCCTGTTCCTTTGTTTCCAATTATAGAATCTTCTGGATTCCCGGTGGCTTGACCAGCCTCCTTGGAAACAGCATCTGATGCGGCATTCATCCCTATAAGGATCAAGTATGCAAAGATTTAAGGACGCGTAGAGGATTAATTCCAGATGCTCTTTGAAAGAGACTTAAAATGTACGTAACTTGTTATTAGCAAGCTTTCTGCGTTTGAGCATTATTTATGGTGGCTTTAACATGTATAACTTATTTGTTATAAGACTCTTAAAGGGGGTGGCCCTTGCCAGTGTATGATGAAGGTCAGTAACGATTTGAAGATAGGAATCTAATTATGATAAAGGGCTTTGACACAGTTCCCTCCTCTTGACATGAGGCATCTGATCACATTAAATTTAGTTACGACACACTGCTGATTTAGCAGATCCTTTTATAACCGCCAACCATTTAAGGTGGCTCTGACAAGTGTGGTTTACTTAATATAAAGCTTTTCAAGGATGGCTTTTGCCGGAATGAAGCTGAGGTCGGTGGCGTCTGCCTTTACGAAACCTATTTTATTAGGTGGTTTGTTTTCCTAAGGCTTTCTTTATGAGGTCCCTGGAAGGGATCTGATCAGAAGAAGAGGTTATTAAGAATTTGTGCAGCATCTTATTTTATTAAGCTTAATACGAGATGCCTTGGCCATATAGGCCCTTCTTACATTTAGCGCCTATTTTATAGGACTTTCTTACAAGATATTCCCTGTTAGCCAAGGATCATGAGAGTGATATCCCTTATGGGGGATTTATGAGAGCATTACTTATCAAACCGAGCTTACTAGAATTGGGTCTATTTTGTAAAACTTACATAGGCACTGCTCATCGGATTAGACTTACGAAAGTAATATCCTCCTTAGAGGTTCATCAGGGCATTGTCTATAGAATAGAGTTTTTCGAGAATACCACCTATGAGGCGGGCTTTAGGTGAGATTTTGCCCACCGGAATGCAATGGGTAAAGTTTGTGGGGGTGATGCACATGAATGCCGCTTTTAGTGCAAGGCTTAGGGGTGCACTGTCCGTTCAATGGGACTTATAAGGAATTTTGTCTATCATATGAAGCTTATGAGCATGTTGCCTACTGAGTAGGGCTTAGGAAAGGTTCTGCCCATTGCATGGGCTTACGAAGGAGTTGCCTATTAGATAGGGCTTTGTGCTGGAATTGCCTATTAAATAGGGCTTACGATGATATTGCCTGTTAAACAGGGCTTTTTGAGAGGATTGCCTATTAAGTAGGGCTTATGAAGGGTTCTGCCCATGGTATGGGGCTTATGATGATGTTTCCTACTGTGTAGGGCTTTTTAAGAGGGTTGCCTATTAGATAGGGCTTATAAAGTGTTCTGCCCATTATATGGGGCTTACGATGATATTGCCTGTTAAACAGGGCTTTTTGAGAAGGTTCTGCCCGTTATACGGGGCTTATGAGAGAGTTGCCTGTTGGACAAGGCTTATGAGAAAAGGTTCTGCCCTTTGGACGGGGCTTACGAAGGAATTGCCTGTTAGACAGGGCTTCTGGGGGGAGGTTCTGCCTTCAGATGCGGGTTTCCTTCATTAAAGTGGATGGGGTAACCTTGGCATCTTTCAGCTCTCCATTTCTTAATGTTTTTATTATTGCATGGGTTTTGAAGTCATGGCGATTCAGGGGCATTCGACTAGCTTTAGTAGCGATGCTTATTCTGTAATCACCAATCCCTTGCAACTCATAGATGGATTTCATATTGAGCAGATAATAGACAGAATTGTATGCTCACCAAGTAGACAAGGTGAATCGAATGTGTTTTGAGATTGCTGCAGTTTGTGACCTGCTTTCCTTCATATCCTTCACAACCTTAAGATTTTGGCACAACAACAACGAATTAGCCATCACAGTTCGTGTCATGAAAGAGATATGGCCTCGAGATCGCTTCTAATCACTGGATTGATTTGTTATGATTAATGTAATTAAAACAAACTTGTGGTATATATACTAAAGTTTTCCGAGAATAGTATAAATCTCGCATTCACTACATATTCCTTCTGATGTATAGCTACCATTCTAGGCATTCATCGCAACAGAGTAAATGACAGGACAAATTTATGCACCTATCATCAGAATCAATTAGAGCTTCAAAGATAAACTGGGGATTAACATTCTGAGCCCATGGGTTTTAACAGTGCTTACAGATATCAACTCTTAATTCGCATTCACGGAAAGAAAATTAGTCTTTCAAACACAAGTTTCTTTTCAATCAAAAGGTTTATCACAATTTTTGCCTCAAAGAGAGCATAATCATAAAATCACATCACATTCAACAGCTCATAGCCGTGGAAAGCTTTAGCAAGTATCAAGCAGTGGTATGCACATTTGGGGTTTTTGCAGATTAAACAACAAACAGAGCATTCCCAATCAATATAACATCAGATTTCCTCATATTCTCCACATAAGGACATAATAAAGGGAAATCGCAAACAACATTATAACAACGAGCTGGAATTTTGCCAGAAAACAGGGGAAATCAACATCTCAACTCAAGTTTTCCCACAGACGGCGCCAGTTGATAGATCCGGGTTCGTTTCACTCTCATGGGCCCAGGAATTTAAAACCGGACCTAAATCGGCCCAAAAACGTGCGCTTGAGCCCGAACGCAGGAGGCAGCCCGTAGTGCGATCAGGCCGAGTTCGAAAACCCTAGGCCCGTCCGCGGGTTAGGGCACGAACAGCCAAGGCTGTCCGCGCCACGACAGGCCACCTCAGGCGTCGCCGCCGGCCACCTCCGCCTCCCCGGCGCCGATGCTGCTGCTGGTGGCCGTCTCTCACCAGTGGCACAGCCGGCCCTGGCGTTCCCGGAGTAGTCTGCGGTATTGAGCCCTATATAAGGTTCCGCCACGGAACTCCCGCCCTTACTGCCGTCGTTCCAGCCGCCGACGACATTCGCCGCGGCCGCCGCTACTAACGTTGATGTCGACAGTCTCCGTACTGCTGGACATCACCTCCGCCGCCGTCGTCTCCCACTGCAAAAACCCACGGCAGAAACCTTAGCAGGGTTCCGCCGCCGCCGCTGCTGCTACTCCGGAGAGCTACTGCTGCCGGCGACGCTCGCGGCCACGTTGGGTCCGTCGCCGGACTCCGTGGTCGCCGTCTCCAGCCTCCATGCAGTCCACGGCTACTGCCGTGGCGTTGGGCTCTAACTAGGGTTCCGCCGCGGCGCAGTTTACACCGTTCTGTGCTACCGCCACCCTGCCGCACCTCCTCAGCCCTTCTCCGGCGACGTTTGAACTCCAGCAACAAGCTGGAGTCACGTCGACTACCGGAAAAGGAGAGATGCCGATCTGGGCGACTCGCACATGCGTGTAAGGTGGCGCGTGAGCTACACGCGCCGCCGCATGCGGCGGTCGTCCAGCCGGTGTTCTCCTCGTTCTTCGTGTTCTTCGTCTCCTTACAAAAAATACAAAACGAAAAACAAATCTAATCTATGCCTATTCTAGATCGCACCATATTATCTCACGATCAAAATTTACATAATTTGCCAAAGCGGCACCCGAAAAATGCATACACCACAAAAGAGACATACAATCGATCACACATGCATAATAATCGACAATTAAACCGATAGAGCCGAAAAATTGATCCTGGGTTCTGATACCAACTGAAGGAACCGAATCGGTGAAGATCGATTCGTCCCCGAGGATCTATTTTGGTTATCTAAGTTGTCGAATAATCCTATCATGCTCCTATGAATTAAATGCAGAACATAGGGTGTTTAGATCGATTTACCTTAGGATTACAGAGAACTCGCGAATAGATCTTCTGATCTGTATCCTTGCTCGATTCTGATGTTGGATGGACAACGAACGTCGGAATCATCCACGGAAAGGGATCCGCCGTCGTTGATGCTCAACGCTGCCGCCGCCGACTTGTCTCTCTCAAACCCTAGCCTCCTTTTCTCATGGAATATTTAGAGTGCACTCGTAATTCCATAAACTTAGGTCAACGAGACCTTGAGGGAGTCTTTATAGGAGAGACCAAGTGAGACTTGGGTTTAAGTTGCATGTCGGGCCTGCAACTGATGGACTTAGGCGTCCATAAGCAGAATTGGCGCCCAACTGGGCCCAATTACATGACGGCCCAGTTATTCCTTATATAGTGGCATATTGAGCTTTTTGGGCCAGATCAGGGATCTACTAGCAGGTAAAATTGAGGCCTCCCAATGGCTAAATTCTCTATACTCGGACCAGAGTATAATTTAGTCCATAAGTACTAAAACATTCAACTAGAGTAATAGTACTGAATTACCTATTTTATCCCTGTTGAGTTCAGGGCTAGTATTAGACTTAGCGAACCCCGTATTTAAGATATCCCATATCCCTTGATTAACTTAAAACTTCTGACTGCTTATGTTATTCAACTTCTTTTATGATTCATGAGTAGTACCATTCATTCCTTATTCATCATACAGAACTTAATCCACCTGCAGGGTTTTGGTATGATAATCCTTAATGAATTCTTCAGGGGATGTGATCAACATGTTCTACCAGGATACGGTGGTCTGTTGCGGTTGCACTAAGAGTCGTACTAGTTGTAGTTGTTTCCCAAGATACGGAGCTTATTGAGTTACAGATCCTCTGAACTCTCGCCCATGGTAATTTAAAGAAACAAACTACAGCTATACACCCTTAGGACTCAACTAGAGTTAAGGTTCATCTTAAGTCACCGAGGTCTCGATTCTTTCTAATTAAGTCATAATAGAAGAATACGCCTCACTGTGATCCTGTCAGTACACGCACGTACTAGCATAGACAAATAGCCAAGACAAGCTACTTATGCAGCCTATGCTACAGCCTAAACCGACAGTTATATCCAGAACTGTCTCGAATGTGATTGATAGATCCGGGTTAGAGATCCACAACAATTTAGGGTATTGTTCATCATGTTTTGCAAAGAGCATTTATGGATAAAGTTTTAGAGCAGTAAAGAGCAAGAGATTCATGCGTGTATAGAGCTATAAATGAATATTGTGTACAGAGCACGATTTGCGTGGTGATAATAAATAATAGTTGAGCTATAAGTAGTGCGTAAAAGGCATGTTTAGCCACGAACCAGCAAGATTTACGAAGTTTTACACTCATATAAGCAGATTATGAAGAAATGGAACAGGAAAAAGGAGAGAAATAAGGAGAACGGAGCTCCATTGAGCCTCATTCCCTTTCGGCAATGAGGGTTTTACCTTAAGCTCAAGGTGATGTGTGTGAGAGAGAGATTCTTCCCGGCGTTGAGAGGAATGGACGGAGGTGAAGGGAAACTAGAGCTTCCCGGGAGAAGGTTTTGAACGCCTTGACTGCTTGAGCTCGGAGGAGCTCGTAAAAGAGAGTGTGGAATTGAATGGAACAGTACGCAGAGATGCGTGTTGTTCGTAGAGGGTGATGATGATATGATGTTGTGTGTGTTCACTCAGTATTTATATGTATGAGTAGGGTGAAAAGTGAGCATCCGTGTGAAGGAAGGACATAAAAGGAATTCCAACGGGGGCAAAGTATCCTCCGTCGTGAATGCAGTGGTCCTCACTCTATAGTACATAGAGTCACGCGGACCGTATGTTACGCAGAACCTCGAGCTTCTACTAAGCGCTTATAGGATCTGGTCAGATCCTCATGCCTCTGCAGATGCTTACAGATCCCACCTGGCTTATAAGAAGAGTTAGAACCTCACAGCTCCTACATGGCATACGATTCTTGATTGTGTTGAGCGTCTAGTGCTCGTGGAGTCTCTTTGATACACTGCGGTGTGGGCTAGCTGCTATTGATCTCTATTGAATATTAATTTCTCTTAATAACAATGATAAGGCTTATGTCGCCTAGAGCCTATCATTCCATTCCTTTTCAGCCAGATTTCTGTATTTATCGTGGCGCCTGGTATACTGTATAGCTTCTAGAAACTATATCCTAAGGTTAAGGAAGGTGCGCTTCTCCATTAATTTGGTTTATTCGTGGAATATGGCTGATATTAGTCCCTATCAGTGTTACCCTTTTATATCTCTAGAGAAACCGGCAACTATGGTCTTCTGTGATCTACAACAGACCGTAAAGCCTATAACTTTGAGAAAATGGATAGATGTTTGATGCACGGATAACAATTCATACTTAATCAGATAAGAGATTGTAAGTGGTTATGGACAACACATACATACAAGCTAAAAGGCCTGCTTTCTAGTATACAAATCCATCAGTTCATCTTTTCACCATGGAAAGAGGCATGTGAGAATTATTGATTTCAAGACCTTGCTAATTTTGATTAAGTTTACAAAGATTGCATAGCTGGCAAAGAAGCTAGAAGTAATTGTTACCAATCATGTGCATACACGATTTCAAATACATGAATTCAATGGAGTTTAACTGTTTTTATAGAAACGTGTATCATAGATAACTAGCATGTTAGAGGTCATAATGGCGGATAAAAAGTTTTCACGGTAAAAATGAATGCCACAAGCAATAATGTTCAGCAGTGGAGAAACGAGGACTTGACGGCAGAGGGAGTGTGGTCGTTTAAGTATGTGTACGCGCGTGCATGCTTGTGTGTGTGTGTGTGTGAGAGAGAGAGTGAGAGAGAGAGAGATAAAGAGAGAGAGAGGGTTGCAAGGGGGGGGGGGGGGGGGGTGGATGGAATTAGGTTCATTTGTTCATATAATTTTTTTGTTAAATTAATTCCACGAAGGGTAAGTTGGAGAATTAATATAAAAAGTAGTCAATATTTTGTTTTTTTATACAATTGGCTATTATTTTGATTTAAAATAGTAAAGTGGCCACTTTTTCATACTTCCTGTTAGATCTGGGCCAAAGATTAACAACAATTATAAAATTATTAACCATACTCATAGATTTCAACAAGATATACAAGTACAAATAATCATAAATAGCAATATGAAGAAAGCCAATGCGAGGCATCGGTCTTAGCAGCTCCGCTTCCATGAAGCACCTCTTTTCCATGAAAAATGGGATCAAGATAGAGGTAAAATGTAAAGCGTCAAACTATTGATCCAACCGAATTTATGAAGAACAGGGCTTTTCCAGGAAGAAGAACGGGGACAGAGTAGGAAACGCAAGGCGCCCTTGTACTCGTCCTCGTTTTGTGACAGGGAAATACCTTCAAATTCCGTCGTCGTGGCCTGCAAAACAGAACGGAGGAACAAAGGGGAAGGTTCCTCCGGGAAGGACCTCCGATGCTCAAGTCAGTATGCGTATAAAAAACTCTAAGGAGAGTGTGAATGAAACAGTGTAAAAAAAATGTAGAACTCGTACTCGAAATGGTGAAATCACTCTCTATTTATAGGTGTAGAAAGGGGTAAAAAGAGTGAATGTACCTGTACGGGGAGGACAGAAAAGGAATTTTTCGGGGGACAAGATTTCCTCTGTCATTAATTTAGTGATCCTCACCCTAAGGTACGTAGAGTCATGTGGATTACATGTTATGCAGATGCCTGGGCATGGGCAGATGCCAAAGGGTCTGGTGACAGCTTCTACACGGGATGGATCTGTACAGATCCTTAAGGCTTCTGCACTAAGCACAGCATCTGTACCGAGGGCAACACTCAAAGTCTCGGATACACAGATCCGGTTAGTATTCCAGGAGGCCATGTGGCAAGGTTGATATTAGTCCCTATCAGCTACTCCCCCCCATGTCCAGAAGCGAGTGCCCTTAGCTTCTGCTAGACGCTCTGGCGGGAAATGGTCTCTTCGCTGACACCATAAATGTCTTGTCGCGTGGAAAAATGGTGTGTTAGTTAATTTCTTGAGGGCAAGGAGGCGTAAAGATTCCCTCTCTCATCATTACCTCTTTTTCGTAAGGTTGGAACACGGGAAAGTTAATTTTTCTTTAGGGCCACTCTTTACAACATTGTTCTTTACGAGCGTGTGAAACCACGCGATGACCTTTTTGCAGGTTCATTAATGGTGGCAGGACAACGTTGAGTAGTAGATGGGACATACCCCGTTCTTATCTTCCCGACTTTTCTCCTTCCTTCCCCCTTTTCTAGGAGAGGTTTCATAACTTCCTCATTTTGTTCTTCTTCTCTCCCACTCCCCACGTTGTTCCAAAGAGAAAAGAATTGTGCTTTCATCTCTCTGGTTTTCCTCGCACTTTAAAAGACTATCTGCTTCCCCTTCTCCCAAGGATAAACAGGTATTCTTCTCGTTACACCGCCGCTTTCTCCTATTTTTCTATGAATCATATTCTGGTGATTGGAAGTTAGACAACTCTTTTCTTTTTCTTATTATTTTCTTCTGTATTTCCTTGAGGGGAAAACTAATGGGTTTAATATCTTCAACTACACGCTTAGTTTCTTAAGGAAACAAAGTAGGGATTTCAGCATGAACCGAATAATTTATTGTTGCTGAGATTTGTGTATGGGATTTGTTCGGGTTTGTCCGATGATGTTGCGTGTTGCTATCTTCCATAGTACTTCCTACTAATATCTCTAAAAGAGAGAATTTTTATTCTCCTTTTTGTTCTTCTCTATCATCTATCTTCACTCCCTATTGCTTTGCAATCATGGATTCAACCAAACAGAGCTTGGGGCAGAAAGCTAGTGCAAAGTTGTTACGCAAAATAGAACAGGCAAAGACTGGTAATCCTGACCCTGTTCCTTCTCCTAGTGGTACTTCCACTCAAGCAATTGTGGCGCTCGGGAATCTCGAGCTTCTCCGGGAGGGTCCCCAGGAAATAGCAACTACCGGGCCACGCTTGAAGCCCTATTCTCCAGACCCAACTGCTGATATCCAGTTGAAGGAGGTTAATAGGTCTTTCTCTCCACTGTCTGCTTCTAATCAGACGACTTCATTCCTCCCGACTTCCCCCAAGTCCACTTTGCCAGCCTTTATTGATGTGGATACTTATGTTCCTTTTTTCGTCTGTCTCGAACTTCCTTCCAAGGAAGTTTCCCCTTCCTTCAAGAGGAAGAGTGACTTCCTCCCTTCCGCTATCATGAAGAAGGGTAAGGCCCAAATGAATCCTACTAGTGTTCAGGCATTGGCCCTTGATCAGTTACAAGAACGTCTATCCCAGTCCGAGATGAGTAAAGAGCAACTCCAGCCTATGGTTTACCGCCTCCAGGAGTACTTGCAGGACAGGGAGAAGCATTGTGCTGTCCTTGGACAGCGCATGTCTTCTCTCTCTGAGCGGGGTGGGGGAGCTAGAGAAGGCTCTGCAGGCTTCCTCGGATCGCATGATGCAGGTGCAGGGGGTTTATGCAGCCTAAACGGAGCAACTAGTTACATCTTCATAAGTAGGAGTTGGAGCGCTCACAGGCCTCTTCCTACAATCAAGGAAGGAGAATTGGCTTAGACCAGGGCACTTCTTCGGGAATCCAAGACTGCAAGTCTCATCTGCTGATGACTCCCTATGGCCAAGCATTTTTGGATTCTCTGGTAAAACATCTGCCGGAGGCGTATCTCCACACGCCTGACTTCTGGCTTCGGATGGTCGAGCCTCTTACTGAATGGGCTGCACCGGCAATCCTTGAGTGCTGCCAACAACTGGGTCTTCCTGAGCGGGCCGCCGCCATCAATGTGGGGCCTATAGTAAGAATGTTTGAAACGGAGCCTGAGACTCTTAGGAGGGACCGTTTCTTATCCGCTAAGGATCCTTGGTTTATGCCAGTGCTGAAAGAAGCATCTCATATCCTCCGTCAGCCTCTTAAATCCCTAGGAGACCTTCCTGCTTGGGGTGCTCCCTTGTTTCCTCTTTTCCCTCCTAATGCCAGGGTGATGAGGTCTATGCAAAAGGTTTTTCGCGAGGTAAGCTTTTTCCTTTTTTTTTTTTTTTCTTTTTTTTTTTTTTTGAATTTTACGAATGGATTCTTCATCTGCCTCTACTATTACTTGCAGTAAGGTTTTTCTGTTGTTTTTTTTTTTTAAGAGAGAAGAACGCCCTGAGCTCATCTGGAAGTAGGCAACAAGCTTCCTCTGCACCTATCCTGGTTGAGGCGGTGGATAGTTCCCAAGGGGCAGATGCTTTAATGGCCGCAATGCATCAAACCAAGGATAATCCTATCACGTGCTCTGCAATGACTTCTACCCCTTCCGAGATCAGGCTTCATCCCCTCTTTCCCAGAGCTCTGAAGATCCAGTTCCTGACTCAGATCCTTCTTTTTGATCTCTAATTATGCTACATTTGGCTTGGTGTCTTAAAACAATTTCTCTTTTATGTTTTTGGTGGGCTGTTTGTTTTATAACCCTGGAATCGTGCTGGTGAGGTACAAAACAATGTTGTTTATGTTTGCTTTTTTGGTCAGGTGCTTTTTAAGGCCTTGCATCTAACAGGTTTCTATTTCCTCTTTGGATTATTAAACAATCTTGTTCCAATCTTTCTTGTTGTTCATTCGGTATACTCGACTTCTGAGTGTTTTCTTCATGATAAAACATTCTATGAAGATGAGATACAGGATATGGGGGGGGGGGGGGGGGGGGGGGGATCAGAGATTCAACAGAAATTATAACTCACTTTGTAGCTATTAAACAGGTGCTCACTAAAGGACTTTTACTTTTCGAAAGGGATAGTTTATATATTATTTTATTTTAATATTCTTTACCAGGACAATGTCTTTCCCATTAGGCCTTTTGGCTTTATAGGCTGATGGCACAATGTTTATCTTACCATCACCATAAGGGTTATGACATTTACTGGTTGGGTCTTAGCAGTTATCCTTATCTTTCAATCAAGTTTGCCTAAATTTCATTGCTTATTTAACTTCTTAATATGCTGGGTCTGTCTAATCACTTTTTCAAGGGTTCATCAATTTTGATCATCATTACTTGACGTAAAGGATATAACCTTAATTTTCGCCCTGGTTTTTATTTTGTGCCTTTTAGCCATCAAAGGCCCCTCGCCATTTTCCTGCTAAAGCATTTTAAAATAATGAGATATAGATAATGGGGTATAGGGTATCCCCTAATCCCCCCCCCCCCCAAGTGAGATATAAGAAATCGAAGGAATTATATCTCGTTCGCGATATTATCTGCAAAGCTACCACTTTTAAAACAAGATACTCCCTCTGTCCCATGGCAATTGTCCACAAGGGAAATGACACAATAACCAAGGCTTTAAGAGATAGTGGCGTTAATATTATATTAGTTGTGAGAATAAAACTTTTCCACTATAAGTAAGTGGACAATTAAATGGGAAATCCCAATATAGAAACATGGACAATTGCCATGGGATGGAGGGAGTACATAGTTTGTTTTCCCTGCATATGGACTAGGATAAAAAGTAAATGTGGATAGAGGCCATGACTAGCCCAATTCTTTCTCTTCCCTTGAAAGGTGATGCTTAACTCTTCATGGTTCCGGGAATGCTTCCCTTTCCTCTTCTCGTGACTTTCTTCATACATGCACTAGTTGAGGTGTCAGCTATACTCCAAACTTCCGTCATCATTTTGGCGGTCAGGATTTTCTAGTTCCCTTTTGTGATTGGGGGATGAGGCGCGCCAGCCTTTTCGACCTCAAATCCCTTCTTTGCATTTTAGCTATTCCCTATTTAAGCTTGTGCAGCATCTGAGCTTCGAGGCCTGTGCCTTCCTCAGATCTGCCCTCTCTGTCATCCTGTTTGATGAACCATTTGTTCAATTTTTTGATTAGCATGGGCCTTACCAAAAAGTTGATATTTGGATCAAATGTTGCTATCACATCTTAGTGTTGTTTTCTTAGGGGCCTGTTATCCCTCGATTCCATATCCACTAGGATGATCCCTTCTTTCTCTTCGAGGTTGCCTTTTACGATCATCAACTGCTCCATTGAGGTAGGCGAATTTTGTTTCCCTTCCATAGTATTTGTATATTTAGGCTTCTTTCCTTTGGGCTTGGCCTCAGGATCTGGGTCAGAGGGTTCTGTCGTTGGTCTTTTCTTGGCATCTCCCATCTGTACAGATTGGATATAGCATCTGCGTGACACCATCTAATCCCCAGACACTTGGCCTACTTGACTTCCTACTGGAAACTTCATCATTAAATGAGGGGTGGACACTACGGCTTGGAAGAGATTTAAAGTCGTCCTTCCCAGGATGATGTTGTAAGAGGATTCTTGCCTTACCACTAAGAAGGTGATTGGCTTCGATATTCGCACTGGCCCTTCCCCTAAGGTGAGCATCAAGACAATGGAGCCCAAAGACATCACTGGGTCTCCCGAAAAACCATGTAGGGCGGTAACCACACCTTCCATAGGCTTCTGTAGGTTCATCTGATTAAAACAACTTTCAAAAATGACATTAATTGCGGCCCCAGTGTCCACGAACACCCTTTGGACCTTATACCTCTCTAGTTCCACTGTGATGACTAGTGCGTCGTCGTGCGGGTATATCACACCCCGATTATCCTCAACGTTAAATGATATCTCAGGCATGGGGAGGCCTTTCTCTACCTTTAAGACTTCATGCCTTTCGTGCATGTGCAATTCTCTTAGGGATGCCTTTCGGCTTCTGTAGGAATCTCCCACGGCAGGACCCCCTTATATCATTTTGATAACGCCTTTGGGTTCTGGGATTCCTCCAGCCTCAGGTGCTTTGTCATCAGCTTCTTTGCGCTTCTTATTCTGTCCTAATTCTCTTCTAACATATTCCAAGAGCTCTCCTTCTTGAATAAGCTTTTCGATAGCTATCTTCAGATTTCTGCAATTGTTGGTCATGTGACCAAAGTTATTATGGAACTTGCAGAATTTATCAGAGGGTGGGTTTCTAGGCAGGTGCCTATGTCCCATAGGGATCTGAACTCCTGGTTTTCTCATACCCACTTCCAGCAAATCGACAGGCTGTTTGTTGAGAGGGTAAAGGACCTTAAGAATTGTTCATTTTTATCAGCTCTTCTGGCATCTGGAGCAGGCCTTTTCTTTTCCTCGGGCCTCTTTTCATTTTGAGAAGCGAGTTCAGCCCTTTTGTTGCTCATAGCTTCTTCCATATGAATATATTTTTGTACTCTCGTAAGCAGCTCCTCAAAAGAAGTAGCTTCCTTTTTTATAAGAGAGGCGAATAATTGTCTTGGCCTCAAGCCATCTACGCAGGCGTGCACATTCAACTTCGGCTCTACCCCCGGTATTTCCAAGACAGCCTCATTGAAGCGAGTCATGTAGTCTCTCAGACTTTCATTGATACCCTATTTGATCGTTGTCAGATGTAAGGAGCTCCTGGTAGTCCTTTTGGTGCTGACAAATTGTTGCAGGAAAACTTCCCTCAGATCCTGAAAGGAGTGGATTGAGGATTTTGGCAGTTGTTTGAACCGGTGCTGGGTAGTCCCAGACAGAGTGGTTAGGAATACTCTGCATTTAACTCCCTCAGAATATTGATGTAAGAGGCATCTCTCAAATTTCATTAGGTGCTTCTCCAGGTCACCTTTTCCTTGGTATTCACAAGAAATCGTCTGGATGTTCCCTGGAATGGGATCTGTTTGGATGTCAGCCAAGAAAAGGTTGTTTTCATCGATGTAAGCATGAGATAACTCTGGTTTGTATCCTCTGCCCTTTTGGGTTATGAAGTGTTTCAGGCTTTTACCCCCATCAGAGATATGAATTTCTCCTTCATTTACTTTTGCCTCTTCCGAGGCCCCTTCCGGGATTTGCTTCTGTTTTTTGAGCTTCTCTAGCTCTTCCGCCAGAAGCTTCATTTACTCCTTCTGTTGGGCACACTTTCTGGCCCATGCGTCGGTCGTGCCTTCCCTGAGGTCATCTCCGCTTTCTTTAGGATCTTCGTCCTCTGGGGATTCCCAATCAGTGAGTGTTGGGAATTGTTAAGGATATAACATGTTAAGGGGGAACTCAAATGGGACACTTGAAAATTAAAATGTATGTTTTGATTTGATCCCAAAACCCCTAAATATCCTATTCCCAAGCGACCCTAATTGATGTAGAATAGGTTAGAATTCTTCTAAGCCTATATTGTTAGGATGGCTCTTTATTTTGCTTTAGTCACTTAGGTTTTAGACTGCAGGAATTTCAAGTGAAGGCCACTCGCTTGAGTGTGTTTTCCAAGCGAAGCAAGTCTAGCGAGCCGAAGCGAAGCGTGCCGAAGAATAGCGAAGCGAAGCAAGCGCTACAGTAGAATCGAAGTGAGTCTACTAAAGCGAAGCGAAGCGAGTGCTACAACAAAAGTCAAAGCGGGTCAAAGGTTTACTTAAATTATACTCGAAAATTTTATTTCCAAAGTATACGCTACAAGTATGACCCGAAGCAACTCATTTGAAGCGGACGCTTCAATTCAAAAGCGAAGTGAGCTCCTACCTAACAGACAGCGACAGCTCAATTCCCGCTCCAAATTCGAACTCCAGTCAACTGAAGATCGCCGCATTAATTGCAAGATCTCCACTTGTCGAATGAAGAGAGGAGCAACGGAGTTGACTGCCAGGCCGACAAGGGCGCCGCAACAGTACTGGATCACTCCAGTTACTGTTACACTTGGAACTTAGCCGTTTTCGGCAAAGGGACAAATCTGCGCGTCTGAAAAGCAGCAGGCCTGTGCAAGTACTGTCGAGAGGAGGAGGGACAAAGCCACCAACCAAGCAACGGCTCCTGCCCAACCCTCAGCCTATAAATAGTGAAGGATCAAGACAGAGAAGAGTAGAACACTGCTTGAGCATTCAGCGCATACTGCAAACAAACACTCCCAGCTTTCAGCATCCTTCGAGTCTTTGTTTCAAGTGTTCTCCGAGCTTCTGTTTCATTGAAGCTCGTCTCCGCAACCTTCACACTTAGAAATCTAAGCCCAATCCATATCCAAGCTTAGAGAAGAACTCTAGCCTACTTTGCACTCGTTGTAAAGAGTTCTTCATTAGTGTGTTCGTTGAAAAACCAAAAACCCTAACCCTAAGTTCTGTCTGTTAGGTTTTGTGTTCGTCGAAAGGTTGTTTCGATCCAAGGCTCTACTTTCCTCGATAGTAGAAGCCTCAATCATAGAGTCTAGATCCAAGCTAGCACAGTCCTCGATTGTGTGAAGCTCGATCGAAGCTAGGTTTGAGTGGAGAGCCTGTAATCTCCCAGTTTCGGACTGAAGCAAGTGAAGCTTAAGTCCAGTCTAGGTTTTGTGGTGAACCCGTAATCACCCAGTTGTTGTCGTCAGATCCAAGCAAGTGAAGCTCGATCTTAACTTTGGTTTTTGAGGAGCCTGCAAGTCCTCAAGGTTCTTGAGTGAAGAGAATCAGTTGCCTCGTGCAACAAAGTGGACGTAGGTGTTTTATCACCGAACCACTCTAAATCTCTATGTCATATCTCTAAACCCTAATCTCTTTATTTGTTTACTATTTTGATTATTCATTAGCACAAGCATCGTAAATAACTTAAACTAAATTTTCAAATACTTAGGAAAGATTAGCACACCGAATTCTGCATCTCGAGTAAAGCCTCACTCTTGATCAAGCTCTTGCTTAAGTCAAGAGATTTGCTAACTCTGTAGATCTAGCTCTCGGCTAGGTCTTAGTATCTGTAGCGGGCGCTTTACTTGTCACTCTGAGTTATTGGAAAAAGAAGTTGAAAAACTTCAAAACACGTATTCCCCCCCCCCCCCCCTTCTACGTGTTTTTCCTCTTACAAACCGGGACCAACAAGTGGTATCAGAGCAGCGGTTCTTTCGAGCCTCTGCTTTGCATACCTGAAGCGAGTCCCCTCTCGCTTCACATTGTCTCACTGAACCGGATCCAGATTTTTCCTAAGTGCATAAAACCCTCACTCACGCATACTGCATTGCTACTGATAGTTTACCATGTCTATCTACAGTGCATCGAATCTTCCGCAGTTCTCTATAGAAGGTTACGAAACTTGGAGCTTTCGTGTTGAGAGTTTCCTATGTTCTATCCACGACAGAATGTGGGAGGTCATAGAGGATGGACCGATCGAGATCATGAAAGCAATCTCTGTGAACGTTCCAGCCGCTGAAGGCGGTGCAACCCATGTCAGACTGGAGTATGTTGAGAAGGAGAAGGACGATTATTCTTCCAATGACTTCAAGATCGCTAATCTAGACCGTATAGCTCGCCACACGATGCAGAGCACGGTGTTAGATGCCTATCTTTGTAGGATTAGGAAGTGCATGACTACGAAGGAAATGTGGAAGACTCTAGCCCTAATTTCCCAAGGCACTGAAAAGATCAAGGAAAACAAGCTTGCCGTACTGATGCGGGAATTTGAAAGCCTTACCATGAAGTCTGGAGAATCGATCGACGCCTTCGAGCTAAGAGTTACCAACATAATCGCTACTCTCATCTCACTAGGAAAAGAGTTCACGGACAAGGAAGTGAATCTCAAGATCGTTCGAGCCCTCACACGAAAGTGGCAAACCATGAAGGAGTTGTATCTGGAAACCAAGGATCTGTCCAAGTTCACACCAGAGATTCTATTCTCCGAACTCAAGGATCATGAGTTCGACCTTAATCGAATGAGTCTTGACGACGAAGATAAAGGCCCTGGGACATCCAAGGGGGTCACTTTCAAAGCTATAGAAGCTCCAAGCAACCATACGCTTGCAAAGATGTCAAGGGAGGAACTGGAAGAGCACTGCGCGTTTCTATCAAAGAACTTCAACAAAATAAATTCTCGTGTGGGAAAGTACAAGAGGTTTTACAAGCAGTACAAGGGAAAAAGCACCGATGCTCGTGATAGCAAAGGGAAGACAGAAGAGACATCTAAGCCGATCCCCAGAGACATGATGGATATGGAGTGTTATCACTGCCACAAGATGGGCCACTACAAATCTGACTGCCCTAAGCTCAGTACCAAGGAGCGTGATGAACTGAAGGCAAAGAGAGAAGGTTCCCGGAGAGCGCTAGTCGCCAACGAGACACCAGTCGCTTCAAATGAGGAAGTTACAAGCGACTCGGACGCATTCACTGATCCCAACTCCAGCGAGGGAGAGGATCTTGGATTGATGGCGCTCACCGATGAAGATACGGGAGAGGTATTCTTCTACCCTTCAACCAGTTCAATTACACTATCACACACTCACGAAGAGGAAGTTCATTCCTCGACATGGAGTGAGTTGCTTAACAAGCACTCTAAATTGTTAAGCGACCACAAAATGTTGAAACAAGTTATGTCTAATAGCGAGAGAGAGAACCGAAAGCTAGCCACTGAACTTGATACAGTCAAGATTAACTTAAGGGCTATGACTAGTAAGTTCGAGGATCTCTTCGCCAGGCATAAAAGCTTGGAAGGAAGGTATGAAACCCAATCCAACCTAGTGGCCAACTTGAACAAAGCCTCATTCGCTAGGCAAGCATTAGAGAGCTCGCTTCTACCTTTCTGTAGGAAGGGAGGCCTTGGATATGAGGGTGGACCTTCCAAGCCTACAGTCTTTGTTGGTGCTTCTAACAAAACACCATCAGTTCCTTTGGATGTGCCCACTGCCTCCAAAGCAACCACTAACAAAGACAAGGACAAAGCGTTTGAGAACCCTAAGAGGAAACCAATGAAGATGTCTATATCTTCAAAGGAAGAATCTATGGGTAAGCCTAAATCAACAGTCCCTAGCACTCACAATGCTAAAACTTACCAATCAAAGGTGATAGGGATTAATATCAGCTGTAATGCCCAAATAACCTGAGTTGATAAGAACATGTACTCTCCTCAATTCTGGAGCTATGGCATACTAGAAGCCGCGGTGAACGTAGAAATCTTATCAAGAAGAAATGGAATGATAAGCTCTGGGTGAAACAAGCTTTACCATCATTATTATCAAGATTATTTGATAATAATCTTAATAGGAGTCAATGGAGGTTGTTCTGTATATGAATTATGTCATCAAAGAGATTTCATGAGCATTAAATGCTCAGCATAATCAAGAACCGTATTCCCTGTAGAAGCCGTGGGATTTTGGCAATTCCCAGAAGCCCTATAAGATCCGTAAGCATCTGCAAAGCTAAGAGGATCTGATCAGATCCCATAAATTTGCAGCAAAGCTCAAGGTTCTGCGTAGCATACGATCCGCGTGACTCTACTCACTATAGAGTGAGGACCACCACATTCATGACGAAGGATACTTTGTCTTCGTCGGAATTCCCTTTTCTGTCCTTCCTTCGCACGAATGCTCACTTTTTACCCTCTTTACACCTATAAATACTAAGTGAACACACATTCACTCTCTTACGAAAAAACACGCTCCTTAGCGTACTGTTCCATCCAACTCCGTACTCTCTCTCTCGAGCTCCTCCGAGCTCAGGCAAGCCAAGGCGGGCCAAACCTTCTCCCGGGAAGGCGGAATTCACTTTCACATCCCTCTATTCTTCTCGACGCAGGGAGGAACCTCTTTCTTACACACACTACCTTGAACTTAAGGTAAAACCCTCATCACGAAAAGAGGAATGAGACTCAACGGAGCTCCTTGCCCCTCGTTTCTCCCCTTCTCCTACCTTGTTTCTTCATTACCTACTTATATGAGTTTAAAGCTCCATGAATCTCTTTCTCTTTACTGCTTTAACGCTTTACCCATGAATGCTCTTTGTAAAACATGAGGAATGATCTCTTAAATTGTTGTGGATCTCTAACCCGGATCTATCAACTGGCGCCGTCTGTGGGAAAACTATTGAGTCTAAGATGTCGATTTCCCCTGTTTTTTATGCGAAATTCCAACTCATTGGTGTAATATTGTTTGCGATTTCCTTTTATTCTGTCCTCATGTTGAGAATATGAGAAAATCTGATGTTATATTGGTTGGGTATGCTCTGTTTGTTGTTTAATCTGCAAAAACCTCAAATGTGCACACCACCGCTTAATATTTGCTAAAGCTTTCCACGGCCGTGTGCCGTTGAATGTAAGGTGATTTTATAATTATGCTCTCTTTGAGGTGGAAATCGTGATAAACCTGGTGATTGAAAGGAAACTTGTGTTTGAGAGGTTAATCTCCTCTCCTTAAATGTGAATTAAACACTGATATCTGTAAGCACTGTCAATACCCGTGTTTTCAAGGGGCCAATCCCCTGTTTATCTTCGAAGTTCTAGTTGATTCTGATGATATGCGCATAAACTTGCCTTTTCATTTGCCCTGTTGTGATGATCATTTAGAATAGCGGCTATCTAATAGAAGAAATATGTATTGAACGCAAGATTTATACTATTCCTGGAGAATTTTAGCATGTATACCATGAATTTGTGACAGCTATACCACTTGTAATTCATGAATTCAACGATTGGAAGCAATCTCAAGGCCTCATCTCTCTCATGACATGAATTGTGATGGCTAATCTTTTGTTGTTTTGTCAAAAACTTAAGGTTGTGAGGGATCTAGAGAAAAGAAGGATCGCAAGCCACAACAATTCCAAAATACGTTCGCGTCACCTTGTATACTTGGTGAGCATACAATTCTGCCTGTTATATGCTCAATATGAAACCCATTCATAAGATGCAAAGGTCTGGTGATTACGAAATAAGCATCCCCACTAAAGCTAGGCGAATGCTCTTGAATTGCCATGACCCTAAAACCCATGAAGTAATAAAAACATTAAAGAAAACGGAGAGTCGAAGGATGCTAGGGCTACCCCATTCATGTTGATGAAGGGAGCCCGCATCTGGAAGCAGAACCTCCTTTCAGAAGCCCTGTCTAACAGGCAACTCCCTCGTAAGCCCCGAATAACGGGCAGAGCCTTCTCTTAGAATCCCTGTCTAATAGGCAACTCCCTTGTAAGCCCGAATAACGGGCAAAGCCTTCTCTCAGAAGCCCTGTCTAACAGGCAACTCCCTCGTAAGCCCCGAATAACGGGCAGAACCTCCTCTCAGAAGCCCTGTTTAATAGGCAACCCTCTCGTAAGCCCCGTATAACGGGCAGAACCCTTTCTCATAAGCCCTGTCTAACAGGCAATACTCCCAAAAGCCCTACTACCTAGTAGGCAATACCCTCGTACGCCCCATTTAATGGGCAGAACCCTCAAAAGCCCTACACAGTAGGCAACATCATCGTAAGCCCCATATAATGGGCAGAACCTGTCACAAGCCCTATTTAATAGGCAATCCTCCTTAAAAAGCCCTGTTTAACAGGCAACATCATCGTAAGCCCCATATAATGGGCAGAACCTGTCACAAGCCCTATTTAATAGGCAATCCTCCTTAAAAAGCCCTGTTTAACAGGCAACATCATCATAAGCCCCATATAATGGGCAGAACACCTTACAAGCCCTACTTGCTAGGCAACCCTTTCACGAAGCCCTATCTAATAGGCACGTCTTTTGTAAGCCTGATAGGGTGTATTTTTACCCTATTATCTAAGTGTTTAATTATCGTTTTCTTGTTGTATTTTGATAGTTTAGCTCATGTTTTGTATTGTTTATGTTATTTCGAGCTAGATTACGCTTTTGGGTTGTTTTGAGTGTTTTTAGGGCTTTTTAGTCGAGAAAACCCAAGACAAGACAAGAGACGACGAAACCAAGGAAGAGATGAAGTATTGATCCCAAGTTCTGACTTTTCATGATTTTTTGGAAGAGTTATTCTGGATAAGTGGAACATAGCATTGAAGAGGGGTTCGATAGGAGCACGTAGGCGAAAACGGAGGTCAATTCGGAGTTCGGATGAGGAAGATATGACCGAAACAAGAAAGTTGCGCAGAACCCTCTCGACCCTCTCGACCACCCTCTCGATCGAGAGAGGTGTCGAGAGGTGCCTCCTGTTTTCCAGACGGGATTTTCTCTAAAAGGCTATTTTTGACTTCTTCTTGGTTTCCTTGTACAATTAGGTATAGGATGTAAACTTCTACCCTATAAATACCTCTAAACCTATCATTGTAAACAAGTTCCTCCACTCTCCTACATTCTTTAGATTAGTTTTTATTCTTTTCTCTATACTTTAGATCTAGATTTATTTTATGTATGAAGACAATTGAAGATTGAAGATTTATCAAGATTCAAGAGTTTTTCTATCCCTTTCTTTTTACTTTATGTTTTTAATTATGTTTATTCTTCCTTCTACCTTTCTTTTAATTATGTCTAGCTAAAATTCCTTAGTTGATTTTAGGGATTGAATGCCTAATTGAATTTATGTAAGTGTTCTTGTTTACAATTAGCCTTTCAATCTAGATGCATGTTTTCATGGTGCTTATTCTCATGCATAGTTAATTGGCCATTAATTGTGTATGCATAGTTATGTGTTTATGCCTTGATAGGGTAATTGCATAATATATCTCATGAATACATGATATGATAGTTTGATTTGTCTTAATTGATAATTGAATTATTATATGTTCATATATAATTGATTTGGTGTCTTAGTTGAACCTAGTTGATTATATCCTTGATACTTGTTCTATTTTGCACTTGATTCGATTCTTACAATTCGAAAGAATATTAGGATTTCGTTGGGTGACTACTTGCATTGCTTTAATTAGGGTGTAGGTTATTTTTGCATGTATCACATTTAGATTGGATTAAATTGGTTAATTGTATTCATTAATTGTTTGCATAGATTTGATTAGGTAGGCTTCCCTAGAATCAACCTTGTTTCCTTATTTGATTTATTTATTTCCTTATTTGCTTATTTGCCTTATTTGTTTAATTGTTTATTTATTTGTTTTCTTATTTGTGTTCTCTTTTATTTATTTTATTTATTTGCCTAGGATTATAATACCACATTCTTATTTTCTTAATTGCCTAGACATCAGTTTAATTCTAGAGTAGAGGTACTTTGTGTGATTTCGATATATCAATCCCTGTGGATACGATACTCGTACTTTCTTATACTATACCTATTTTTGTGTGGTAGAAAATAGTGCGATCAAATTTTGGTGCCGTTGCCGGGGATTGATTAGATTTCACATAGATATTTTGAAATAGGATTAATAGGTGATTTAGGCGTTTATTTTTCTATTTTTTTTTTGTATTAAACTAACCGTTTCCTTTCTTTGTCGAGGACTATATTCTTATGGCGGAGTCGGTAGTGAAAAAGACTCTCAACGATCGGTTCAAACCGGTTGTTGATCGATTCCAGAATGGAGGATGGGGGACTGTTGAGGCTACCGATTACGAGATCAAGGCTTCCCTCATCAACATGGTGCAAGCAAATCAATATGGAGGCACACCGATGGAGGATCCTAATGCTCACCTGAAGCAATTTCTCAATATTTGTGCCACATACAAGGCAAATGGAGTGCCTGCAGACTACATCAAGCTCAGTCTCTTCGAGTGGTCTCTCAAGGATGATGCTAGAGAGTGGCTTGAGGATATAGAGAATCGAGCCGAGATAAAGACATGGAGCGAGCTGTGCAAACTATTCTTAAATAAGTTCTTCCCACCTTCAAGGGCTCAGAGGCTTCTAAACGAGATCAACAAATTCCAACAATTTGAAGATGAGTACCTTTACGAAGCATGGGGGAGATTCAGAAAGATGCTTCGTGTATGCCCCAATCATGGTCTTGACAAGGGGGAACAAATTTTCCGCTTCCATCAAGGATTGAACAAGCAATGCAAGAAGGAGCTCGATTATGCGTCTAAAGGAGGATTCTTAAATAACGATGTAGAGACAGCTTGGGAGATCATCGAGCTCAACGTCAACGCAAGTTACGAGGAGGCAACCGATAGAAGAGTTGGGAGAAGGAAGGTTGCCGCCATTGGATCCGAAGCTTATGATGATTTGATGGAGAAATACACCAAGACGGCAACGGAGTTAGATGCTTTCAAGAAGACTTATGATCCCAACAATCGAGCCATCCAAACATATCCCCTGGCTTTCATGTGGAGAATGAAGTCGTCCAAGAGCCGAAGAAGGAACCTTCATTGGAGGAGTTGATAAAGAATCTCATATCAACGACGACAAATAAAATTGGAGCCTTGGAGTCTAGTGTTTCTAATATCGAGAATGCAGTCACAAATTTGACCAAGCACATGAATATGTTGGATGCTCGAGTTGATGAAGTAGCCAATGCTCAAGGAGGAGTCCATAAGCCCGACCATCAAGTTCATGCTATCGAGCTTCGGAGCGGTACTCGGTACACAAATTCATCCTTGGAAGCTGAGAAGAAAGGAGATGGGAGACTCACGAATGCGGAGCTCGAGGAGACGAGGATCCAAGTGCCGAGGAGAGGACCTCTCAACACCTCTCTCGATCGAGAGGTGGATCGAGAGGTTGCTACTGGAGGACAGAATCCACCTCTCGACACCTCTCTCAATCGAGAGGTGGATCGAGAGGTCAAAAGTCGAGGTCAGAAGGGACCTCTCGACACCTCTCTCGATCGAGAGGGTGATCGAGAGGCTAAGCAGCCGCCCCAATTCCCGACGTACACTCCGAAGGCCCCTTTCCCACAACGCTTGAACAAGCCGAAGCAAGACGAGAAGTATCAACGGTTGTTGGAGATGCTTCAAAAGGTCAACATCAACATCCCGCTTCTAGATGCACTTCGAGACATGCCCAATCACATGAAGTTCATCAAGGATGCGGTATCGGGAAAGAAGAAGTGGGGGAAGTTTGAGACGATCAATTTGACGGAGGAGTGTAGCGCGGTCCTACAAAACAAGCTTCCATTAAAGCAAAAGGATCCCGGGAGGTTCACATTAGCTTGCAAGATTGGTGATCACGTCTTCCAAAATGTCCTTTGTGATCTTGGTGCTAGCATCAATTTGATGCCCCTCTCTATTTTCAACCGGCTCAAGATTGGAAAGATGAAGCCGACAACTATCTCCCTACTTATGGCGGGTCGATCAGTTTCTTATCCAAGGGGGATAGTTGAAGATGTGCTCGTACAAGTTCAGAATCTTGTGTTCCCGGCGGATTTTGTAGTGTTGGATATGCCCGAGGATGATAATCAACCTTTGATCTTAGGACGGCCATTCCTAGCTACGGGGAGAGCTTTAATCGATATTCAAGATGGAGATTTGACATTTAGAGTCAACGGAGAAGAATTGAAGATTTCCATCTATGAAGCAATGAAGAGGCCCGATGATCATCGAGAGGACGTTTTTGCCGTTCAAGTCTTGAAACCACCTATACCGCCGGCACCGGATGGAGCTTGCGAGGAGATTCTCGAGTTCTTAAATCAGTTGGAAGCCATTCCACCATTGAAGTTAGCCGAATTCAAGAGATCAATTGATGGAGCCATGAAGAAACTCGATGATGGGGGAGAGACGAACTTTTATTTTGATCCACCTTGATAAGAGGTATCGTCGGGCTAAAGACGTAAAACGTAGCACTTGTTGGGAGGTAACCCAACTCTATCTTTAATTTTCAGTTTTTGTTTTATTTATTTTTGTTTTTGTTTTTTTTTTGTGTCTTATCTTTTATTAAGCTTTTTATCCAAGAATATTCGAAGCTTGTGAGTTTTAGGTTTTCTCGACGAGGTTTCCACTAAGAGGAGAAGATCGATAGTAAGCTAGCTTCGGTGAAAGGTACGCTCGTTAACTTATCCACTTCTTCCTTTTGAAACTTATTCCTTCATCATGATTCGAAATAAGTTTGGGGGAGGGGGAAGTGTGGCTTCGTTAACTCGTTTGCATGCGTTCTTGGATAGTAGTTTAATTTTGGATATTTGTTGTAGTTAGTTGAGTCTTAGGAGTTTAGATGATTGAGTCAAGCATGATTTATGAGTATATGAATTTGCCGATGATAGCATGATTTTATTTGAATAATTGATTGATATTATGTTTGGAACCTTGGTGGAGATTATGCATGTGTGTGATGAAATTGGATTATGCTTTTATTTTGGGAAACGTTTTGTTATAACCCGTGAGGATTTGAGCCTTTGGTGCATGTTTATGCCTATTTTCTTTCGTGAGTGTATCATACATGTATTTGTACTTCTAGAACTTGCCTTTGTTCTCCATCAAGACTACATATGTGTGTAAGAATTTAGAAGTGATTTTGGGCCATCTTTTGTTAGCCACATCTTTCCTAAACACTATCCTTTACATATATTCCTTTGTTAGCCACTTTTGAGCCTTAATAGCCATTTGTTTCTTAAACCGGATGAAAGGAGGTAAAGGAGGAATTATGGGTATCTTGGGAGTTGTTTTGTTTGGGATTATGTTTGGAGAGTTGTCTTTTTAGTAAGCTCCTTTGAAAGAAAGGAATTTTAGATCCCTATAAGCTCTAGAAAAAAGAAAAAAAGAGGGAATAAAGGACTTAGAAAAATAGTTTGGAAAAGAAAAAAAGAAAAAAAAAAGTATATGAGTCCTAGTTCAAAAGAAAAGATAAGAAAGAAAAGAAAAGAAAAAAAAAAAAAAAAAAGAGCATAAAGGGATGGATAGAATTTTTAGTATTTTGGGAGTTGAATAGAAGAAGGTTAAGAGGAGATAAGGTTGATATTTGAGTTTGAGTTGATGAGTAGAAGATGGAGTTAAATCCATACTAGTTTGGAGTTGCTAAAAGGTTGGTACTTGAAGACGTCCAAGTCACTTAGCCTATATTTTCCCTACCTTAAACCAAATGTGCCTACATTACAACCTTGAAAAAGACCTAATTGATCTTAGTTCTTACATACAATTAAGTGGTGGAGATGTTGAGATAAAGGGCAAGCCTATGGTAAGTCTTTTGCATTGTATTGATTATGAGTGGGCCTATACACTTAAATTCTTTCATTGTGAGTTGAGAGTTCACTTATACACATATATATATCTTCACATGTCTTGAGTGAGTTTCCTTTTGAAGCATGATTTGATTTTATTGTACTTTCGTAGAGTCGAAACTTTGAGGTTGCTTATATGATATTGATTGATGTTTCTTTGAAGATCTATGAGGCCCTTAGAGTTCATTATGCTTGTATGTTGTGTTTGCTTGATTTGTCTATTCTTTAGTTTATGTTTTTTTTTATTGTTCGGGACGAACAATGTTTAAGTTTGGGGGATTTTGATAGGGTGTATTTTTACCCTATTATCTAAGTGTTTAATTATCGTTTTCTTGTTGTATTTTGATAGTTTAGCTCATGTTTTGTATTGTTTATGTTATTTCGAGCTAGATTACGCTTTTGGGTTGTTTTGAGTGTTTTTAGGGCTTTTTAGTCGAGAAAACCCAAGACAAGACAAGAGACGACGAAACCAAGGAAGAGATGAAGTATTGATCCCAAGTTCTGACTTTTCATGATTTTTTGGAAGAGTTATTCTGGATAAGTGGAAACATAGCATTGAAGAGGGGTTCGATAGGAGCACGTAGGCGAAAACGGAGGTCAATTCGGAGTTCGGATGAGGAAGATATGACCGAAACAAGAAAGTTGCGCAGAACCCTCTCGACCCTCTCGACCACCCTCTCGATCGAGAGAGGTGTCGAGAGGTGCCTCCTGTTTTCCATACGGGATTTTCTCTAAAAGGCTATTTTTGACTTCTTCTTGGTTTCCTTGTACAATTAGGTATAGGATGTAAACTTCTACCCTATAAATACCTCTAAACCTATCATTGTAAACAAGTTCCTCCACTCTCCTACATTCTTTAGATTAGTTTTTATTCTTTTCTCTATACTTTAGATCTAGATTTATTTTATGTATGAAGACAATTGAAGATTGAAGATTTATCAAGATTCAAGAGTTTTTCTATCCCTTTCTTTTTACTTTATGTTTTTAATTATGTTTATTCTTCCTTCTACCTTTCTTTTAATTATGTCTAGCTAAAATTCCTTAGTTGATTTTAGGGATTGAATGCCTAATTGAATTTATGTAAGTTTTCTTGTTTACAATTAGCCTTTCAATCTAGATGCATGTTTTCATGGTGCTTATTCTCATGCATAGTTAATTGGCCATTAATTGTGTATGCATAGTTATGTGTTTATGCCTTGATAGGGTAATTGCATAATATATCTCATGAATACATGATATGATAGTTTGATTTGTCTTAATTGATAATTGAATTATTATATGTTCATATATAATTGATTTGGTGTCTTAGTTGAACCTAGTTGATTATATCCTTGATACTTGTTCTATTTTGCACTTGATTCGATTCTTACAATTCGAAAGAATTAGGATTTCGTTGGGTGACTACTTGCATTGCTTTAATTAGGGTGTAGGTTATTTTTGCATGTATCACATTTAGATTGGATTAAATTGGTTAATTGTATTCATTAATTGTTTGCATAGATTTGATTAGGTAGGCTTCCCTAGAATCAACCTTGTTTCCTTATTTGATTTATTTATTTCCTTATTTGCTTATTTGCCTTATTTGTTTAATTGTTTATTTATTTGTTTTCTTATTTGTGTTCTCTTTTATTTATTTTATTTATTTGCCTAGGATTATAATACCACATTCTTATTTTCTTAATTGCCTAGACATCAGTTTAATTCTAGAGTAGAGATACTTTGTGTGATTTCGATATATCAATGCCTGTGGATACGATACTCGTACTTTCTTATACTATACCTATTTTTGTGTGGTAGAAAATAGTGCGATCAAAGCCCCATTCAATGGGCAGAATCTTCTACAAAACCCTATCCAATAGATGACTCCTTCGCAAGCCCCTTGCAATGGGCAGAATTTTTCCCAAGCCTTGCTCTAAAGGCGACATCTTTGTATATCGCTCCTGTAAGTTTTACCCATTGCACTCCAGTGGGTAAGATCCCGCTTAGATCTCGCTTCACAAGTGGTACTCTCACAAAATTCTATTCGATAAGCAATACCTTTATAAACCTCCAAGGAGGATATTGCCTTCGTAAGCTTAACTTGATAGTCAGCGCTTCTGCAAGCTTTATAAAATGGACCAAGTTCTCGTGGGCTTGGTTCAATAAGTAATATGCTTAGGAACCCCACATAAGGGACACCATTCTCACAATCCCTGGCTAACAGGGAATATCTTAACAAGAAAACCTTCTAAAATAGGTGCTAGCGACAAAAAGGGGTTGTACGGCCGAGGCATATCGCATTAAGCTTAATAAAATAAGATGCCACACAAACTTTTAATAACCTCTCCTTTTGATCAGATCCCTCCCAGAGGTCTCGTCAGGAAGGTCTCAGGAAGATAAACAACCTAGCAAAATAAATTTTGTAAAGACAAATGTCACTAACATCAGCTCCATGATGGCGAAAGCCATTCTTGAAGAACCTAATGCTAAGTAGGCCACGCTTGTTAAAACCGCTTTGAATGGTTAACACTCGCAACAGGATCTGCTAAGCCAGCAGTGGGTCGTAACTAAATCTCATATGATTAAGATGCCTCATCTTAAGAGGAAGGAACTGTGTCAAAACCCTTTGTCATAAACGAATTCCTATCTTTAGATCATTATTTACCTTCATCACATGTTGGCAAGGGTCGCCCCCTTCTAAGAATCCTATAACTAATAAGCTACACTTGTCAAAGCCACTATAAATAATGCTCAAATGCAGAAAGCTTGTTAATAGCTAGTTACATATACTTCAGGTCTCTTTCAAAGAGCATCTGGAATTAATCTTCTACACGTACTTAAACCTTTGCAGATTCCTATAAGGATGAATGTTGCATCAGATGCCGTTTCCAAGGAAGCCGGTCAAGCCACCGGGAATCCGGAAAACTCTGTGATGGGACACAAAGGAGCGGGCACTATGCTGACAGAGGCTAGTGTCAACATGGAAGCTCAGTTTTCTCCAGCTATGCTTCAGCAAATGAAAGCCCTTATCGAAGGAGTAGTAGAAGGGGCTGTTGAAAAAAGACTCCACAGTTTAGGAGCAAATCCTCAGAACACAGATCCCTTGGGCGAGACCCAGGAGGGGGGAGGAAGTAAGAGTACTCCAGCAATGCATAAGCAGAAGCCTATGCATCAAGGCGTAACTCAAGAGCTAGTCTCAAGGCTGCCCCCGACGGTGGCCGAAGAGGAAGAGGGATTTTCTACTGATTGGGAATCCCCAGACGAGGAAAGTCCTGAAGAGCTTGAAGGAAATCTCAATGAGAACCCTGAAAATGCATGGGCCAAGAAGTATGCCCAACAGCAAGAGCAAATGAAGCTCTTAGCAAAGGAAGTCAAAAAACTGAAGGAACAAAATAAGGTCGTGGAAAGGGCCTCAAAAGAAATGGAGACAAGCGATAAAGAGCTCTGCAATTCGAAGGAAGGGAAGAATCCAAAACCTTCTTTAAACAATAGGAATGGAGGAGACAAGTCAGAGCTCTTTCCCTTATATATTGACGAGAACAGTCCGTTTTCAGTGGACATTCAAACGGATCCTGTTCCAAGCAGCTTCAAAACAATCTCTTGCGAGTATCAGGGGAAGGGAGACCATGAAGAACACTTGATGAAGTTTGAAAGCTTATGCCTCCTTCATCAATACTCAGAAGGGGTTAAGTGTAGGGTATTCCTTACAACCCTGTCAGGGACTGCTCAACACTGGTTCAAACAGTTGCCAAAGGCCTCCATACATTCCTTCATGGACTTAAAAGAGGTTTTTCTGCAGCAATTCGTCAGTGCTAAAAGGACTACTCGGAATTCCTTGCATCTGATGCCCATAAAACAGGGTGCCAACGAGAGTCTGAGAGACTACATGACACGCTTCAATGAAGCCGTCCTGGAGATTCCAGGAGTAGAGCCGAAATTAAAGGTGCATGCCTGTGTAGACGGCCTGAAGCCCGGACAATTCTTCGCCTCTCTCATCAAGAAAGAGGTTGCTTCTTTTGAAGAATTACTGACGAGAGTCCAAAAGTACATCCATATGGAAGAAGCTCTGAGCAGCAAGAGGGCTGAATTGGCCTTTCAAAAAGAAAAGAAGCCGGAAGAAAGAAAAAGACCGGCTCCAGATGCTAAGAAAACTGATAGGAATGAAAGGTTTCTAAGATCTTTCACCCCATTAATCAAGCAACCGGTTGATCTGCTCGAAGTGGTCCTGAGGAAACCTGGAGTTCAGATCCCTGTCGGATATAGGCAGCCGCCAAGGAATCCACCTTCTGAAAGATTCTGTAAATTCCACAATGACTTTGGTCACATGACCAACGATTGTAGGAACCTAAGAATTGCCATTGAAAAGCTAATCCAGGAAGGAGAGCTCTTGGAATTTGTCAAAAGGGAAACAGAACAAAACAAGAAGCGCAAGGAAGCTCCTGAAAAAACAACTGATGCCAGCCAAGGGCCAGAACCCAAAGGCGTTATTAAAATGATATATGGAGGGCCAACCATGGGAGACTCCAACAGAAGCAGGAAGGCATCTGCCAGAGAATTGCATATGCATGAAAGGCATGGGGTCTGGAAGGTCGAAGCAGGCCTACCTCCACCAGAAATCTCGTTTGGGCCAGAAGATAACCAGAAAGTAATTCATCCGCATGATGATGCATTAGTCATCACAGTGGAAATAGAAAGGTACCAGGTCCAAAGGGTCTTTGTAGACACAGGGGCCGCAGTCAATGTTATATTTGAAAGTTGTTTCAACCAAATGAGCCTCCAGAAGCCATTGAATGGAGTAGCTACGGCACTGCACGGTTTCTCAGGAGACCCGGGTGATGTCGTTAGGATCAATTGATTTAATGCTCACTCTGGGTGAAGGGCCTACACGAGTGTCAAAACCAGTCACCTGGCCTTCTTGGTGGTGCGACAGCCATCTTCCTATAACATCATTCTGGGAAGAACTGCTTTAAACCCGTTTCAAGCAGTGGTTTCCACTTACTATCTGATGATGAAATCCCCCGTGGGAAATCAGGTAGGGCAAATATCGGGAGATCAAGAGGTCTCGCGAAAATGTTATGTCCAATCAGTTCAGGCAGGAGAGGCCAGGAAAAGGCCGATGGCAGAACCTGCCACCGAAGGGGATGAGATGAAACTCGAGGGGAAAAGACTCAAAACCCCAACTCCAGCAAGAGAAGGTCAGAACCTTTCCGCTTCAATGGAGCACTTGTGGATCACTAGCAACAACCCTCCTGAGGAACTGATGATATCCCAAGACCCAGCCAAGCAACTGTTGCAACAGACAAACGAAACTAAAGAGCCTGAAGCTGAAACCACAGGCAGGTGCCACGCCCCAATTGTGAGAGGGCAGTGGGAAGCATTGATAACTCAGGCAAGGACTAAAGTCAAAAGTACAAAGGAAGGGCTGGATCAGGAAGATGTCGAGGAGACAACAGGCAAAGGAAAAGTTATCACCCTCGAAATATGCAGGGAAAATTGAGAATTATTCTCAAAAAGAAAGTATGATGGGCTGTCACCCCCTATTCGTTTTGAAAAACTCTTATTCCATGATTAACTGATGTATGAAACATTGGATCATACCTCTTTATCTTTAAAGTAGCTATATTTCGTATGTGTTTAGCCCTCAAATGAGGTGTAATTCCTTTAGACCCTTACACCTCACTTGGGGGGGGGGGGGGGGGGGGGGGAGTAGGGGATACCCATATACCCATATCCCATTAGCTTAAAATGCTATTTCAAAATGTTGCCATTATTCTACTATTTTGTCCCATCACCCTAAAAATACTGGGAATATCTCTACTTCACCACCTTAGAATACCTCAGCAGGTAGAAATACGGTAAAAAGTAAAGCCCTTATAAATAACATTCTAAGCTGAATAAGAAATAACAGAAGCATGTTATAAACAGACTTCGAAGAAACAGCTGGCCCAAGTCAAAAATAGTAATTGTTTATGCTCCAATAGCACGGTTTCAGGGTCATAAAAAGCACCCCACCACAAACACCCAAAAATAGATTGTTCAACAAACATCTCACCCAAAGCAATGAAATTAAGGCAAAGGATTCGGAAGAGGAGCTAAATCCTCAGAGCTGGATGAGTAAGAGGAAGAAGCCCATTCTTCGATAGCAGCCAAAGCAGAGGAAGTAGAGGGACCACCTTTGGGAGAGGCCGCGGGAACCCGTAAAGCACCTCCTTCATTAGAATCATCTCCTACCTCTTCAGAAATGGGTAGTAAGGAGGCAGATGTCCTACCGGTAGATGGACCTGAAGCCTTCTTTCCTCTTAGTTCCTAATGGAGAAGAAAATTCCACAATAAGCGGATAAAATTTCAAAAATAAAACAGGCAACGAAGAAACAAGAAAATACCTGGTCAAGAACCTTCCGAATAGACCTCATAACCATGGTGTTATGAGGAAAAAGAAGGAATAAAGGCACCTCCCAAGAAGGGAGATTCTCGATGGTCCTAGCAGGCTGACGAAGAATTTGAGCCGCCTCTATCAATGCAGGCATATACCACGGCTCTGTGGAAAAAAGGGGACGACCCCTCCGGAGGGATTCAGGCTCTGTGTCGAACATTCTTACTATGGCCTCGGCGTTGATAGCAGTGGCCTGCTCTGGAATCCCCAACTGCTTACAGCACTCAAGGATAGCGGAAGCTGTCCATGCGGTTAGAGGATCGAACATACGCAGCCAAAAATCATGGGATTGGAGATAGGCCTCAGGCAAACGCTTGATTAAGAAGTCCAGGAAGGCCTGACCCTGAGAAGTCATCAGTAGGTTGGACTTGCAATCTTTGACTCCAGAAGAAACACCCTGGCTCATCCCTTCTCTCCTCCCTTGAGTAAATGAGGAGGTTTGGACCTGTACTAGCTCCTTCTCATAACTGAGTGTCAGTTGCGCTATTTCTGCTACTTGAATGTCCATTAATTGCTCTACCCTCTCGGATGAAGCCTTTAGAGCTCTCTCAAGTTCTCTTATCCGCTCAGAGAGAGAAAGTGTATGCTCCTCTCTGGTTAGCAAGAATCCCCGAAGTTGGTGGATCTCAGCCTGGAGCTGTTCTCTGCTCTTCTCGGATTGAGAAAGATGCTCTCGCAATTGCTCTAAACTTAACTCTTGAACGGAAGGAGAACCTTCCGACACCTTACCCTTCTTCATAGCCAAGAGCAGAGATGACTCACTTTTCCTCTTAGGAGAAGAGGAATAAGGTACTGGAGAAACAGGAGGGGAAACACCAACATCCCCATCAGTGAAAATAGGGGGAAATGAAGTTGATCGATCAGAAGCTATCAGGTGAGGGAAATAAGGCTTCAATCGAGGCCTACCGATCTCTACCTCCTGAGGATTCTCTTGGGAAGGGTTACAACCCTCAAGGCCCGTAGGTTCCTGGGTAGAAGCGTTGCCCCTCGATAAGGTAGGAGAGGAGTCGCCAGATCTCGTTTGCTCCATCATTTGCAATAGCTTTTCGTGAGCTTTTTGCCCCACACCCAGTTTGATAGAATCCATAGCTCTAAGGCGGAGATAATCGCCATAAAATAACAATAGATGGAAAGGTGTAAATAATGGAGATAAATCCAAACTCTATAAATCTTAAATAACTGAGTAATAATTTCGAGGACGAAACATCAACCACATTAGCGTCGCAATCATTTATCACAATCCCGAAAAGCCAGAGCTAGCGATGTTCCCCCAAGACATGAACAGGGGAAGGGGTAAATGTTGCCCTAAAGAAGTTCAAAACAAACCTGTGCAAGAGCACGCGAAAGTAAAATAAGGGAATACCTGAACGGAAGGGTAATTGTCGAAGTAGTCGCGGAGAACGACTGACCCTCTTCTTTCTAGGGTACAATGCAGAGAGAAAGATGAAGAAGTTGAAAAGAAAGAGTGGAGTGGTTTCTTACTTATCGCCCCACGACGTTTCGGAAAAAGGAAGTGCCCTTTTCATCTGAGGATAAAACAAGGTAGTAATATGGCATATTCTTAAAGTATATTTTTTATAGCCTCGTGTTCTTCCACCTCGAAGGAAGGAATAATGATGAGAAGTGAGGAATAGGTCTAGCTCTATTCTCGGGAAGATAACCGTCGTTTCGGCTTCTCACGCCATCAGGCATCTGAAAAGAGAAAAAGACAGAAGAGAAAAAGGAGAGAGGGGCAATGGCTGAAGCAAGATTCATTTTCCCGCCAAAACGCTCGTCAGAAGCCCTCATACCGGTGCTTCTGAACCTGGGGGGGGAGTAGCTGATAGGGATTAATATCAGCTGTAATGCCCAAATAACCTGAGTTGATAAGAATATGTACTCTCCTCAATTCTGGAGCTATGGCATACTAGAAGCCGCGGTGAACGTAGAAATCTTATCAAGAAGAAATGGAATGATAAGCTCTGGGTGAAACAAGCTTTACCGTCATTATTATCAAGATTATTTGATAATAATCTTAATAGGAGTCAATGGAGGTTGTTATGTATATGAAGTATGTCATCAAAGAGATTTCATGAGCATTAAATGCGCAGCATAATCAAGAACCATATTCCCTGTAGAAGCCGCGGGATTTTGGCCATTCCCAGAAGCCCTATAAGATCCGTAAGCATCTGCAAAGCTAAGAGGATCTGATCAGATCCCATAAATGTGCAGCAAAGCTCAAGGTTCTGCATAGCATACGATCCGCGTGACTCTACTCACTATAGAGTGAGGACCACCACATTCATGACGAAGGATACTTTGTCTTTGTCGGAATTCCCTTTTCTGTCCTTCCTTCGCACGAATGCTCACTTTTTACCCTCTTTACACCTATAAATACTAAGTGAACACACATTCACTCTCTTACGAAAAAACACGCTCCTTAGCGTACTGTTCCATCCAACTCCGTACTCTCTCTCTCGAGCTCCTCCGAGCTCAGGCAAGCCAAGGCGGGCCAAACCTTCTCCCGGGAAGGCGGAATTCACTTTCACATCCCTCTATTCTTCTCGACGCAGGGAGGAACCTCTTTCTTACACACACTACCTTGAACTTAAGGTAAAACCCTCATCACGAAAAGAGGAATGAGACTCAACGGAGCTCCTTGCCCCTTGTTTCTTCCCTTCTCCTACCTTGTTTCTTCATTACCTACTTATATGAGTTTAAAGCTCCATGAATCTCTTGCTCTTTACTGCTTTAACGCTTTACCCATGAATGCTCTTTGTAAAACATGAGGAATGATCTCTTAAATTGTTGTGGATCTCTAACCCGGATCTATCAAAAGGGTAAAGGGGAAAATGTTGAAGCTTCTAAATCTCAAACCAAGACACTAGACACAAAGGATCTTCCTTTCAAAAAGAGAAGTAATGTCTACGTGTCACGTGAGTCGGATTGGAGATAGTCCAACCGTACTTACGTTGAGGGGGAAGTGTTTGAAGCACCCAAGAGGTCGCTTCAAACCCCAAAGGTTTCTCAAGCGAGTCAGGGTCAAAACCCTAGGTTGACCGCTTCAAAGAAACCAAGCGAGTCGCTTGCAAAGAACAGAAACCCTAATTCAGTCTCTAAGCCAATGGCTAATCCAAAGCAAGTCGCTTCAGGATATAAGCAAAAGGGCAAGAGCATAGGTGTGTCTCAAGCGAGTCGCTACCCCTCATGCACACACTGTTGCACTTGTGAAGCTGCATCTAAGCAGATGTCACAATTTAAAAAGGTCGAGAAGCCCAAAGCACAAGCTAACTGTCAAAAGAGAGTGAAGCAAGTGTGGGTACCTAAAGGGACTAACCTGCAATGACCCAAACTGATTTGGATACCAACACTTGCCTAATTGCAGGTGAGCGCCATGGACCCCATGCCAAGTGAAGGTCAACCAATCTGGTACTTGGACAGTGGATGTTCAAGACACATGACTGGCATGAAAGCTCTACTTCAGGAATACACAGAAAAGAAGGGTCCACATGTTACCTTTTGTGACAACTCTAAAGGAAGCACCAAAGGATACGGCGTATTGAAGATAGGAAAGCTCAAAATTGAAGAAGTTTCCTACGTGGAAGAACTGAAGCACAACTTGTTATCCATCTCACAGTTTTGTGATAAAGGATACAAGGTGGAGTTCATCTCCAACAAGTGCATTGTAAAGAACAAGCTGACATCCCAGATTGCACTCACTGGAATTAGACAAAGGAATGTCTACATTGCGCAATGGGATAGCTGCAAAGAGGAGACGTGCTTGGTCACTAGGAGTGCTACTGAAGTTGGATGGCTATGGCACAGACGCTTGAATCATCTCAACTTCAAGAAGATCAATCGCTTAGCTCGGAAAGGCTTGGTGTAGGGCATACCCAATGAGGTCTTTATCAAAGACCATCCATGCTCACCATGCCAACGAGGGAAGCAGACGAAGAAGCACTTTGCCAGCCTAGATGAAGCATCTTCCAAGCGAGTGCTGGAGCTGCTTCACATGGATCTATTTGGACCAGTCACTCCAATAAGCGTCAATGGAAGGAAGTACACTCTCGTTGTAGTCGATGACTTCTCTCGCTACACTTGGGTTGTATTTCTCTTTAGCAAAAAGGAGACATTGTCCAAACTGCCACAATTACTCAAGCGTCTTGCTGTGGAGAAGAACTAAGCGATTGCCACCATTCGCTCCGACAAAGGCACAAAGTTTCTAAATTCAACGATCGAAGCTTACTGCACGGAGCATGGGATAGCACACCAAACTTCCTCAGCACGCACACCTCAGTAGAACGTAGTAGCAGAAAGAAGAAATCGAATCATCAAAGAAGCCGTTCGTACTATGATTGTTGATTCGAAGCTTCCAATGAAGTATTGGGCCGAAGCTGCCAATACTGCATGCTATACTCAAAATCGGATGCTTCTCAACAAACGGTTTGACAAAACACCATATGAAATATGGACAGGGAGAATTCCTAACATATCTTATTTCCATATATTTGGTTGTAGGGTCTTCATTCACAATAATGGGAAGTCACAACTGAAAGCTTTTGAAAGTAAAGCTGATGAAGGAATATTCTTAGGATATTCTACATCAAGCAAAGCTTACAGGGTGTTCAATTGTAAAACCCTAATTGTGGAGAAATCACCCCATGTCGTATTTGATGAATCTTCTTTAAGACTTCCACAGGAACAGGTTCAAGCGAATGACAAGAATTCAAGCGAGGAACCCATCAGTCCATTGACTTGGGACATGCTTGAAGATGAAGAAGAAGTAATAGATTCAAGCGATCAAATTGCTCAAGAGAAGGTTGAAGCTGCCGCCAAGACTCATGAAGTGAGTGCAGGCCAAGCACCCATTCAGGTCGCTTCAGATGAAGAAGCAAGCGACCCGCATGAAGAAGAAGAAGAAGAAGATGGTGGATCCAAGCGTGCATGGCTCAAGAATCATTCACCAAGTCAAATCATTGGAGATCTATCCAAAGGCGTGGTGACCAGAAGACAAGTATTTGGAGAAAGTGCTATGTTTAGATGCTTTCTGTCCAACATCGAGCCAGCATGCGTGAATATTACATTAGGTGGAGATGTAGAGATTAGGGGCAAGCCTATGGTAAACATGTTGCATTACATTGATATTGAGTGAACCCTATGATGTGCATTATCTTACATCTTTTCTTTGAGAGAGTTGAGTGTTCACTTATATATATAATCTCACATGTTGGAGAGTGTTCTTTGATGGATTGGCATGATTTGAATTTGTTGGGTAGGTTGTGTTATTGATGTTAAGGTTGTGTGCATAGTTTTGATCATGATCATGAGTTTGTTTTTGAAAAAGCATTGAGGCCTATATAGTTTATAATGCTTGAGTCTATTGTTTATGTTTTGGTATTGTTCGGGACGAACAATGTTTAAGTTTGGGGGATTTGATTAGGTGAAATTTACCTTATTTTTATAACCAAAAAGGGTTGATTTTGAGTCTCGATTGTGTAGTATTGTCTATGTTTTATATGGTTTTTGTTATCTTGGACAATATTATGCTTGTGGGTATTTTTGTTGTGTTTTTAGGTATGTTTTGATGATAAAACCCCGAGACGAGACAAGGCGTGAAGATCGGAGTTCGAAGTCCAAGTTTTGGAGTCGAGTGAAGACCTCTCGACACCTCTCTCGATCGACAGGCCTATCGAGAGGAAACCTTCTGGAGCAGCTTTCGATCGAGAGCCATTTTTGCACCTCTCGATACCTCTCTCGATCGAGAGGTCTATCGAGAGGTGGTGTGTCGACAGGGGGGGTGCCAGCCGAGAATTCCTACCTTAATTAATTAGATTCCTTTTTGGTTTATAATTCCTTATGTAAATTTCCCTTATATATATTCCTTAGCCTAGCATTGTAAATCCATCATCTATCTAGCACTTTTATATTTTTACTTTAGAGTTTTTATTTTTTGTATTCGACATTGGAGATTATTCAAGTTTATGAAAGATTCAAGATTCGAAGTTCTTCGTTTGTGTTCAATTTTTTCTTACTCTTACTCTTTAATTATGTTATTTCAATTCTTTGTGTTTATGTTTGCTTTAATTATGTCTAGCTAAATTTCTTAGTTGGTTTTAGGGATTGAATGCCGAATTGAATTTATGTAAGTGTTTTTGTTTACAATTAGCCTTCCAATCTAGATGCATGTTTCATGGTGCTTATTCTCATGCATGATTACTTGATCACTAATTATGTATGCATAGTTATGTGTTTATGCCTTGATAGGATAATTGCATAATAGATCTCATGAATACATGGTATGATGATTTGATTGTCTTTATTGGTGTTGAATTATCATATGTTTATATATAATTGATTTGGGTGTCATAATTGAACCTAGTTGATTATATCATTGATATTTGTTCTATTTTGCACTTAATTTGATATCTATGCGTCCGAGAGGATATTAAGATCTTATTAGGTGACGACTTGCATTGCTTTAATCAGGGTGTAGGTTATTTTTCATGTATCACATTTAGATTGGATTAAATTGGTTAATTGTATACATTAATTACTTACATGCTTTTGATTAGGTAGGCTTCCCTAGAATCAACACTTTTCCTTAATTGATTTCTTACCTTATTTGTTTATTTGCTTGCTTGCTAAGTTATTTTATTTGACTAGTTATTTGCCTTGTTTATTTATTTCCTTATATGTTTTAATTGAGTCTTTTTAATATTTGCCTAGTTATAAATACCACAATTCCGAATTCCTAATTGCTTAGACATCAGTTTAGTTCTAGAGTAAAGGTATTGTGTGTGGTTTCGACTTGTCAATCCCTGTGGATACGATACTCGCACTTTCTTATACTATACCTATTTTGTGTGGTAGAAAATAGTGCGATCAAATTTTGGCGCCTTTGCCGGGGATTGATAGATTTCATACACATATGTTGAAATAGAATTAATAGGTGATTTAGGCGCTTTAATTTTCTGTTTTTTTTTTTTTTTTGTTTATTCATCTAACGTTTTCTTTTCTTCTCTTTGGTTTTAGGTAGTGCATGAACACAAGGTCTAAAGGGATAAATCGTATTCCGATAGACTTGGAGTTGGAGCGCTCACTAAGGGCATTGAGACGAGAGAAGGAGGCAAGCAAGAACGATACACCACCCTCTTCACCACCCGATTCACCAAGGAGTTTCGATTCGATGGGGAATCAAGCGGCGAGGAGGACTTTGAACGATCGTTTCAAACCGGTCGTGGATCAATTTCAGCAAGGAGGATAGGGGACCACGGACGCTAACAACTATGAGATCAAGACGTCCCTCATCAACATGGTGCAATCTAACCAATATGGAGGCACACCAATGGAGGATCCAAATACTCACTTGAAGCAATTTCTGGATATTTGTGCAACATACAAAGCCAATGGAGTATCTTCGGACTACCTCAAGCTCAGTTTATTTGTGTGGTCTCTCAAGGATGATGCGTGGGAGTGGCTTGATGGATTGGACAAGATGGAGATAAAGACTTGGGCCGAGATGTGCACCA
This sequence comes from Thymus mandschuricus, assembly GCA_029379335.1. Classification (NCBI taxonomy): domain Eukaryota; kingdom Viridiplantae; phylum Streptophyta; class Magnoliopsida; order Lamiales; family Lamiaceae; genus Thymus; species Thymus mandschuricus. Next base: position 11,572,769 of record CM057078.1, read on the forward strand.
GATTTTTGAACAAGTTCTTCCCACCTTCGAGGGCTCAAAAACTCATCAACGAGATCAACCAATTCCAACAATACGAGGATGAGTATTTCTACGAAGCGTGGGGGAGATTCAAGAAGCTATTGCGAGCATACCCGAACCATGGAATTAGCAAGGAGGATCGAATCACGTGCTTCTATTGTGGTTTGAACAAGTTATGTAGGAAGGAGCTCGACTACGCTTCAAAAGGAGGATTTTTGAACAATGAGTATGATATGGCTATGGAGATTATTGAGCTGACCGTGAATTCGAGTTATGAGGAGGCTACTGACTGTCGTGTTGGAAGAAGGAGAGTTGCCAACATTGGAATCGAGGCTTACGAGGACTTGATGGAGAAGTACACAAAAACAGCAAGTGAGTTGGATACCATCAAGAAAGGAGTACTTCGGTGCGATGCTATCACTGACGAACAAGCAAACCCAACTGAAGAGGAAGATGCCAATATTGTGCAACAAGGGGGCAAGTGGCAACCAAACCAAGGAAACAAGTGGCAAGGAGGGCAAGGAGGACAAGGAAGTTCGAACTATCAAGGAGGATACAAGAAGCCTTATGTTCCCAACAACCGATGTTGGGAATTGTTAAGGACTAAATTGTTAAGGGGGAACTTCATGGGACATTTGATAAATGAAGTCATTTGTTTTGATTAGATCCCAAAACCCCAAGCGTCCTTTTCCCAAGCGACCCATTTTGATGTAGTTAATAGGTTAGAATTTTTCTAAGCCTACACTGTTAGGATGGCTCTTTTATTTTGCTTAGATTAGGCTTCAAAAGTTCAAGTGAAGGCCACTCGCTTGAGTGTGTTTTCCAAAGCGAAGCAAGTCAAGCAATCTGAAGTGAAGCGTGCCGAAGAATAGCGAAGCGAAGCGATCGCTACAGTAGATTCAAAGTGAGTCTGCCAAAGTGAAGCGAAGCGAGCGCTACAGTTCAAAGCAAATCGAAGCGAAGCGAGCGCTACAGTGGAATCAAGTGAACCCACTAAAGCGAAGCGAAGCGTGCGCTACAAAGAAAAGCCGAAGCGAGTCAACACGAGTCAACACTTTATTTAGTAGTGTCACGGGAAATTTATTTCTCAAGTGACTCACTACAAATTTAACTGCGAAGCGACTCACTTCAGAGCGGCCACTACAACTTCAAAGCGAAGCGAGCCACTACCTACCAGAAAGCGACAGCACAAATTCCCGCTCCGAATTTGAAATCCAGTCAACTGGAGATCTCCGCATTAATTACGAGATCTCCACGTGTCGAAAGCGGAAAGGAGCAGAGGAGTTGACTGCCAGGCCGACAAAGGCGCCGCAACAGTACTGGGTCGCTCCAGTTACTGTTACACTTGGAAGTTAGCCAATTTTGGCAAAATGCCAAAACTGCGCGTCTGCAAAAGCTACTGCCTGCGCAAGTACTGTCGAGAGGAGGAGGGACAAGGCCACCAACCAAGCAACGGATCTCAGCCAACCCTCCGCCTATAAATAGTGAAGGATGAAGACGTGAAGAAGTAGAACACTACTTGAGCATTCGAGCGCATACAGCAAACAAACACTCCCCAGCTTTCTAGCAATCTTCGAGTCTTTGTTTCCAAGTGTTCTCCGAGTTTCCAGTTCATCGGAACTCGCCTTCACAGCCTTCACACTTAGATTCTAAGCCCATTCTATATCCAAGCTTAGAAGAAGAACTCTAGCCAATCTTTGCATTCACTGTAAAGAGTTCTTCATAGTGTGTCGTCAACCAAAAACCCTAAACTTCGTCTGTTAGGTTTTGAGTGTTGTCGTTAGGTTGTCCAGATCCAAGGCCCTTCTTTCATCGATTGAAGAAGCCTCGATCGTAGAGTTGAGATCCAAGCTTACACTTACATCGTTTGTGTAAAGCTCGATCGAAGCTAGGCTGTAAGGAGAGCCCGTAATCTCCCTGTCTGTCTGACTGAAGCGAGTGAAGCTTCCAGTCTTTGTTAGGTTTGTGTAGTGAACCCGCAATCACTACGTCTGTCGTTTGATCTAGGCAAGTGAAGCCCGATCCCGACCAGGTTTTTGAAGGACCCGTAACCTTCAAGTTCTTGAGTGAAAAGAACAGTTGCCGTCGTGCAACAAAGTGGACGTAGGAGCGTTATCTCCGAACCACTATAAATCTCTGTGTCGTATCTCTCTTACCTTAATCTCTTTACAGTATTCGATTATCCATTGCACGTGCATATAAACAAACTTAACTTGGATTTTCAATTACTTAGGAAAGATTATAGCTCACCAAATTCCGCACAAAGAGTAAAGTCTCACTCTTGATCAAGCTCTAAGCTTAGGTCAAGAGATTCGTGATTGCTTTTGATCTAGCCCTCGGCTAGGTCTTAGTATTTCCAAAGAGCACTTTACTTTATACTCTGAGTTAAGGAATTGAAGTTGAAAAACTTCAAAATACGTATTCACCCCCCCCCCCCCTCTACGTATTTTTCCTATAGCAAACCGGGACCAACAAGTGGTATCAGAGCAGCGGTTCTTTCGAGCCTCTGCTTTGCATATCAGAAGTGAGTCCCCACTCACTTCACGTTGTCTCACTGAACCGGATCCTATTTTCCTAAGTGCATCAAAACCTCACCCACGCATATTGCATTTACTGCTGATAGTTTGCTATGTCTACATACAGTGCATCAAATCTTCCACAGTTCTCGATCGAAGGATACGAGATATGGAGTTTCCGAGTCGAGAGCTTCTTATGCTCAATCCACGACCGGATGTGGGAAGTCATTGAAGACGGACCAATCGAAATCAAGAAAGCCATATCTGTGGAGGTTCCAGCCGCTGAAGGTCGTCCAGCCCACGTTCGACAACAGTACGTGGAGAAGGATAAGGATGAGTATACTCCAAATGACTTCAAAGTTGCCAACCTCGACAAGATTGCACGTCACACGATGCAGAGCACCGTGTCGGATGCCTATCTACCACGGATAAGGAAATGTGCAACGGCAAAGGAAATGTGGGAAACCCTAGCCCTCATTTCTCAAGGCACAGACAAAATCAAGGAGAACAAACTCGCCGTTCAGATGCGGGAGTTTGAAAATCTGGTGATGAAGTCCGGAGAATCCATCGACGCCTTCGAGCTGAGAGTTACCAACATTACTGCAACTCTCAACTCGCTTGGGAAGGAACTCACAGACAAGGAAGTAAATCTGAAAATAGTCCGTGCTCTCACAAGGAAGTGGCAGACCATGAAGGAGCTATATCTAGCTACCAAGGATCTAACGAAGCTCACGCCAGAAGTGCTGTTCTCCGAGCTCAAAGCTCACGAGTTTGATCTGAATCGAATGAGCCTCGACGACGAGGATGAAGCGCCCACTACGTCAAAAGGAGTAGCGTTCAAAGCTGCCGAAGGGCCAAGCGAGCAGTCGCTAGCCAAGATGACGAGAGAAGAATTGGAAGAACACATTGCATTCTTATCCAAGAACTTCAACAAGATGAACTCTCGAGTGGGCAAGTACAAAAGGTTCTACAAGCAGTACAAAGGGAGGAGCACTGATGCTCGAGAAGGAAAAGGAAAGAGAGAAGAGACGAACAAGCCGATCCCGCGCGACATGATGGAAGTAGAGTGTTACCACTGCCACAAGATGGGCCACTACAAATCCGATTGCACAAAGCTAAGTGCCAAAGAGCGCGAAGAATTGAAGGCCAAGAGGGATGCCCCAAGGCGAGCGCTCGTAGCAAGTGAAGTGCCGGTCGCTACAACTGAAGATCCACCAAGCGACTCAGATGCATTCACCGATCCAAATTCCAGTGATGGTGAGGATCTTGGATTTATGGCGCTCACCGACGAGGAAACAGGAGAGGTATTCTTCTATCCTTCAATCACTTCAATTACACTAGCACACACTGTCAATGAGGAAGAACAATCCTCTACATGGAGTGAGTTGCTTGACAAGCACGTTAAACTGTCAAGTGACCACGAAGTGCTGCAACAAGCTTTGTCCCAAAGCAAGAAGGAGAACCGAAAGCTAGCCACTGAGCTTGACCAAGTCAAACTTAATCTGAGGGCTATGACTAGTAAGTTCGAGGATCTCTTCGCTAGACATCAAAGCTTGGAGGGAAGGTATGAAACCCAATCCACTCTAGTCGCCAACTTAAATAAAGCATCATACGCTAGACAGGCATTAGAGAGTTCTCTTCTACCTTTTGGTAGAAAGGGAGGACTTGGATATGAGGGTGGACCTTCCAAGCCAACTGTCTTTGTTGGTGCTTCAAACATGACACCATCAGTCACTTTGGAAATGCCCACTGCATCCAAAGCGACCACTAACAAAGACAAAGGCAAAATGGCTGAGAACCCTAAAAAGAAGCCAATGAAGATGTCTATATCTTTAAGGACTGAATCTAAGGGTAAGCAAAATACAACTATCCCTAGCACTCACAATGCTAAAGACTACCAATCCAAAGGTAAAGGGAAACCAGTTGTAGCTTCTAAGCCTCAAGCCATGACACGAGAGACAAAGGATCTCCCTTTCAAGAAAAGGAGTAATGTCTATGTGTCACGTTATCCGGACTGGAGATGGTCCAACCGGACTAACGTTGAGGGGGAAGAATTCGAAGCACCAAAGAGGCCGCTTCGAACCTCCAAGGTTACTCAAGCGAGTCAGGGTCAAAACCCTAGTTGGACCGCTTCGAGGAAACCAAGCGAGCCGCTTCAACAGACTAGAAACCCTAAATTAGTCTCTAAACCCAGAGCTAATCCGAAGCGAGTCGCTTCAGGATATAAGCAAAGTGGGAAGAGCATAGGTAGGACTGAAGCGAGCCGCTACCCCTCTTGCACACACTGTTGCACGTGTGAAGCTGCTTCTAGGCAGTACACCAAGTTTTCGAAGGTCGAGAAGCCCAAGACACAAGCTTCATCCCAAAAGAGAGTGAAGCAAGTGTGGGTACCTAAGGGAACTAACCTGCAAGGACCCAAACTGATTTGGGTACCAAAATCTGTCTAATTGCAGGTGAGCGCCGTGGATCCCATGCCAAGTGAGGGTCAACTAGTTTGGTACTTGGACAGTGGATGTTCAAGACACATGACAGGCATGAAAGCTCTACTTCACAACTACATAGAGAAGAAGGGTCCACGCGTAACCTTTGGTGACAATTCTCGAGGAAGCACCAGGGGATACGGCGCACTGAAAATTGGAAAACTCACAATTGAAGAAGTCTCCTATGTGGAAGGACTCAAGCACAACCTGTTATCTATTTCACAGTTTTGTGATAAAGGGTACAGGGTGGAGTTCATCTCCAACAAATGCATTGTGAAGAGCAAACTCACATCCCAGATTGTGCTCACTGGAGTTAGACAAAGGAATGTCTACATAGCACAATGGGACAGCTGCAAGGAGGAAACTTGTCTAGTTGCAAGAAGTGCTACAGAAATTGGATGGCTATGGCACAGACGCTTGAACCACCTCAATTTCAAAGCTATCAATCGCTTAGCTCGAAAAGGTTTGGTGCAAGGCATACCGAATGAAGTCTTCATCAAAGACCATCCATGCTCACCATGCCAACGAGGGAAGCAGACGAAGAAGCACTTCGCCAGTCTCGAAGAAGCCTCATCAAAGCGAGTGCTCGAGCTGCTTCACATGGATCTGTTTGGTCCAGTTACTCCAGTTAGTGTAAATGGAAGGAAGTACACTCTAGTTGTAGTCGACGATTTCTCTCGCTACACATGGGTTGTATTTCTATTCAGCAAGAAGGAGACACTGACCAAACTGCCACAACTGCTCAAGCGATTGGCGGTGGAAAAGAATCAAGCTATAGTGACCATTCGCTCCGACAAAGGCACAGAGTTCCTGAACTCTACAATTGAAGCGTACTGCACGGAGCATGGCATAGCACATCAAACTTCTTCAGCACGCACTCCTCAGCAGAATGGAGTTGCTGAAAGAAGAAATTGAATCATCAAAGAAGCCGTTCGCACCATGATTGCTGACTCGAAGCTTCCGATGAAGTATTGGGCTGAAGCTGCCAACACGGCGTGCTACACACAGAATCGGACGCTTCTCAACAAACGGCACGACAAAACACCATATGAAATATGGACAGGGAGAATTCCTAACATTTCTTATTTCCATATTTTTGGTTGTAGGGTCTTCATTCACAACAATAGGAAGTCACAGTTGAAAGCCTTTGAAAGCAAAGCAGATGAAGGAGTATTCTTAGGATACTCTACATCTAGCAAAGCCTACAGAGTATTCAACTGTAAAACCCTAATTGTGGAAGAATCACCCCATGTCGTATTTGATGAATCTTCTTTAAGTCTTCCACAGGAACAGGCCCAAGCGAATGAAAAGGATCAAAGCAAGGAACCCTCAAATCAACTCTCCTGGGACGTGCTTGATGAAGATGATGAGATCAAGGACTCAAGCGAGCAGGATCCCAAAGGAGAAGTCGAAGCTGCCCCCAAGATTCCTGAAGCTAGTGCAGGCCAAGCACCCAATCCAGTAGCTTCAGACGGTGAAGCGAGCGACAAGGAATCGGATGAAGATGAAGCTGGCGGATCAAAGCGAGCGTGGCTCAAGGATCACTCACCTAGCCAAATCATTGGAGATCCATCCAAGGGTGTAGTGACCAGAAGTCAAGTGTTTGGAGAAAGTGCCATGTTCAGTTGCTTTCTCTCAAACATTGAGCCATCAAGCGTGGAGGAAGCCCTAGCCGATTCTAACTGGGTGATCGCCATGCAAGAAGAGCTGAATCAGTTCACCAGGAACGACGTATGGTACCTCGTGGATCGTCCCAAGTTTCAGCATGTTATTGGCACCAAGTGGGTGTTCAAGAACAAGACGGACGAGGACCACAACGTAGTGAGGAACAAGGCGCGACTAGTCGCCAAAGGCTACTGCCAAGAGGAAGGAATCGACTTTGACGAGACCTTCGCTCCAGTGGCACGTCTTGAAGCGATCCGTTTATTTCTAGCCTATGCAGCGGCCAAGAAATTCAAAGTGTACCAAATGGATGTGAAGAGCGCATTCCTCAACGGTGAGCTCAAGGTAGAAGTGTATATGGAGCAGCCACCGGGTTTCGAGCAGGGAGATAAAGTGTATCGCTTGAAGAAAGCCCTGTATGGGTTGAAGCAAGCTCCCAGAGCTTGGTACGATACATTATCTCAATTCCTAGTGGAAAATGGATTCCAAAAGGGAAAGACAGATCGGACTCTCTTCACCATCAATCATGGAGATGATATGCTATGGGTCCAGATCTACGTGGACGACATCATATTTGGGTCACCAAACCAGTCGCTTAGCGAGAAGTTTGGAGAGCTAATGAAGACTAAGTATGAGATGTCGATGATTGGCTTGATGAGCTGCTTTCTAGGTGTTCAAGTGAAGCAGCAGGATAATGGAATTTTCATCAACCAAGCGAAGTACACTAGAGATATGCTTGCCAAGTTTGGTGTTCAACATGCTAAAGCTGTGAAGATTCCTATGAATACCAACTGGAAGATGGAGCCAGACGAAGGAGGAAAATCTGTAGATCCTACAGATTATCGTGCCCTAATTGGGTCACTTCTCTATCTCACTGCAAGCAGGCCAGATATTGCTTTTGCAGTCGGTGTCTGCGCTCGATTCCAAAGCAACCCCAAGCACAGCCATCTTGAAGCTGCCAAAAGGATTCTTCGATATTTGAAGGGCACTGTCAATATGGGGCTGTGGTATCCAGCAAAAGACAATTTGGAGCTCACTGGATATTCCGATGCTGACTATGGAGGCTGCCGAGTTGATAGGAAATCAACGTCGGGCACGTGTCAGTTCTTGGGAAGCAAGCTAATCTCGTGGTTCTCAAAGAAGCAAACAAGTGTAGCCACTTCGACAACTGAAGCTGAGTACATGGCCGCAGGAAGCTGCTGTTCTCAAATCTTATGGCTTCGTCAACAGTTGAAGGACTACAAAGTTGAAGCGAATGAAATTCCGATCTTCTGCGACAACAACAGTGCCATATGTATCTCGCAGAATCCAGTGCTTCACACCAGGTGCAAGCACGTGGAAATTCGACATCATTTCATTCGTGATCATGTCGAGAAAAACGATATCAAGCTCGAGAAAATTCATACCGATCTCCAGCGAGCAGATATCCTCACCAAGCCTCTAGCTGAGTCTCGTTTCAACCAGCTATGCATGGAATTAGGGTTATTAGACCCTGGTGAAGAATGCTAGTTCCAGGATGCACGAAGGAGTGTTCGCTTGTTCTCTTGAGCGTCACTCGCTTCGGATCTTCACCAACTCAAGCGAGCCACTTCAAAACTCAATCGCTTGAAGAAAATGAAGTTAGGTGGAGAAAGGTGGAGTATTGGGAGAAGTTCCCTACCAACTTATTGGAATTGTTAAATATATGGTTAAGGGGGAACTAATGCTTCTCTCGGAGCAAGCTACTTCCAAAGCAAGCAAGAATGTTGCAATCTTGAATTCTGCATTGCTTCAATTTTCCCTAGCTTGGGTCAAAGCGAACCAACTGCAAATTCATTCTTTAGAATGTAGGAAAGCTTGAAGGTTTACCTTTTTATACAAAAGGTTGCAGGGCTGGTGACATGCTTCTGTGTAAAATACGAGATTGTCTTGTCAGAGCATTCTCATTGTCATCCTGTCCATTTCTGTTCTGAGATAAGGACTTGTACTCATCCCCCATTCGTCGTGAATAAGTACACTTACGTGATGCTCCCTTCGGGTTGTAGTAAGCTTGTGTACTTTATTCATTTTCTCCCCCATTCACTTCGATGGAGGACTCTCTAATTCGTAGAGGAAGATGAATGCCATGAAGAAGAATGCCATAAAGATGAATGCCATGAAGATCTAGCTCAACGTGTAGCATTCAACAGGTGGTATCTAATTCAAATGAAGTCTTCAATTTGTGGTATCAATCTCCTACGAAGTGAGATTGACTGGTAAGTGTTTCAATTTTAAGTACACTAAGTGAGCTGAAGCGTGCTAGAAACCTTCACTCACTACATGGAAAATATGAAATGAATCTGACACAAATACAAAGAGGAAAACACTCTTGTTTATCCTCGAAGTATGTAAGTCAGAAACATTTTAAATTAAGCAAAGAAATTCAATTTCTTATTCCAGTCGCTTCAGATGGCCAAGCGAGTGCTTCGTCACTCAAAGCTAGCCATCGCAAGCGAGTGCAGAACAGTCACTCACGCGAATGCCTCTCAAGCGAGTCAAGGCGTAGCGGCCCAACTCGAAGCGAGCGGGCATGAAGCGAGTATGAGCTGTCTGCACTCGAGTGCAATTTTACTTTCTGCTGTGCATTTAATGCAGGTGCAGGAACGACGGAAATAACAGGCGCGTGTTCACACGCTTGAATTTGAAGCGGGAAAAGACGGAGAAGATCCAGCCGTCGAATCTCAACAGCCCCCAATCTGGAACCGTTCGATCAAAGCCGTATACGACAAGCCAACCATAGAAGGCCACGTGGCGACGCCGAGCAAGTGGCGGTTCACTTTTACTGTGATGACGCCGGACACGTCAGATCCATCACCGCACGTCCGCCGCCTACCTACAGGATTTTCGGCGTTATTACCGTCCTACCCCTGCCACGTCAGCCATAACCTAATTCTATATATATGGGACGAGGCAGAACTGCAAACCTTTCACAGCCTTCTAAATTTGCCATTTTCGTGTTAGATCTGCAACTACTCTGCAACTCACGAGTCTCAACCCTTTCTACTTCATTGTTAAAAATTTTTCTTCAAGATCTTTCAAAATCCACCATGGGCAAGAAAAAGAATACTGAGACAATGGAGGAGTTCATGACAAATGTTGGCGAGCACATCAACGTCGAGCCCCATCTCGACCCTATTGTCATCGAAGTAAATGGTTTCTTCCGTAGAGCCGTGACCACGGCCGGTCTATGGAAGTTCATAACGTTAGTGCCGACGAAGATTCTGGCAAAAGCCATTGGAGAGATTCTGCTGAATCTGAGGAAGGATCAGAATACTTCCTCATTCACTAATCCACAAACCAGGAAGCCGGTGGAGGTTGATATGAGTAAACTCATCGAGGTGTTCGATCTGCCAAGAGAAGGAGGAGATTCTCTGCTAGATCTAGGTCTTTCGGCCGGAGTGTAGTATGGCCGATTTGCAGTCGCTGGAGCAGATCCGAACTTAAAGGAGGCCAACATTCGCAAAAGTCTGAAGGAACCGTTCAACCTCATCTGCGAACTCTTTACGAAGAGCATTGCATGCTATGTCGGTTCCCTCGACACGCTGTCAGAAACGAAGCTAATCGGCACCACCGTGATCATCGACAGCCTCACTGGAACGAAATTCAACTGGCACGGGTGGCTTCTCAAGCAAATCCACGAAGCTGCTGACGATTTTGCATTCGTACCAGGAACTCCAGATAAGATTCTGCGCAAAGGAAAATTGAAATTCTTCTCAAGGCTGTCTGTCGCACTGGAAATGAAGTATCCAGAGATGATATGGCCAGAATCTGACACGATCATGTACAACAAGCACACCATCTTCTACGACAAGTGGAAGAAAACAAAAATCCCAATGGATCAGGGACTTCTAGTTGTAGAAGTGCCCGCAGCAAGGCAAGTTGTGAAAGCACAAGCTGAAGCTTCCCAAGCAAAGCAAGCCGCTTCATCTTTGAAGCAAGTGGCTGCAAAGCAAGGGAAGAAGAGAGTGGAGCAAGACACTTCACCTGTCCAAGAAAGCGAGGCTGTGGAGAAGCCGCTTGAGGACATTGAAGTTAACAAATCTCAATCCTCACCTATAGAAACTACCCAAATCCCTGAGCACACCCCAACCATGCATGAGAAGAAGCTAATGAGGGATCATGCAGAAGAGATGGAGGTTAAGAACGCAGAGATCGTAAATTTACAAGACGAGATCACCAAAAAGAAGATGGAGTTTAAGGAGAAGGAGAAAGTGTTGGAGGCACAAGTAAATCTGGTGAATGATCTCAAGGACTCGCGTGACGCAGAGAGGAGCCGCTTGAGAGTGGTGAATACCAAACTGGTCACAGTTGGTAAAGAGAAGGAGACGTTGGAAAAGGAGGTGAAGGAGCTGAAAAAGAAACTGGAGAATAAGGAGGGAGAGTTGGTGATGAAAGAAAGCGAACTCCTCAGTACCAAGAAGACTCTTGATTTACTTCGAACCCAATTGAAGAAAGTCAAAGTGGAGAGTGCCATTGACAAGAGAGAGCTTGAAAGTCTAAGGAAAAATGCTGGATTGTCTGAAAAGCAAGTCTTCGCGTCTCGAACGGAAGAGATGTTTCATGCTGTACTTGACAAGATTGAGGTACTTCACAAGTCTCTTACTGGAAAGACAATCGTCCCAACCCCTGGTTTTGATGATGCCAAAAAGGGGGAAGGGATGGTACTGAAAAATGTCAATCTGTTGGAGCCACAAGGTGGAGTAATTGGAGCTGTTGAAGTAGAGAAATTGTTGAAGGAGAGTAGTGGTGCTGGAGAAGAGGAAAGAGAGGCGAAGTCTGCAATGAAAGGCAAAGAAAAGCTCACTGTGGAGGAACCGCTGAAAAAGCCTGAAGAACCACGCAAGCCACTTGGAGATAAAGTGCTTGCCTCTTCCATTGCTCGACATCCTCCAGTCACTGTGCTAACAAAGGAGGAAAGGCGGAAGCTAGCAGAGGCAAGCGAGACTATGGCTTGGGAGAGCGAGCGCCAGTTTAACTTGAAAACTCTTGCAGGTACTTCAAGCTCTCAAGCGCCCACTTCAGACGAAGCACCCACTTCATCTCCCCCATCATCAATAGTGAAGCGAACAGATCCAGAAACTCTGAGAGATGATTCAGCGACCAAGCGCCAAAAAGTTGAGAAGGCAGTTGTTCCAAGGGCAGAGAAGGAAAAGAGGACAAGGACAAAACGACTGCAAGTCATTGACGAACGAATTGAGAAAAATTTCAATGAAATGAAAGTCATCCAGTCCGTTTTGGTCAGAAGTATCTTTGTTCCAATCACGCCAGAAGAATCCGATGCATGCCTAGATCAGGCTATGATCGACACTTGTCACAAGACTGCGAAAGAAATGATTGACTCTGGCCGCTACCCTCTCAGAGAAGAACGCAATTACATTCGCAAGCAACTCAACAAGAAGCTTCCTTTCTGGAGCGGCGAGTCAGGAAAGAAGTTCAAAACAATCATAGCACAGATGTCCAGCCGGTCGGAGGAGGAGTTGGCTGTACGCAGAAATGAGCACCCTGATGCCCGTGAGATTGAGCAGTTCATTCCTGACGAACTACTCGAGCAATGGCTACACTACAAGGAGAAGTTTATCAAAGCTTACTACTATTGGGAGGTAGTGCCATTACAGACTGAATGCTCAAGGGTCACTGCGCTCAACAACTTTCTGAGTGTCCATGATGAGAAATTTAGGCAAGAAGTTTTCGCTCTTGCACAGCTTGGAGAGCCTACACCCTTAATCATCAAGGTACCAACTAAGAAGGAATTCATTATGCCATTCCTACCTGGCACCAGTATCCTCAATCGCAGCATCATCGACGCTGAGGTGGATGAAGCCTTCCAACTGGAAGAGACTTGGAGGAGGCCAAGTATCCACAGTGTTGAGTCGATGGAAGCAAGGGTTTTCAGTGCATACACCATACCCGAAGATATGATTGCAAAGGATTTGGAGGCAGATGTAGAAGAGGAGGAGAAGGAGGAAGAAGGGAAGTGACAAGAGAAGGAAAGGAGGATGACTGGGAAGGAACTGCAGGAAACCTCCGAGTTTCAAGTTCCTTACATATTTTTTGTGAACTTCTTGTTCATATATCCCACTTTTATTTTTGTCTCTTCTGTGTCATTTACTCGCTTTGTGAATGACTTTATATTTCTGCTACAAACTCATTAATTTAACCAAAAAAAAAGGGGAAGGAACTTAAAAGAAAATTACAAACGAAACTGCAAAGGAAGCAGTCGCTTGGAGTTCCCTTCACGGTTAGATAGACTAGATTTATTTTTATCTAAGTCGCATGGGTTTTGGCATCATCAAAAAGGGGGAAATTGTTGGGAATTGTTAAGGACTAAATTGTTAAGGGGGAACTTCATGGGACATTTGATAAATGAAGTCATTTGTTTTGATTAGATCCCAAAACCCCAAGCGTCCTTTTCCCAAGCGACCCATTTTGATGTAGTTAATAGGTTAGAATTTTTCTAAGCCTACACTGTTAGGATGGCTATTTTATTTTGCTTAGATTAGGCTTCAAAAGTTCAAGTGAAGGCCACTCGCTTGAGTGTGTTTTCCAAAGCGAAGCAAGTCAAGCAAGCTGAAGTGAAGCGTGCCGAAGAATAGCGAAGCGAAGCGATCGCTACAGTAGATTCAAAGTGAGTCTGCCAAAGTGAAGCGAAGCGAGCGCTACAGTTCAAAGCAAAGCGAAGCGAAGCGAGCGCTACAGTGGAATCAAGTGAACCCACTAAAGCGAAGCGAAGCGTGCGCTACAAAGAAAAGCCGAAGCGAGTCAACACGAGTCAACACTTTATTTAGTAGTGTCATGGGAAATTTATTTCTCAAGTGACTCACTACAAATTTAACTGCGAAGCGACTCACTTCAGAGCGGCCACTACAACTTCAAAGCGAAGCGAGCCATTACCTACCAGAAAGCGACAGCACAAATTCCCGCTCCGAATTTGAAATCCAGTCAACTGGAGATCTCCGCATTAATTACAAGATCTCCAGGTGTCGAAAGCGGAAAGGAGCAGAGGAGTTGACTGCCAGGCCGACAAAGGCGCCGCAACAGTACTGGGTCGCTCCAGTTACTGTTACACTTGGAAGTTAGCCAATTTTGGCAAAATGCCAAAACTGCGCGTCTGCAAAAGCTACTGCCTGCGCAAGTACTGTCGAGAGGAGGAGGGACAAGGCCACCAACCAAGCAACGGATCTCAGCCAACCCTCCGCCTATAAATAGTGAAGGATGAAGACGTGAAGAAGTAGAACACTACTTGAGCATTCGAGCGCATACAGCAAACAAACACTCCCCAGCTTTCTAGCAATCTTCGAGTCTTTGTTTCCAAGTGTTCTCCGAGTTTCCAGTTCATCGGAACTCGTCTTCACAGCCTTCACACTTAGATTCTAAGCCCATTCTATATCCAAGCTTAGAAGAAGAACTCTAGCCAATCTTTGCATTCACTGTAAAGAGTTCTTCATAGTGTGTCGTCAACCAAAAACCCTAAACTTCGTCTGTTAGGTTTTGAGTGTTGTCGTTAGGTTGTCCAGATCCAAGGCCCTTCTTTCATCGATTGAAGAAGCCTCGATCGTAGAGTTGAGATCCAAGCTTACACTTACATCGTTTGTGTAAAGCTCGATCGAAGCTAGGCTGTAAGGAGAGCCCGTAATCTCCCTGTCTGTCTGACTGAAGCGAGTGAAGCTTCCAGTCTTTGTTAGTTTTGTGTAGTGAACCCGCAATCACTACGTCTGTCGTTTGATCTAGGCAAGTGAAGCCCGATCCCGACCAGGTTTTTGAAGGACCCGTAACCTTCAAGTTCTTGAGTGAAAAGAACAGTTGCCGTCGTGCAACAAAGTGGACGGAGGAGCGTTATCTCCGAACCACTATAAATCTCTGTGTCGTATCTCTCTTACCTTAATCTCTTTACAGTATTCGATTATCCATTGCACGTGCATATAAACAAACTTAACTTGGATTTTCAATTACTTAGGAAAGATTATAGCTCACCAAATTCCGCACAAAGAGTAAAGTCTCACTCTTGATCAAGCTCTAAGCTTAGGTCAAGAGATTCGTGATTGCTTTTGATCTAGCCCTCGGCTAGGTCTTAGTATTTCCAAAGAGCACTTTACTTTATACTCTGAGTTAAGGAATTGAAGTTGAAAAACTTCAAAATACGTATTCACCCCCCCCCCCCCCCCCCCTCTACGTATTTTTCCTATAGCAAACCGGGACCAACAACCGAAATCATCTGAACTTCTCTTATGCCAACCCGAACAATGCTTTGCAACCACCTCCCGGCTTCCATGTCGAGAACGGAGTCATCCAAGAGCCAAAGAAGGAGATGTCTACCAACGACTTGATTTGTCAATATATGGCTCAATCGGAGATGAGGATGACACAACAAGATGCAAAGTTGAGGACGTTGGAGCTTACTCAAAACACTTTGAGCAACAACTTGGGGAGTAGCATCAATGCCTTGACCAAGAAAATGCAAATGTTGGAGACGCAAATGAGTCAAATAGACAATGCTCAAGGAGGAGTCCATAAGCCCAGCCATTTCCCAAGCAACACCGAGCAAAACCTAAAGAACAACCATCATGTTCATACTATTGAGCTTCGGAGTGGCACAAAGTACACAAATCCATCCTTGGAAGCTGAGAAGAAAGGAGGCGGGAACTTCAAGAATGCGGAGCTCGAGGAGACGAGGATCCAAGTGCTGAGGCGTGGACCTCTCGACACCTCTCTCGATCGAGAGGGGGATCGAGAGGTCACAACTGGAGGACAGAAGCCACCTCTCGATACCTCTATAGATCGAGAGGAGGATCGAGAGGCTTACAATGAGGAGATTCAATGTGACCCTCTCGACACCTCTCTCGATCGAGAGGGGGATCGAGAGGCAAAGCAGCCGCCCCAATTCCCGACATACACTCCGAAGGCCCCTTTCCCACAACGCTTGACCAAGACGAAGCAAGATGAGAAGTATCAACGTTTCTTGGAGATACTACAAAAGGTCAACATCAACATACCACTTTAGATGCTCTTCGGGACATGCCCAACCATATATATGAAGTTCATCAAGGATGCGGTTTCGGGAAAGAAGAAGTGGGGGAAGTTTGAGATGATCAATCTCACGGAGGAGTGTAGCGCGGTGATCCAAAAGAAGCTACCATTGAAGCAAAAGGATCCCAGGAGGTTCACATTGGCATGCAAGATCGGTGATCAAGTCTTCCAAAACGTGTTATGCGATCTTGGTGATAGCATCAATTTGATGCCTCTCTCTATATTCAACCAGCTCAAGATCGGGAGGATGAAGCCAACCACCATGTCTCTACTCATGGCGGACCGATCGGTTTCTTATCCAAGGGGGATAGTGGAGGACGTTCTCGTTCAAGTGCACAACCTTGTCTTCCGGGCGGATTTCGTAGTCTTGGATATGCCCGAGGATGCAAATCAACCATTGATCTTAGGATGGCCATTCTTAGCCACGGGGAGAGCATTGATCGATGTTCAAGATGGAGACCTCACCTTTCGAGTCAATGGCGAGGAGGTGAAAATTTCTATCTACGAAGCCATGAGGAGACCCGACGATCACCGTGAGGATATCTTCTCCATTGAGACATTGATACTACCTACGTCGAAGGAGGCACTCAACCATTGTATCTCAAGCTCTTTATATACCTACTCGGAGTTGGATGAAGCTTGCGATGAGATTCTCGAGTATCTACATCAATTGGAGGCAAACCAACCACAACTTCATCACGAGGAAGTTCCCTACCTCGACATCAACAAGAAGGTGGATGATGGAGTTCTTGAGGAAGAAGAGAAGAAGGATGCATCCCCTAAAGTGGAGTTGAAGCCACTACCCGAGCACCTCGAGTACAAGTTTTTGGTAGAGGATGAGACGTATCCGGTGATCGTGTCTTCTCAACTCACGGAGGCGAATACGAACAAGTTATTGAGGGTCCTAAGGAAGCACAAATCTGCAATTGGATGGACGATTGCCGACGTCAAAGGTATTAGTCCTTCGATTTGCATGCATAGGATATTGCTTGAAGATAGTCATCGCCCAAGAGTCCAACCTCAAAGGCGATTGAATCCGGCCATGCAAGAAGTTGTGGGGAAGGAGGTGTTGAAGTTGCTTAATGCCGGCATGATCTATGCTATTTCGGATAGTGAGTGGGTGAGCCCTACTCAAGTAGTGTCAAAGAAAGGAGGCATGACTGTCATCGACGATGAGAAATGGGAGCTTATAGCAACGAGGCTCGTCACGGGATGGCGAGTGTGCATTGATTACCGCCTTCTCAACGCAGCAACTAGGAAGGATCACTTTCCCCTCCCGTTCGTAGATCAAATGCTCGATCGATTGGCCGGACATGAGTACTATTGCTTCCTCGATGGTTACTTCGGCTACAACCAAATCGCCATCGCTCCGGAGGACCAACACAAGACGGCATTCACTTGCCCATATGGAGTCTTCGCTTATCGGAGGATGCCGTTTGGGTTATGCAATGCACCGGCTACTTTGCAACGGTGCATGATGGCCATCTTCCATGGATTGATCGAGAACATTATGGAGGTATTCATGGACGATTTTTCAGTTTTTGGTTCTTCTTTTGATCAATGCTTGGAGAATCTTGCCACGGTGCTTCAAAGGTGCGAAGAGACGAACCTCGTTCTCAATTGGGAGAAGTGCCACTTCATGGTGAAAGAAGGAGTTGTACTTGGCCACAAGGTGTCTTCACAAGGATTGAAGGTGGATCGAGCTAAAGTTGTAGCCATCGAGAAGTTGCCACCACCAACCAATGTCAAATCGGTGAGGAGTTTCCTAGGACATGCCGGCTTCTATAGAAGGTTTATCAAGGACTTCTCAAAGATCACGAAGCCGTTATGTGGATTGCTTGAGAAGGATGTCAAGTTCGTATTCGATAAGGATTGCTTGGAAGCCTTCGAGACATTGAAGAAGGCGCTTATCTCTACTCCCGTCTTGGTGTCACCGGATTGGAGTGCCCCGTTTGAGCTCATGTGCGATGCAAGTGATTGGGCGATAGGAGCAGTTTTGGGACAGAAAAGGGAGAAGCTTTTCCGAGTGATCTACTATGCTAGCAAGACGTTGGACTCGGCTCAAAGGAACTACACCACCACGGAGAAGGAGTTACTCGTTGTGGTCTATGCTTTCGACAAGTTTAGGCCCTATTTGGTGGGATCTCACATGATTGTGCACACCGACCATGCCACCATTCGCTATCTTTTCAACAAGAAGGACTCGAAGCCAAGGTTAGTTCATTGGATTTTACTTTTTCAAGAGTTCGATATGGAGATCAAGGATAGGAAAGGATGCGAGAATGTCGTGGCCGATCACCTCTCAAGACTTGAGCAGCCCGTGGATGGAGAGGATTCGAGGATTACTATCAAGGAGAGTTTCCCCGATGAGCAGATTTTCGAGTTGGACGATTAGACTCCTTGGTTCGCCGATATCGTCAACTATTTGGTGATTCATCATGTGCCCAAGGATCTCTCGTCTCATCAAAAGAAGAAGTTCCTCCACGATTGTAAGTTCTACTATTGGGATGATCCTTATTTGTACCGGAGGTGTGCCGATGGAATCAAAAGGCGATGTGTTCGACAATCGGAGTGGAAGAAGATCATTGAGGATTGCCATAGCGCTCCGAATGGGGGACACTTTGCAGCAAATCGCACCGCCCTCAAGATCTTTCATAGTGGTTTCTATTGGCCTTCGATCTACAAGGATTGTCACGAGTACATCAAATCATGTGATCGATGCCAAAGGATGGGGAACATCACGAAGAGGGACGAAATGCCGCAACGCACTATCATGGAGGTGGAGCTCTTCGATGTTTGGGGGATCGACTTCATGGGTCCCTTTCCCAAATCTCAAGAGTTCTCTTACATCTTACTTGCGGTGGAGTATGTTTCAAGATGGGTCGAGGCCATTCCCACAACAACCAACTATTCGAAGGTGGTAATCAAATTCCTCCAGCGAAATATTTTGACTCGGTATGGAACTCTGAGAGCTTTGCTTAGCGATGGGGGGAGCCACTTCAACAATCATTGCTTAGGATCGCTTCTTGCAAAATATGGAGTCAAGCACAAGGTTACGACGCCCTACCACCCTCAAGCAAATGGTCAAGCCGAGTTAGCTAATCGAGAGATCAAGAAAATTTTGGAGAAGACCGTCACCAACAAAAAGGAGTGGGCGAAGTACTTGGACGACGCACTTTGGGCTTATAGGACGGCTTTCAAGACGCCAATTGGAAGGTCTCCATATCAATTGCTATTTGGCAAATCTTGCCATTTACCAATGGAGTTGGAGCATAAAGCTTATTGGGCGATGAGAAGGATCAATTTCGAGTTCAAGGAAGCCACGGGTCAAAGGTGTGACGACTTATTGGAGCTTGATGAATGGAGAAACGAGGCGTTCGAGAATTCGAGGATTTACAAAGAACGAGCCGCAAGATTTCATGACTTGAGCATCAAAAAGCGTAAGTTTGAAATTGGTGATGATGTTCTAGTTTTTAATTCTCGACTTCGTTTGTTTCCAGGAAAATTGCAAAGCAAGTGGTCGGGCCGTTCGTTATTTACAAGGACATGAAGTATGGTGCATTCGAAGTTTTGAAGAACGATGGTTAAAAGTTCTTGGTGAATGGACATCGACTCAAGCACTACTTCAAGCCGTTACCTCTATACCCCAGGAAAGCGGCCACTTATCTTGATGACCCGAGCTAGAAAGGAGGTATCGTCGAGCTAAAGACGTTAAATGTAGCACTTGTTGGGAGGTAACCCAATATTCGTATCCCTTTTATTGTTTTTCTTTATTTTTAGTTTTTAGAGTCGTAGGTAAATTTTTCGTATTTTAGAGTTGAACCCCTTAATATACTAACAAATTCTAAGTATGGTGTAGAAAACAAAAATTCGGGCAAAACCTCTCGACACCTCTCTCGATCGAAAGGCTTGTCGAGAGGTGAAAGTTTGTTGTCCAGTAGGGGTCTCTCAACACCTCTCTCGATCGAGAGGGGTATCGAGAGATTCTAAAATAATGTGCCATGGTTTTTCACGTGAGGACTCTCGATCGAGACCCCCGCGTTTTCGATCGAGAGGGGAGGACAGTATGTGCAGTGCAAAACCTCTCGACGCCTCTCTCGATCGAGAGGCCTGTCGAGAGGTCAAAACACGGAGTTCAGTAGGGGTCTCTCGACATCTCTCTCGATCGAGAGGGGTATCGAGAGGGTCGTTGACGAGCCCTAAACCGACTTTGACCAGGTTTTATCTTCCCTATTTATATACCATATACACACAATTCACATACCATTCACACACAAACACAAATTCTCTCAAGAACACAAGAGCACTTTTCAATTTCTTCTCTTCGATTCATCTCAAGGTACTCGATTTCTCGCCCTTCTCTTATTAATTCTTAATTCTCTACATGAATTCGCATGTTTTGACCGATTGAAATTCGTTTTTGATGGTTAAATTTTTGAATTGATAGATTGGGTATTAGATTGAGCATGATAGATTGAGTTCATGGATTTTGTTGAATTATTTGTATGAATTGAATCTATTGATGAATACGAAGATGAATGCATGTTGATTTTTGAATGGGTCTTTGAATTTGTCTATGAATTTGAGGAAATTCTTTGATTTATATGCATTGGATTGATATTGTGCTATGAAGTAAATCATGTTGGGAAGCTTGGTGTGTTGAATGTGTGGATTTGTGAGGCAACCATTGAATTGATAATGGGGGAGTATTGAATTTGGTTGAAGTTTGGGGGAAGATAAATTCATGTTGCTATATTCTTGCACCTCTTGTATTAATTTGTGAAATTTTTAGGTACTAAAATGGTAAGAGACAAGGGGAAGAGTGTTGCTTCGACTTCTTCAAGCAAGGGCAAGGGGAAGGAGAAGGCGAAGGATACGTGGAAGAACGACGACAAGACCATTCTGGAGAACCGAATGCCGCCGGCTAGGTCGTTGCCTGCAAATTTGGAGCCAAAGGCGTTCAAGCTAAAGCTCACCACGGCAGAGTCGAAGAGGAGATGGTCCCATCTTGTGCAACTCAAGCACAAGCATTGTTGTTTCCTCCATCCCGAAATGATAGAGGCCATGGGAATAGCCGATGAGATCACACAAATGATGCAACGAGGAGGCTTCATCAACATATTTCAAGGCAATCACTTGACTTATCACATCTTCACGGTGGAGTTTCTCTCAACTTTGGTGGTGGAGCGAGTCAATCAAGTGCCCCACATCATTCGTTTCCAATTGGGTGGCCAGCCAAGGGAGCTCACCATGGATCAACTTGATGATATTATTGGAGGAAATAAGAATGGGGAGTACTTGGGCAACAACCATCCTAATCTTCAAGATTTGTGGGGCCAATTCTTGGATTACGACGAGGAGAAGAAGAAGTCCTACAACCCAGCGATTGCAAAGGCCACTTCGATTCGGAATCCCACGATTCGCTACTTCCACCGGTTGATCTCTTGCACTATTCACTCCCGCCACGACTCTGGCACCTTCCTTGCCACCGATGCACATCTCGTTTGGACATCATATCGAGGACATTCCCAAGATGCAGCCCTCTATCGCGTTGACCACATGGAGAATCAAGCTTACTTGTTCGCAGGACAAAAGATCGGGATTGGAGCATTCGTCACCCCGATTGCTAGACACTTCAACGTGCGAATTCGGGAGCAGCCAGTGTCTACATCCATCTTTGTAGATAGGAGGACTTTGGAGTTTGCAAGGATGATCTTGTTCGACACGTCTGGGTGGTTCTTGAAGCTCCATGGGTTGAGTGGAGTTTTACTCTTCACATTGCCGAACAACTACTTAACCGAGGTGATTGGGAATGAGAAGCTACAATGAGGGAATGGGAGGATGAATTCTCCCCAACATAAGCAACTCATGTGGCCCGAAGGAGGTCCAAGGCCCGAAGAAGGAGGAGATGATGATGAGGAAGGAGATGAAGAAGAGGAAGCCGAGCAATACGAGCAAGGATTTGATCAAGAAGAGCAACACTATGGGGGCGATGATCAAGAAAGCGATGGAGATGGAGGTCCACAACCAGCGTTTCAAATGTCCGCCCCGGATTTTCATGAGGCGATGCGAGGCTACCACGAGGAGAACTCGCAGCTTTTCGACAACTACCATTTGCTCTACCAGGAGTTTTTTCGTGAGCAAGTGGGAGAGGTCCGTCAAGAATTGGGGACGTTGAGGGACGAGGTTGGAGGCCTTAGAAATTCCTTCACCACTTTCCTTGAGGAGGAACGAGCAGCCCGTGAAGCGGAAAGGAAGCGTAGAGAAGATGAACGGGCGTACCAAGAGCAATATAGGAGGATGATGTATGACATGCATCAATTCTATCCCTTCTACCCCAATGGGTATCAAAGGTACGATCCCAATGACCCACCCCTCCTCCCTTTCATTGAGTGGTTATTGAGTTAACTTAGCCTACTTCTTTTCTTTAAACTTATTTCTTTGCTATGCTTTGAAATAAGTTTGGGGGAGGGAAAGAGTGTCTAAGTTAAACCGATTTTATTTGTTTTCTTGTTTTTAAGAGTCTTTTATTTGTTTAGTACTATTTTGGGGTATGTTTTAGTATTTTTAGTAGTCTTTTATTTTTAGAGTCTTAGGTTTTAAATCGAGTCAAGTAAGCATGTGATGATAGTATTGTGAATTTGGCCGATGATAGAAAATTTTTTTATTGATTTTTGGAGAAAAAAATCATGATCTTTATTATGCATGGAACCTTGGCGAAGCGACGTGATTTATTTGATGAATTTGAAGCATGTTATGATGTCGAGAACTAGTTAGTTTGAACCCGTGAGAATTGAGCTTTTTGTGCATATTGATGCCTACTTGTTGATTGAGTGATCATGTATGCTTCATTGTTTCTAGAACTTGCCCTATTTCTCCATCAAGACCTTAGTATATTTATGAATTAGGAGATGATCTTAGGCCATTCTTTCATAGCCATAGGATTCCCATACACTAACCTTAATCATAATCTTTGTTTACCCCCTTTGAGCCTTTTATGAGTTTTTTTTTCTTAACCTTGGATGATAGGAGGTTCGGATGGATAAGGGTATCTTTAGAGGATTTAGTTGGTGATGTGGGAGGAGTTGAAGAGAAAATATTTGATGTGGTGTGAAGAAAAGAAATTTTAGATGCTTGTTTAAGTATAGTTAGCTATCCCTATAATCTTAGGAAAAAAGAGAGAAAAAAAATATAGAGCCTTTGTTCAACATTAGAAGAACATTTATTAGTTGAGCTCTAGAGAAAAAAAAAATGAGAAAAAAAAAATGAGAATAAAAGCATAGGGGGATAGTTAGCTTGAATTGTATAGTTTGCATCTATGATATTTTGGTGTATTTTAGTTGGTGTTGGATGGTAGAAGATGGAGTAAAAATCCATACTTTGGGTGGAGTTGAAAAAGGTTGATGGTTTGAATTTCTTTGAGTCACTTAGCCTATACATTCCCTACCTTAACCAATGTCCCTACATTACAAGCTTTTATAAAGTCCTTTTTGATCTTAGTTTGTGAATATTACATTAGGTGGAGATGTAGAGATTAGGGGCAAGCCTATGGTAAACATGTTGCATTACATTGATATTGAGTGAACCCTATGATGTGCATTATCTTACATCTTTTCTTTGAGAGAGTTGAGTGTTCACTTATATACATAATCTCACATGTTGGAGAGTGTTCTTTGATGGATTGGCATGATTTGAATTTGTTGGGTAGGTAGTGTTATTGATGTTAAGGTTGTGTGCATAGTTTTGATCATGATCATGAGTTTGTTTTTGAAAAAGCTTTGAGGCCAATATAGTTTACAATGCTAGAGTCTATTGTTTATGTTTTGGTATTGTTCGGGACGAACAATGTTTAAGTTTGGGGGATTTGATAAAGGTGAAATTTACCTTATTTTTATAACCAAAAAGGGTTGCTTTTGAGTCTCGATTGTGTAGTATTATTGTCTATGTTTTATATGGTTTTTGTTATCTTGGACAATATTATGCTTGTGGGTATTTTGTTGTGTGTTTAGGTATGTTTTGATGATAAAACCCCGAAACGAGACAAGGCGTGAAGATCGGAGTTCGAAGTCCAAGTTTTGGAGTCGAGTGAAGACCTCTCGACACCTCTCTCGATCGACAGGCCTATCGAGAGGAAACCTTCTGGAGCAACTTTCGATCGAGAGCCATTTTTGCACCTCTCGATACCTCTCTCGATCGAGAGGTCTATCGAGAGGTGGTGTGTCGACAGGGGGGTGCCAGCCGAGAATTCCTACCTTAATTAATTAGATTCCTTTTTGGTTTATAATTCCTTTTGTAAATTTCCCCTATATATATTCCTTAGCCTAGCATTGTAAATCCATCATCTATCTAGCACTTTTATATTTTTACTTTAGAGTTTTTATTTTTTGTATTCGACATTGGAGATTATTCAAGTTTATGAAAGATTCAAGATTCGAAGTTCTTCGTTTGTGTTCAATTTTTTCTTACTCTTACTCTTTAATTATGTTCTTTCAATTCTTTGTGTTTATGTTTGCTTTAATTATGTCTAGCTAAATTTCTTAGTTGGTTTTAGGGATTGAATGCCGAATTGAATTTATGTAAGTGTTTTTGTTTACAATTAGCCTTCCAATCTAGATGCATGTTTCATGGTGCTTATTCTCATGCATGATTACTTGATCACTAATTATGTATGCATAGTTATGTGTTTATGCCTTGATAGGATAATTGCATAATAGATCTCATGAATACATTGTATGATGATTTGATTGTCTTTGTTGGGGTTGAATTATCATATGTTTATATATAATTGATTTGGGTGTCATAATTGAACCTAGTTGATTATATCATTGATATTTGTTCTATTTTGCACTTAATTTGATATCTATGCGTCCGAGAGGATATTAGGATCTTATTAGGTGACGACTTGCATTGCTTTAATCGGGGTGTAGGTTATTTTTCATGTATCACATTTAAATTGGATTAAATTGGTTAATTGTATACATTAATTACTTACATGCTTTTGATTAGGTAGGCTTCCCTAGAATCAACACTTTTCCTTAATTGAGTTCTTACCTTATTTGTTTATTTTCTTGCTTGCTAAGTTATTTTATTTGACTAGTTATTTGCCTTGTTTATTTATTTCCTTATTTGTTTTAATTGTGTCTTTTTAATATTTGCCTAGTTATAGATACCACAATTCCGAATTCCTAATTGCTTAGACATCAGTTTAGTTCTAGAGTAAAGGTATTGTGTGTGGTTTCGACTTGTCAATCCCTGTGGATACGATACTCGTACTTTCTTATACTATACCTATTTTGTGTGGTAGATAATAGTGCAATCACTATGCAGTGGCTAAGAAATTCAAGGTCTATCAAATGGACATCAAGAGCGCGTTTCTCAATGGAGAGCTCAAAGAAGAAGTGTATGTGGAGCAGCCGCCGGGTTTCGAGCAAGGAGATAAGGTGTATAGACTGAAGAAGGCCCTGTATGGATTGAAGCAGGCGCCTAGAGCGTGGTATGATACGCTATCTCAGTTCTTAGTGGATAATGGATTCCACAAAGGGAAGATAGATCGGACTCTCTTCACCATTAATCATGGAGAAGATATGCTATGGGTCCAGATCTACGTGGACGACATCATATTTGGATCACCAAACCAGTCGCTTAGCGAGAAGTTTGGAGAGTTGATGAAGACCAAATATGAGATGTCGATGATAGGCTTGATGAGTTGCTTCCTAGGTCTACAAGTGAAGCAACAAGATGATGGGATATTCATCAATCAAGCGAAGTATACTAGAGATATGTATGCCAAGTTTGGTGTTTAGCATGCTAAAGCTGTGAAAGTCCCAATGAACACCAACTGGAAGATGGAGCCAGACCTAGAATGGAAGTTTGTGGATGCTACAGACTACCGTGCTTTGATCGGATCCCTTCTCTATCTCACTGCAAGCAGGCCAGATATAGCGTTTGCAGTTGGAGTATGTGCTCGCTTCCAAAGCAATCCCAAGCACAACCATCTTGATGCTGCCAAGCGAATCGTTCGCTATCTCAAAGGCACCGTCAACATGGGGCTGTGGTATCCTGCTGAAGATAATTTGGAGCTCACGGGATATTCAGATGCTGACTATGGAGGATGCCGAATTGATAGGAAATCAACTTCGGGCACATGTCAGTTCTTGTTCTTGGGAAGCAAGCTGATCTCATGGTTTTCAAAGAAGCAAACCAGTGTAGCTACTTCAACGACTGAAGCCGAGTATATGGCTGCTGGAAGCTGTTGTTCTCAAATCTTATGGCTTCGTCAGCAGTTAAAGGACTACAAAGTTGAAGCGAATGAGATTCCAATCTTCTGCGACAATAACAGTGCTATATGTATCTCGCAGAATCCAGTGCTTCACACTAGATACAAGCACGTGGAAATTCGACATCACTTCATTCGTGATCATGTCGAAAAGAAGGATATCAAGCTCGAGAAAATCTATACCGATCTCCAGCGAGCAGATATCCTCACCAAGCCTCTAGCTGAGTCTCGCTTTAACCAGCTATGCATGGAATTAAGGTTACTAGACCCTGGTGAAGAATGCTAGATCCAGGATGCACAAAGGAGTGGACGCTTGTCCTCAAGCGAACCTCGCTTTGGATCTTCACCAATTCAAGCGAGTCGCTTCAAAACTCACTCGATTGAAAAAGGAGAAATAAGGTGGAGAAAGGTGGAGTGTTGGAAGATGTTCCCTACCAACTAACAAGATTGTTAAGGCTATGGTTAAGGGGGAACTATTGATTGCTCTCGGAGCAGTCTACTTCCAAAGCGAGCAAGGAAAGCTGCTACCTAGCCTAGGATTCCTAGCAAGTGGGTGTAAACACTTGTAAGTACCGTTTCTAGTAACGGTTGTGGGGTCTTGTATCGGGCCTTCCCACGTAAAAATGGTGAAAGCTTAGGCAGGGCTGGCATCTAGACCTTGCGTCCTCTTCCCATCTTTCCGCCGAAGAGGAGCATGTCTTCTCATCTCCTTCATCATGGATAAACACTCACTTTTTACTCACTCTTCATTGAGTTGAGCTGCCGGGTGTCTATTCATTCATCTCCCACCTTGAATATTGCATCGCTTCAACTTACCCCATCTTTGGGTCAAGCGTGCCGAATGCATATTCATTCTGTAGATCTTAAGTGGAGAGCTTGTGACATGCTTCTGCATAAAAACGAGAATGTCTTGTCAGAGCATTCTCATTGTCATCCCGTCCTATTCCAACCTGAGATAAGGACTTGTACTCATCTCCCATTCATCGTGAATGAGTACACTATAGTGAGTCTCCCTTCGGGTTGTAGAAAGCTTGTGTACTCTATTCATTCTCCCCCCCATTCCTTCGATGGAGGAGTCTCTAGTTCGTAGAGGAAGATGGAATAGATGAATGCCACGAAGACCAAGCTTGAAGAAATCTACAAATGTGGTATCAATCTCCTACAATGTGTGATTGACTGGTAAGTGTTTCAATTCAAGTACACTAAGTAAAGTGAAGCGTGCTAGAAACCTTCATTTATGATGTGGAAAATATGAAATGAATCTGACACAAATACAAAGAGGAAAACATTCTTGTTTATCCTCGAAGTATGTAAGTCAGAAACATTTTAAATAAAGTTAAAGAAATTTCAATTTCTTATACCAGTCGCTTCAGATGGTCAAGCGAGTGCTACGTCACTCAAGCGAGCCATCGCAAGCGAGTGTGGAACAGTCACGCCAAGCGAGTACTTCGCAAGCGAGTAAATGCCAAGTGGCCACACTCGAAGCGAGCGGGTACGAAGCGAGCGTATGAGCTGTACACACTCGAGTGCAAATTTTACTTTTTATTTTGCATTTAATGCAGATCGGGTACAAGGCAGATTTTTCGGGCGCATGCAACTCACTTCAAATTTGAAGCGGGAATTTCGCACACGATCCAGCCGTTGAATCTCAACATTTTTTGAATCACAGTCGCTGGATCGACGCCGTTTGAGCAGACGAATTGCAGAAGGCCATGTGGAGTGCCAAGTCAACTTGACAGCTCACTTTTACTGTGATGACGCACGACACGTCAATCACATCGCCGATATCCGCCGTATACAAACAAGACTTTCTGGGAAATTACCATCTCACCCCGCCACGTCAGCCGAACCCTAAATCTATATAAGGGAACGACGCAGATTTGCAGAAACTTTCATCACCCCCTAAAATTGCCATTCTCGTGCAAATTCTGCAACCCCTGCAATTCACGAGTCTCAACCCCTTTAAATCTTCACTCTAATTTCTCTAAATACTCAACCATGGTGAAGAAGGCTGCAACGCAGACGATGGAGAAGTTTCTAGCCACCATCGGAGACAACATCAATGTCGAGCCCCACCTCGATGCAAAAGTAGTAGAAGCAGATGGCTTCTTCTGCAAGGCTGTGACCACGGCCGGCTTGTGGGAGTTCGTCACTGCGAGGCAGGAGAAGATATTGGCCAAAACTGTGGCTGAATTCCTACTGAATCTGGAGAAAGGACGAACTACTTCCATGATCACCGATCCAGTGGATGGTATGCCGATGGAGGTAGCCCTAGACACTATCGCCGGATTTTTCAATTTGCCGAAGGAGGGAGCGGACTCCTTCTCGGATTTGAAGTTGTCCGTCGATGTGGAGTTTGCCCGCTTTGCCGCCGACAAAAGTGCTGAATTCGAGGCGAAGCACAGCAACATACGAACAGATTTGCAAACGCCATTCAACTATATCTGTGAACTATACACCAAGTCTGTGGTGTGTAGTGTTGGGACTTTGGGACAGATGTCCGACACCAAGATCTTCGCCACAACCGTCATCGTTGATAGCCTCACCGACACAAAATTCAACTGCCACAGTTGGTTCATCAAACAACTGCACGAGGTCAGGAAGAACTTCAAGTATGAGAAGGGGAGCACCGAAGAAATCCTTCGGAAAGGGAAGCTACGCTTTTTCTCCAGGATCTCCTTTGCACTGGAGAAACTGTTCCCGAACAGAAGATGGACAGACACGGTGGAGTACAAGAAGAACACAATCTACTTCGACTTGTACAAAACTGAGAAGATTGTGGTAGACGAGGGAATTTTCGAGGTGGATGTACTCCCTGCAGCTCCCGTCGCCGAAAGGCGAAGTGAGAAGAAAAAGTCCAAGCGAGCCGCTTCACCTGCGAAGCGAGCGGCTCCAAAGCGAGTGAAGAAGGTGAAGCGAGTCGCTTCACTGGTGAAATTGATTGGTGTTTAAATGTTAGGATTTTTGTAGTGTTTTCGAGTCCGTTTTCGTTATGTTTTGTGTCTCTTTCGTTTGTCTTTTGCTATGATTTGGTTGCTTTGGAGTTTTTGGTATTGTAGGATAAAAAGGACGGAAATGAGAAGAAAATGAGAAGAAAGAAGCATTATATCGAAGAGGGGTTCGATAGGAGCATGTAGGCGAAAATGGAGGTCAATTTGGAGTTCGGACGAGGAAGATACGACCGAAACAAGAAAGGCGCGCAATCGTCCAGCGTTGGACGAACGTTCAGAGTACGGTGGACGAGCGTCCAGAGTAGAAAAGAAAGAAGAATGCGAGTGCGACGTTGGACGACCGTCCAACGTTCCGGCCAGCTATTGTTTCCTTATATAATTAGGTTTTCATACCTATTATATATACTATCCCTTGTACACGAATTCTAGACATCTTTAATCATCTTTTAGGCTTAGTTTTCAGTTCTAAATACTTTAGCTTTAGTTTTTATTGCTTTCTTTTGTTCGGATCCGGATTCGTTCTTCGTTTATTGCAATTTAATTCAAGACGTTTATTTAATTCAAGTTCTTCGTTCTTCGTCTCAATTTTCGTAAGTTCTTTTATTGCTTTCGTTTATTCGTTTTAATTGCTTGCTTTCGTTTTCGATTCGTTTTCTTAATTGCTCCGTTTAAATTCCTTAGTTTAATTTCGTTCTTTCGATTTCAAGTTTAAAGTTTAGATTCGTTTTCTTGCTTTCAATTCTCTTTCGTTTTTCAAAGTTTTTTAAGATAGATTAATTTGCCTTTAATTTCCAGATTTCAATTCATCATGTCTAGATTTATTTATGCTTCTTTCTTTGCTTTCGTTTCCTTCGTTGCTTTCTTTATTGCTTTCTTTTCGATTCTTGCCTAGGTAGATTTATTGCTTTCTTCTAGTTTAATTCTTAGATTTATTTCTTGAGTTCTAGATTAGCTATTTACTTGCTTTTATTTATTGCTTTATTTTACTTTCTTGCCTAGGATTTAAAAACAAAAACCCCAAAATATTCTTTACTTGCTTTCTTAGATTAGATCTTTACTACATAATTAATTGCCCTGTTAAGTTTTCCTTGAGATTCGATATTTAGGTTTTACTTGCTAGTGCTACGATAGATTTCGTCTATTGCGAACACTTTTTAGTGAAACAAATTTTGGCGCCGTTGCCGGGGAAAACTTTAGGCGATTTATTGTGTAGTATTTTTATTTGTTTTATTTTTATTTGTGTTTCTTCGATTTTCTTATTTCTCCCACTCGGTGCATTTAACCCTTTTGTTGAGTGTTGTTGATGCATGGTCGCCGAAGTCTTCAAAGGAGTTTAGCGCCCTACTTCGACAACATCCATCAAAGGAAAGCGATTTTAGCCGCGAAGGAGAAGGAGGAGATCGATTCTCAAGACTTTGGTTTAGTCTTGTTGTTTGCAGAGCCCGAAGCCATGGCAGCTAGAGTCATGGGCGATTTTGCTCGCCCCACATTCACGGCCACCACTTCGGCGATGGTCCGGACGGAAGCGGTCAGGAATCATGAGCTTAAACCTCATCACATGGCGTTGCTCCCATCCTACCTAGGGCTGCCCAACGAGGATGCTTTGACGTTCATCCGAGAGTTTTGCACGGTGGTGCAAACTTTCCCACTCTCGGGACTCACGGAGGACAACTTGAAGATGAAGTGCTTCCCGTACACCCTCAAGGATCGAGCAAAGTCGTGGTATTTGGCGCTCCCGGACAACTCTCTCGCCACATGGAATGCGGTGTGCGAGAAGTTCATGCTCAAGTACTACCCGAACCGCAAGACTCAAGAGGTGCGGTCAAAGATTATGAATTTCTCCCAAGACAACGATGAGCCGTTTCACGAAGCATGGGAGAGGTTCCAAGAGCTACTTCAACAATGCCCCCATCATCAAATGGCACCGGAGTTGCTTTGGCAATATTTCTACGACGCCCTCAACCAAACTTGTCAGTTCATGGTGGATAGTTCGGCCGGAGGCAACATAGCGGTCAAGACAGCTGACGAGTTGAAGGATATTTTCGAGACGCTCGCTGCGAGTTCTCAACAAAAATCAGCTAGACCGAGGAAAGTGGAGGCGAGTGCGATTTCGATGAGTCCCGATTTGAAGAAGCAAATGGCCGACATGTTAAGGGATCTCGAAAACTTGAAGATGAAGCAAAGTGCACCGGCCCCGAAGGAGGAGGAAAGGAAGCCGGACCAATGCGAAATTTATGGAGAGTTGGGACACATCAAGGAGGTTTGCCACAACATGGGAGCATTCACTCATGAAGGAGGAGCCGATGTCTTTGCTGCCCAAGGTTACATGCCACAAGGACCACCACCTCAAGGGCAAGGTACGAACCCGAATTTTCAATATCGTCGCCCTCCACCATATAACAACCCATATCCTCCTCCACCAAATCCCTACTACCCTTCTCCACCATATTATCCACCTCCTCAATACCCTCCACATCCCTATTATCCACCACCTCCATATTACCCACCTCAACCTACTCTTACATCACCACCATCATACCCAAATTCTCGTCCTCAAGGACCTCCACAAAAGCCTTCCGTCGATGAGGATCGTCTCCATGCACTTGATGCGAACATAAAGAGGCTCGAGTTGGCCATTGGCCAAATTTCTAGTTCCATGCACCTGATGCAACAACCGGGGCGAATTCCGAGCCAAGGGATTCAACCACAACAAGCCAACGAGGTGCAAGCCCCATACCCTCCATATGTTCCTCCCGTTCCACCTTACCAAGCTCATGCAATCAAGGTGTTACAACACAATGGTGGCTCGTTGTCGACTCAAAGCCATTCTAGCCAAAGGTGGAGCCCGAATTCGCGTTGGGAATCGAGCCAAAACCATGCAGCGCATCACGTTGGACGGGCGTCCAACGTTTCTGGACGACCGTCCAACGTTGGACGGTCGCCCACCTTCACGCC
Source organism: Thymus mandschuricus (assembly GCA_029379335.1). Classification (NCBI taxonomy): domain Eukaryota; kingdom Viridiplantae; phylum Streptophyta; class Magnoliopsida; order Lamiales; family Lamiaceae; genus Thymus; species Thymus mandschuricus. The sequence continues at coordinate 11,604,669 of CM057078.1, forward strand.
AGCCCTTGGACGAGCTCCCCCTTTTTCTCCAGCGAAGCCTGCGCTGGACGGGCGTCCAACGTACGTTGGACGACCGTCCAACGCTGAAGAGACGCCAAGCACGACGCCAACCTTGGACGAGCGTCCAGCCTGCACTGGACGAGCGTCCAACGCCCAGAATGCATGCACGGAGTTCGAGGAAGCCAAGAAGGAGGCCAAACCTCTTCACAAGACGCCCGATCCGTACGTTCCCCCTATTCCATTCCCGAGTAGAGTGAAGAACAAGAAGCAGACGCTCAACCCTTATGTTCCACCTATTCGGAGTGTTGCTAGGAAGGAGAGAAAGGATCTCGAGCCTATCAACTTGTTTCCTAAGAGAGGAGATCCGGGAGGTTTCGACTTGAGCATTGTTTTGGATAGTGGAGAGACCGTCTCGGGATTGATGGATCTAGGAGCTGCGGTGAATTTAATGCCGTATTCTATTTTCGAGAAGATGAACTCAAGAGTCCTTCAATCTACCGACATGCGCATTGAGCTAGCAGACGGTACCGTGAGTAGTCCATTGGGAGTTGTGGAAGATGTTACAGTCCTTGTTGGTGGAATTCGAGTCGTTACCGACTTCGTCGTGCTTCATGAAGGCAAGGGAGCCAAGAGCGCAACCGGTCATCTACTCTTGTTGGGACGACCGTTTATGGCCACTACCCGAGCCCGGATTGATGTAGGTACCGGCACATTAAGCATGGCCGGTGAAGGAGGTTCGGTAACGTTTTCGGTTTTTGGAAATTCACCTTCTAGTCCAACTTCTTCTCTTCATTCATGCTCTTTTGTTAAGCTTGCTAACCCTCTTGTTGAGGTACATGTTTGTGAGATTTCTGATAGGGTAGCATCTCTTGAAGAATTCATTGATGAAGAAGAGTCCATTGAAGATGACGAATTCTTTAGTTGTGTGGATGAAGAAGAGGATATTATCAAGGAATTTCTACAAAATCTGGAGGAAGTTGATGCGGTGGAAGAGGAAAGATCGACACTTGCGCCGAATGAGGAAGAGGACATAATCGAAGATTTTCTACGGAATTTGGAGGAGGAAGATGAAGTGGATGAGGAAAGCTCAACACACGCATCGAATGAGGAAGTGGTCCTTAACTCTTTTCTTTCTAACCTCACCATTTGTGAATCGTCTTTTCTTGTAGAGTCTAACTCGACGATGTTCGAGGGGGAGATGAGTGTCCAAGATAACCCTCTTTTCGAGTTTCAAGCCGAAGAGAAAGAAGAGTCCCCCTTTGCACCGAGAGTCACCGATGGATGGTTAAAGACGTTGCTCGTTGCAACAGATTTAGGATGAGCATTTGTGGTACGTCAAGCTAATGACGTTAAACAAGCGCTTGGTGGGAGGCAACCCACTTTCTTTATCTTATTTTTGTAGAATAGGATTTATTTTGTTTTTATTTTTATTTTTTTTTTTCGTTATTTTTCGTTCGTATTTCGTTAAATGTTTATGCAGGGATTAGTTCCTACGGATTGCAAATGGCACGGAAGGCCTCGAGAGGAAGAAAAGGGGAGAATTCGGGCAAATTTTCGCGAGGGCCGCGCTGGACGGGCGTCCAACGTGCAGTGGACGAGCGTCCAGCGTAATTTCAAGTTTTTTTGGATTTTCAGCGAAGGCTACGTTGGACGGGCATCCAACGTGCGTTGGACGAGCGTCCAACGTAATTAAATCCTCCAGTTTTCAGCGCAAGACGGGCCCCCTATTTGATTCAAAAACAGCAAGCCGCCGCCGTTCACCTCCGCTCTACCGAACCCAAACGACCCTCGGTTTTAGTCTTCTTATGATCCTCGTTGGCAAGATCCACGATTCCAAGGTTTCTCAACCCATAGCATTGTTTGTGTCTTTTAATTTTTGTTTTGAGTCTTTTATTTCTTTTTCTTTATTTTGTGCAATTTTAAGCTTTGGTATTGCGTTTTGTGTTTGTTTTGTAGGTACTACTTGGAATTTCTCGGGATTTCAAGTGTGTGGGTCATCATCTTGCGATAAGTTTCTTCTATCCCTTCTCTATTTTATTTTCTTGCAATGAGGTCATTGCTTGATTTTAAGTGTGGGGGGGGGGGGGGGGGGGGGGTCTTTGAAACTTTTGGCATGCAATTTTTAATTTTGTTGAGTCTTAGGAGTTAATTGAGTCAAACGAGCATGTGATGATAGTATTGTGGATTTGGCCGATGATAGAAAATTTTTGTTGATTTTTGGAGAAAAATTCATGATCTTTATTATGCATGGAACCTTGGCGAAGCAACACATTTTATTCGATGAATTTGATGTATGCTATGATGTCGGGAACTAGTTAGTTTGAACCCGTGAGATTTGAGCTATTTGTGCATATTTATGCCTATTCGTTGATTGAGTGATCATGCATGCTTCGTTGTTTCTAGAACTTGCCTTGTTTCTCCATCAAGACCTTAGTATATTTACGAACTAGGAGATGATCTTAGGCCATCTTTCTTTAGCCACATGATCCCTATACACTAACCTTGTTCATAAACCTTTGTTTACCCCTTTTGAGCCTTTGTTAGCCGTTCTTTGTAATACCGGATGATAGGAGTTTTGGATGGTTATGGGTATCCTTAGTATTTGTGGTTGGTGATATGGAAGGAGTTGAATAGAAAAATTTGATTGTGGTGAAGAAGGAGGAGAAAGGAGTTTTAGATGCTTGATTTATGTAGTTAGCTATCCCTATGAGCTTAGGAAAAAGAAAAAAGAAAAAAAAAAAGGATGAAAAAAAAAAAATAGAGCCTTTGTTCTACATTAGAAAGAACATTTATTAGTGGAGCTCTAGAGAAAAAAAAAAAAAAAAAGAAAAAAAAAAAAGAGAATAAGAATATAAGCATAAGGGGATAGTTAGCTTTGATTTGTATAAGTTGATAGTTTAGCATCTTTGAGTTTGTATTTGGTGTGTTGGATGGTAGAAGATGGAGATAAAAATACATACTTTGGTTTGAGTTGAAAAAGAGGTTGATGATTTGGAGTATTTTTGAGTCACTTAGCCTATATAATCCCTACCTTAACCAATGTCCCTACATTACAAGCTTATATAAAGACCTTTTTGATCCTAATTTGTAAGTATTACATTAGGTAGAGATGTTGAGATTGAAGGCAAGCCTATGGTAAACATGTTGCATTGCATTGATATTGAGTGAACCCTATGATGTGCATTATCTTATACATCTTTTCTTTGAGAGAGTTGAGTGTTCACTTCCATATATAAAATTTCACATGTTGGAGAGTGTTCTTTGATGGATTAGCATATTTTGAATTAGTTGAGTAAATTGTGTTGATTGATGCTAAGGTTGTGTGCATAGTTTTGATCATGATCATGAGAGTTTGTTTTCGAAAAGTTTTGAGGCCTATATAGTTCACAATGCTTGAGTCTATTGCTTATTTCGTTTTTGTTATTGTTCGAGACGAACAAAGGTCTAAGTGTGGGGGAGTTTGATTGGTGTTTAAATTTTAGGATTTTCGTAGTGTTTTCGAGTCCGTTTTCGTTATGTTTTGTGTCTCTTTCGTTTGTCTTTTGCTATGATTTGGTTGCTTTGGAGTTTTTGGTATTGTAGGATAAAAATGACGGAAATGAGAAGAAAATGAGAAGAAAGAGGCATTATATCGAAGAGGATTTCGATAGGAGCATGTAGGCGAAAACGGAGGTCGATTAGGAGTTCGGACGAGGAAGATACGACCGAAACAAGAAAGGCGCGCAATCGTCCAGCGTTGGACGACCGTCCAGAGTACGGTGGACGAGCGTCCAGAGTAGAAAAGAAAGAAGAATGCGAGTGCGACGTTGGACGAGCGTCCAACGTACGTTGGACGACCGTCCAACATTCCGGCCAGCTATTGTTTCCTTATATAATTAGGTTTTCATACCTATTATATATACTATCCCTTGTACACGAATTCTAGACATCTTTAATCATCTTTTAGGCTTAGTTTTCAGTTCTAAATACTTTAGCTTTAGTTTTTATTGCTTTCTTTTGTTCGGATCCGGATTCGTTCTTCGTTTATTGCAATTTAATTCAAGACGTTTATTTAATTCAAGTTCTTCGTTCTTCGTCTCAATTTTCGTAAGTTCTTTTATTGCTTTCGTTTATTCGTTTTAATTGCTTGCTTTCGTTTTAGATTCGTTTTCTTAATTGCTCCGTTTAAATTCCTTAGTTTAATTTCGTTCTTTCGATTTCAAGTTTAAAGATTAGATTCGTTTTCTTGCTTTCAATTCTCTTTCGTTTTTCAAAGTTTTTAAGATAGATTAATTTGCCTTTAATTTCCAGATTTCAATTCATCATGTCTAGATTTATTTATGCTTCTTTCTTTGCTTTCGTTTCCTTCGTTGCTTTCTTTATTGCTTTCTTTTCGATTCTTGCCTAGGTATATTTATTGCTTTCTTCTAGTTTAATTCTTAGATTTATTTCTTGAGTTCTAGATTAGCTATTTACTTGCTTTTATTTATTGCTTTATTTTACTTTCTTGCCTAGGATTTAAAAACAAAAACCCCAAAATATTCTTTACTTGCTTTCTTAGATTAGATCTTTACTACGTAATTAATTGCCCTGTTAAGTTTTCCTTGAGATTCGATACTTAGGTTTTACTTGCTAGTGCTACGATAGATTTCGTCTATTGCGAACACTTTTTAGTCAAACAGAAATCAAGCGAGGCTGAGGAGCAGCCGCTTGAGGAAGAGATTGAAGTAAACCAACCCCAACCCTCTCCAGCCAAAGAACAAACCTAAGCTTCCCCATCCCATGTCCAATCACAACTCCAAGAACCGCAAGCTTCAACAACCAACCAACCCCAACCTGAAGCTTCCACTACCCGACCGCAAACCTCTCCCCACTCTCTATACCAGGAAGACACTGCTTCCTCAGCCCCATTCCTAAAATACCATTCTTAAGCATCGATCTTGTTGGGAATTGTTAAGGACTAAATTGTTAAGGGGGAACTTCATGGGACATTTGATAAATGAAGTCATTTGTTTTGATTAGATCCCAAAACCCCAAGCGTCCTTTTCCCAAGCGACCCATTTTGATGTAGTTAATAGGTTAGAATTTTTCTAAGCCTACACTGTTAGGATGGCTCTTTTATTTTGCTTAGATTAGGCTTCAAAAGTTCAAGTGAAGGCCACTCGCTTGAGTGTGTTTTCCAAAGCGAAGCAAGTCAAGCAAGCTGAAGTGAAGCGTGCCGAAGAATAGCGAAGCGAAGCGATCGCTACAGTAGATTCAAAGTGAGTCTGCCAAGTGAAGCGAAGCGAGCGCTACAGTTCAAAGCAAAGTGAAGCGAAGCGAGCGCTACAGTTCAAAGCAAAGCGAAGCGAAGCGAGCGCTACAGTGGAATCAAGTGAACCCACTAAAGCGAAGCGAAGCGTGCGCTACAAAGAAAAGCCGAAGCGAGTCAACACGTGTCAACACTTACTTAAGTAGTTTCTCGGGAAATTATTCTCAAGTGACTCACTACGAAAATGACCGTGAAGCGACTCACTTCAGAGCGGCCGCTACAACTTCAAAGCGAAGCGAGCCACTACCTACCAGAAAGCGACAGCACAAATTCCCGCTCCGAATTTGAATTCCAGTCAACAGGAGATCTCCGCATTAATTACGAGATCTCCACGTGTCGAAAGCGGAGAGGAGCAGAGGAGTTGACTGCCAGGCCGACAAAGACGCCACAACAGTACTGGCTCGCCCCAGTTACTGTTAAACTTGGAACTTAGCCATTTTCGGCAAAAGTCCAAATCTGCGCGTCTGCAAAAGCTACTGCCTGCGCAAGTACTGTCGAGAGGAGGAGGGACAAGGCCACCAACCAAGCAACGGATCTTAGCCAACCCTCCGCCTATAAATAGTGAAGGATGAAGACGTGAAGAAGCAGAACACTACTTGAGCATTCAAGCCTTCGAGCAAATTTTCGAGTCTTTGTTTTCAAGTGTTCTCCGAGTTTCCAGTTCATCGGAACTCGTCTTCACAGCCTTCACACTTAGATTCTAAGCCCACTTCATATATCCAAGCTTAGAAGAAGAACTCTAGCCAATCTTTGCATTCACTGTAAAGAGTTCTTCATAGTGTGTCGTCAACCAAAAACCCTAAACTTCGTCTGTTAGGTTTTGAGTGTTGTCGTTAGGTTGTTCAGATCTAAGGCCCTTCTTTCATCGATTGAAGAAGCCTCGATCTTAGAGTTGAGATCCAAGCTTACACTTACATCGTTTGTGTAAAGCTCGATCGAAGCTAGGCTGTAAGGAGAGCCCGTAATCTCCCTGTCTGTCTGACTGAAGCGAGTGAAGCTTCCAGTCTTTGTTAGGTTTGTGTAGTGAACCCGCAATCACTACGTCTGTCGTTTGATCTAGGCAAGTGAAGCCCGATCCCGACCAGGTTTTTGAAGGACCCGTAACCTTCAAGTTCTTGAGTGAAAAGAACAGTTGCCGTCGTGCAACAAAGTGGACGTAGGAGCGTTATCTCCGAACCACTATAAATCTCTGTGTCGTATCTCTCTTACCCTAATCTCTTTACAGTATTCGATTATCCATTGCACGTGCATATAAACAAACTTAACTTGGATTTTCAATTACTTAGGAAAGATTATAGCTCACCAAATTCCGCACAAAGAGTAAAGTCTCACTCTTGATCAAGCTCTAAGCTTAGGTCAAGAGATTCGTGATTGCTTTTGATCTAGCCCTCGGCTAGGTCTTAGTATTTCCAAAGAGCACTTTACTTTATACTCTGAGTTAAGGAATTGAAGTTGAAAAACTTCAAAATACGTATTCACCCCCCCCCCCCCCCCCCCTCTACGTATTTTTCCTATAGCAAACCAGGACCAGTCTTTGTTAGGTTTGTGTAGTGAACCCGCAATCACTACGTCTGTCGTTTGATCTAGGCAAGTGAAGCCCGATCCCGACCAGGTTTTTGAAGGACCCGTAACCTTCAAGTTCTTGAGTGAAAAGAACAGTTGCCGTCGTGCAACAAAGTGGACGTAGGAGCGTTATCTCTGAACCACTATAAATCTCTGTGTCGTATCTCTCTTACCCTAATCTCTTTACAGTATTCGATTATCCATTGCACGTGCATATAAACAAACTTAACTTGGATTTTCAATTACTTAGGAAAGATTATAGCTCACCAAATTCCGCACAAAGAGTAAAGTCTCACTCTTGATCAAGCTCTAAGCTTAGGTCAAGAGATTCGTGATTGCTTTTGATCTAGCCCTCGGCTAGGTCTTAGTATTTCCAAAGAGCACTTTACTTTATACTCTGAGTTAAGGAATTGAAGTTGAAAAACTTCAAAATACGTATTCACCCCCCCCCCCCTCTACGTATTTTTCCTATAGCAAACCGGGACCAACAAGTGGTATCAGAGCAGAGGTTCTTTCGAGCCTCTGCTTTGCATATCCGAAGTGAGTCCCCACTCACTTCACGTTGTCTCACTGAACCGGATCCTATTTCCTAAGTGCATCAAAACCTCACCCACGCATATTGCATTTACTGCTGATAGTTTGCTATGTCTACATACAGTGCATCAAATCTTCCACAGTTCTCGATCGAAGGATACGAGATATGGAGTTTCCGAGTCGAGAGCTTCCTATGCTCAATCCACGACCGGATGTGGGAAGTCATTGAAGACGGACCAATCGAAATCAAGAAAGCCATATCTGTGGAGGTTCCAGCCGCTGAAGGTCGTCCAGCCCACGTTCGACAACAGTACGTGGAGAAGGATAAGGATGAGTATACTCCAAATGATTTCAAAGTTGCCAACCTCGACAAGATTGCACGCCACACGATGCAGAGCACCGTGTCGGACGCATACCTTCCAAGGATTAGGAAGTGCGCAACAGCAAAGGAGATGTGGGAAACTCTAGCTCTCATTTCTCAAGGAACAGACAAAATCAAGGAAAACAAGCTCGCCGTTCAGATGCGGGAGTTTGAAAATTTGGTGATGAAGTCAGGAGAGTCCATCGACGCCTTCGAGCTGAGAGTTACCAACATTAGTGCAACTCTCAACTCGCTTGGGAAGGAACTCACAGACAAGGAAGTAAATCTGAAAATAGTCCGTGCTCTCACAAGGAAGTGGCAGACCATGAAGGAGCTATACCTAGCTACCAAGGATCTAACGAAGCTCACGCCAGAAGTGCTGTTCTCCGAGCTCAAAGCTCACGAGTTTGATCTGAATCGAATGAGCCTCGACGACGAGGATGAAGCGCCCACTACGTCAAAAGGAGTAGCATTCAAAGCTGCCGAAGGGCCAAGCGAGCAGTCGCTAGCCAAGATGACAAGAGAAGAATTGGAAGAACACATTGCATTCTTATCCAAGAACTTCAACAAGATGAACTCTCGAGTGGGCAAGTATAAAAGATTCTACAAGCAGTACAAAGGGAGGAGCACTGATGCTCGAGAAGGAAAAGGAAAGAGAGAAGAGACGACCAAGCCGATCCCGCGCGACATGATGGAAGTGGAATGTTACCATTGCCACAAGATGGGCCACTACAAATCCGATTGCCCAAAGCTGAGTGCGAAGGAGCGAGAAGAACTGAAAGCCAAGAGGGATGCCCCAAGGCGAGCGCTCGTAGCAAGTGAAGTGCCGGTCGCTACAACTGAAGATCCACCAAGCGACTCAGATGCATTCACCGATCCAAATTCCAGTGATGGTGAGGATCTTGGATTTATGGCGCTCACCGACGAGGAAACAGGAGAGGTATTCTTCTATCCTTCAATCACTTCAACTACACTAGCACACACTGTCAATGAGGAAGAACAATCCTCTACATGGAGTGAGTTGTTTGACAAGCACCAAAAATTGTCAAGCGACCACGAAGTGGTAAAACAAGCTCTGTCTCGAAGCGAGAAGGAGAACCGAAAGCTAGCCCGTGAGCTTGACCAAGTCAAACTTAATCTAAGGGCCATGACTAGTAAGTTCGAGGATCTCTTCGCTAGACATCAAAGCTTGGAGGGAAGGTATGAAACCCAATCCACTCTAGTCGCCAACTTAAATAAAGCATCATACGCTAGACAGGCACTAGAGAGTTCTCTTCTACCTTTTGGTAGAAAGGGAGGACTTGGATATGAGGGTGGACCTTCCAAGCCAACTGTCTTTGTTGGTGCTTCAAACACGACACCATCAGTCACTTTGGAATTGCCCACTGCATCCAAAGCGACCACCAACAAAGACAAAGGCAAAATGGCTGAGAGCCCTAAAAGGAAGCCAATGAAGATGTCTATATCTTTAAGGGCAGATCCGAAGGGCAAGCAAAATTCAACAATCCCTAGCACTCAACATGCTAAGTCTTACCAATCCAAGGGTAAAGGGAGAACTGTTGAAGCTTCTAAGTCTCAAGCCAAGACACGAGAGACAAAGGATCTCCCTTTCAAGAAAAGGAGTAATGTCTATGTGTCACGTTATCCGGACTGGAGATGGTCCAACCGGACTAACGTTGAGGGGGAAGAACTTTAAGCACCCAAGAGGCCGCTTCAAATTCCCAAGGTTTCTCAAGCTAGTCAGGGTCAAAACCCTAGTTGGACCGCTTCGAGGAAACCAAGCGAGCCGCTTCGACAGACTATCTCTAAACCCAGAGCTAATCCGAAGCTAGTCGCTTCAGGATATAAGCAAAGTGGGAAGAGCATAGGTAGGTCTGAAGCGAGCCGCTACCCCTCTTGCACACACTGTTGCACGTGTGAAGCTGCTTCTAGGCAGTACACCAAGTTTTCGAAGGTCGAGAAGCCCAAGACACAAGCTTCATCTCAAAAGAGAGTGAAGCAAGTGTGGGTTCCTAAGGGAACTAACCTGCAAGGACCCAAACTGATTTGGGTACCAAAATCTGTCTAATTGCAGGTGAGCGCCGTGGATCCCATGCCAAGTGAGGGTCAACTAGTTTGGTACTTGGACAGTGGATGTTCAAGACACATGACTGGCATGAAAGCTCTACTTCACAACTACATAGAGAAGAAGGGTCCACACGTAACCTTTGGTGACAACTCTCGAGGAAACACCAGGGGATACGGCGCACTGAAAATTGGAAAGCTCACAATTGAAGAAGTCTCCTATGTGGAAGGACTCAAGCACAACCTGTTATCTATTTCACAGTTTTGTGATAAAGGGTACAGGGTGGAGTTCATCTCCAACAAGTGCATTGTGAAGAGCAAACTCACATCCCAGATTGTGCTCACTGGAGTTAGACAAAGGAATGTCTACATAGCACAATGGGACAGCTGCAAGGAGGAAACTTGTCTAGTTGCAAGAAGTGCTACTGAAATTGGATGGCTATGGCACAGACGCTTGAACCACCTCAATTTCAAAGCTATCAATCGCTTAGCTCGAAAAGGTTTGGTGCAAGGCATACCGAATGAAGTCTTCATCAGAGACCATCCATGCTCACCATGCCAACGAGGGAAGCAGACGAAGAAGCACTTCGCCAGTCTCGAAGAAGCCTCATCAAAGCGAGTGCTCGAGCTGCTTCACATGGATCTGTTTGGTCCAGTTACTCCAGTTAGTGTAAATGGAAGGAAGTACACTCTAGTTGTAGTCGACGATTTCTCTCGCTACACATGGGTTGTATTCCTATTCAGCAAGAAGGAGACACTGACCAAACTGCCACAACTACTCAAGCGATTGGCGGTGGAAAAGAATCAAGCTATCGTGACCATTCGCTCCGACAAAGGCACAGAGTTCCTGAACTCTACAATTGAAGCGTACTGCACGGAGCATGGCATAGCACATCAAACTTCTTCAGCACGCACTCCTCAGCAGAATGGAGTTGCTGAAAGAAGAAATCGAATCATCAAAGAAGCCGTTCGCACCATGATTGCTGACTCGAAGCTTCCAATGAAGTATTGGGCTGAAGCTGCCAACACGGCGTGCTACACACAGAATCGGACGCTTCTCAACAAACGGCACGACAAAACACCATATGAAATATGGACAGGGAGAATTCCTAACATATCTTATTTCCATATTTTTGGTTGTAGGGTCTTCATTCACAACAATGGGAAGTCACAGTTGAAAGCCTTTGAAAGCAAAGCAGATGAAGGAGTATTCTTAGGATACTCTACATCTAGCAAAGCCTACAGAGTATTCAACTGTAAAACCCTAATTGTGGAAGAATCACCCCATGTCGTATTTGATGAATCTTCTTTAAGTCTTCCACAGGAACAGGCCCAAGCGAATGAAAAGAATCAAAGCAAGGAACCCTCAAATCAACTCACTTGGGACGTGCTTGATGAAGATGATGAGATCAAGGACTCAAGCGAGCAGGATCCCAAAGGAGAAGTCGAAGCTGCCCCCAAGATTCCTGAAGCTAGTGCAGGCCAAGCACCCAATCCAGTCGCTTCAGACGGTGAAGCGAGCGACAAGGAAGCGGATGAAGATGAAGCTGGCGGATCAAAGCGAGCGTGGCTCAAGGATCACTCACCTAGCCAAATCATTGGAGATCCATCCAAGGGTGTAGTGACCAGAAGTCAAGTGTTTGGAGAAAGTGCCATGTTCAGTTGCTTTCTCTCAAACATTGAGCCATCAAGCGTGGAGGAAGCCCTAGCCGATTCTAACTGGGTGATCGCCATGCAAGAAGAGCTGAATCAGTTCACCAGGAACGACGTATGGTACCTCGTGGATCGTCCCAAGTTTCAGCATGTTATTGGCACCAAGTGGGTGTTCAAGAACAAGACAGACGAGGACCACAACGTAGTTAGGAACAAGGCGCGACTTGTTGCCAAAGGCTACTGCCAAGAGGAAGGAATCGACTTTGACGAGACCTTCGCTCCAGTGGCACGGCTTGAAGCTATCAGATTGTTTCTAGCCTATGCAGCAGCCAAGAAATTCAAGGTCTATCAAATGGATGTGAAGAGCGCATTCCTCAACGGTGAATTGAAGGAAGAAGTGTATGTGGAGCAGCCACCGGGTTTCGAGCAGGGAGATAAAGTGTATCGCTTGAAGAAAGCCCTGTATGGGTTGAAGCAAGCTCCCAGAGCTTGGTACGATACATTATCTCAATTCCTAGTGGAAAATGGATTCCAAAAGGGAAAGATAGATCGGACTCTCTTCACCATCAATCATGGAGATGATATGCTATGGGTCCAGATCTACGTGGACGACATCATATTTGGGTCACCAAACCAGTCGCTTAGCGAGAAGTTTGGAGAGCTAATGAAGACCAAGTATGAGATGTCGATGATTGGCTTGATGAGCTGCTTTCTAGGTCTTCAAGTGAAGCAGCAGGATAATGGAATTTTCATCAACCAGGCCAAGTACACTCGAGATATGCTTGCCAAGTTTGGTGTTCAACATGCTAAAGCTGTGAAGATTCCTATGAATACCAACTGGAAGATGGAGCCAGACGAAGGAGGAAAATCTGTAGATCCTACAGATTATCGTGCCCTAATCGGGTCACTTCTCTATCTCACTGCAAGTAGGCCAGATATTGCTTTTGCAGTCGGAGTCTGCGCTCGCTTCCAAAGCAATCCCAAACACAGCCATCTTGAAGCTGCCAAAAGGATTCTTCGATATTTGAAGGGCACTATCAACATGGGTCTGTGGTATCCAGCAGAAGACAATTTGGAGCTCACTGGATATTCCGATGCTGACTATGGAGGTTGCCGAGTTGATAGGAAATCAACGTCGGGCACATGTCAGTTCTTGGGAAGCAAGCTAATCTCATGGTTCTCAAAGAAGCAAACAAGTGTAGCCACTTCAACAACTGAAGCTGAGTACATGGCCGCAGGAAGCTGTTGTTCTCAAATCCTATGGCTTCGTCAACAGTTGAAGGACTACAAAGTTGAAGCGAATGAAATTCCGATCTTCTGCGACAACAACAGTGCCATATGTATCTCGCAGAATCCAGTGCTTCACACCAGGTGCAAGCATGTGGAAATTCGACATCATTTCATTCGTGATCATGTCGAGAAAAAGGATATCAAGCTCGAGAAAATTCATACCGATCTCCAGCGAGCTGATATCCTCACCAAGCCTCTAGCTGAGTCTCGATTCAACCAGCTATGCATGGAATTAGGGTTATTAGACCCTGGTGAAGAATGCTAGTTCCAGGATGCACGAAGGAGTGTTCGCTTGTTCTCATGAGCGTCACTTGCTTCGGATATTCACCAACTCAAGCGAGCCACTTCAAAACTCACTCGCTTGAAGAAAATGAAGTTAGGTGGAGAAAGGTGGAGTAATGGAAGAAGTTCTCTACCAACTTATTGGAATTGTTAAGTATATGGTTAAGGGGGAACTAATGCTTCTCTCGGAGCAAGCTACTTCCAAAGCGAGCAAGAATGCTGCAAATCTTGAATTCTGCATTGCCTCAATTTGCCCTAACTTGGGTCAAAGCGAACCAACTGCAGATTCATTCTTTAGAATGTAGGAAAGCTAGAAGGTTTACCTTTTTATACAAAAGGTTGCAGGGCTGGTGACATGCTTCTGCGTAAAATACGAGATTGTCTTGTCAGAGCATTCTCATTGTCATCCTGTCCATTTCTGCTCTGAGATAAGGACTTGTACTCATCCCCCATTCGTCGTGAATAAGTACACTTACGTGATGCTCCCTTCGGGTTGTAGTAAGCTTGTGTACTTTATTCATTTTCTCCCTCATTCACTTCGATGGAGGACTCTCTAATTCGTAGAGGAAGATGAATGCCATGAAGATCTAACTCAACGTGTAGCATTCAACAGGTGGTATCTAATTCAAATGAAGTCTTCAATTTGTGGTATCAATCTCCTACGAAGTGAGATTGACTGGTAAGTGTTTCAATTTTAAGTACACTAAGTGAGCCGAAGCGTGCTAGAAACCTTCACTCACTACGTGGAAAATATGAAATGAATCTGACACAAATACAAAGAGGAAAACATTCTTGTTTATCCTCGAAGTATGTAAGTCAGAAACATTTTAAATTAAGCAAAGAAATTCAATTTCTTGTTCCAGTCGCTTCAGATGGCTAAGCGAGTGCTTCGTCACTCAAAGCTAGCCATCGCAAGCGAGTGCAGAACAGTCACTCAAGCGAATGCCTCTCAAGCGAGTCAAGGCGTAGCGGCTAAACTCGAAGCGAGCGGGCATGAAGCGAGTATGAGTTGTCTGCACTCGAGTGCAATTTTACTTTCTGCTGTGCATTTAATGCAGGTGCAGGAACGAAGGAAATAACGGGCGCGTGTTCACACGCTTGAATTTGAAGCGGGAAAAGGCGGAGAAGATCCAGCCGTCGAATCTCAACAATCCTACTGCAGAAAGTCAAGAGACTGAAAGAAACTCTCACAGTACGGATCACTGCAGATGCCGAATTCCACAACTCTCTCAATCGAAGGGAAAGGAGACTTGCCGGAATGAAGGCAGAACTTGAAGCATCCAAGGAACACTTGGATCTCACACTTCAAGAAGAAACCAAGAAGATCACCAAAGCCATAGAAGCGGAGCTGGAGGCTCGCTTCAGAGAGGTGGAGCCTTTAGAGAGCATGATGGCGTCTGTTGTAGAGCGAGAGAGGCAGTGCGAATATCTACTTGAAGAGATATCGATCAAGACTGCTGAAATTGTGGCGCCATCCATGGACAAAACCCAGCAGATGCTTCAGACTGTCCTCAACACAGTCAATTCACTACAACAATCCCTCTCTGGAAAATCTATAATCCTAACCCCTGGCTTTGATGATGCCAAAAAGGGGGAAGGACAAATGAGGGAAGGGCTAGTAGAGCAAGTTGGAGCTGGAGGTTCAGGAGGAAGGAGAGTCGGTGTGGAGTTAATGTTGGAAGGAGGAAGTGGAGATGGAGGAAATAAGGAGGGAGTGGATGATGAAGCGAGGAAAGGGAAGGAAAAACTCACGGAGGAGGAGTTACTGAAACTACTTGAAGAGCCCAGTAGGCCGCTTCAAGAAAAAGTGCTGAGTGCTTCTATTGCACGACATCCTCCAGTCACTGTGATCACGAAGGAGGAAAAGAGGGTGCAGGAGGAGAAGGATGCTGCCTTGGCGTGGGAGTTGGAGCAAGTGTTTAAGATAACAAAAAATTCTATTGTTGCAGGTGCTTCATCTAGCTCCCAAGTGGCCGCTACTCCCAAGCTGCCCACTTCAGACGCCGCGCCAACTTCGACAGCCACACTCACTACGACCACTGCTGCACTCACCTCGTCAGCAGTCGTCCCTCCAAGTGCTGCCAAGAAGGACATGCCACCTCCCCCACCACCGAAGCAGCCATTGAAGCGAGCTGCCCCACATTCTAAGCAAGATGACCCCGAGGCCAAGCGCCAAAAGGTCAAGCAAGCAGTCGCTTCAAAAGCTGGAAGAGAGGAGAGAAAGAGGAAGGAAAGAGAAGAGGGAAGGAGCAAAGGCGAGAGGAAGGAGAGGAGTAATGAAAGGCGACTCCAAGTGATCAACGCACGGATCGAGGAACACTTCAGTGAAGTGTTACTCATCCAGTCCTCATTAGTGCGCAGCGCCTTCATCCCTCTCATGCCAGAAGAGTCCGAAGCATGTGAAGCTCAAGCCATAATTGATGCATGTGACGTGACTACGAAGGAGATGGTTGAGTCTGGTCGATATCCTATCAAGGAGGAGCAAGATTACATCCGCAAACGACTCAATGCGAAGCGTCCATCGTGGAACAGCGAGTCGGGAGCAAAATTCAAAAAGACTATGGCTCAACTGTCAAGCAGGTCAGAGGAGGAAGAAGGGAAGTGACAAGAGAAGGAAAGGAGGATGACTGGGAAGGAACTGCAGGAAACCTCCGAGTTTCAAGTTCCTTACATATTTTTTGTGAACTTCTTGTTCATATATCCAAATTTCAATTTCTGTCCCTTCTGTGTCATTTACTCGCTTTGTGAATGACTTTATATTTCTGCTACAAACTCATTAATTTAACCGAAAAAAAAGGGGAAGGAACTTAAAAGAAAATTACAAACGAAACTGCAAAGGAAGCAGTCGCTTGGAGTTCCCTTCACGGTTAGATAGACTAGATTTATTTTTATCTAAGTCGTATGGGTTTTGGCATCATCAAAAAGGGGGAAATTGTTGGGAATTGTTAAGGACTAAATTGTTAAGGGGGAACTTCATGGGACATTTGATAAATGAAGTCATTTGTTTTGATTAGATCCCAAAACCCCAAGCGTCCTTTTCCCAAGCGACCCATTTTGATGTAGTTAATAGGTTAGAATTTTTCTAAGCCTACACTGTTAGGATGGCTCTTTTATTTTGCTTAGATTAGGCTTCAAAAGTTCAAGTGAAGGCCACTCGCTTGAGTGTGTTTTCCAAAGCGAAGCAAGTCAAGCAAGCTGAAGTGAAGCGTGCCGAAGAATAGCGAAGCGAAGCGATCGCTACAGTAGATTCAAAGTGAGTTTGCCAAAGTGAAGCGAAGCGAGCGCTACAGTTCAAAGCAAAGTGAAGCGAAGCGAGCGCTACAGTTCAAAGCAAAGTGAAGCGAAGCGAGCGCTACAGTGGAATCAAGTGAACCCACTAAAGCGAAGCGAAGCGTGCGCTACAAAGAAAAGCCGAAGCGAGTCAACACGTGTCAACACTTACTTAAGTAGTTTCTCGGGAAATTATTCTCAAGTGACTCACTACGAAAATGACCGTGAAGCGACTCACTTCAGAGCGGCCGCTACAACTTCAAAGCGAAGCGAGCCACTACCTACCAGAAAGCGACAGCACAAATTCCCGCTCCGAATTTGAATTCCAGTCAACAGGAGATCTCTGCATTAATTACGAGATCTCCACGTGTCGAAAGCGGAGAGGAGCAGAGGAGTTGACTGCCAGGCCGACAAAGACGCCACAACAGTACTGGCTCGCCCCAGTTACTGTTAAACTTGGAACTTAGCCATTTTCGGCAAAAGTCCAAATCTGCGCGTCTGCAAAAGCTACTGCCTGCGCAAGTACTGTCGAGAGGAGGAGGGACAAGGCCACCAACCAAGCAACGGATCTTAGCCAACCCTCCGCCTATAAATAGTGAAGGATGAAGACGTGAAGAGGTAGAACACTACTTGAGCATTCAAGCCTTCGAGCAAATTTTCGAGTCTTTGTTTTCAAGTGTTCTCCGAGTTTCCAGTTCATCGGAACTCGTCTTCACAACCTTCACACTTAGATTTTAAGCCCACTTCATATATCCAAGCTTAGAAGAAGAACTCTAGCCAATCTTTGCATTCACTGTAAAGAGTTCTTCATAGTGTGTCGTCAACCAAAAACCCTAAACTTCGTCTATTAGGTTTTGAGTGTTGTCGTTAGGTTGTCCAGATCCAAGGCCCTTCTTTCATCGATTGAAGAAGCCTCGATCGTAGAGTTGAGATCCAAGCTTACACTTACATCGTTTGTGTAAAGCTCGATCGAAGCTAGGCTGTAAGGAGAGCCCGTAATCTCCCTGTCTGTCTGACTGAAGCGAGTGAAGCTTCCAGTCTTTGTTAGGTTTGTGTAGTGAACCCGCAATCACTACGTCTGTCGTTTGATCTAGGCAAGTGAAGCCCGATCCCGACCAGGTTTTTGAAGGACCCGTAACCTTCAAGTTCTTGAGTGAAAAGAACAGTTGCCATCGTGCAACAAAGTGGACGTAGGAGCGTTATCTCCGAACCACTATAAATCTCTGTGTCGTATCTCTCTTACCCTAATCTCTTTACAGTATTCGATTATCCATTGCACGTGCATATAAACAAACTTAACTTGGATTTTCAATTACTTAGGAAAGATTATAGCTCACCAAATTCCGCACAAAGAGTAAAGTCTCACTCTTGATCAAGCTCTAAGCTTAGGTCAAGAGATTCGTGATTGCTTTTGATCTAGCCCTCGGCTAGGTCTTAGTATTTCCAAAGAGCACTTTACTTTATACTCTGAGTTAAGGAATTGAAGTTGAAAAACTTCAAAATACGTATTCACCCCCCCCCCCCCCCCCCCCCCCTCTACGTATTTTTCCTATAGCAAACCGGGACCAATAGATCTTGATGTTGCCTATACCATGTTCACTCCAACCAAATAACAAACCCAGCAACAAGCCACCCAAACTCAAGCACCCGAAACAGTCCAAGCCTCTACACCCAGCTCCCCCTCAGACACAGCCACCTCAGCCGACACCACCCAAACAGCCAACACCGAAATAACCATCAAACCACCAACAAAGCCCCCATCCCCATCCGCGGAAGAGAGAGCCCTCCATCGCTACTTGATGGATAGGGATATTGCCGCAGAAACAATTCACAATCGCTACCCCGACGTAGAGATGTCAGAGGATTTCTACACCAAGGCAACAAACTTCCTCACGTACATCACGTACCGGGGAATGGAGTATTTCAAAATCTTCAATATCCGTAGAGCCTTCATAGAAGAGGTGATTGAAGCGAAGGAGGCAGAACTGCTCAAATTTATTGGAGAAGACGGATTCCATGTGTTTCTCAATGAAGCTCGCTACTGGGATCTACTGGACGCTAAGGTGAAGCGTGCGTATCCCGACGCCGTAATCCCAGAGCGAACTCCGTCTGCACATGAGCAAAGGTTGATAAGGGAGCATGAGGCAGAGATGGAGGTGAAGGAGGAAGAAATTGCCAATCTCCAAGATGTCATCACCAGAAAGACAGAGGAGATTGAGAAGAAGGAGGAGGAGGTCAAGAATCTGAGAGCAGATTTTGACAAAAAGAAGGCCGAGCTGGAGGGAAAGCTCGAGGAGAAGGTGAAGCTAGTGGAGGAGAAGGAAAAGAGTGTGGTAGAGCTCAAGCAGTCGCTTGAGGTTGAGAGAAGCAGACTTAAAAATCTTAACTCCAAGCTAGTCACTGCAGAAGAGGAGAAGAAGAAACTCTCTAACCATCTTGAGAAAAAGAGAAAGGTTGTGGAGGAAAAGGATGGAGAGCTGGTGAAAATGAGTAGCGAGCTGAACAGGACCAAGCTCCAACTCGACACGCTTAAAAAGGAAACAGAGTTACTAAAACTCAAACGTGAGGAAGAGTTAAGCGAGTTGGAGAGCAGACGTAGAGTTGCTCGAGATGTGGATCTGAAGCAGGAAAATCTAGCTATCAATCTTGATGAGGCACAGAAATTGGCGGGAGACTTTGCCGTCAAAATTGCTGCTGCAGCTCAGGTGAACATGGCGCTCAACAAAAGGGAGCGTAGCCTTGCCACACAACGGGCCGAACTTGAAGCAACCCAGACTCACTTCGAATTGGTCCTGCAGGAGGAGCGCAGGAAAATTCGTGCCGAAATTAAAGCAGAGCTGGACGCTTGCTTCTAGGCTATTGAGCCGCTTGAGAATCTGATGGCATCGGTGACGGAAAGAGAGAAGCAGTGCCAGTATTTACTGGAAGAAATTGCCGAAAAGACGGCAGAGTTAGTGCTTTCCTAGGAGAATATATTTGCGACGCGAGCAGAAGGGATGCTGCACGCCGTCTACAACGAATTCACTGCCATCCACCAATCCCTCACTGGAAAAGTCATCACCACCACCCCCGGCAGTCTTGATGATGCCAAAAATGGGGAAAGTATAGAAGAAAGGAGGGACGGAAGTATTGGAGAAGAGAGGAGGATCGAAGTAGGGAGCTTGATCGAAGGGGGAAGTGGAAGAGAAAAGGCGATTGAGGAGGAGGAGGAGATGGATGAGGAAGCACGGGCAGAGCTTGCACGAAAGAAAGGAAAGGACAAAGCTATCTACGAAGAGCAGCGCAAGCCGCTAGCCAGGAAGTTGCTAGCTTCTTCACTTGCAGCTTCGACCGTTTTTGCCGTACAAACCGAGAAACAAATTGCGAAGGACGACGGCTTTGCAGCAAGAGCTTGATTTGAAGAGGAAAGGAGTTACTGAGATCCCTCAAGTGAAGCCACTGCAAGCTGTGTCTTCCCAAGCAGGCGCTACAAGTTCTTCAGTTCAAGTGCCCGCTACAACTGCTGCTCTCGCTTCAACCACTGTTGCCGCCGCTTCAGCCAGCAAAGCTATTGTTCCTTCTGCCCATGCTGAAAAGAAGAAGGACATGCCCCCACCACCTCCAGCAGCAAAAAACCCAATTGAAGCACACCACACCAGAGAGCAGAGAAGAGGATCCTGCGGCTAAGCGCCAAAAGATCCAACAGACTGTCGCTGCAAAATCCAGTCGCTTGGAGAGGAGGAAGAAAGGTGAAGAAGAGAGGAAGAGGAAAGCCGAGAAGGATGAGAAGGTCCGAATTGCCAGACTCAAGAAGGTGGATGAACGAATTGAGGCACACTGGAATGAAGTGAGGCTGATTCAATCCGCCATCTCATGAAGCTCTTTCATCCCCTTCACGCCTGATGAGTCGGAAGCTTGCCAGACTCAAGCTTGGATTAACACTTGTCGGGTGACTATTAAAGAGATGATTGACTCTCGTCGCTACTCCACTGATGAATGTGATTATATCTGCAAGCGAGTCAATGAGAGAACTCCTCAGTTCAACACTGCTGCAAGTTTAAAGTTTCACAGGATAATGGAAGAGCTGACAAGCAGAACGGAAGAGATGGATGTTAGGAGGGCAAATCATCCAGATGCACGTGAAATTGAGAACTTCATATCTAGTGACCTACTAGAGATGTGGATCATTTGCAAAGTCAAGTTCATCAAGGCCTACTACTTCTGGCAAGTAGTGCCTCTTCAAGACGAGTGCTCAAAGCTGGACGCTCTCAATAACTTTCCTTGCTTCTACAATGAGGAACTGCATCGGAAGATCTTTACTCAGGTTGAGCTCGCGGAGCCCAAACCGATCATAGTCAAAGTGCCAGCAATGAAGCAGTTCCCTCTACCTCTACTGCCCAATTCAAGAGTCCCAGATTGAAGGATAATCGAGAATGAAGTGGATGAAGCTTTGTTTATTGAGAACAGTCATAGGAAGAGCAAAGAGAACGTGAAGACGATGCAAGTGAAGGTTTTGTCTGCCTACTTTAGCGAGGAAGAAGAGGAGAAGGCTGTAGATGAATCCTAAAAACTATCATATTTTGTGAACTGCTCGTTCATGAATATATCTTTATATATTTTTCTGTCAAATTGTGTCATTTACAAGCATTGTGAATGATTTATCCTTATGCTACAAACTCACATATTAACCGAAAAAAAAGGGAAAGGAACTCAAAAAAAAAAAAAATTGTTCAAGTCTGCAAGGGAAGCAGTCGTTTGAAGTTCTTTTCACGGTTAAGTTTAAATTGGGTTTTGGCATCATCAAAAAGGGGGAAATTGTTGGTAATTGTTAAGGATATA
This sequence comes from Thymus mandschuricus, assembly GCA_029379335.1. Lineage (NCBI taxonomy): Eukaryota > Viridiplantae > Streptophyta > Magnoliopsida > Lamiales > Lamiaceae > Thymus > Thymus mandschuricus. The sequence goes on from CM057078.1 coordinate 11,625,794, forward strand.
ACATGTTAAGGGGGAACTCAAATGGGACACTTGAAAATTAAAATGTATGTTTTGATTTGATCTCAAAACCCCTAAGTTTCCTATTCCCAAGCGACCCTAATTGATGTAGAATAGGTTAGAATTCTTCTAAGCCTATACTGTTAGGATGGCTCTTTATTTTGCTTTAGTCACTTAGGTTTTAGACTGCAGGAATTTCAAGTGAAGGCCACTCGCTTGAGTGTGTTTTCCAAGAGAAGCAAGTCTAGCGAGCCGAAGCGAAGCGTACCGAATAATAGCGAAGCGAAGTGAGCGCTACAGTAGAATCGAAGCGAGTCTACTAAAGCGAAGCGAAGCGAGCGCTACAACAAAAGTCAAAGCGGGCCAAAGGTTTACTTAAATTATACTCGGAAATTTTATTTCCAAAGTATACGCTACAAGTATGACCCGAAGCGACTCATTTGAAGCGGACGCTCCAATTCTAAAGCGAAGCGAGCTCCTACCTAACAGACAGCGACAGCTCAACTCCCGCTCCAAATTCGAACTCCGGTCAACTGAAGATCGCAGCATAAATTGCTAGTTCTCCACGTGTCGAATGAAGAGTGGAGCAACGGAGTTGACTGCCAGGCCGACAAGGGTGCCGCAACAGTACTGGATCGCTCTAGTTACTGTTACACTTGGAACTTAGTCGTTTTCGGCAAAGGGACAAATCTGCGCGTCTGAAAAGCAGCAGGCCTGTGCAAGTACTGTCGAGAGGAGGAGGGACAAAGCCACCAACCAAGCAACAGCTCCTACCTGATCGCACTATTTTCTACCACACAAAATAGGTATAGTAAAAAGGGAAGCACAAGTATCGTATCCACAGGGACTGACAAATCGAAAACGCACACAGTACCTTTACTCTAGAACTAAACTGATGTCTAGGCAATTAAAAGTGTAGAGATTTGTGGTATTTATGCTAGACAATTAAATAAAAGGACTCAACTAATCAAATAAGGAAATAAATAAATAAGGCAAATAATTAATCAAAGAAGAAAACTTAGTAAGCAAGCAATTAAACAAATAAGGGAATAAATCAATTAAGGAAAAGTGTTGATTCTAGGGAAGCCTACCTAATCAAATCTATGCAAGCAATTAATGAGTACAATTAACCAATTTAATCCAATCTAAATGTGATACATGCAAAATAACCTACACCCCCGTTTAAAGCAATGCAAGTCGTCACCTAACAAGATCCTAATATCCTCTCGAATCATAAGAATCAAATCAAGTGCAAAATAGAACAAGTATCAATCATATAATCAATAAGGTTCAATTATGACACCTAAATCAACTATATGCAACTATATGATAATTTAATCCCAACTAAGATAATCAAATCACCATATCATGTATTCATGAGATCTATTATGCACTTATCCAATTAAGGCATAAACACATAACTATGCACACATTGATAGATCCGGGTTGAAGATCTACAACAATTGTATGATGATTCATAGTATTTGCAAGGAGCACTCATAGATAAAGCTATATAATGATGGAGAAAAAGAGATTTGTGTAGGTTTATCAGCCGTAGCAAGGTGTTTTACAGCGATTTCATATACGACATTGTTTACATAAGAGCAGCAAGCAATAATCGAGCTATATGCTTAAGTAAGGTACTCTTTAGCCATAAACCAGTTGTATTCATGTGAGATTAGGACCCATTCAAGTAAAGAGCGAAGATGGGAGTGGAGAGAGGAAGAAACAGGAACGTAGAGCCCCGATTTAGCCTCTTCTCCCATAGTAGCGAAGGTTATACCTTAGGTTCGAGACGGAGTGCGAGAGGGAGAGATCTTTCTCGACGATGACGGGAAGGAGAATGTGGCGATGACTACCAGTGAAGCTAAGAGAAATGGCCTTAGAGAGCTTCGACTGCCCGAGCTCGAGGGAGCTTTAGGCGGAGTGTAGAGGATGAATGGAATAGTACGCAGAGTGTGTGTGTTGTGATTATGATGATGATAGATGGATGACAAAGTGTGAGATAGTCAAGTATTTATAGGCGCAGGAAGGGTGAAAGAGCAAACATTCGTGTGGAGGAAGGACAGGAAAGGAATTCCCATCGAGGTAAGATTCCACTCGTCATAAATGTAGTGGTCCTCACTCTAGAGTACGTAGAGTCATGCGGATGGCGTGCTACACAGAACCTGGGGTTCTGCCAGATGCCCGAGGGTGTCGATCAGATGCTTCGACCCCGACAGATGCTCGTAGATCCTATATGGCTTTTGAGAGGAAACGAGACCTCCAGCTTCTGCACAGATCGTGCCTTACGGCTATATTGGGTATCTGAAACCTATGAAAACCCTTTGATAATATGCTATTATGTAGGACTGCTTCTATCGATTTGAGTCGTTTGTACTAATAGGGCTGATACTGATCCCTATCCATATTATTCTTTCGTCTTAAATTACTTGTATAGTAAAGCTGATATTTAGTCCCTATCAATACGGTGCTATTGGTATTAATACTTTTTGGAGATGACGCCTCAAAACTGTGGAAGACACACTTTCTTAGCATTTGGAATTATTTATGTAGCAAGGCTGATACTAGTCCCTATCAGCTACTCCCCCCCCCCCCCCCAGGTCCAGAAGTATTCTCATGAAGGCTTCTGACTGGGATTTTGGCAGGAAAAACCTACTCGTATGTTGGTTATTGCTTCTTCTTCACAGTCGGAGAAGTATTAATATATTTTGACAAGAGAGATGCATTATTTTTTAGAAACGGAAAGGCTTCTTTCCTTCTTTTATAAGCCGGAGCGAGATACAACTCCCCACTCCTCTTGTCCTTTCGACTTCCTCTTTTATTATCTCTCCTAGACGGACAGTAGCATTCTCACCTTTTGCCTTGTACTTTGGGAGGGCCTTCCATTCCTCTTCTCTACCAGGTAAATCCTTTATCATTACCTTTCTCTTTGATGTTTACATATTCTACATTTAACAGGGATTTTTCTTTCCCCCTCTTCTCCTCTTTTTTTTTTTTTTTTTTTTTTTTTTTTTTTTTTTTTTGACGGAAACTTCCATATATTTTCTCAAGGGTTTTAAAGATTAGGTTTTATCGGTAGCCACATTCAGCCATGACTCCCGATGATGGAGAAATACTATGAAAAATTCAAGCAAAATTATCACAAAGGATGATTGAAGTAAGAGCCGCTAATCTTGGGCCCGTTTCCTCTTCGGATGATGTCCCTGAGCCGTCCCCTACAGACGACAACATCTCAAAACCTTCTCCGGAAAACCTCCAGGAGATAATAATAATGAAACCTCGGTAAGGCTTCTGCCCTGCCGATCTTTCCTCTCCCGACCGTTCCAAGAAACATGGTAAATCATACTTCTTTTCTCTCCTTGATTGGAGCAGGCATCTGTACCTCTGTTTTCCGAAAAACGGGCAATTTTCATTCCTCTGGGTTTGCAGGGGTGAACCAGTTTTTGACTCCCTCTTTTGGCGCTCAGGCTTTGGCCTTTGACCAATTTTTAGAGATTCTATCCGAGGTTCAACAAAGCAGGGACCATGCTCAAGTTAAGGCTCGTGATCTTCAAGACTACCTCCGTGATAAGGAGAAATACTGCTCTGCTCTTGAGCTGCGCCTGGCTTCATTATCGGAGCGAGTGAGGGAGTTAGATATAGCCCTAGAGGCTTCTCTAGAAAGAACGTTGGAAATGAAGGCAAACTTCGCTATGCAAGCAGAACAAACAACTCTCACTCACGAAGAAGAGTTGGAGCATGTCCGGACTTCTTTTTTCACAGAAGGGATGAAGAAAGGTTTCGATGAAGGCATTTCCAAGGGGATACAAGCTTGCCGATCTAACTTCTTGATGTCCCCTTATGGTCAGGTTTTCCTGGATTCCCCAGTGAAGCAATTCCCTGAGGTGTACATCAATTCTCCCTATTTTTGGGCACGAATGATAGATCCCCTCACAAGCTGGGCTGCTGATGTGGTTTTCGAATGCTGCAATCAACTGGGCGTTCCTGAGCGAGCCGCTTCTATCAATTTGGTGCCCATAATACATATGTTTGAAACGAAACCTGAGGCCCTCAAGTGGAATTGTTTCATCCCTACTGGAGAACCTTGGTTTATGCCTGTGCTGAAAAAGGCTTCTGAAGTTCTTCGGCAACCCGTTAAGCCATCCGAGGATCTTTCTGCTTGGGATGCCCCCCTTTTCCCTCTTTTTCCTGTTGATGCTACAATTATGAGGCTTATGGAAAAGGCTTTCAATGAGGTGTCTTTTTTTCTGCGCTATGACTGTGCTTATTTTGTTAAGTACTTGTTATCATGTGTTCACTTATTATGAAATTTTCTCTCCTATTAGGAACTAAGAGATAGAGAAACTTCAAGCTCATCTGCCAGCAAGGAAAGTGCTTCCTTACTACCTACTTTTAAAGAGACAAAGGATAGTCCAAACGAGGGGGGTGCTCTACAAGTTCTCGCGAACCCTCCCAAGGGTGGCTCCTCTGTTTCTTCTGCTTTAGCTGCTATTGAGGAACGGTCCTCTTCCTCCCATTCATCAAGCTCAGAGGATTTAGCTTATGCTCCAGATCCCTTTCTTTAATCTTGTTGCTTTGAATAGGATGTTTTTTTTAAACAATTTGCTTTTTGGGTATTTGCGGTGGGGTGCTTCACTTATGACCCTGAAACCGTGCTAATGGTGTACAAACAATCGTCACTCTTTTCTGATTTTGGCCGGGTGCTTCTTTGAGGCCTCATTTTTAACATGTCCCTGCTATTTCTTAACAACTGAGAATATCGTCCTTCCACTTTTGTGTTTATACAGGTTTTTTTTTTTACCCTATTTATGCTTACTAGAGCATTTTAATATGATGAGATAGGGATACCCCCAATGTTCTTCAAGATAATATGATAAGACAATAGGACAGCATTTTAAGATAATGAGATATGGGTATCCCCTACTCCCCCCCCCCAAGTGAGGTGTAAGGGACTGAAGGAATTACGCCTCATTTGAGGGCTAAACGCTTGCGAAATATAACTATCTTAAAAGTAAAGAGGTATGATCCAAGGTTTCCACAAATTAACTGATCATATGATAAGAATTTAAAAGACAGATAAGGGGTTATAACCCATCATTCTTCCTTTCTTGAAGATAAATCCTAATTTTCCCTGCACGTTTAGAGGGTTATACCTTTTTCTTTGCTTTCCCTGATCTGTTGGAGCAACTGCTTGTTTGAGTCCTTGGATAGTGGGGACTCTCCAGAGGAATTGGTGTTGGTGATCAGCAGGTGCTCCATTGGAGTGGAAAGATTTTGACTTTCTTCTGCCGGAGTCAAGGCCTTGAGCCTCTTTTCTTCAGGTTTCATTTCATCTTCATCACCAACAGGTTCTGCTATTGACCTTTTCTTGGCCTCTCCCTCTTGTACCGATTGAATATAGCATTTTCGAGAGACTCCCTGATCTCCCAACACCTGTCCCACCTGACTTCCCACGGGGAATTTCATCATCAGGTGATAAGTGGAAACCACTGCCTGAAATGGGTTTAGGGCAGTTCTCCCTAGAATAATATTGTAAGAAGATGGCTGCCGAACTACCAGAAAGACCCGCATAGGTCCTTCGCCCAGAGTGAGCATCAAGTCAATTGATCCCAATGACATTATAGGGTCTCCTGAGAAACCATGCAGAGCTGTGGCTACGCCACTCAAAGGCTTCTGTAGACTCATTTGATTGAAGCAGCTTTCAAATATAACATTAACTGCGGCCCCTGTGTCCACAAAGACTCTTTGGACCTGATACCTCTCTACTTCCACTGTGATGACCAAGGCATCATCATGTGGATGAGTTACTTTCTGATTATCTTCAGGTCCGAATGAAATTTCTGGCGGGGGTAGGCCTTTTTCGACCTTCCAGACCCCATGTCTTTCGTGCATATGTAGCTCTCTGGCAGATGCTTTTCGACTTCTGTTGGAATCACCTATGGTTGGTCCACCATAAATCATTTTAATAACGCCTCTAGGTTCTGGTCCTTGCCCAGCATCTGACGATTTTTCAGGAGCTTCTTTGCGCTTTTTGTTCTGTTCTGTCTCTCTTTTGACATATTCCAAGAGTTCTCCCTCTTGAATTAGTTTCTCAATAGCAATCCTCAGATTTCTGCAGTCATTGGTCGTGTGACCAAAATCATTGTGAAATTTGCAAAACCTTTCAGAAGGTGGATTCCTTGGTGGCTGCCTATGTCCAGCAGGGATCTGGACCCCTGGTTTTTTCATGACCACTTCTAGCAAGTCAACAGGTTGCTTGATGAGTGGCGTAAAAGATCTCAGAAATCTTTCATTTTTATCAGTTTTCTTGGCATCTGGGGCTGGTCTTTTCCTTTCTTCAGGCTTCTTTTCCCTTTGGGAAGCTAATTCGGCCCTCTTGCTGCTTAGGGCTTCTTCCATATGAATATATTTTTGCACCCTTGTCAATAGTTCTTCGAAAGAGGTGGCTTCCTTTTTGATAAGAGAAGCAAAGTATTGCCCTGGCTTCAAGCCATCTACACAGGCATGTACTTTCAACTTTGGTTCTACTCCTGGTATTTCCAAGACAGCCTCATTGAAGCGTGTCATGTAGTCTCTCAGACTCTCACTGGCGCCTTGCTTGATAGTTGTCAGATGCAGTGAGTTTCTGGTAGTTCTTTTAGCACTGACAAACTGTTGGAGAAAAACTTCCCTCAGATCCATAAAGGAGTGGATAGAAGCCTTTGGCAACTGCTTGAACCAATGTTGAGCAGTCCCCGACAGAGTTGTGAGGAATACTCGGCACTTGACACCTTCTGAATACTGATGAAGGAGGCATAAGCTTTCAAACTTCATTAAATGTTCTTCAGGATCTCCCTTCCCTTGATATTCGCAAGAGATTGTTTTGAAGTTGTTGGGAACAGGATCAGTTTGGATGTCCACAGAGAATGGACTATTCTCATCGATGTATAAGGAGAAAAGCTCTGACTTGCTCCCATTACCCTGGTTATTGGGAAAGTGTTTGTGGTTCTCCTTCTCATTTAGGTTGTGTACTTCTCTTTCACTTGCCCCTGTTTCCTTTGAGGCCCTTTCTGCGGCTTTCTTTTGCTCTTTTATCCTTTTTACTTCTTTTGCTAAGAGCTTCATCTGCTCTTGCTGTTGGGCATACTTCTTGGCCCATGTGTTATTGGTGTTCTCATTAGGGTTCCCTTCAGTTTCCTCAGGTCCTCTTCATCGGGGGATTCCCAATCAGTTGAAAATCCCTCATCTGTTTCATGAATTATAGGAGGCAGCTTTGAAATCAATTCTTGCTTGTTTGGATTTGTAGGCTTCTGCTTGTGCGCGGCAGGGGTGCTTTTGCTTCCTCTGCCTTCTTGGTTTTCACCCGGGGGATCTGGGACTTGGGAATTCACTCCCACGGTATGAAGTCTTTTCTCGACAGCCCCTTCAACCGCGCCTTCTACGAGCGTTTTCATTTGGAGGAGCATGGCCGGAGAGAACTGAGCCTCCATATTGACACTGGCTTCTGTTACCATAGTGCCTTTTCCTTTATTCCCCAGTAGGGAATTCGCCGGATTTCCCGTAGCTTGGCCAACTTCTTTTGAAGCAGCATCTGAGGTGGTATTCATTTTTGCAGGGTTCTGCAAATATTCAAGGATATTTAGAATAATCAGCTCTAGATGCTCCTTGGAGAGAGCTTAATGTGAGTATAATATATGTTTAGTGGATTCTTTTACAATCATGAACCCTTCCAGGTAATTTTGATGAGCATTGTTTGTCTATTACAAGGCTTCTTAAAGGATGGCTTCTGCCAATATATGATGAAGGTAAGCGATGACTTATTGATAAGAAACTAATTATGATGCAGGGCTTTTATATAGTTCCCTCTTTTGTGGACCTCAGTACGAGGCATCTGGTGGTGCAGAATTCAATTGTGGGATACTGCTGGTGTTGACAGATCCTTGCAAGCAATTTATGGTAGCCTTAACAAGCATTATTTAATATAGGGCTTTTTTGAGGGTGGCTTGTGCCTTCATTGGGTTGGGGATAAACAATACCCGCTCTTGCAAGACCCCTTATTAGGGCATTTATTCTCCTAGGGCCTTTTTCATGAGGCTCTTGAGAAAGATCTGGTCATGGTGAGAAGTTTTTAGGTTTCGTATGGTCTCTTATTCTATGAGATTCAATGCAAGATGTCTGGCCATGCCGACCTTTTATATATGATACTCACTATGGAGAGCTTTTTATGCGGTGCTTATTTTGCAAGGCTGTTTAGTGGGATGTGCCTTTTTAGACAAGGTTTAATGAGAATGGTGTCCCTTGTGAGGAAGTCCTAAGAATGCAGCCTTTTAAATAGAGCTTGCAAGAATGGTGTCTATTAAGTAAGGTTTATGAAGGATTCCATCCATCACATGGGGCTTTAAAGAGCATTGCCTATTAAATGAGGCTGACAAAAATATCACCCGCTAGATAGGGTGTGTGCAGGATTTTGTCCCCTATATGGAACTTATGCAAAATATCGCCTAGTAAATAGGATTTTTGAGAATATTGCTTACTGAACCAGGCTTATGAAAGGTTCTGCCCATTATAGGGGGCTTATGAGGATGTTGCCTACTAGGTAGGGCTTTTGAAAGGTTCTGCCCATTATATGGGGCTTACGAGGATTTTGCCTACTGGGTAGGGCTTATGCTGCCTATTAGATAGGGCTTACGAGAGATCTTGCCCATTATATGGGGCTTATGGTAGTGCTGCCTATTAGATATGGCTTATGCGGAGGTTGCCTGTTAGACAGGGCTTTTGAGGGATTTTTGCCTGTTAAACAGGGCTTCTGAGAGATATTTGCCTGTTAAACAGGGCTTCTGAGGGATCTGCCCATTATATGGGGCTTATGGGAGGTTCTGCTTCCAGATGTAGAGCCCTTTCATCAGGGTGAATGTGGTAACCTTGTCATCCTTAGCTTTCCACTTTTTATTGTTTTTATTAGGTGGATTTTTGATTCATAACAATGCAGGGGTATATATGAAGGGCTTGAGAAATGAAGCTTCCTCTATATTTATTAATCCTTTACAGCTTACCAATAGATTTAGCATTTTGAGGTAGCTATAGAAATTGTAGACTCACCGATTGCACAAGGTGAGCTAAATGTGTGCTGAAATTGCAGTAACTTTAGATCTGGCTTTCCTTCGGCTTTGTCGCGACCTTAGGATTTTAACAGATTGAATAGTTTAGTTATCACAATTTATATTATAAGGAAAACATGGTCTCGAAGTCACCTCCGATTCCTTTGTCCTGCCGTTACAAGCGACACAACTACAACTCACTCATGATATTCATGCTCAGATTTCCTAAGGATAGCATCAAACTGACATTCAACATTTATTCATTCTATTACCCCTATTCTCAAGCATCTCGGGCAACAGGGGAATAACAGAGCAAACTCATGAACGTATCATCACAATCAGCTAAAGCTCCGAAACCATCGCGGAGGATAATGCTCCACATTCAACAGTTTTCAACAATGTTTACAGGTGGAAAGCTCAAGTTCACATATAAGGAAAGAGAAATCAATCTCTCAAATACGAGCTTCCCTTCGACAGGGTATCTATCACATTTGTTATGAAAAATGAGAGCACAAATTGAGAATCATGCTATATTTTATAGTTTACAATCACGGAGATCTCAATCAAAACTCAAGCAATAGCATACGTATCTGGGCTTTCACCGATTGAACAACAAATACAGCGCACCCATTCAGTTTAATATCCAGATTTCACATATTATTCACATAAGAATTATGTGTGCGAAATCATCTGCAACAATGCAACAGCAGACTAGAATTGCACATAAAACAGGGGAAATAAACATCTTAAACTCAATTACCCACAGATGGCGCCAGTTGATAGATCCGAGTTGAAGATCTACAACAATTGTATGATGATTCATAGTATTTGCAAGGAGCACTCATAGATAAAGCTATATAATGATGGAGAACAAGAGATTTGTGTAGGTTTATCAGCCGTAGCAAGGTGTTTTACAGCGATTTCATATACGACATTGTTTACATAAGAGCAGCAAGCAATAATGGAGCTATATGCTTAAGTAAGGGACATTTTTAGCCATAAACCAGTTGTATTCATGTGAGATTAGGACCCATTCAAGTAAAGAGCGAAGATGGGAGTGGAGAGAGGAAGAAACAGGAACGTAGAGCCCCGATTTAGCCTCTTCTCCCATAGTAGCGAAGGTTATACCTTAGGTTCGAGACGGAGTGCGAGAGGGAGAGATCTTTCTCGACGATGACGGGAAGGAGAAGGTGGCGATGACTGCCGGTGAAGCTCCAAGAGAAATGGCCTTAGAGAGCTTCGACTGCCCGAGCTCGAGGGAGCTTTAGGCGGAGTGTAGAGGATGAATGGAATAGTACGCAGAGTGCGTGTGTTGTGATTATGATGATGATAGATGGATGACAAAGTGTGAGATAGTCAAGTATTTATAGGCGCAGGAAGGGTGAAAGAGCAAACATTCGTGTGGAGGAAGGACAGGAAAGGAATTCCCATCGAGGTAAGATTCCTCTCGTCATGAATGTAGTGGTCCTCACTCTAGAGTACGTAGAGTCATGCGGATGGCGTGCTACACAGAACCTGGGGTTCTGCCAGATGCCTGGGGGTGTCGATCAGATGCTTCGACCCCGACAGATGCCCGTAGATCCTATATGGCTTTTGAGAGGAAAAGAGACCTCCAGCTTCTGCACAGATCGTGCCTTACGGCTATATTGGGTATCTGAAACCTATGAAAACCCTTTGATAATATGCTATTATGTAGGACTGCTTCTATCGATTTGAGTCGTTTGTACTAATAGGGCTGATACTGATCCCTAACCATATTATTCTTTCGTCTTAAATTACTTGCATAGTAAAGCTGATATTTAGTCCCTATCAATACGGTGCTATTGGTTTTAATACTTTTTGGAGATGACGCCTCAAAACTGTGGAAGACACACTTTCTTAGCATTTGGAATTATTTATGTAGCAAGGCTGATACAAGTCCCTATCACACATAATTAATGGCCAGTTAACCATGCATGAGAATAAGCACCATGAAACATGCATCTAGATTGGAAGGCTAATTGTAAACAAGAACATTCACATAAATTCAATTAGGCATTCAATCCCTAAAATCAACTAAGAAATTTAGCTAGACATGGTTAAAGCAAACATAAACACAATATATTGAAAGAACATAATTAAAGAGTAGAGTAAGAAAAACTTGGAATTGAATCTTGAACGCGAAGAACTTCGAATCTTAAATAGACTTGAATAAAACTCCAATGTTTGAACAAATATAAAAGCTGGAAATTTTAAAGAGAATTATGAAAAACTAAAGAGTGCTAATGAGAATTCCAGGGTTCACAATGCTAAACCTAAGGTATTTATAGAGTAGAAATTTACAAGGAATCATAAGTGTAAAAGGAATCAAAATAAGTCGAAAAAGCCCGCGAACTAAACACGACCCGTGTCCCGACTCGGACGGCTCACTCGGGTGACTCGGCCACTTGCTCGGCCGAGTGGGTGAAAGAATGCTGACTCGGATGGCTACTCGGCCGAGTGGGTGAGAAGTGGTTGACTCGGCCGAGTGACTAGGACAGTAGGCTGACTCGGCCCAGTGATCTTCTCGTACTCCGTTCTTCGACTCTCCGACTCTCCGTTTCTTGGCTTTCTCGATCCTTGTCTCGACTTGGGTTATTTCCACACGAAAAGTACCTAAAAACACGACAAAATACCCAAAGCGTAATATAGTTCGAAAGGATATAAAACGATACAAAACACGAACTAAATCACGAAACGAGACCTAAAAACGACTCCTAAACACTTATAAAAACAAGTAAATTTCTAGTCTATCAAAATCCCCCAAACTTAAACATTGTTCGTCCCGAACAATAAAGAAAAACGAAACAAAGCAATCAACATAAGCATTGTGAATTATGTAGCCTCATAGGTTTTCAAAAAGACATCTTAATATCAAATTTATGCAAACAACCTCAAAACTCCACAACCCAAATCATACAACAAATACTAAGCCATGATTGTCAATTGGGAAATCCTCTCAAGCATGTGAAGATCGAATATAAGTGATCTCTCAACACTCTCAAAGAACAAGATGTGAAGTATAATGCACATCAAAGGATCACTCAATCATCAATGCAATGCAATGAACTTACCATAGGCTTGCCCTTTATCTCACATCTCCACCTAATGTAATGCATATTCACTAAGATCAATTAGGACTTTATTAAAGCTTATAATGTAGGGACATTGGTTAAGGTAGGGAAATTATAGGCTAAGTGACTCAAAAATAACTTCAAATCATTCACACCCCTTTTCAACTCCAACCAAAGTATGATTTTTTTTTTTTTTCTCAATCCATCTTCTACCATACCCAACACCAACTACATAATCAATCAAGATGCTCACAACTCAATATACTATCAACTATCCCCTTATACTTTTATTCTCTCTTTTTTTTTCTTTTTTTTTTTTTCTAGAGCTCAACAACAAATAAACTTCTCAATGTATAACAAAGGCTCTAAATTCTTTTTTTTTTCTTTTTTTTTTTCTAAGCTTATAGGGATAGTTAATAACTAAATAAAGCATCTAAGATTTTTCTTTTCTCATCTCCAACCACATCAAATATATCTATTCAACACTTCCTCCATCACTAACCACATCAACTAGGGATACCCTTAACCATCCAAACCTCCTATCATCCAAGCTCAAGAAAGAAAGGCTCATAAAAGGCTCAAAGGGGGTAAACAAAGGTTTATGCACAAGGTTAGTGTATAGGAATTACGTGGCTACGAAAGATGGCCTAAAATCCTTTCTAAGATCATATACATACTAAGGTCTTAATGGAGAACAAAGACAAGTTCTAGAAATTCAAAGCATGCATGATCACTCAACAAACAAATTGTCATCAAGATGTCCAAAGGCTCAAATCCTCACCAAGGAAACAATATGATTCCCCAATATCCAAACATAACATAGAACTCATCACATAAATGTGTCACTTCGCCAAGGTTCCATGCATAAATCCAATCAAAAAGATTTCATAATAAAAAATCCATACTATCATTGGCAAATCCACACTACTCATATATCATGCTTGACTTAATCAACTAACTCCTAAGACTTAAAACAATTAAAAGACTCAACATACCCCAAAATAAGACAACTACTAAAGCAATAAAAATGCACCCAAAAGATTGTTAACTTTAGTTACTCTTCCCCCTCCCCCAAACTTATTTTGAAATCAAAGATTAAGGAATAAGTTTGCAAAAAGAAGAAGGAACTAAGTTAACAAACTTACCTTATTGAAATGGTGGAGGGAATGGAGGGTTGTCGGGGTTGTTGGGGTCGAACCGTTGATGATGAGACGGGTAGTGAGGATAGAAGTAGTGCATCTCATGCACCATTCTATTGTAGTTCTCCATGTAAGCTCTTTCATCCTCTTGTCTTTTCGCCTCATCCTCCCGATATTTCCTCTCATTCTCAAAGTAAGTGTTGAGAGTGTTGAAACGGCCACCAATGTATGCACGAAGATCTCCCACCTCGGTCCTCAAAGTTTGAACTTCTTCTCGAACCCCTCGCACTTGAGATTCAACGAACTCTCTACCATTGCAATGGTAGTTGTCCATCGCCTCCATCGTCTCCATATGCCACTCATGCATGGTGGAAAACTCCGGAGCTCTCATGTGAAAGTCGGGTTGTGGCACATCTTCATACCCTTGCTGCCCGTCATCCCCTTGTTCGTAGGCGTGCTCCTCTTGCTCTTGCTCATCCTCCCCCTCTTCAACTTGTGGCAGCCGTCGGCCCGGCTCCGTGATCATCCTCAAGTGCTCCCCCGAGCTCAAATTCCAATTCCCACGTCCTTTATCTCCATTGGCAAGTACACTCGTCAATTGTGGGCAAGGAAGACGAAGGAGCATGTGTGCGTTCCTCTCATGGAGCTTCCAAATATAACCCTCCTCAAAAGACAACATCTCTTGTCTTTGAAGTGACTCTCGGTCTAGGAGAATATCTCGAGAAACCGGCTCCTTGGGCAAAGTAACTCGAAACTTGTGGCACATGGGTGTAATCCACGCTCCACACCCGATCCTTTGGCTCCCATGAAGACGTGCTTGGCTATCAAAGTACTCGGCTAACCAAAGGGCAGCGTCTTGTTTGACTTCATGAATGCACGCCCAAAAGAGATGCATATCAATGGTGCCGAACGAACCGGGGTCTCCTCTCCCAATAATTGTACTTGTAATGAGTCGGTGGAGGTACTGAAACACCGGGTTTTGCACCGATGATGCCTTCGATCTAGCCGGTTCATAGTATGGCCTCCTCTCCTTCTCCAAATACACTATCTCCTTCCAAAGGTCATCCGAATCGGGTGTGTGATTCCCGCTGAAAAACCCATCATCATCTCCTCCAATCAATTCGTTAAGCTCTTCCATGGTGAGGGTGTGTTGGACATTCCCCAACTGAAAACGAAGCACCAAAGGAGTTTTCTCGGACCTCAACAACTCCACGGTCGAAAGGAACTCCACCGTCAGAATATGGTATGTCAAGAGGTAGGCTTGGAACACCTTCGTGAATCCTCCGTTCTCCATGAGAGTCACCACGTCATCAGCTATTCCCATTCCATTAATCACCTCGTGGTCTAGGAATCGACAATGCCTATGCTTAAATCCCACTAAGTGCGACCATCTCCTTTTTGCCTCCGGTGTTCTAAGAGTAATTCCATACGCCTTCGGATCTTGGTTCGACAATAAAGCTTGTGCGGGTGGGGCTCGGCTCGATGTTGTCTCCTTTTGCTTCCCCTTGCTCTTGGTGGAAGTTGAAGACGAGGCTACATTCTTACCCTTGTCTCGACCCATTGTAGTACCTATAAAACAAGATACTATAACAAATCAATTCAAGCCATCATCAAAATTTTCTCCCCCCCCCCCCCCCCCCAAACTTAATCAAATCCATACTCCCCCATCATACACCCAATCTTCATGCTTCAACAACACCACATATATACACATTATCAATCCTCAAGCAACTCAATTTCTCATATAACCCATCAAATTACAAAAGCTCTTATCCAAATTCATACTCAAATTGAGAACAAATAAGCATAAGAAACCACAATTCATGCTCTATTCATGCCATTCTATCAAAATTCATCAACAATCTCAATAGCCCATACAAAATTGTACATGAATTTCATCAAAGGAATCATCATAGAACACAATTATCAACATAAATCCAATAAAACAAGCATTCTATGAAAATTAACAAATTTCTCCCCTCAATCCTAGCATGCAATTGAACCATAGAAATCCAAAATTAATCGGTCAATATATTCCCCATTGCATATAGAATGAAGAATTTAAGAAAATTGGAGGAAGAAGAATCATACCTTGGATGGAATTGAAGAGAGAATTGAGAGAGGATTTGTGTTCTTGAAGAGTTGTGTATGCTAATGTGTGTTATTGTGTGTGTTGAGGTATTAAAATAGGAGAACATACCTTAAAATAGGGGAAAAATCGGATGGGCTAGGGGGTCACTCGGCCGGTCCATGAAGTGACTCGGCCGAGTGGGAGTCCGAGTGGGGAGACTGACCTGAAATCGTGTTTTCACTCGGCCGACGACTCGGCTGAGTGGGTGTCCGAGTGGCGCTGGGCGTGTTTCACTCGGCCGACGACTCGGCCGAGTAGCTGTCCGAGTGAGACGACTCAGCCGAGTGACGGGCCGAGTGAAGCTACTGACGTGGTTTCTCGAATTGACTCGGCCACATGCTCGGCCGAGTGCCTGGCCGAGTGGCATCCTTTTTCCTCCGGTTTGCTTTGACCTCGTGCTCGACCAAAACCGGTCGAGCTGAGGGTCGAGTCGGCCTATTTTTCACTCAAAAACACGCAACTTGTTAGCATTATTCGCCTTTAAAACTCGAGCCTCAAATATGTAATCGTTTTATTAAGGGGTACGACTCAAAAATACGAAAAACAAAACTACGACACTAAAAATAAATAAAATAAATAAATAACTAAAAATGAACAAGATACGAATATTGGGTTACCTCCCAACAAGTGCTACGTTTAACGTCTTTAGCCCGACGATACCTCTTTTCTAACTCGGGTCATTAAGGTAAGTGGCCGCTTTCTTGGGGTAGAGAGGCAACGGCTTGAAGTAGTGCTTGAGTCGATGTCCATTTACCACGAACTTTTCACCGTTGTTCTTCAACACTTCGAATGCACCATTCTTCAAGTCCTTGTAAATAACGAACGGCCCCGACAACTTGCTTTGCAATTTTCCTGGAAATAAACGAAGTCGAGAATTAAAAACAAGAACATCATCCCCAACTTCGAACTTACGCATTTTGATGCTCAAGTCGTGAAATCTTGCAGCTCGTTCTTTGTAGATCCTCGAATTCTCGAATGCCTCGTTCCTCCACTCATAAAGCTCCAATAAATCATCACACCTTTGACCCATGGCTTCCTTGAACTCAAAATTGATCCTTCTCGTCGCCCAATAAGCTTTGTGCTCCAACTCCATTGGTAAATGGCACGATTTGCCAAATAGCAATTGATATGGCGACCTCCCAATTGGCGTCTTGAAAGCCGTCCTATAGGCCCAAAGTGCGTCATCCAAGTACTTCGCCCACTCCTTCTTGTTGGTGACGGTCTTCTCCAAAATTTGCTTGATCTCTCGATTATCTAGCTGGGCTTGACCTTTGGCTTGAGGGTGGTAGGGCGATGTAACCTTGTGCTTGACTCCATATTTTGCAAGAAATGATCCTAACCAACGATTGTTGAAGTGGCTCCCCCCATCGCTAAGCAAAGCTCTCGGAGTTCCATACCGAGTCAAAATATTCCGCTGGAGGAATTTGATCACCACTTTCGAATCGTTGGTTGTTGTGGGAATGGCCTCGACCCACCTAGAAACATACTCCACCGCAAGTAGAATGTAAGAGAACCCTTGAGACTTGGGAAAGGGACCCATGAAGTCGATCCCCCAAACATCGAAGAGTTCCACCTCCATGATAGTGCGTTGCGGCATCTCGTCCCTCTTCGTGATGTTCCCCATCCTTTGGCATCGATCACATGACTTAATGTACTCGTGACAATACTTGTAGATCGAAGGCCAATAAAAGCCACTATGAAATATCTTTAGGGCTGTGCGATTTGCAGCGAAGTGTCCCCCATTCGGAGCGCTATGGCAATCCTCGTTGATCTTTTTCCACTCCGATTGTTGAACACATCGCCTAATGATCCCGTCGGCACACCTCCGGTACAAGTATGGATCATCCCAATAATAAAATTTGCAATCATGAAGAAACTTCTTCTTTTGATGAGACGAAAGATCCTTGGGCACATGATGAATCACCAAGTAGTTGACGATGTTGGCGAACCAAGTTGTCAAGTCGTCTATTACAAAAATATGCTCATCGGGGAAGCTCTCCTTGATAGCAATCCTAGAATCCTCTCCATCCACGGGCTGCTCAAGTCTCGAGAGATGGTCGGCCACCACGTTCTCGCATCCTTTCCTATCCTTGATCTCCATATCGAACTCTTGAAGAAGTAAGATCCATCGAACTAACCTCGGCTCTTGAGTCCTTCTTGTTGAATAGATAGCGAATGGCGGCATGGTCGGTGTGCACAATCGTGTGAGATCCCACCAAATAAGGCCTAAACTTGTCAAAAGCATAGACCACAGCGAGTAATTCCTTCTCCGTGGTGGTGTAGTTCCTTTGAGCCGAGTCCAACGTCTTGCTAGCATAGTAGATCACTCGAAAAAGCTTATCCCTTTTCTGCCCCAAAACAGCTCCTATCGCCCAATCACTTGCATCGCACATGAGCTCGAACGAGGCACTCCAATCCGGTGACACCAAAACGGGAGTAGAGATAAGAGCCTTCTTCAATGTCTCGAAGGCTTCCAAGCAATCCTCATCAAATACGAACTTGACATCCTTCTCGAGCAATCCACACAACGGCTTCGTGATCTTCGAAAAATCTTTGATGAATCTCCGATAAAAGTCGGCATGTCCTAAGAAACTTCTCACCGATTTGACATTGGTTGGTGGTGGCAACTTCTCGATGGCTACAACTTTGGCTCGATCCACCTCCAATCCATGTGAAGACACCTTATGACCAAGAACAACTCCTTCTTGCACCATGAAATGGACTTCTCCCAATTGAGAACAAGGTTCGTCTCTTCACACCTTTGAAGCACCGTGGCAAGATTCTCCAAGCATTGATCAAAGGAAGAACCAAATACTGAAAAATCGTCCATGAATACCTCCATTATGTTCTCGATCAATCCATGGAAGATGGCCATCATGCACCGTTGGAAAGTAGTCGGTGCGTTGCATAACCCGAACGGCATCCTCCGATAAGCAAAGACTCCATATGGGCAAGTGAATGCCGTCTTGTGTTGGTCCTCCGGAGCGATGGCGATTTGGTTGTAGCCAGAGTATCCATCGAGGAAGCAATAGTACTCGTGTCCGGCCAATCGATCGAGCATTTGATCCACGAACGGGAGGGGAAAGTGATCCTTCCTAGTTGCTACATTAAGAAGACGATAGTCGATGCAAACGCGCCATCCCGTGACAAGCCTTGTTGCGATTAGCTCCCCCTTCTCATCGTTTATAACCGTCATGCCTCCTTTCTTCGACACCACTTGAGTAGGACTCACCCACTCACTATCCGAAATAGCATAGATCATGCCGGCATCGAGCAACTTCAACACCTCCTTCCTCACAACTACTTGCATAGCCGGATTCAATCGCCTTTGAGGTTGGACTCTTGGGCGATGACCTTCTTCAAGCAATATCCTATGCATGCAAATTGAAGGACTAATACCTTTGATGTCGGCAATCGTCCATCCAATCGTAGATTTTTGCTTCCTTAGGACCCTCAATAACTTTTCCGAATTCGCCTCCGTGAGATGAGAGGACACGATAACCGGGTACGTCTCTTCTTCTCCTAGGAACTTGTACTTGAGGTGCTCGGGTATTGGCTTCAATTCCACCTTAAGGGCTGCATCTTTCTTCTCTTCCTCTTCGAGAAACCCATCATCCATCTTTTTGTTGATGTCGAGGTATGAAACTTCCTTGTGATGACGTGGGGGTCGATTTGCCTCTAGTTGATTGAGATAGTCAATAATCTCATCACAAGCTTCATCCAACTCCTCCTAGGCATAAAGAGAATTTGAGATGCAATGGTTGAGTGCCTCCTCTGAAGTAGGTGGTATCAATGTCTCTATGGAGAAGATATCCTCACGGTGGTCGTCGGGTCTCTTCATGGCTTCATATATAGAAATTTTCAGTTCTTCCCCGTTGACTCGAAAGGTGAGGTCTCCATCCTGAACATCGATCAATGCTCTCCCCGTGGCTAAGAATGGCCGTCCTAAGATCAAAGGTTGATTTGTATCCTCGGGCATATCCAAAACTACAAAGTCCGCCGGGAAGACAAGGTTGTGCACTTGGACGAGAACGTCCTCCACTATCCCCCTTGGATAAGAAACCGATCGATCCGCCATAAGTAGAGAGATGGTGGTTGGCTTCATCCTCCCGATCTTGAGCCGGTCGAATATAGAGAGAGGCATCAAGTTGATGCTAGCACCAAGATCGCATAGCTCGTTTTGAAAGACTTGATCACCGATCTTGCATGATAACGTGAACCTCCCGGGATCCTTTTGCTTCAACGGTAGCTTCTTTTGCATCACCGCGCTGCACTCCTCCGTGAGGTTGATCGTCTCGAATTTCGCCCACTTCTTCTTTCCCGACACCGCATCCTTGATGAACTTCATGTGGTTTGGCATATCTCGGAGAGCATCGAGAAGTGGAATGTTGATGTTGACCTTCTTGAGTATCTCGAAGAACCTCTGATACTTCTCGTCTTGCTTGGTATTTGCCAATTGTTGCGGAAACGGAGCCTTGGGAGTCGATTCGTGCGTCGGGGTAAGAACGGGTTCGGAGCTGGGTTCCACTCGGCCAGGTACTCGGCCAAGTGAGTGGCCGAGTGGGGTGACTCGGCCGAGTGGAGGTCCGAGTGGACCTACTGGTGGAGCGACTCGGCCAGCGACTCGGCCGAGTGCTTGGCCGAGTAAGTCCTGGGCGAATTTTTCTCCTTCAACTCGGCCGGTGACTCGGCCGAGTGAGTCTCCTTCCGGGCTTTCGTCTTTCGTCTCGTCCGTTTCCGCCTCCGAATTGCTTCCATCACCCAAATCTTTGACTCTTCCTTCAACTTCGTCTTCCAAGGATGGATTTGTGTAACGAGTGCCACTCCTAAGCTCAATGGCGTGAACTTGATGGTTGTTCTTCGGATTTTGCTCGGTGTTGCTTGGGAAGTGGCCGGGCTTCTGGACTCCTCCTTGAGCATTAGCTATTTGACTCATTCGCGTCTCCAACATTTGCATTTGCTTGGTCAACTCATTGATGCTACTCGCCAAGTTGTTGGTCGAGGTACTTTGAGTAAGCTCCAATGTCCTCAACTTTGCATCTTGTTGTGTCATCCTCATCTCCGACTGAGCCATATATTGACGAATCAAGTCGTCGGTAGACATCTCCTTCTTTGGCTCTTGGATGACTCCATTCTCAACATGGAAGCCGGGAGGTGGTTGCAAAGCGTTGTTCGGGTTGGCATAAGAGAAGTTCGGATGGTTTCGGTTGTTGGGAACATAAGGCTTCTTGTATCCTCCTTGGTAGTTCGAACCTCCTTGTCCTCCTTGCCCTCCTTGCCACTTGTTTCCTTGATTTGGTTGCCACTTGCCCCCTTGTTGCACAAAATTGGAATCTTCCTCTTCGGTTGGGTTTGCTTGTTCGTCGGTGACGGCATCGCACCGAAGTACCCCTTTCTTGATAGAATCCAACTCAATTGCTGTTTTTGTATACTTCTCCATCAAGTCCTCGTAAGCATCGATCCCAATGTTGGCAACTCTCCTTCTTCCAATGCGACGGTCAGTAGCCTCCTCATAACTTGAATTCACAATCAACTCAATAATTTCCATGGCCAGGTCGTACTCATTGTTCAAAAATCCTCCCTTTGAAGCGTAGTCGAGCTCATTCCTACACATCTTGTTCAAACCACGATAGAAGCACGTGATTTGATCCTCCTTGCTAATTCCATGGTTCGGGCATGCTCGTAGTAGCTTCTTGAATCTTCCCCACACCTCGTAGAAGTGCTCATCCTCGTATTGTTGGAATTGGTTGATCTCGTTGATGAGTTTTTGAGCCCTCGAAGGTGGGAAGAACTTGTTTAAAAATCTGGTGCACATCTCGGCCCAAGTCCTTATCTCCGTCTTGTCCAATCCATCAAGCCACTCCCTCGCATCGTCCTTGAGAGACCACACGAACAAACTTAGCTTGAGGTAGTCCAATGAAACTCCATTGGCCTTGTATGTAGCACAAATATCCAGAAATTGCTTCAAGTGACCGTTCGGATCCTCCATGGGTGTGCCTCCGTATTGGTTGTTTTGCACCATGTTGATGAGGGACATCTTGATCTCGTAGTTGTTGTCATCCGTAGTCCCCCATCCTCCTTGCTGAAATTGGTCCACGACCGGCTTGAAACGGTCGTTCAAAGTCCTCCTCGCCGCTTGATCCGCCATCGAATCGAAACTCCTTTGTGAATCGGGTGGTGAAGAGGATGGTATATCGATCTTGCTCACCTTCTTCTCTCGTCTCAATGCCCTTAGTGAGCGCTCCAACTCCAAGTCTATCGGAATACAATTTATCCCTTTAGACCTTGTGATCATGCACTACCTAAAACCAAAGAGAAGAAAAGAAATCGTTAGATCAACAAACCGAAAAACAGAAAATTAAAGCGCCTAAATCACCTATTAATTCTATTTCAAAATATGTGTATGAAATCTAATCAATCCCCGGAAACGGCGCCAAAATTTGATCGCACTATTTTCTACCACACAAAATAGGTATAGTAAAAAGGGAAGCACGAGTATCGTATCCACAGAGGGACTGACAAATCGAAAACGCACACAGTACCTTTACTCTAGAACTAAACTGATGTCTAGGCAATTAAAAGTGTAGAGATTTGTGGTATTTATGCTAGACAATTAAATAAAAGGACTCAACTAATCAAATAAGGAAATAAATAAATAAGGCAAATAATTAATCAAAGAAGAAAACTTAGTAAGCAAGCAACTAAACAAATAAGGGAATAAATCAATTAAGGAAAAGTGTTGATTCTAGGGAAGCCTACCTAATCAAATCTATGCAAGCAATTAATGAGTACAATTAACCAATTTAATCCAATCTAAATGTGATACATGCAAAATAACCTACACCCCCGTTTAAAGCAATGCAAGTCGTCACCTAACAAGATCCTAATATCCTCTCGAATCATAGGAATCAAATCAAGTGCAAAATAGAACAAGTATCAATCATATAATCAATAAGGTTCAATTATGACACCTAAATCAACTATATGCAACTATATGATAATTTAATCTCAACTAAGATAATCAAATCACCATATCATGTATTCATGAGATCTATTATGCACTTATCCAATTAAGGCATAAACACATAACTATGCACGCATAATTAATGGCCAGTTAACCATGCATGAGAATAAGCACCATGAAACATGCATCTAGATTGGAAGGCTAATTGTAAACAAGAACACTCACATAAATTCAATTAGGCATTCAATCCCTAAAATCAACTAAGAAATTTAGCTAGACATGGTTAAAGCAAACATAAACACAATATATTGAAAGAACATAATTAAAGAGTAGAGTAAGAAAATCTTGGAATTGAATCTTGAACGCGAAGAACTTCGAATCTTGAATAAACTTGAATAAAACTCCAATGTTTGAACAAATATAAAAGCTGGAAATTTTAAAGAGAATTATGAAAAACTAAAGAGTGCTAATGAGAATTCCAGGGTTCACAATGATATGGATAAATATCAGCCTCACTCGTAATGTATTTTCCTACCTTTATATGGATTATTTCCCCTATGATGATTAAGAGAAATTAAGAGCAGATCCCGGACGCCGCGGGATCTGACAACTACTATAGCTTGGGTTAAGGCTCATGTGCAGAAGCTAGTGCCTACAGAAGCCGCCTCGGCCTTAGTGTGCTCCTGCTAATACCCAGGGATCTGCAGGGGCGTGTAATTGGCGTGACTCTAGTCCTTCTAGAGTGAGGACCACAGTATTAATGACAAAGAGAATTTGTCCCTACAAAAATTCCTCTTTATCCCTTCCATACAAAAAACATCCACCTTTTCACTCTCTTCATACCTATAAATACTAAGTGAACGCACACTTCATGACAACATCACTCTCTACGAACAACACACTCCTTGGCGTACTGTTCCATTCAATTCCATACTCTCTCTTGCGAGCCCCTCCGAGCTCAAGCAGTCAAGGCGCTCAAAGCCTTCTCCCGGGATGCTCTAGTTTCCCTTTACCTCCATCCATTCCTCTCGATGCCGGGAAGAATCTCTCTCTCATATCTCATCCCAGGTCTAAGGTAAAACTCTTGTTGCCAAAAGGGAATGAGGCTCGACGGAGCTCCGTTCTCCTTATTTCTCTCCTTTTTCCTGTTCCATTTCTTCATTATCTGCTTATATGAGTGCAAAACTCCATGAATCTTGCTAGTTTGTGGCTAAACATGCCTTTTATGCCCTACTTATAGCTCAACTATTATTTGTTATCACCACACAAACCGTGCTCTGTACACAATACTCATTTGTAGCTCTATACACGCATGAATCTCTTGCTCTTTACTACTTTAACGCTTTACCCATAAATGCTCTCTGCAAAACATGATGAAAAATACCTTAAATTGTTGTGGATCTCCAACCCGGATCTATCAACTGGCGCCGTCTGTGGGAAACTCTTGAGTTGAGATGTCGATTTCCCCTGTTTTTATGCAAAATTCCAGCTTGTTGTTATAATGTTGTTTGCGATTTCCCTTTATTATGTCCTTATGTGGAGAATATGAGGAAATCTAATGTTACATTGATTGGGAATGCTCTGTTTGTTGTCTAATCTGCAAAAACCCCAAATGTGCATACCACTGCTTGATATTTGCTAAAGCTCTCCACGGTTATGAGCTGTTGAATGTGATGTGATTTTATGATTATGCTCTCTTTGAGGCGAAAATTGTGATAAACACTTTGATTGAAAGGAAACTTGTGTTTGAGAGGCTGATTTTCTCTCCTTGAATGTGAATTAAAAGTTGATATCTATAAGTACTGTCAAAACCCATGGGTTCAGAGGGCTAATCCCCTGTTTATCTTTGAAGCTTTAACTGATTCTGATGATACGTGAATAAATTTGTCCTGTCATTTACTCTGTCGCGATGATCACCTAGAATGGTGGCTATCTAATAGAAGGAATGTGTATTGAATGCGAGATTTATATTATTCCTGGAGAATTTTAGTATGTATACCATGAATTTGTTTTAGCTACATTGCTCATAACAAATCAACCCAGTGATTAGAAACGATCTCAAGGCCATATCTCTTTCATGACACGAATTGTGATGGCTAATCTGTTGTTGTTTTGCCAAAATCTTAAGGTTGTGAAGGATCCGGAGGAAAGCCGTGTCAAAAACTGCAGCAATCTCAAAACGCATTTGATTCACCTTGTGTACTTGGTGAGCATACAATTATGTCTATTATCTGCTCAATATAAAATACATCTATGAGTTGCAATGGATTGATGATTTCAGAGGAAGCATCACTACTAAAGCTAGTCGAATGCCCCTGAATAGCCATGACTTGAAAACCCACAAAATAATAAAAACATTAAAAAATGGAGAGCCGAAAGATGATGAGGTTAACCCATTCACGTTGATGAAGGGAGCACGCATCTGAGAGCAGAACCTCCTCCCAGAAGCCCTGTCTAACAGGCAATTCCCTCGTAAGCCCCGTATAACGGGCAGAACCTTCTCTCAGAAGCCCTGTCTAACAGGCAACTCTCTCATAAGCCCCGTATAACGGGCAGAACCTCCAGAAGCCCTACACAGTAGGCAATACCCTCGTAAGCCCCGTATAACGGGCAGAACTTCCACTCAAAAGCCCTGTTTAACAGGCAGCATCATCGTAAGCCCCATACAATGGGCAGAACCCTTCATAAGCCCTATTTAATAGACAACCCTCTCAAAAAGCCCTGTTTAACAGGCAACATCATCGTAAGCCCCATATAATGGGTAGAACACTTCATAAGCCCTATCTAATAGGCACCTCTTTCGTAAGCCCCATCCAATGGGCAGAACCTTCTACAAAGCCCTATCTAATAGGCAACTCCTTTGTAAGCCCCATGCAATGGGCAGAACTTTTCCTAAGCCCTACTCAGTAGGCAGTATCCTCACAAGCTCCATATAATGGACAAAACTCCTTACAAGCCCCATTAAATGGGTAGTCCACCCATAAGTCTTGTTTTAAAGGCGACATTTTTATGTATCACTCCCATAAACCTTACCCATCGCATTTCGGTGAGTAAAATCTCACCTAAATCCCACCTCATAAATGGTATTCTCGAAAAACTCTATTTAATAGACAATACCTTCATAAACCTCTAAGGAGGATATTACTCTCACAAGCCCAATATGATAAGTAGCGCTTCTGTAAGCTTTAAAAAATAGACCAAGCTCTCGTAAGCTCGGTTTGATAAGCAATGCTCTCATAAATCCCGCATAAAATATATCACTCTCATAGTCCTTGGCTAACAGGGAATATCTTATAAGAAAGTCCTATAAAATAGGCACTAAATATAAGAAGGGCCTATATGGCCGAGGCATCTCGTATTAAGCTTAATAAAATAAGATGCCGCACAAATTCTTAATAACCTCTCCTCCTGATCAGATCCCTTCCAGAGGCTTCACAAAGAAAGCCTTAGAAAAACACACAATCTAATAAAGTAGGTTTCGTAAAGACAGAGGTCGCCGACCTCAGCTTCATTCCGGCAAAAGCCACCATTGAAAAGCCTTATATTAAGTAAACAACGCTTGTTAAAGCCACCCTAAATGGTTGGCGGTTGTAAAAGGATCTGCTAAATCAGCAGCATATTACAGCTAAATCTCACATGATCAGATGCCTCATGTCAAGAGGAGGGGAGTGTGTCAAAACCCTTCGTCATAATCAGCTTTCCATCTTTAGGTCGTCACTTACCTTCATCATATATTGGCAGAAGCCACCCCTTTTAAGAATCTTATAACGAATAAGCTATACTTGTTAAAGCCATCATAAATAATGCTCAAACGCAGGAAATTTGCCAATAACAAATCGCATACATCTCAAGTCTCTTTTCGAGAGCCTACGGAATTAATTCTCTAAAAAAAAAATCCTCAATTCTTTGCAGAATCTTGTAAGGATGATGGTTGATTCAGGAGCTCATCTGGAAAGGATAGGTGACAAGGTCTCCAATCCTCCCAAGGAGCTAGGACCTGGCAATACTGCGCCAAGAATATTCTTCGGACTTGAGGATAACAAGGCCATCATACATCAACACAATGACGCCCTTGTAGTAACAGCTGAAATAGAAGGGTACCAAGTGCGGAGAATTTTCATAGACACCGGGACCCCTATCAATGTGATCCTCATAAGTTGTCTTAATCAAATGCCCCAGAAGAAGCTTCTGAAACCCGCCAGGATATCCCTCCAGGGTTTCTCGCAGAAGCCTGTGATGACAGTGGGGTCGGTGGATCTTGCACTCACTCTGGGAGAAGGACATGTTAAAACATCAAAAGTGATTACCTTCTGGGTGGTCGATCAGGAGTCATCTTATAACGCTATTCTGGGAAGAGCCGCTCTGAACTCTTTCCAAATAATTGTATCCACCTATCACTTGATGATGAAATTCCCTGTGGGAGATCAAATAGGATGGATATCAGGGAATTAAATGACTTCAAGAAACTGTTATGTTCAATCTGTTAAAATGGGAGAAGCTAAGAAATGGGCTATCCCAGAACCTGTAGCCCCTCGACACAAACCAGAAAGGGAAGAAGGCAAGATCAAAGAGGCCGATACTGTTAAAGAAGGGCAAAGCCTAATGGTCCCCGCAGAGGAACTAACAGAAATAGAGTTGATCCCAGATCGGAAAGGATTCACTACAAGAATTGGCACTCAGATGCCTCAGGACATATCAGAACAACTAATAAGGTGTCTGCGAAAGAACGCAGATGTCTTCGCTTTCGGGTCATCTGACCTGGTGGGGGTAGACGCAACCGTGGCATTACACTGTCTGAATGTAGACCCCTCAGTAAAGCCGGTAAAGCAAAAGTTGAGGCAATTTGGCCCTGAGAAAGATAAAATCATCAGGGAAGAGGTCACCAAATTATTGGAAGCTAAGCACATTAGGGAAATACAATTCCCAGAATGGCTATCCAACGCAGTGATGGTGGCTAAGGGAAATACAGGCACCTGGAGGATGTGTATTGACTTCAGAGACTTAAATAAAGCCTGCCCAAAAGATCATTACCCTCTGCCTAGGATCGATCAATTAGTAGATTCCACATCAGGTTGCGAACTGCTATCTATGATGGACGCATATCAAGGTTACCATCAAGTAAAAATGAATCCATCAGATATCCCAAAAGCTGCATTTGGGGTCTGTGCTGGGACGTTTGGTTTTCAAAGCATGCCCTTTGGCTTGAAAAATGCGGGGGCTACTTATCAAAGAATGATGGATAAAATCTTCAAAAGCCAGATCGGCATAAATATGGAAGTATATGTTGATGATATACTAGCCAAAAGTGTGCACAATCAAAATCACATACAAGATCTGGAAGAAGTGTTTGCTGTAGCCAGATTATACCATCTTAAGCTGAACCCAGCCAAGTGCTCATTCGGTGTGCAAGCTGGAAAATTCCTAGGATATATGGTTACCCCCAGAGGGATTGAAGTAAACCAAGCCAAAGTACAGGCAGTATTGGATATGACACCTCCTCGAAACGTTCGAGAAATCCAAAGGCTCAATGGGCGAATTACAGCGCTTAGTCGTTTCATTTCCCGATCAGCGGATAAAAGCCTCCCCTTTTTCAAAATATTGAGGAAGGGTAGCAGATTTGAGTGGACCAATGAATGTCAAAAGGCCTTTGAAGAGTTAAAAGAGCATCTGGCAGAACTACCTTTGCTCACTAAGCCGTTATCACAAGAAGTTCTATATTTATATATAGCTGTGGGAGAGGAATCCATCAGTTCGGTACTCTTGAGAGAGGAAGGGTCGATGCAGAAACCTATCTACTACACAAGCAAGATGATACAGGGAGCAGAAATACGGTACCCTAGTATCGAAAAAGCTGCCTTAGCAGTAATGGTCACGGCTAGAAAGCTGAGGCCCTACTTTCTATCACACAAAGTGGTAATCAGGACGAATGAGCCATTGAAGCAAATACTGGGTAATCTCGATTTGTCGGGGAGATTAGTTAAATGGGCTATAGAGCTGAGTGAGTATGACGTAGATTTCGAGCCAAGAGTGGCTATTAAGGCCCAAGCTCTGGCCGATTTCCTACAAGAAACCACCAGAGGAGAAGAAGAGGAATTCCAATGGTGGAAAGCCTATGTGGATGGCTCCGTTACTAAAGATGGTGCAGGGGTAGGGATCTTTATTCAGGACCCCAAAAGCCACATTTACAAATTTTCTATCAAGTTAAACTATCATGTCTCCAATAATGAGGCAGAATATGAGGCTCTGGTCAGATGCCTAGACTTGCTGCGAACCATGGGCGCTACCCATATAATGGTTCATTCAGATTCTCAATTAGTGACGCATCAGGTCCTAGGGACTTGCGAAAAGCGAGAAGAGAGAATGGTAGCATATGCCAAAATCGTGGATGAATTAATGGGGTGTTTTGCCAAAGCCGAGGTGGTCCAGATCCCTCGGGAAGAAAATATTGAAGCCGATAACCTGGCTCGAATAGCCAGCGCGGCAGAAGGAACACGGACGGATGAAATTGTGCTATGCAACGCAGATGCCAAATTAGTTAAAGCCGAAATGCAGGCTATTGAAATAATGGAGGATTGGAGAACTCCAATCTTCAGAGCCTTAAAGGAGCTTTCTGGAGAACCAGAAGCTGTAGCTCTAGCCAACGGAGGAAGATTGCCACGCGCATTCAAAGCTAAATTCTGCCTAATAGGAGATAAACTATACAAAAGGGCGTTCACACACCCTTACCTCAAGTGCCTATTAGAGCCTGAGGGAGAATACGCGCTGTGAGAAATACATGAAGGTGCCGCAGGGGCGCACACTGGATTTAAAGATCTAATCAGAAAACTACTCAGAGTCGGGTTCTTCTGGCCTACAATGGAGAAAGATGCTAAAAACCTAGTTAAAAGGTGTGATAGCTGTCAAAGGAATGGGAGGCTCATTCACAAGCCTGCTGAAGAATTAGGAGCCATGATGGCACCCTGTCCCTTCGATAAATGGGGAATTGATATAGTGGGAAAATTCCCCACAGCTACGGGAGGAAGAGTATTCTTGATCGTAGCTGTAGACTACTTTACAAAGTGGGTTGAGGCCGAGGCCGTGGTAAAAATCACGGAACAGGTGATAAAGAAGTTTATCTGGAAAAATATAAGTTGCCAATATGGAATTCCAAGGATACTGGTCGTCGACAATGGTGCCCAGTTTACAGGATCCATGGTGCGAGCTTGGTGCAAAGAAATTGGCATTGAACAGAGGTTTGTAGCTGTAGCTCATCCTCAAGCTAATGGGCAAGTCGAAGTAACAAACAGAACCATTGTAAATGGTATAAAAGCCCGGTTGGAAAAATCCAAAGGAAATTGGGCTGACGAGTTAGACTCAGTGTTGTGGGCATATAGAGTCAGTCCTAAGACAGCTACAGGAGAGGCCCCATTTAATTTGTTCTATGGGGCGACAGCGGTAACGCCGGTAGAGGTAGAACTCAAGTCATTAAGGATAATGGCTTATGATGAAAATCAAAACTCCTCCCTGATGAGGGAGAACCTAGACATGGTCGAAGAGCTTAGGATCAATGCTCTTCAGAAGGCAGAAAGATACAAACAGCAGGTGCGGGATGCATATAACAAAAAAGTGCAGATCCGAAGGTTCTGCAAAGGAGACCTAGTCCTAAAAAGGGCAGATGCTCTCAAGCCCATGGGAAAGCTAGATGCAAATTGGGAAGGACCCTACCTGGTAAAGGAGGTATTGAATGGGGGAGCCTATGAACTGCAAGATGAAGAGGGAATGGTACTACCCCTGCCCTGGAATGTTAATAACCTAAAGAAATACTATGCTTAGTGTGAAATCATCCACTAGATGAGTTATGATTCACTCGATCTCTCATAACCCACTTGGGGGGGGGGGATAGGGGGATACCCTCCATATCCCATTATCTTAAAATGCTTTCCATATTTTACTATCTTAAAATGTTAGATCCTATGCGTTAAGCAACTACTAAAGAAAGCATAATTTATTACAGTTAGCCTAAAGGCGTAAAGGTAAACTCAAACCCCTGGATAAAAGAAAACTAGGAAAAATTCAAAGATTGGAAGTATGGGGAAAATACCTCAGCAGGGCTTAAGAGAAACTATTCTCAATTAGGAAGCAGCATCTGAAGAAGCTCATATCCTACCATTCCAAAATATTACATACATAGAAAGGAGAACCTTGAAATAAGTAACAAGGCATATAGCCTATTCTGATTACGATAGAAAAGGCATAAAGTGAGCCTCCAAGTCTTGAAACATGCATCCCAGCAAAAAACATCAAAAAGAGAAAGTCATTACATAAGCACCAAAATACAGCGTAATTAAGCTAAGGCAGAAGAGCATGAGCTAGATGGTTGGGTTGCAGAACCTTGGGGGAAGGAATAGGAATCGCTGTCCTCTCCAGTAGTTGAACCTTTTACAAAAAAAAAAAAACAAAACAAAACAAAACAAGCATATACATGTCAATCAGTTCAAATTTACACCATGGAAGATAAAATAAGACAAATATAATCGAAGGATTACATGGCTTACCTTCATCTGTCCTCTGTCTTTTGTTCTCCCTTCGAGGAATCTGCCCAGCTGAGGGCTCAACTACCTCCCTAGCCTCATTTGCCACCTCCGTATTCTTAACCTTTTCAATCCGAAGCAGTTCGGCCATTAGAGTAGGGAGGTGGGTATAAACTCCCAAATTGGCAGCTCCGGCCTCCAGTGATAAATACCCCCCGGGCAAAGATAGCAGGATAAGCTCACACTTCTCTTTTTCTGATAAACGGCCGTCATACATTTCGTATTGTGTGAAAAGATTCTTGAATCGCCTAAGATACGCCTTCATGTCTGGAAAGTCGTATAGATCCACGAAGTCCATTTCTTGCCGAGTCAAAAAACCGAGCAGACGGCCCCGAAGCAAGTCAGTGGTATCTTCAGAATAAGCCAATTTGCAAATCTTCCGGTGGACAGAATCGATGGACATGACTGAATTAATAAAACAAAGCAAAGGGTTTCTAAGATCCAATTCCCTCATACACGGTTCGTAGAAAAATATGAAAGCAATAGTTAGATGAAAGAAGATACCTGTTCGTCTGAGAAGGACGGATCCTGCTATGCAAAAGGGGAAGCGGAAAGAACGAAATAGGGCTTCTTTCCTCTCTTTTTCTAACCAAGCGAAAGAGAAAAGTAAGGAGAGGAATGAGAGAAGCATAATGTTGTTTCTTAAGAAATAGATCATTTTCCCCCTCCTTGGAAACGCCAAAAGTCAATGATAAGACAGGGGGGCATCACTCCCATCGTACCTCGGAAAATTAACCGGCGCGTTACCTTTTTCTATAACTGACCTTTTGTGATGTCATTTAAAATCATTATTACTGATGCTAGTATTTGACAGAAGCTTATGCTGAACGCTTCTGGTCTAGGGGGGGGGGGGGGGAGTAGCTGATAGGGATAAATATAAGCCTCACTCGTAATGTATTTTCCTACCTTTATATGGATTATTTCCCCTATGATGATTAAGATAAATTAATTCAACAAAGAGCAGATCCCGGACGCCGCGGGATCTGACAACTACTATAGCTTGGGTTAAGGCTCATGTGCAGAAGCTAGTGCCTACAGAAGCCGCCTCGGCCTTAGTGTGCTCCTGCTAATACCCAGGGATCTGCAGGGGCGTGTAATTGGCGTGACTCTAGTCCTTCTAGAGTGAGGACCACAGTATTAATGACAAAGAGAATTTGTCCCTACAAAAATTCCTCTTTTATCCCTTCCATACAAAAAACATCCACCTTTTCACTCTCTTCATACCTATAAATACTAAGTGAACGCACACTTCATGACAACATCACTCTCTACGAACAACACACTCCTTGGCGTACTGTTCCATTCAATTCCATACTCTCTCTTGCGAGCCCCTCCGAGCTCAAGCAGTCAAGGCGCTCAAAGCCTTCTCCCGGGATGCTCTAGTTTCCCTTTACCTCAATCCATTCCTCTCGATGCCGGGAAGAATCTCTCTCTCATATCTCATCCCAGGTCTAAGGTAAAACTCTTGTTGCCAAAAGGGAATGAGGCTCGACGGAGCTCCGTTCTCCTTATTTCTCTCCTTTTTCCTGTTCCATTTCTTCATTATCTGCTTATATGAGTGCAAAACTCCATGAATCTTGCTAGTTTGTGGCTAAACATGCCTTTTATGCCCTACTTATAGCTCAACTATTATTTGTTATCACCACGCAAACCGTGCTCTGTACACAATACTCATTTGTAGCTCTATACACGCATGAATCTCTTGCTCTTTACTGCTTTAACGCTTTACCCATAAATGCTCTCTGCAAAACATGATGAAAAATACCTTAAATTGTTGTGGATCTCCAACCCGGATCTATCACACAATGCTAAACCTAAGGTATTTATAGAGTAGAAATTTACAAGGAATCATAAGTGTAAAAGGAATCAAAATAAGTCAAAAAAGCCCGCGAACTAAACACGACCCGTGTCCCGACTCGACCGGCTCACTTGGGTGACTCGGCCACTTGCTCGGCCGAGTGGGTGAAAGAATGTTGACTCGGATGGCTACTCGGCCGAGTGGGTGAGAAGTGGTTGACTCGGCCGAGTGACTAGGACAGTAGGCTGACTCGGCCGAGTGACTCGGCTGAGTGACTGGCCGAGTGACCTTCTCGTACTCCGTTCTTCGACTCTCCGACACTCCGTTTCTTGGATTTCTCGATCCTTGTCTCGACTTTGGTTATTTCCACACGAAAAGTACCTAAAAACATGACAAAATACCCAAAGCGTAATATAGTTCGAAAGGATATAATACGATACAAAACACGAACTAAATCACGAAACGAGACCTAAAAACGACTCCTAAACACTTATAAAAACAAGTAAATTTCTAGTCTATCACTGCCCAACCCTCCGCCTATAAATAGTGAAGGATCAAGACGGAGAAGAGTAGAACACTACTTGAGCATTCAGTGCATACTGCAAACAAACACTCCCAGCTTTCAGCATCCTTCGAGTCTTTGTTTCAAGTGTTCTCCGAGCTTCCGTTCCATTGAAGCTCATCTCTGCAACCTTCACACTTAGAAATCTAAGCCCAATCCATATCCAAGCTTAGAGAAGAACTCTAGCCTACTTTGCACTCGTTGTAAAGAATTCTTCATTAGTGTGTTCGTCGAAAAACCAAAAAACCCTAACCCTAAGTTCTGTCTGTTAGGTTTTGTGTTTGTCGAAAGGTTGTTTTGATCCAAGGCTCTACTTTCCTCGATAGTAGAAGCCTCGATCATAGAGTCTAGATCCAAGCTAGCACAGTCCTCGATTGTGTGAAGCTCGATCGAAGCTAGGTTTGAGTGAAGAGCCTGTAATCTCCCAGTTTCGGACTGAAGCAAGTGAAGCTTAAGTCCAGTCTAGGTTTTGTGGTGAACCCGTAATCACCCAGTTGTTGTCGTCAGATCCAAGCAAGTGAAGCTCGATCTTGACTTTGGTTTTTGAGGAGCCTACAAGTCCTCAAGGTTCTTGAGTGAAGAGAATCAGTTGCCTCGTGCAACAAAGTGGACGTAGGTGTTTTATCACCAAACCACTCTAAATCTCTGTGTCGTATCTCTAAACCCTAATCTCTTTATTTGTTTACTGTTTTGATTATTCATTTGCACAAGCATCGTAAATAACATAAACTGAATTTTCAAATACTTAGGAAAGATTAGCTCACCGAATTCCGCATCTCGAGTAAAGCCTCACTCTTGATCAAGCTCTTATAGGTCAAGAGATTTGCTAACACTGTAGATCTAGCTCTCGGCTAGGTCTTAGTATCTGTAGCGGGCGCTTGACTTGTCACTCTGAGTTATTGGAAAAAGAAGTTGAAAAACTTCAAAACACGTATTCACCCCCCCCCCCCCCCCCCCCCCCCCACGTGTTTTTCCTGTAACAAACTGGGACCAACAGCGAGGAATCCCTCTTCCTGGACCGTGGTCACTAAAGGCAGTCTAGTGGCCAATTCCTGGACCACGCTTGAATTTCTGTGCTTCTGCTTGTGTGCACCGGGGTAGTTTTACTCCCCCTCCTTCGTAAGCCTCATGCTGGGCATCTGATCTTTTAAGATTTACCCCCAAAGCGTGGAGTTTTTTGTCTACTGCTCCATCAATCACACTTTCTATGAGTGTCCTCATTTGCAGGAGCATTGCCGGAGAGAAGTGAGCCCCTGCATTGACACTGGCTTCTGTTAGAGTGTTTCTTCCCTCATTCCCCTGTGGAGGATATTCCGAGCTCCCAGGAGCCTGCGAGGCCTCCTTTGGGAAGGCGTCTGAGTTGGTGATATAGGTGAAATTTACCTTGTTTTCATAGCCAAAAAGAGTCGATTTTGTGTCTCGATTTTATAGTATTGTCTATGTTTTATATGGTTTTTAGTATATGGGACAATATTATGCTTGTAGGTGTTTTTATGTGTTTTTAGGCATAAATCGATGATAAAACCCCGAGACGAGAAAAGGCGTAAAGATCGAAGCTGAAAATTCAAGATTTGAGTTCGAGTGAAGGCCTCTCGATCGACCTCTCGATCGAGAGAGGTGTCGAGAGGTGTCTTCTGTTATAGCTATCGATCGAGAGCAGAGATTGTACCCTCTCGATCGACCTCTCGATCGAGAGGTCTGTCGAGAGGTGTCCAGCCGGGAATTTTCTCCTTTATTAATTATGACTCCTTTTTGGTTTAGGCTTTCCTTATGTAAATTTCTCCTATATATACTCCTAGTCTAGCATTGTAAAACCCTAACCTAGCAAACACCTTATTATTTTACATACTTTCTAGCATATTTTTATTTTAGAGTTTTGTATTCAACATTGGAGCTTTTCAAGTTTATGCAAGATTCAAGTTTCGAAGTTCTTCGTGTTCAAGATTCAATTCCAAGTTTTTCTTACTCTTACTTTTTAATTATGTTCTTTCAATCTTTTGTGTTTATGTCTACTTTAATTATGTCTAGCTAAATCCCTTAGTTGATTTTAGGGATTGAATGCCTAATTGAATTTATGTAAGTGTTTTTGTTTACAATTAGCCTTCCAATCTAGATGCATGTTTCATGGTGCTTATTCTCATGCATGGTTAACTGGCCATTAATTGTGTATGCATAATTATGTGTTTATGCCTTAATTGGATAATTGCATAATCGATCTCATGAAAGCATGATATAATAGTTTAATTTTCTTGATTGATAATTGAATTGTTATATGTTCATATATAATTGATTTGGTGTCTTAGTTGAACCTAGTTGATTATATTATTGATACTTGTTCTATTTTGCACTTGATTTGATTCTTACAATTCGAAAGAATATTAGGATCTCGTTGGGTGACTACTTGCATTGCTTTAATTAGGGTGTAAGTTATTTTTGCATGTATCACATTTAGATTGGATTAAAGTGGTTAATTGTATTCATTAATTATTTGCATATTTTTGATTAGGTAGGCTTCCCTAGAATCAACACTTTTCCGTAATTGTTCACTTTCCTTATTTACTTAATTGCTTGTGTCCTAAGTTGTTTTATTTGA
Source organism: Thymus mandschuricus (assembly GCA_029379335.1). Taxonomy (NCBI): domain Eukaryota; kingdom Viridiplantae; phylum Streptophyta; class Magnoliopsida; order Lamiales; family Lamiaceae; genus Thymus; species Thymus mandschuricus. The sequence goes on from CM057078.1 coordinate 11,661,720, forward strand.
CTACTTATTTCTTTACTTGTTTATTTCCTTATATGTTTAATTGAGTTTTCCTTTATTATTTGCCTAGTCTATAAATACCACATCCTAAACTCTTAAAAGCCTAAACATCACATTAGTTCTTTAGTAGAGGTATTGTGTGCGTTTTCGATACATCAATCCCTGTGGATACGATACTCGTGCTTCATTATATTACACCTATTTTGTGTGGTAGAAATAGTGCGATCAAATTTTGGCGCCGTTGCCGGGGATTGACTAGATTTCACATACATATTTTGAAATAGAATTAATAGGTGATTTAGGCGCTTTAATTTTCTGTTTTCGGTTTATTGATCTCACGTTTTTCTTTTCTCTTCTTTGGTTTTAGGTAGTGCATAACCACAAGGTCTAAGGGGATACAACCTATTCCTATAGACTTGGAGTTAGAGCGCTCTCTATGGGCGTTGAGGCGAGAGAAGGAGGCAAACAAGATCGATACACCCCAATCTTCACCACCCGATTCACCAAGGAGTTTCGATTCAATGGCGGATCAAGTGAGGAGGACTTTGAACGATCGGTTCAAACCGGTCGTGGACCAATTTCAGCAAGGAGGATGGGGGACCACGGAAGCTAACAACTACGAGTTCAAGACGTCTGTTATGATTGTGGAAGGTTTGGGTCTGAAGAAAAATGGAGTTGGGAAGAAATTAGGGATTGAAATTGGAACAGAGGAGAAGGAGTACGTGTCTGTGGAAGGTAGCAACAAAGGAAAAGGGGAATTTGGGCTTTACACGTGTCACAAATCGGAGGAGAGTGGCTGAGTTAGTGAGGAGTTGGTGTCGTGTTTCATTTTGAGTATTACGCTTTTGCTTATTTTATTATATTTCTTGTTGGCCAAGTTTGAGACTTTGGGATATTTTAAGTGTAGCTTTTTTCCTAGGCAGCTTATGAAAATGAATTAACTTCTCTCTCTCTCGTTCTCTCTCTCTCTCCCCTACCTCTCAATTCCCAGTTACTGTTCCATTGCAAGAATTCATACAAACACTTTCAGTAAATTACAAATCACATATATTTTACATATTATCCTTGTAGTATTCACTACAATTGGTATCACCCATTCGATCCGATGGCCGACGTTACTCGTTTCAAGGATCTGCAGGAGGCGCAGAAGAGGTTAGATCAAGCATGGCAATCTGAATCTTTGACAAGGTCTGCTGCTGAACGGAAAACCCAGGAGCAATTTGAAGGTATGGATCAGAAGTTTGATCATCTCACCAAAACCTTGGCTGATATACAACTCCAGTTGCTTAATATTGGTTTTCCTGATTCTTCTGCTGGGATTTTTGGTTCTACACCTGGGGGTAAGCATGGTGCTGGTTCTAACTTTGTGCATACTCCTCTCCCTCGAGTGGATTTTCCTCGTTTTGATGGCACAAACCCTCGAGCCTGGATAATCAAGTGTAACAGCTATTTTAAATTGATGCCTTCAATTCCTGATGCACAAAGAGTACACCTAGCTTGTATGCATTTTGATGGAAAAGCTTTATCCTGGTTTCAAACTCTTAATATGGGAGAATTGATCATTACTTGGAAACAATTTTTGGAAGTCATTTCTGCTAGGTTTGAGGATCTTAATGTTTCCAATATTATTGTAGAGTTTAACAAGCTTAAGCTCACTGGTTCATATGAGGAGTATGTGGAGAGGTTTTATGAATTGAGGTCTTGTTTGGTGATGGAGGATGACAACAAATTCAGTGAGGACTATTTTATTGCAAGCTTCCTAAGTGGGTTGGGGGAAGATTTGAGGTCTTTTGTCAAAATGTTTTTACCTCAGACTTTAGAGCAAGCTGTTGAATTAGGGAAGCAACAACTACATACCTTGGATGCTATTGCCAAGAGAATGAGGCCTCCTGCTAAATCTTTTGCCACTAACACCACCAGTTTCAGAAGGACAGATTCTTCCCCTACTTCCAGCCTTGTTCCTTCTAAACCACCTGCCCCTTCCTCTACACAAACCACTACTAAGCTTCTTACAGCTGCTGAAATGGCTGCACGAAGAGAAAAAGGGTTATGTTACAATTGTGATGACAAATACTTCCCTGGTCATAGATGTAAGACAAGGATACTTTATATGGTGATGACTGAGGAAGAGGAATCACTTTTTTCTCAGGAGGTGATAGAGCTTGCTGCCACAAAGGATTCTGATGTTGCCACTGTTGAAATGGAGGAGGTACAAATGTCCCTTCACTCTTTGATGGGTGAAGCTGGTCTTACCACAATGAGAGTAGTGGGTGAGGTTGGACATCAACAACTAAACATTCTACTCGACACAGGGAGTACCCTCAGTTTTTTACAAGAGGACACAACCAAGAAATTGGGTTGCAGTATTCAACATGATAAACCTTTAATGGTGAGAGTGGCCAATGGACAGAAGTTGATAAGTACTAAGCGAGCTACAGACTTCAAGTGGGTTGTCCAGGGTCATGAATTTCAGTTTTCCCCTAGACTCTTAAAAAATGAGGGTTGTGATATGATTTTGGGTGGAGACTGGTTGAGATTTTGTACTCCTATTGAATTGGATTACTCTAACATGAGTGTTACTGTTACATTAAAGGGGGAGAGGGTCAAACTACATGCTCTTACTAATGTTGTAGATTGTACCTTGGTTACTGGACCTGTTCTGAGTTGCTTGATTCATCATGAGTTTAACAGTATTGAGGAAATCTTTCTGCTGAACGAGGGTCAAAAACAGGAGCTTATACCTTCTGATTTGGAGCCTCTTTTACAGGATTTTGCTGATGTTTTTGAAGAACCAGTGGGATTGCCTCCTGTGCGAGGTGTTGAGCACCATATTCAGTTGAAGAGTGGCAGCATTCCTAAGCATCAATACCCCTACAGAACATCCCACAGTCACAAAGATGCAATTGAAAAGATTGTGCAAGAAATGTTGCAGGCTGGGATTATACAACACAGTCGTAGTCCTTTTGCCTCACCTGTTATATTGGTGAAAAAGAAGGACAATACTTGGAGGATGTGTGTAGACTACAGGTACTTAAACTCTCTCACTATTAAACATGACTACCCTATTCCAATCATTGATGAATTGCTGGATGAACTTTTTGGGGCTAAGTATTTTTCCAAGATTGATTTAAGGTCAGGATATTTTCAGATCCTAGTTCAGCCTAAAGACAGGTACCTTACTGCCTTTAGCACTCACCATGGACATTTTGAGTTCTTAGTTATGCCTTTTGGACTGTGTAATGCCCCTGCTACATTCCAGTCCCTAATGAATCAAGTTTTTCATCACTGTTTGAGAAAGTGTGTCTTAGTTTTCTTTGATGATATCTTGATTTATAGTAAGTGTTGGGCTGACCATAAATTGCACTTAAGAGAGGTGTTGGAACTGCTACGGCGTCATAAGTTGTATGCTAAGCGGAGCAAATGCAGTTTTGGTCAATTACAGATTGAGTATTTGGGTCATGTTATCACAGCAGATGGTGTCTCCACTGATCCAGAGAAGATTGCTTGTATGGTGGCTTGGCCTACTCCTACTAATGTCAAGCAACTTAGAGGATTTTTGGGTTTGACAGGTTATTACAGGAAGTTCATAAAAAATTATGGGGTTCTGAGCAGCCCCTTAACCGTGTTATTGAAAAAAGATAATTTCTCTTGGTCCCCTGAAGCTAATTTGGCTTTTATTCAGCTGAAAGAGGCTATGACTACTGCTCCAGTTCTAGCATTGCCTGATTTTTCAAAACCTTTTATCTTGGAGACTGATGCTAGTGGTAAGGGAGTAGGTGCAGTACTTATGCAAGAGCAAAGGCCTATTGCTTTCCTTAGTAAAGCTTTAAGTCTCAGAAATCAAGCATTATCTATTTATGAGAGGGAATTCTTGGCTGTTCTCATAGCAATTCAGAAATGGAAAACTTATCTCCAGGGTCATAAGTTTATTATCAAAACAGATCAGCAAGCTTTAAGGCATTTATTAGATCAAAAATCTATGAACCCTACACAACAGAGGTGGCTTACTAAGTTGTTGGGTTTGCATTATGAGATACAGTTCAGGAGTGGGGTGGAGAACAAAGCTGCTGATGCCCTGTCTAGGTATCCTACTTTTCATACTGATTGTGCAGCTCTTACTACTATTTCTCCCTTGTGGGTACAGAAGGTTGTTAATAGCTATACAACTGATCCTTTTGTTACTAAAATTTTCACTGCTAAATCAGTTGATCCATCATCTTATGGGGAGTTTACAATTGCTGATGGTATTCTGAGACATAAAGGAAAAGTAGTTGTGGGGGCTGACCCTGTTCTAAGGGCCTCTATCCTGTCTGAGATTCACAATTCTTCTTTTGGAGGGCATTCGGGTATACAAGGTACATATATGAGGCTTAAGAGCTCTTTCTATTGGCCAGGCATGGAATCTGCTGTGATTAAATTGGTGCAAGAGTGTGACAGTTGCCAGAAAAATAAATCACATCATGGTGTCTTACCGGGGTTATTGCAGCCATTGCCCATTCCTCAGTCAGCTTGGTCTCACATCTCCATGGATTTCGTGGAAGGCCTTCCAAAATCTGCAGGTAAAGATGTTATTTTGGTTGTGATAGACAGATTAACCAAATATGGACATTTTCTGGCTTTATCTCATCCCTATTCAGCTGAGACAGTTGCTAAGTTGTTTCTAGATACAATTTATAAGTTGCATGGCCCACCCACTTGTATTGTATCTGATAGGGATAAAGTCTTTACAAGCAATTTCTGGAGGGAATTGTTTAAACTCATGGGTACTAAACTGGTCTACTCTTCATCCTATCACCCTCAGACTGATGGGCAAACTGAAAGGTTGAACCAGTGTTTGGAAAATTACTTGAGATGTATGGTGGGTGATAATCCCAGGCAGTGGATGAAATGGTTGTCTTTAGCTGAGTATTGGTACAATACTAACTACCACACTAGCCTAAAGACTACTCCTTTTCAGGCTCTATATGGTTACCCACCTCCCCAGCTCTCTCTGGATTCCTACTTTGATTCTAATCATGCTGATGCTACTGATCTTATGAATCACAGACAAGGTTTTCTGCAGGCTTTAAGGGAAAATCTTTTGCAAGCTCAAAGTAGAATGAAATTTTTTGCTGACAGAAAGAGGGAAGAACGCGAATTTCAGGTGGGAGAGATGGTGTATCTTAAGTTGCAACCTTATAGACAAAATTCTGTCTCACTCAGGAGGAACGTAAAATTATCTTCTAGGTACTATGGACCTTTCAAGATATTGGACAGAATTGGGAATGTGGCATACAAGTTGGATTTACCCGAGTCCTCTAAAATTCATCCTGTTTTTCATGTTTCCTTGCTAAAAAAATGTTTGGGGAAAGATGTTGTACCTGTTCAGGAATTGCCGGAGACTGATGTTGATGGCACTTACATTGTGGCGCCGTTGGATGTGCTGGATGGTCGAATTGTTTATCGAGGTGGCGCGGAGGTTTTTCAAATCCAGATACAGTGGCTGAATTGTGATGCTGCTGTTGCTACTTGGGAGGATTTCAAGTTCGTTCGCAGCAAGTTCCCAACTTTTGATCCTTGGGGACAAGGATCGATTAAAGGCGGGGGTATTGTTATGATTGTGGAAGGTTTGGGTCTGAAGAAAAATGGAGTTGGGAAGAAATTAGGGATTGAAATTGGAACAGAGGAGAAGGAGTACGTGTCTGTGGAAGGTAGCAACAAAGGAAAAGGGGAATTTGGGCTTTACACGTGTCACAAATCGGAGGAGAGTGGCTGAGTTAGTGAGGAGTTGGTGTCGTGTTTCATTTTGAGTATTACGCTTTTGCTTATTTTATTATATTTCTTGTTGGCCAAGTTTGAGACTTTGGGATATTTTAAGTGTAGCTTTTTTCCTAAGCAGCTTATGAAAATGAATTAACTTCTCTCTCTCTCGTTCTCTCTCTCTCTCTCCCCTACCTCTCAATTCCCAGTTACTGTTCCATTGCAAGAATTCATACAAACACTTTCAGTAAATTACAAATCACATATATTTTACATATTATCCTTGTAGTATTCACTACAACGTCTCTCATCAACATGGTGCAAAACAATCAATACGGAGGATCACCGGCGGAGGATCCCAACGCGCACTTGAAGCAATTTCTGGACATATGTGCTACATACAAAGCCAATGGAGTATCTTCGGACTACCTCAAGCTTAGTCTCTTCGTGTGGTCTCTCAAGGACGATGCAAGAGAGTGGTTGGATGGATTGGACAAGAAGGAGGTCACTACTTGGGCTGAGATGTGCACAAAGTTTCTCAACAAGTTCTTCCCACCTTCGAGGGCTCAAAAGCTTATCAATGAGATCAACCAATTTCAACAATATGAGGATGAGCACTTTTATGAGGCGTGGGGGAGGTTCAAGAAGTTACTTCGAGCATGCCCGAATCATGGGATTAGTAAGGAGGATCAAATCACGTGCTTCTATCGTGGTTTGAACAAGTTGTGTAGGAAGGAGCTCGATTACGCTTCGAAGGGAGGATTCTTGAACAATGAGTATGAAGTGGCTATGGAGATTATTGAGCTGACCGTAAATTCGAGCTATGAAGAGGCTACCGATCGACGGCTTGGAAGAAGGAGAGTTGCCAACATTGGGATCGATGCTTACGAGGACTTGATGGAGAAGTATACAAAAACAGCAAATGAGTTGGATTCTATCAAGAAAGGAGTACTTCAGTGCGATGCTATCACGGATGATCAAGCAAACCCAACCGAAGAGGAAGATGCCAATTTTGTGCAACAAGGGGGCAAGTGGCAACCGAATCAAGGAAACAAGTGGCAAGGAGGGCAAGGAGGACAAGGAGGTTCGAACTACCAAGGAGGGTACAAGAAACCATATGTTCCCAACAACCGAAATCATCCGAACTTCTCCTATGCCAATCCAAGCAACGCATTGCAACCACCTCCCGGCTTCCATGTTGAGAACGGAGTCATCCAAGAGCCCAAGAAGGAATTGTCAACCGATGATTTGATTCGGCAATATATGGCTCAATCGGAGATGAGGATGACACAACAAGATGCAAAGTTGAGGACGTTGGAGCTCACTCAAAGTACATCAACCAACAACTTGGCTAGTAGCATCAATGCGTTGACCAAGCAAATGCAAATGTTGGAGACGCAAATGAGTCAAATAGCCAACGCTCAAGGAGGAATCCATAAGCCCGGCCAATTTCCAAGTAACACGGAGCAAAACCCGAAGAACAACCATCATGTTCATGCCATTGAGCTTCGGAGCGGCACTACGTACACAAATCCATCCTTGGAAGCTGAGAAGAAAGGAGTCGGGCACTTCAAGAATGTGGTGCTCGAGGAAACGAGGATCCAAGAGCCGAGGCGAGGGCCTCTCGACACCTCTCTCGATCGAGAGGTCGATCGAGAGGTCCATACTGGAAGTCAGCAACCACCTCTCGACACCCCTCTCGATCGAGAGGAGGATCGAGAGGTCTACGACGAGGAGATTCAAATGGAGCCTCTCGATACCTCTCTCGATCGAGAGGTCGATCGAGAGGTCACAAACCGAAGTCAGAAGGGACCTCTCGACACCTCTCTCGATCGAGAGGTCGGTCGAGAGGCCCAGCAGCCGCACCAACTCCCGACTTACACTCCGAAGGCCCCCTTCCCGCAACGATTGACCAAGACGAAGCAAGACGAGAAGTATCAACGCTTCATGGAGATACTACAAAAGGTCAACATCAACATACCACTTCTCGATGCTCTCCGAGACATGCCCAACCACATGAAGTTCATCAAGGATGCGGTTTCGGGGAAGAAGAAGTGGGGGAAGTTCGAGACGATCAATCTCACGGAGGAGTGCAGCGCGGTGATCCAACGGAAGCTACCATTGAAGCAAAAGGATCCCGGGAGATTCACGTTGTCGTGCAAAATTGGTGATCAAATCTTCCAAAACGTGCTATGCGATCTTGGTGCTAGCATAAATTTGATGCCTCTCCCTATATTCAACCGGCTCAAGATCGGGAAGATGAAGCCAACCACCATCTCTCTACTTATGGCGAACCGATCAGTTTCTTATCCAAGGGGGATAGTGGAGGACGTTCTCGTTCAAGTGCACAACCTCGTCTTTCCGGCAGATTTCGTAGTCTTGGACATGCCCGAGGATACAAATCAACCTTTGATCTTGGGACGGCCATTCTTAGCAACGGGAAGAGCATTGATCGATGTTCAAGATGGAGACCTCACATTTCGAGTCAACGGGGAGGAACTGAAAATTTCTATCTACGAAGCTATGAAGAGACCCGACGATCAACGTGAGGATATCTTCTCCATCGAGACATTGACACCACCTACTTCGGAGGAGGCACTTAACCATTGTATTTCAAATTCTCTCTATGCCTACGAGGAGTTAGATGAAGCTTGCGACGAGATACTCGAGTATCTCAATCAGTTGGAGGCTAATCGACCATCGAGTCACCACAAGGAGGTTTCTTATCTCGACATCAACAAGAAGGTGGACGACGGATTTTTCGAAGAGGAAGAGAAGAAGGATGCAGCCCCTAAGGTGGAATTGAAGCCATTACCCGAGCACCTCAAGTACAAGTTCTTAGGAGAAGAAGAGACGTACCCGGTGATCGTATCTTCTCATCTCACGGAGGCAAACACGGACAAGCTATTGAGGGTGTTAAGGGAGCACAAATCTGCAATTGGATGGACGATTGCCGACATCAAAGGTATAAGTCCTACGATTTGCATGCATAGGATCTTGCTCGAGGAAGGCCATCGCCCAAGAGTCCAACCCCAAAGACGATTGAACCCAGCCATGCAAGAAGTTGTGAGGAAGGAGGTGCTGAAATTGCTTGATGCCGGCATGATCTATGCTATTTCGGATAGTGAGTGGGTGAGTCCTACTCAAGTGGTGTCAAAGAAAGGAGGCATGACGGTCATCAACGACGAGAAAGGAGAGCTGATCGCGACAAGGCTCGTCACGGGATGGCGAGTGTGCATTGATTATCGTCTTCTCAACGCAGCAACAAGGAAGGATCACTTTCCCCTCCCGTTCGTAGATCAAATGCTTGATCGTCTAGCCGGCCATGAGTATTATTGCTTCCTCGACGGATACTCCGGCTACAATCAAATCGCCATCGCTCCGGAGGACCAACACAAGCCGGCATTTACATGCCCATATGGTGTTTTCGCTTATAGGAGGATGCCGTTCGGATTATGCAATGCACCGGCCACTTTCCAAAGGTGCATGATGGCCATATTCCACGGATTGATCGAGAATATCATGGAGGTGTTTATGGATGATTTTTCAGTCTTTGGTCCCTCTTTTGACCAATGTTTGGAGAATCTCGCCACGGTGCTTCAAAGGTGCGAAGAGACGAACCTCGTTCTCAATTGGGAGAAGTGCCACTTCATGGTTCAAGAAGGAGTTGTACTTGGTCACAAGGTGTCTTCATATGGATTGGAGGTGGATCGAGCCAAAGTCGTAGCCATCGAGAAGTTGCCACCGCCAACCAATGTCAAATCGGTGAGAAGTTTCCTAGGACATGCCGGCTTCTATAGGAGATTCATCAAGGATTTCTCAAAGATCACGAAGCCGTTGTGTGGATTGCTCGAGAAAGACGTCAAGTTCGTGTTCGATGATGAGTGCTTGGAAGCCTTCGAGACATTGAAGAAGGCGCTTATCTCTACTCCTGTCATGGTGTCACCGGATTGGAGTGCCCCGTTCGAGCTCATGTGCGATGCAAGCGATTGGGCGGTAGGAGCTGTTTTGGGGCAGAAAAGGGAGAAGCTATTCCGAGTGATTTACTACGCGAGTAAGACATTGGACTCGGCTCAAAGGAACTACACCACCACGGAGAAGGAGTTACTTGCTGTGGTCTACGCTTTCGATAAGTTTTGACCTTATTTGGTGGGATCTCACACGATTGTGCACACCGACCATGCCATCATTCGCTATCTATTCAACAAGAAGGACTCGAAGCCGAGGTTAGTTCGCTGGATTTTGCTTCTTCAAGAGTTCGACATGGAGATCAAGGATAGGAAAGGATGCGAGAATGTGGTGGCTGACCATCTCTCTAGACTCGAGCAGCCCGTGGAAGGAGAGGATTCGAAAATTGCAATCAAGGAGAGCTTCCCCGATGAGCAGATTTTTCAGATGGACGACTTGATACCTTGGTTCGCCGACATCGTCAACTATTTGGTGATCCATCATGTGCCCAAGGATCTATCGTCTCACCAAAAGAAGCAGTTCCTCCACGATTGTAAGTTCTATTATTGGGATGATCCATACTTGTATAGGAGGTGTGCCGATGGAGTCATAAGGCGATGTGTTCGACAATCGGAATGGAAAAAGATTATCGAAGATTGCCATAGCGCTCCGAATGGGGGACACTTTGCAGCGAATAGGACCGCCCTCAAGATCTTTCATAGTGGTTTCTATTGGCCGTCGATCTACAAGGATTGCCATGAGTTCATCAAGTCATGTGATCGATGCCAAAGGATGGGGAATATCACGAAGAGGGACGAGATGCCGCAACGAACTATCATGGAAGTGGAGCTCTTCGATGTTTGGGGGATTGATTTCATGGGTCCTTTTCCCAAGTCTCAAGGGTTCTCCTACATTTTACTTGCGGTGGAGTATGTTTCTAGATGGGTCGAGGCCATTCCGACTACGACCAACGATTCGAAGGTGGCGATCAAATTCCTCCAGCGAAATATTTTGACTCGGTTTGGAACTCCGAGGGCTTTGCTTAGTGATGGGGGGAGCCACTTCAACAATCGTTGGTTAGGATCGCTTCTTGCAAAATACGGAGTCAAGCACAAGGTCACATCGCCCTACCACCCTCAAGCAAACGGTCAAGCCGAGTTAGCTAATCGAGAGATCAAGCAAATCTTGGAGAAGACCGTCACCAACAAAAAGGAGTGGGCGAAGTACTTGGATGACGCACTTTGGGCCTATAGGACGGCTTTCAAGACACCAATCGGGAGGTCGCCATATCAATTGCTATTTGGCAAGTCTTGCCACTTACCAATGGAGTTGGAGCATAAAGCTTATTGGGCGACGAGAAGGATCAACTTCGAGTTCAAGGAAGCCATGGGCCAAAGATGTGACGACTTGTTGGAACTTGATGAATGGAGAAACGAAGCATTCGAAAATTCGAGGATTTACAAGGAACGAGCTGCAAGATTCCACGACTTGAGCATCAAAAAGCGTAAGTTTGAAATTGGTGATGATGTTCTTGTTTTTAATTCTCGACTTCGTTTATTTCCAGGAAAATTGCAAGGTAAGTGGTCGGGGCCGTACGTCATTTACAAGGACTTGAAGAACGGTGCATTTGAGGTGTTGAAGAACGATGGTGAGAAATTCATAGTAAATGGACATTGCCTCAATCACTACTTCAAGCCGATGCCTCTATTTCCCAAGAAAGCGGCCACTTACCTCGATGACCCAAAGTAGAAAGGAGGTATCGTCGGGCTAAAGACGTAAAACGTAGCACTTGTTGGGAGGTAACCCAATATTCGCATGTTTTTTTTTTTTTATGTTGTTTCGTTTTACGTTTTAGAGTCTTAGGTAGTTTATTTTTCGTAGGTTTGAGTCAAATTTCGTATTTTAGAGTCGAACCCCTTAATATACTAACGTGTTGGTCCCGGTTTGTTAATAGGAAAAATACGTAGAGGGGGGGGGGGGGGGTGAATACGTATTTTGAAGTTTTTCAACTTCAAATCCCTTAATTCACCGTTCAGGAACGCGCCTTGTTCCTTACTACGTTGTGGTCCTCGTCCGTCTTGTTCTTGAACACCCATTTGGTGCCAATGACGTGCTGAAATTTGGGACGATCCACGAGGTACCATACGTCGTTTCTGGTGAACTGGTTCAGCTCTTCTTGCATGGCGATCACCCAATTTGAATCGGCTAAGGCTTCTTCTACGCATGTCGGCTCAATGTTTGAGAGAAAGCAACTGAACATGGCACTTTCTCCAAACACTTGACTTCTGGTCACTACACCCTTGGATGGATCTCCGATAATTTGACTTGGTGAGTGATCCTTGAGCCACGCGCGCTTGGATCCGCCAGCTTCATCTTCATCGTCTTCCTTGTCACTCGCTTCACCGTCTGAAGCGACTGGATCGGGTGCTTGGCCTGTACTCGCTTCAGGAGTCTTGGGGGCAGCTTCATCTTTTCCTTGGACCTTCTGCTCGCTTGAGCCTTTGATTTCTTCTTCATCCTCAAGTATGTCCCAAGTAAGAGTGTTGATGGGTTCCTCACTTGACTTTCCGTCTTTAGATTGATCCTGTTCCTGTGGATGACTTAAAGAAGATTCATCAAATACGACATGGGGTGATTCTTCCACGATTAGGGTTTTACAGTTGAATACCCTGTAAGCTTTGCTTGATGTAGAATATCCTAAGAATATTCCTTCATCAGCTTTGCTTTCAAAGGCTTTCAACTGTGACTTCCCATTGTCATGGATGAAGACCCTACAACCAAAAATATGGAAATAGGATATGTTAGGAATTCTCCCTGTCCATATTTCATATGGTGTTTTGTCGTGTCGTTTGCAGAGAAGTGTTCGATTCTGCGTGTAGCATGCTGTATTGGCAGCTTCAGCCCAATACTTCATTGGAAGTTTTGAGTCTGCAATCATTGTTCGAACAGCTTCCTTGATGATTCGATTTCTTCTTTCAGCAACTCCATTCTGCTGTGGTGTGCGTGCTGAGGAAGTCTGATGTGCTATGCCATGCTCCGTGCAGTAAGCTTGAATGGTAGAGTTCAAGAACTCTGTGCCTTTATCGGAGCGGATGGTCACGATAGCTTGATTCTTCTCCACAGCCAATCGCTTGAGCAGTTGTGGTAGCTTGGTCAGAGTCTGCTTCTTGCTGTAGAGAAATACGACCCAAGTGTAGCGAGAAAAATCGTCGACTACAACTAGAGTGTACTTCCTACCGTTTATACTAACTGGAGTAACTGGACCAAACAGATCCATGTGAAGCAGCTCGAGCACTCGCTTGGAAGAAGCTTCTTCAAGACTGGCGAAGTGCGTCTTTGTCTGCTTCCCTCGTTGGCATGGTGAGCATGGATGGTCTTTGATGAAGACTTCATTCGGTATGCCTTGCACCAAACCCTTACGAGCTAAGCGATTGATTGCTTTGAAGTTGAGATGGTTCAAGCGTCTGTGCCATAGCCATCCAATCTCTGTAGCACTCCTTGCTACTAAGCACGTCTCCACTTTGCAGCTATCCCATTGTGCTATATAGACGTTCCTTTGTCTTATTCCAGTAAGCACAATCTGGGATGTGAGCTTGCTCTTCACAATGCACTTGTTGGAAATGAATTCCACCTTGTATCCCTTGTCACAGAATTGTGAAATGGATAACAAGTTGTGCTTAAGTCCTTCCACGTAGGAGACTTCTTCAATTGTGAGTTTTCCAACTTTCAGTGCGCCGTACCCTTTGGTGCTTCCTCGAGAGTTATCACCAAAAGTAACGTGTGGACCCTTCTTCTCTATGTAGTCTTGAAGTAGAGCTTTCATGCCGGTCATGTGTCTCGAACATCCACTGTCCAAGTACCAGATTTGGTGACCCTCACTTGGCATGGGATCCACGGCGCCCACCTGCAATTAGACAGATTTTGGTACCCAAATCAGTTTGGGTCCTTGCAGGTTAGTTCCCTTAGGTACCCACACTTGCTTCACTTTCTTTTGAAAAGAAGCTTGTGCCTTGGGTTTCTCGACCTTCGAAAACTGTGACTTCTGCCTTAAAGCAGCTTCACATGTGCAGCAGTGTGTGCAAGAAGGGTAGCGGCTCGCTTCAGACCTACCTACGCTCTTCCCATTTTGCTTATATCCTGAAGCGACTTGCTTTGGATTAGCTTTGGGTTTAGAGACTGACTTAGGATTTCTAGTCTGACGAAGTGGCTCGCTTGGTTTCCTCAAAGCGGTCCAACTAGGGTTTTGACCCCGACTCACTTGAGTAACCTTGGAAGTTCGAAGCGGCCTCTTAGGTCCTTCGAGTTCTTCCCCCTCAATGTTAGTCCGGTTGGACCATCTCCAGTCCGGATAACGTGACACATAGACATTACTCCTCTTTTTGAAGGGGAGATCCTTTGTCTCTCGTGTCTTGGCTTGAGGCTTAGAAGCTACAACTGGTTTCCCTTTACCTTTGGATTGGTAATTTTTAGCATTGTGAGTGCTCGGGATAGTTGTATTTTGCTTACCCTTAGATTCAGTCCTTAAAGATATAGACATCTTCATTGGACTCTTCTTAGGGCTCTCGGCCATTTTGCCTTTGTCTTTGTTAGTGGTCGCTTTGGATGCAGTGGGCATTTCCAAAGTGACTGATGGTGTCATGTTTGAAGCACCAACAAAGACAGTTGGCTTGGAAGGTCCACCCTCATATCCAAGTCCTCCCTTTCTACCAAAAGGTAGAAGAGAACTCTCTAGTGCCTGTCTAGCGTATGATGCTTTATTTAAGTTGGCGACTAGAGTGGATTGGGTTTCATACCTTCCCTCCAAGCTTTGATGTCTAGCGAAGAGATCCTCGAACTTACTAGTCATAGCCCTTAGATTAAGTTTGACTTGGTCAAGCTCAGTGGCTAGCTTTCGGTTCTCCTTCTTGCTTTGAGACAAAGCTTGTTGCAGCACTTCGTGGTCACTTGACAGTTTAACGTGATTGTCAAGCAACTCACTCCATGCAGAGGAATTTGCTTCCTCTTGGTGTGTGTGTGCGAGTGTAATTGAACTAGGTGAGGGATAGATGAATACCTCTCCTGTTTCTTCGTCGGTGAGCGCCATGAGTCCAAGATCCTCTCCATCACTGGAGTTGGGATCAGTGAATGCGTCTGAGTCGCTTTGTGGATCTTCAGTTGAAGCGACCGGAACTTCACTTGCTACAAGCGCTCACCTTGGAGCATCCCTCTTGGCTTTCAGTTCTTCTCGCTCTTTCGCACTCAGCTTTGGGCAATCGGATTTGTAGTGGCCCATCTTGTGGCAATGGTAACATTCCACTTCCATCATGTCTCTCGGGATCGGCTTTGTCGTCTCTTCTCTCTTCCCTTTTCCTTCTCGAGCATCAGTGCTCCTCCCTTTGTATTGCTTGTAGAATCTTTTGTATTTGCCCACTCGAGAATTCATTTTATTGAAGTTCTTGGATAAGAACGCAATGTGTTCTTCCAACTCTTCCCTCGTCATCTTGGCTAGCGACTGCTCGCTTGGCCCTTCGGCAGCTTTGAATGCTACTCCTTTTGACGTAGTGGGCGCTTCCTCCTCTTCGTCGAGGTTCATTCGATTCAGATCGAATTCATGAGCTTTCAGTTCGGAAAACAGAATCTCCGGTGTGAATTTTGATAGATCCTTGGTTGCTAGATACAGCTCCTTCATTGTTTGCCACTTCCTTGTGAGAGCTCGGACAATCTTCAGGTTGACTTCCTTATCTGTGAGTTCCTTCCCAAGCGAGTTGAGAGTCGAAATTATGTTTGTAACTCTCAGCTCGAAGGTGTCGATGGACTCTCCCGGCTTCATTATCAGACATTCAAACTCCCGCATCTGAACGGCGAGTTTGTTCTCCTTGATTTTGTCTGTTCCTTGAGAAATGAGGGCTAGTGTTTCCCACATTTCCTTTGTCGTTGCACATTTCCTTATTCGTGGTAGATAGGCGTCCGACACGGTGCTCTGCATCGTATGACGTGCAATCTTGTCGAGGTTGGCAACTTTGAAGTCATTTGGAGTATACTCATCCTTATCCTTCTCCACGTACTGTTGTCGAACGTGGGCTGGACGACCTTCAGCGGCTGGAACCTCCACAGATATTGCTTTCTTGATTTCGATTGGTCCGTCTTCAATGACTTCCCACATCCGGTCGTGGATGGAGCAAAGAAAGCTTTCGACTCGGAAACTCCATGTCTCGTATCCTTCGATCGAGAACTGTGGAAGATTTGATGCACTGTATGTAGACATAGCAAACTATCAGCAGTAAATGCAATATGCGTGGGTGAGGTTTTGATGCACTTAGGAAATAGGATCCGGTTCAGTGAGACAACGTGAAGTGAGTGGGGACTCACTTCGGATATGCAAAGCAGAGGCTCGAAAGAACAGCTGCTCTGATACCACTTGTTGGTCCCGGTTTGGTAATAGGAAAAATACGTAGAGGGGGGGGGGGTGAATACGTATTTTGAAGTTTTTCAACTTCAAATCCCTTAACTCAGAGTAACAAGTAAGGAGCTCGCTTTAAACTTAAGACCTAGCTGAAGCTAGATCAACAGTACGTAGCTAGCCTGCTTGACCGAAGTGATGACTTGATCAAGAGGGAGTCCTTACTCGTGTATGCGGAATTTGGTGAGCTAAAATCTTTTCCTAAGTAATTAAAATATCCAGATTAGGTTGTTTACATGCAAGTGCAATGGATAAACAAAGTAAAGTGTTTAGGGTTAGAGAGATATGACACGAAGATTTATAGTGGTTCAGAGATAACGCTCCTACGTCCACTTTGTTGCACGACGGCAACCGTTCTTTTCACTCAAGAACTTGAAGGTTACGGGTCCTTCAAAAACCTGGTCAAGATCGGGCTTCACTCGCCTGGATCTGACGAACTACGCAGTGATTACGGGTTCACTACTAAGACCTAAACTGGACACGAAACTTCACTCGTTTCTGTCCGAACAACAGGGAGATTCCGGGCTCTCCTTACAGCCTAGCTTCGATCGAGCTTCACACAAACGATGTAAATGTAAGCTTGGATCTCAACTCTACGATCGAGGCTTCTTCAATCGATGAAAGAAGGGCCTTGGATCTGGACAACCTAACGACAACACTCAAAACCTAACAGACAAAGTATAGGGTTTTTGGTTGACGACACACTATGAAGAACTCTTTACAGTAGATGCAAAGATTGGTTAGAGTTCTTCTTCTAAGCTTCGGATATATGAAGTGGGCTTAGAATCTAAGTGTGAAGGCTGTGAAGATGAGTTCCTATGAACTGGAAACTCGGAGAACACTTGAAAACAAAGACTCGAAGATTGCTAGAAAGCTGGGGAGTGTTTGTTTGTTGTATGCGCTCGAATGCTCAAGTAGTGTTCTCTCTTTTCTTCGTCTTCATCCTTCACTATTTATAGGCGGAGGGTTGGCTGAGATCCGTTGTTTGGTTGGTGGCCTTTCCCTCCTCCTCTCGACAGTACTTGCGCAGGCAGTAGCTTTTGCAGGTGCCCAGTTTGTCTCTTTGCCGAAAATGGCTAAGTTACAAACTTAACAGTAACTGGAGCGAGCCAGTACTGTTGCGGCGCCTTTGTCGGCCTGGCAGTCAACTCTTCCGCTCCACTCCGCTTTTGACACGTGGAGATCTCGTAATTAATGCGGAGATCTCCAGTTGACTGGAGTTCAAAATATGGGCGGGAGTTGTGTTGTCGCTTTCTGGTAGGTAGTGGCTCGCTTTGCTTTGAAGTTGTAGCGTCCGCTCTGAAGTGAGTCGCTTCAGGATCATACTGTAGCGGTTCGCTTTGGAAACGAAGTTTCGTAGTGACCGCTTTAATAAGTGTTGACCCGCGTTGACTTGCTTCTGCTTTTCTTTGTAGCGTTTGCTTTGCTTCGCTTTGGTGGCTTCACTTTGACTCCACTGTAGCGCTCGCTTCGCTTCGCTGGTTTCGGCACGCTTCACTTCGGTTTGCTAGACTCGCTTCGCTTTGAAAGAACACACTCAAGCGAGTGGCCTTCACTTGAATTCCTGCAGTCTAAAGCTAAGCAAAATAAAGCCATCCTAACAGATTTAGGCTTAGAAAAATTCTAACCTATTAACTACATCAAAATGGGTCGCTTGGGAATAGGACACTTGGGGTTTTGGGATCTAATCAAAACAAGTGACTTCGTTTATCAAATATCCCATGTAGTTCCCCCTTAACAAATTAGTCCTTAACAATTCCCAACATAACGAATGTTAAAAAGTTGTGTAGAAAATAAAATCGAGCAGGACCTCTCGACACCTCTCTCGATCGAGAGGTCGTTCGAGAGGTGAAATGTTGGCATACAGTAGGGGTCTCTCGACACCTCTCTCGATCGAGAGGTGTATCGAGAGGTTTTGAATTTTTAATTTCCCAGGTGTGTCACGTGAAGCCTCTCGATCGAGACCCCCGTGTTTTCGATCGAGAGGGGAGGTCAGAACGTACAGTGCAGCACCTCTCGACACCTCTCTCGATCGAGAGGTCGATCGAGAGGTCAATTTTCAGATTCCAGTAGCTACCTCTAGACAGGTCTCTCGATCGAGAGGTCGATCGAGAGGGTCGTTGACGGCGCACATTCCGACTTTGACCAGGTTTATTTACTCCTTTAAATACACCTTTTGCACACAACTCACATACCATTCTCTCATAACTCACAAATTCTCTCAAGCACACACAAGAACTCTCAATTTCTTTCTTCGATTCGTCAAAAGGTACTCGATTTCTTGCTCTCTTGTTATCAATTCTTGATTCTTTACATGATTTCGCATGTTTTGACCGATTAAAATTCAATTTTGATGGTTAAATTTGTTGAATTGATAGATTGGGTGTTAGATTGAGCATGATAGATTGGATTCATGGAATTCATTGAATTATTTGTATGAATTGAATTCATGGATGAATGCGGAGAGAATCGTGTATTGATAATCGAATGAGTCTTTATATTTGTCTATGAATTATTGAAGATTTGTTGGTATCTATATACATGAGATTGAGATTGTGTGATTATAAGTTCATGATTATGGAGGAGTATTGTGGTGATTGTATAAATTGGTGATGAAATTGAGTTGATAATGGGGGAGAATTGGATTTGGTTGAAGTTTGGGGGAAGAGGATTTAAATTGCTTTATTCTTGCATCTCTTGTATTGATTTGTGATACTTTTAGGTACTAAAAAATGGCACGAGATAAGGGCAAGAATGTCGCTTCAACCTCTTCGGGCAAAGGCAAAGGAAAAGAAAAGGTCACCTCTTCGAGCAAGGGAAAGGAGACATGGAAGAATGACAAGACTATCCCGGAGACTAGAATACCGCCGGCGAGGTCGATGCCCTCAAGTTTGGAGCCCAAGGCGTTCAAACTCAAGCTCACGACGGCGGAGTCAAAGAGGAGATGGTCCCACCTTGTGCAACTCAAGCACAAGCACTGTCGTTTCCTACATCAAGAGACGGTGGCAGCGATGGGGATAGCTAATGAGATCACTCAATTGATGCAACGAGGAGGCTTCACCAACATATTTCAAGGGAATCACTTCACCTACCACATTCTCACGGTGGAGTTCCTCTCAACGTTGGTAGTGGAGCGAGTCAACCAAGTGCCCCATGTCATTCGTTTCCAACTTGGTGGTCAACCGAGAGAGCTTATATGGATCAACTTAACGATATAATTGGAGGAAACAAGCGTGGTGAATATATTGGCAACAATCATTCGGATTTGCAAGATTTGTGGGCGCACTTCGTGGATTTTGAGGAGGAAAGAACGAGATCCTACAACCCAGCGAAAGCAAAGGCCACCTCAATTCGGAATCCCACGATTCGCTACTTCCATAGGCTGATCTCGTGCACCATTCACTCCCGTCATGACTCCGGCACTTTCCTTGCCACCGACGCTCATCTTATTTGGACTTCCTTGCGAGGACATTCACAAAATGCAGCCCTTTACCTCGTCGATCATATGGAGAGCCAAGCATACTTGTTCGGGGGGCAAAAGATCGGGATAGGAGCTTTCGTCACTCCCATTGCCCAACACTTCAACATTCCAATTGGAGAGCAGCCCGTATCTACGTCCATCTTTATGGATAGACGCACGTTGGAGCTTGCGAGGATGATTTCGTATGATACGTCCGGGTGGTTCTTTAAACTACATGGGATAAGTGGTATTTTTCTATTTCCACTTCCGAACAGTTATTTGACGGAGGTGATCGGGAACGAGAAGTTGCGGAGAGGGAACGGAAAGATGGATTCTCCTCAACACAAGGAGCTTATGTGGGCTGAGGGAGGTCCAAAACCCGACGAAGGTGGTGATGATGTTGAGGAGGACGAAGATGAAGATGAGGCTGAGCAATATGAGAGGGGATTTGATCAAGGGGAAGATGCTTTTGCGCAAGGATACGAGGGTGTTCCACAGCCCGGTTTTCATATGAGAGCTCCGGATTTCTCTACGATGCGGGATTGGCACACGGAGTCAATGGAAGCAATGGACAACTATCATTGGGATAGTAGGGAGTTTGTTGAATCCCAAGTAAGAGGAGTTCGCGAAGAGGTACAAACGTTGAGAACTGAGGTGGGGGATCTTCGTACATTTATTGGAAGTCGTTTTGATACTCTCGACGCCTACATTGAGAACGAGAGGAAATTTCGAGAAGAGGAGGCGAAGAGGCGTGAGGAAGAACGAGCGTACTTGGAGAATTACAATAGGATGGTGCATGAGATGCACTATTTCTATCCTCACTACCCGGAGAGCCATCAACGATTCGATCCCAATAACCCCGACAACCCTCCCTTCCCACCGCCATTTCAATGAGGTCAGTTTTTAACTTAGCCTACTTCTTTTCTTTAAACTTATTTCGTTGCTATGCTTTGAAATAAGTTTGGGGGAGGGAAAGAGTGTCTAAGTTAATTACTTTTATTGTTTTCTTGCTTTGAGAGTCTTTTATTTGTTAGTATTATTTTGGGGTATGTTAGAGTCTTTTATTGTTTTGAGTTTTAGGTTTAAATTGAGTCAAGTAAGCATGTGATGATAGTGTTGTGAATTTGGCCGATGATAGAAAAAGTTTGTTGATTTTTGGAGAAAATTCATGATCTTTATTATGCATGGAACCTTGGCGAAGCGACGCGATTTTATTCATTGAAATTGAAGCATGTTATGAAGTCGGGAACTAGTTAGTTTGAGCCCGTGAGTTTTGAGCTATTGGTGCATATTGATGCCTATTTTCTTGATTGAGTGATCATGTATGCTTCATTGTTTCTAGAACTTGCCCTATTTCTCCGTCAAGACCTTAGTATATTTATGAACTAGGAGATGATATTAGGCCATTCTTTCGTATCCACATGAATCCCATACACTAACCTTGATCATTATCTTTGTTTACCCCCTTTGAGCCTTGTTATGAGCCTTTCTTTCTTGAGCTTGGATGAAGGAGGTTTGGATGGATAAGGGTATCTTTAGTGGAGTTAGTTGATGATGTGGGAAGGAGTTGAATAGAATATTTTGATGTGGTGTGAAAAGAGAAAGAAAAGAATTTGAGATGCTTGATTAAGTATAGTTAGCTATCCCTATGAGCTTAGAAAAAAATAGAAAAAAAAAAAAAAAGAGAGAGAAAAGAAAGTTATAGCCTTTGTTCGAATATTAGAAAGAACATTTATTAGAGGAGCTCTATAGTAAAAAAAAAAATAAATAAATAAAATAAAAATAAAAATAAAAATAAAAAAAAATAAGCATAAGGGGATAGTTAGCTTGGATTGTATATGTTGCATCTTGATATTGAGTTTTGTAGTTGGTGTTGGATGGTAGAAGATGGAGTAAAATCTATACTTTGGGTGAAGTTGAAAAGAGGTTGATGATTTAGAGCATTTTGAGTCACTTAGCCTATACATTCCCTACCTTAACCAATGTCCCTACATTACAAGCTTTATAAAGACCTTTTTGATCTTAATTTGTGAATATTACATTAGGTGGAGATGTTGAGATTAGGGGCAAGCCTATGGTAAACATGTTGCATTACATTGATGTTGAGTGAACCCCATGATGTGCATTATATTACATCTTTTCTTTGAGAGAGTTGAGAGTTCACTTATATACATAATCTCACATGTTGGAGAGTGTTCTTTGATAGATTGACATGTTTCGAATTTGTTGGATAGGTTGTGTTATTGATGCTAAGGTTGTATGCATAGTTTTGATCATGATCATGAGTATTGGTTTTGAAAAGTTTTTGAGGCCTATATAGTTCACAATGCTAGAGTCTATTGTTTATGTTTTGGTATTGTTCGGGACGAACAATGTTTAAGTTTGGGGGATTTGATATAGGTGAAATTTACCTTGTTTTCATAGCCAAAAAGAGTCGATTTTGTGTCTCGATTTTATAGTATTGTCTATGTTTTATATGGTTTTTAGTATATGGGACAATATTATGCTTGTAGGTGTTTTTATGTGTTTTTAGGCATAAATCGATGATAAAACCCCGAGACGAGAAAAGGCGTAAAGATCGAAGCTGAAAATTCAAGATTTGAGTTCGAGTGAAGGCCTCTCGATCGACCTGTCGATCGAGAGAGGTGTCGAGAGGTGTCTTCTGTTATAGCTATCGATCGAGAGCAGAGATTGTACCCTCTCGATCGACCTCTCGATCGAGAGGTCTGTCGAGAGGTGTCCAGCCGGGAATTTTCTCCTTTATTAATTATGACTCCTTTTTGGTTTAGGCTTTCCTTATGTAAATTTCTCCTATATATACTCCTAGTCTAGCATTGTAAAACCCTAACCTAGCAAACACCTTATTATTTTACATACTTTCTAGCATATTTTATTTTAGAGTTTTGTATTCAACATTGGAGCTTTTCAAGTTTATGCAAGATTCAAGTTTCGAAGTTCTTCGTGTTCAAGATTCAATTCCAAGTTTTTCTTACTCTTACTTTTTAATTATGTTCTTTCAATCTTTTGTGTTTATGTCTACTTTAATTATGTCTAGCTAAATCCCTTAGTTGATTTTAGGGATTGAATGCCTAATTGAATTTATATAAGTGTTTTTGTTTACAATTAGCCTTCCAATCTAGATGCATGTTTCATGGTGCTTATTCTCATGCATGGTTAACTGGCCATTAATTGTGTATGCATAATTATGTGTTTATGCCTTAATTGGATAATTGCATAATCGATCTCATGAAAGCATGATATAATAGTTTGATTTTCTTGATTGATAATTGAATTGTTATATGTTCATATATAATTGATTTGGTGTCTTAGTTGAACCTAGTTGATTATATTATTGATACTTGTTCTATTTTGCACTTGATTTGATTCTTACAATTCGAAAGAATATTAGGATCTCGTTGGGTGACTACTTGCATTGCTTTAATTAGGGTGTAAGTTATTTTTGCATGTATCACATTTAGATTGGATTAAAGTGGTTAATTGTATTCATTAATTATTTGCATATTTTTTATTAGGTAGGCTTCCCTAGAATCAACACTTTTCCGTAATTGTTCACTTTCCTTATTTACTTAATTGCTTGTGTCCTAAGTTGTTTTATTTGACAACTTATTTCTTTACTTGTTTATTTCCTTATATGTTTAATTGAGTTTTCCTTTATTATTTGCCTAGTCTATAAATACCACATCCTAAACTCTTAAAAGCCTAAACATCACATTAGTTCTTTAGTAGAGGTATTGTGTGCGTTTTCGATACATCAATCCCTGTGGATACGATACTCGTGCTTCATTATATTACACCTATTTTGTGTGGTAGAAATAGTGCGATCAGTTGGCAGCCATTTTGCAGGGTTCTGCAGATTTTTGAAGATTCTTTAAAACATTAGTCCCAAGTACCTATGAAATGGAACTTAAATAGATATTTCCTATTTCACATAGGGCTTTTGCAAGTATGGTGCATTTACACAAGTTCTTGTAGGTGTTTGCCTACTCGCGTAGGACTTAAGGAAGGTTGCCTATTTGTATAGGACTTAATGGATGTTGCCTACTTATGTAGGGCATTGATGGATGGTGCCTACTTGCATAGGGCTTGATGTATGATGCCTATTTGCATAGGGCTTTATGAATGGTGCCTATTTGCATAGGGCTTTTTTAGAGTTTTGCCTATTATATAGGGTTAAC
This sequence comes from Thymus mandschuricus, assembly GCA_029379335.1. Lineage (NCBI taxonomy): Eukaryota > Viridiplantae > Streptophyta > Magnoliopsida > Lamiales > Lamiaceae > Thymus > Thymus mandschuricus. Next base: position 11,685,499 of record CM057078.1, read on the forward strand.
GAAGTTTGTGCCTATTAGATAGGGCTTTTTGAGGGTTCTGCCTATTATATAGGGCTTACGAAGTTCTGTGCCTATTAGATAGGGCTTTTTGAGGGTTCTGCCTATTATATAGGGCTTACGAGGTTCTGCTTATTAGATAGGGCTTACGAGGTTTTGCCTATTAGATAGGGCTTTTTGAGAGCTTTTTAGCTCATTTGCAGAGAGTTTGTGCCTTCCAATGTGGGGCCCCCTCATCAGGGTGAGGGTGGTGACCTCGTCATTTTGGGCTCTCTGTTTTTGGTGTTTGCCTTTTGTGGTTTTCGGTTCATGATAATACAGAGGCCCATGATGGTATCATGGTGCTTCCTCTGTAGTATCAATTCCTCATAACCCGCAGGCTGATTTCAGGATTTATGACTTTCGGCAGAACTTTAGACTCACCGATTGTCAGGGGTTGATTTGGGTGTGCTCCAGTATTGTTCCAAATTCAACTCAAACTTTCTAGAATTCTTCACAACTTCATTTCAAAGAAAAACGCAGTTTATTTATCGCCACTTTAACTATAAATAAGACACAATCTAAGGATCACATCATGTTTTGCAGTTCTTAATCCTGAGGAACGCAATATAAATCGTTTCATGGTATTCACACCCAGATTTTAGGTAAACTACTCAGTTAACACAATGTATCCATTTATTCTAACATCAATTTTTCTTATATTTTTCTCATAAGGACATGATAAGGAAATTTATCAACAGCATTATAACGACGAGCTAAAAATCAGTTTATAAAGAGGAAATCGACATCTTAGACTCAGATTTTCCCACAGACGGCGCCAGTTGTTAGATCCGGGTCAAAGATTAACAACAATTATACAATTATTCACCATACTCATAGATTTCAACAAGATATACAAGTACAAATAATCATAAATAGCAATATGAAGAAAGCCAATGCGAGGCATCGGTCTTAGCAGCTCCGCTTCCATGAAGCACCTCTTTTCCATGAAAAAGGGGATCAAGATAGAGGCAAAACGCAAAGCGTCCAAACTATCGATCCAACCGAATCCATGAAGAATAGGGCTTTTCCAGGAAGAAGAAAGGGGACAGAGTAGGAAACGCAAGGCGCCCTTGTACTCGTCCTCGTTTAGTGACAGGGAAATACCTTCAAATTTCGTCGCCGTGGCCTGCAAAACAGAACCGGAGGAACAAAGGGGGAGGTTCCTCTGGGAAGGACCTTTGACACTCAAGTCAGTAAGCGTATAAAAAACTCTAAGGAGAGTGTGAATGAAACAGTGTAGAAAAGTGTAGAACTCGTACTTGAAATGGTGAAATCACTCTCTATTTATAGGTGTAGAAAGGGGTGAATGTACCTGTACGGGGAGGACAGAAAAGGAATTTTTGGGGGGACAAGATTCCCTCCGTCATTAATTTGGTGGTCCTCACCCTAAGGTACGTAGAGTCATGCGGATTGCATGTTATGCAGATCCCTGGGCATGGGCAGATGCCAAAGGGTCTGGTGACAACTTCTACACGGGATGGATCTGTACAGAACCTTAAGGCTTCTGCACTGAGTACAACATCTGTACCGAGGGCAACACTCGAAGTCTCGGATACACAGATCCGGTTAGCATTCCAGGAGGCCGTGTGACAAGGCTGATATTAGTCCCTATCACTTCCCCTATAATATCTTTGTTATAGAGGAGTTGATTTTGTCATCAACCGTACTCTCCATTTTCTCTAATAGTGATGATAAATGGATCAATTTAATCAGGATTAAATGCATTAATTATTGTTAATTATATATAAAAAGAAAATATTGTAAAAATTATATGCACGTTGGGAATAAGAAATTTATTGATTATTAATATTATCATCAATCATAGAAATAAGTTAGACTGTCATTCTCATCCAAAAGGAATTAGAACAGGGCTTGTTGTTATGAAATTAGTCTTGGATAGATGAACATCTTTGTTTCATATGTATATTTAGTGAAAATACACCAGCTCACCGTAGGAAAGATAATCCCTAAAAAATCATAATTTTATAATAAGTCATGTTCATTATGTTCTTGTATATGTTTATGTTTTGGTACTTGTATAAAAGAACAATAAACGAAAATAGTAAACAACACAACGATGTCGTAACATATAATATTATGCTTTTTTTTTTTCTTGTATATGTTTTTGTTTGGTGAAAACGCATCTATCCCCCGGGGAACAAAATCCGTGAAAACAATCCCCTATAATGATGCAGAGATGCGTTGGGACCTTACAATAAAGGATTATGTTGCCTCAATCATCCGTTTACAACTCATTTTTTCAGTGTGAATTGTACCATGAGCCATTTACGATCAGATTGTAACCATCGGCGGGTGATACCTATTCCTAAAATTCAACAACGCCCTAAAGAACATTTGAATAAACACCATGGGGGATGACCTCTACCATACACAATTCATTATGGACAAATTGGGCTTTCTTATATAGTCTTCACACGTCTTGGATTATTGATTGAAGCTCACGCAAGATATATTCTTTGCTTGATAAGAATCTGTGACTTAATAGACTTCCCTTGTAGAGCAGATCTTGTAGAATATATATGGCAATCATATCTCCGCCATATCTATATATGGATGACATAATTATTAGTCCCTCCCTCTCTCTATTTCAGACACAATTCCGTATTGGACCTTCACACTAATATAAACGCATTCCCTTTTTGGGAAATAATAATGGGTTAAGTGGTACACCTAGTAAAACCATTATTACACTTAATTTCACTAAGTAGTTTTATTTAAGAGATAATAGGGTATTTTACCCCCTTAGAGATAGTAAAACCAATACTAGGTTTGGGAATAAAAAACATACAAATTTTACCTATATTTAGGGTTGGTAGTCTAAAATACCCTTCCTATCCTCACTCTTATCCTACTCATTCTACTTTACATTGAATATATGAGATCCACATTCTCCCACTCACTCTTCACATTACTTTCTTTCTCTACCCCTCTCTTTCTCTCTCACTCTCCATTTCAGATTTGAATGGCAGCGAGCTCTCGGTGGAGGAGCTCCGTCAAGATTGACGGCAGTTGTCCGCCCTCTATATCTATCCCCTTCATTGCTATATCTCTTCCCCTCCATTTCAGAAACGAGGGTGAAGACCAAGGTATTACGAGGTAGAACACTGCCCCTTTTTGTCTTCCTTCTCTTCTTTCGCTTTCGATCACTAGATTTTCAGCGTCAAGATCCATCTTTTGTTGTTGCTGGTAATGGGAGGGAGATATTAATGGTTTTTTTCTTTGGGTATTTGGATGAAGTGAGAAGAAGGAGAGGATGAGGAAGAAGGGGGAAGCTTCACATATTTCTCCTCGAGGTGGCGGCGACTGCGTTCAACCATGGAAATGAAGCTTCAACATTCTTCTTCTTCTTCTTCTTCTTCTTCTTCTTCTTCTTCTTCTTCTTCCTGGATTTTTTTTTGCTTTGAGGGGTGAGATTTTTTTTTTTGTTTGTTTGTAGGTTTAGATGATTTTGATTTCGAAATGTATTTACTTGTTTTTTCGGTACGATTTAACATCGTATTTCTTTGTTTTGTTACTTCGATTCATGTGCTTAAAATACAGTACGAAATTTACAAATCTTACTAAAAACGTGCATAATTTTTATCACTTCGCTCTATGCATTTAGGAATATAGTACGAAGCTTAAGAAATCTTACTGTAAACGTCCAAAATTTTTATTACTCCCTCCGTCTCATGGCAATTGTCCTTGTTGCCTTATTAGGACGTCCCATTTAATTGTCCATTTACGTAAAGTGAAATTATTACACTCTCACAACCAATATAATATAAAATCCCCTATCCCTTGTGGCATTGGTTATTGTGCCACTTTCCTAGTGGACAATTGTCATGGGACAGAGGGAGTACTTCACTACATACACTTAAGAATACAGTACGAAGCTTAAAAAATCTTACTATAAACGTCCAAAATTTTTATTACTTCACTACATACACTTACCGACACAGTACGAAATTTATAAATCCTACTAAAACGTGCATAATTTTTATCATTATATTTTATGTACTTAATAATACAGTACTAAATTTAAAAATCTTACTGGAACTGTGCAGAAAGAAAGAGAAGAGGGAATAGACAGTTGAGAAAAAAAAGAGAAAAGTTAGTGGTTGAAGAGAGAGAGAGAGTGTTAGGAAAAAGTAGAGAAAGAAAGTGGGGGAAAAAAAAAATAATGTAGAGAGAGAAAAGAGAGAGAAAAGTGAGTGGTTTTGTGTGTGTCAGTAAAAGATGAAGTGAGTAGGTGTGTGTCAGAAGAAAGAGAGAGTTAATGCATTTAAAAACACATTACTAAACTAACAAAATCAACCTAAAAACGTGCATAATTTTTATCACTCCATTCTATGCACTGAAGAACACAGTACGAAACATAAAAAAAATCTTACTATAATCGTCTAGAATTGTTATCACTTCACTATATGTACTTTAGAACACAATACAAAACTTATAAAATCTTATAATAACTGCCCATATTTTTTAATAGTTCACTACATGCATAATTTTTTATCATTATATTACGAAACTTAGAAATCTTACTAGAATCGTGTAGAAATAGAGAGAAGTGAAAATAAAAAGTTGAGTAAAGAGGAGAAAAGTTAGTGGGTGAAGAGAGAGAATGTCAAAAACAGTAGAGAAATGAAGAGAGAGAAAGTCAATGCATGAGAGATGAAAGATAAAGAAGAGAAGGAGTGGATTTGACATGAAAAAGAAAATGAGGGAGAGATAGAATGCACATGGATAAGGGCATTATTGTCCACAATTTGAAAATATGGGTAAAAATTAATGTTTTTTATTCCCAAACCTACAATTGATTTTTCTATCTCTAAGGGCCTTTTTGGTAGCCTATTTAAGGCCAAGATTGCTTATTAATCTTGTCTTAATTAACCATTTGGTAGTTATGTTAGATAACTCACCGGCACGTGATATTGACAAGGCCAGGCCATAATTTACTATGCCCCTTCTACTTAGGGCCCGTTTGGCTAAGCTTATTTCAAAATGCTTATAATCTATATGTGCTTATAAGATGTTTAAGAGCTTATAAGATGTATGAGGGTAAGAGCTTATAAGTTGTTGAAGTGTTTGGATAAAAGAGCTTATAAGCTCAAGGAGATAATAAAAAAATATATATATATATGAAAAAAAAATAATAAATAAATAAAATTGAAATATAAAAATCAAATAGAATTATAGTAGTAAATAAGCAAAATTAAAAAAATATATATATAATAAGTTGGGGTGAAGAAGCTTATTTTTTGGAGTGCTTATAAGCACTTTTTGCTTATTTTTGCATCTTATAAGCTCTTAAGGAGCTTATTTTGCGAAACACATTTAGAGTGTTTATAAGCAGTCAAACAACTTATAAGCAGTCAAACATCTTATAAGCTAGTTTATAAGCTAGTTTTGAATGTTTCATATATATATATATATATATATATATATATATATTGACTGATGGATTAGTTGACGATATAACATTTTTTCGGATACGTGATACACGATTTTCTAGTAATTCAATAAGCGAACCCGAATTTGAACCCGAATTTCTAGACTAGGTTATGAAATAGTCATCATGGTTTTTAAATAATCTAGTTATTTAAGGTAATTCAAGCTTTTCATCTAGTGAATAAGCATTGCTACCAAATGGTCAAATATTTTATCCTAGATTGTAATCATATCTACCAAATAGCAATCTTCCATAACTATCTTATCAACCTTGTACTACTATCTTACTTTAAATTTAGTGTTAATACTCAAAATAGCCCAAATCAATATGTAAAGGATAATAATAGCCTTCCATAAGTAAATAGTATAAATATAGCCCTATTTTTAAAATTGGGACAATTATACCCTTAATAATACAATTAAGGATAAATTTATTAAATTAACTAAAAAAATAGATTAAATTAACAACCCCAATTACGTACCCCATTCGCAACCCAGCCCCCGCCCCCCCTCTCTTCTGCACATCGACGCCGCCCCTCCTCCATCACTGGCGCCGCGCTATCCTCCGTTGCCGGCGAAGATACAGTGAAACCCCGCACTCTCTTTCTCTCTTCGCCTCTCCTTCTCCGACTCCGTTGCCGGTGCCGCTCCGATCTCTTCTTCTTCTTCTTCTGCTGCTCCTTGTCGCTTCCGCGCTATCCTCCGTTGCCGGCGAAGATACAGTGAAGCCCCGCACCCTCTTTCCCTCTTCGCTTCTCCTTCTCCTTCCCCGACTCCATTGCCGGCGCCGCTCCATCTCTTCTTCTGCTGCGATCTCTTCCTCTGTTGTTGTTCTGTTATTGATCGTGACCGTGAATAAAGTGGTCGTGAGTGGTCGTGGTCGTGTGTGATTTGATCGTGGTCGTGTGTGATTCGGTCGTGCTTGTCGTGTGAGTATGTAAATTTGGCCGTGATCGTGAATAAAGTGGTTGTGAGTGATCGTGGTCGTGTGTGATATGATCGTGTGAGTGTGTAAATTTGGTTGTGATCGTGAATAAAGTGGTTGTGAGTGATCGTGGTCGTGTGTGATATGGTCGTGCTCGTGTGTGATTTGGTCGTGTGAACGTTGAACCATAACAAGATATATTAAGGGTATACTTGTCCCAAATTGAAAAAGAGGGCTACATTTGTACCATTTACTTATGGAGGACTATTTTTTTCCTTCACTTATTCATTTGGGCTATTTTAGTCCTTGCCTCTTAAATTTAACTTTGTTAATTCTAACTAGGCTACCAAGGAGGGCCTAAGTGGGCAAAAAAATATTTTGCCTCTTTATTTAATTATAAGTTTAAAAAATAAAAGAATTATTTTTTATAATAACTTCGATACTAAAAAAAAAGAATTTTTTTTTCACAATAATAAATTTAATTGATTTTTTTATTAAAAAAATATATATTCACCTATTAAAATTTAATTAATTAATTACATACGACAAATATCCCTAAAATACATAAACTTCACTACATCCCAAAACACAATACATTTTATATACTAAACGCACATGTCTTAAATCTCAGGCCCAAATGAAATGCGTCTTAAATAGTGAGGCGGATGGAGAAAAATGTATTCAAGTATATCACTTCCTTGCACGAAATCCTTATCGAGTACATGTCTTTTACTCCAAAACGAAAATTGCGAGCCTCAATGGCTACATAATTGACAATAATTTAATTAATGCAAATATTGCATTAACATTCCCCCCTTGTCCCCTAATATCGAGTGATAAAATCCTTTATACTTGTCAGGAGATGGTGAGATGGATTACCTTCGATTATGGGTTACGTGCAAAAATGTAGGTTCTAGATTATACTTGTTTAAACAAAATGTGATTTTCTTTATAAGATGGTTGTTCAGAAGGCAGGGTAAACTTAATAAACTAGCCGATAAGCCCGACTTCAAATTATGGTGGAATATAAAGATAGATAATTGAAGCAGGAACGAACATGCAATTAAAAGTGACTCGAACACCGTGATATACATCTTTGGAACTTGTGTCCCGACTCAAGCCCTATTTCAAATGCAAGACAATTGTCGGATAATCCTTGGATCACGTTCTGAGTGCCAAAACCTTAGTTCATATTCTAAACAACATTTGGGTAAGACTTGGATAAGATTCTAAGTCATAACCAAAAGCCTAAGTGATTGTTCGAGGTATTTCCTCGCAAGTCCTGACAATTCCAAGCCCCAATTGCAAGACCCACTTCAGGTTCACCCGAAAAAGAAGCCAACAACAATTCAAACTCATGTTGAGTAAAAATTTCCTCGTGTGCTAGGGAGAAAGAGACATTTATGAGGGCATTCCTATAATTTTAGATAATTTAATAAAGGAGAGCTTATGTGATTATAAGTTGTTAGAGCTAGTTTTTTGAACAAGTTGTTCAGTAGTTTATTTTGCCACATTTAAATACTCCATATGTCCTTACAAATTCTACCTCATTCTTCAATTTCTATAAGTGTAAATAATAGAAAGATGTCGAATTGGATGAAACGAAAGTGATTGGGCATATTTTCTCTACATATTTTGTGGAATTTCTTGTACATTTTATTCTTAATCTTAAATAATTACTCTTTATTTGGGAATAAGTGTGAATGTATGGTGTTTGTAGGGAAAATATCAAATATTGAAGAATTTGCAGACTTTTGGATGGATTTAATGAATATGGGCATTTGAAGTGTACATTGAGCAGAACGTACATCAGGCAGCGTGCCCATACCGGCTGTGAAGTACTGTAGCTGGGCGAGAATGAAGGAATTTCGGGATTTTGACCATCTACAAGACTTTAAATAATTCCATACGGGATTAATTAAAGATATTTCAATTTTTAGGATTTTATTTAGTTTTAAAGACTATTTAGATATTATTTATATTTTCCTTTTATATATAGATTAGGTTTGGGGATTTATTTTATCATCTTAGAATCGTAGAGAGGGAGAGACGAGACAGAAGGGAGGAGAGCAGCCGCCATTCTTCTTTTCTTCTTCTTCCTTTCTTTTACTGTTTATCTTATTTTGCCTTTTACTTTGTTTATGATTTCTAGTTAATTTGTTTATTCCGGCAAAGAACAAGGAAGCCCTGGCATGATTATTCAGTGAGATCTAATTGGTTTTCATACTTTAATTCTATGCAAGCATCTATTATTCTCTGTGTTGATTATTTATGAATTGCTTTATTTGTCTAGGTAGTGTACAATGCTTAGTTGAGTAGAGTTGATTTGTAGCCAATTGAATCGGTCATACGTAATCGTGATTAGATTTAATTAGTGGTAAATTGACTTGTTAAAGTCAAAAGAATAATAGTTTTCATTCGACAATCCTGCGTCAGAGTTTGTCGGTGTTGAATCGGGTTTCTCTAGTTTTTAATGCTGTCAGCTCATTAAATCTATAGAGCGTCTCTTACGGTTGTCAGCCGATTAGGGAAATAATTGGTGAAGCGTCTTCCTGATTATCGATAATTTATGGAGAAATGAGATTACGTCAGAAGCGTCTTCGGTAATCATAACTGATTTGTTTGCATGTAATTAGAGTTATTTTTGCATCAAGGATCATAATATTTAAGCTAGAGTGGAATTGTTTGCTGCCGGAATCGTTTTTTTGGCTTTCTAAGTTATTTGTTCTATTTATTTATCTTAGTTATTTTCGTAGTTAGTTAAGTAAAAATCACTATTTTGCAGTTGGAAATTCGGAGGAAATCTCGCTGGTCCTTTGGGAGACGATCTTGCTTACCGCTATCTGTGTAGTGTGGTCATACTGACTGAAAAGTCGGAATTATTTTTGGTGTAAAACGACGCACCAGAAAGGAATATCATATAAGTGGTTTTAAGAAGCTTACAAGCTCATCCAAACACAAAGATGTCGAATTGGAAGGAATGAAGGGAAATATCATACAAGCGGTTTTAAGAAGCTTACAAGCTCAGCCAAACACCCCCTAAAAGTGTTTGGCTAAGCTTATAAGCTATGTTTGACTACTTATAAGTTGTTTGACTACTTATAAGCACTCTAAAATTTCTTGGCAAAATAAGCTTTCAAAGAGCTTATAAGCTCCAAAAAATAAGCTATAATTCTTATAAGCACTCCGTAAAATAAGCCCCCCACTCCAACTTATAAATTTATACTCCATTCGTCCTACTTCACTAGTCATGTGACTACTTTGACTATCTTGGTTATCAGGCTTGTGTAATTAGTTTGTGGTTCGTGTTTGATATTATACTCTGTAATGTAAATTTATATAACTAAAACTAACTTGTTTTTGTTTAGTTTCATGCATTCCCTCTCCACCATTGTCATCCAGATTTGAAAGATACCCCTAGTTCTCAAGAAGAACACTATTCTATACTTATGATTTCCTTTGTTCATTTACATTTATCAAAGTAAACTTATAATATATATATATATATATATATATATATATATATATATATATATATATGTATGTATACTCTTAAATATGAATAATTACAAATTAATTCGCGTGTATGGTAAGTATCTGATGCTCTGGCTTCAGAAGTATTCTTTGTGAAACTCAAACCTTGTAGATGTCTTGAAAGTCAGTTCTTGTGATAGTTTCTTCAACTCCTTTGCTAAAATAGGCATACCGCAGTAGAAAACACCTGCAAATTCACAATTTCTTCCTGTGAACTAATGTTGAGCAATTTAAACTCATCATTTAAGATTATGACTCACTCAGAATGACACATGAATGTATGTAATTTGATTTTGATCTTTCCGAAGGCAATGCAATTGTTTCGAAGGTAGTAAGGTCAGAATTAGATTTTACCTACTGTCGAACATGGATGCTTTGCAGCTACTTTGTGGAACACCTCTTTCCAATTCGGCCTTGCAAAATGTGTTATTACCTGAAACAGGAAATATGGAAAGTGATCTTTACTTTATCTTGGTAATAGGCTATAAAGCTACACCGCCGTAGAGGAAAACAGGAGAACTTACACGAGTGCCGGAGAGGATGTCGACTCCATGTTTAGCGTGGTTTAGAGCTTGCACCATGGTAATAAGGGTCGACCGTGCGTCGCCCTCTTCGTATACACTTGTAAGATAATTGTGCATCTCGATTTGGCCCTGTTCAATCTCTAGCATTACAAAATAATAAAAGAAAATAGAAAAAAATAGAATGAATATCCAATTGTAGGATAAATGTTACCTTGTGATCCATTTCTGCGATTTCATTCATCACTCCCTTAAACCACTCAAATGATCCAGGCTCCCTTGTTACCCAGTAAAAATGTGCATTCCGTATTTTCTGCGATTTCTTCTTTCCTCCCACTGTATCGTACGAGGATGCAAAGCTGTTTGAGCTGTCGTCTGATCTACTGGCCTCCGTGGTCGAATCCTACACCAACAGCACAAGTACATTTCAAAAATTTTGCTCGGGGATATTTTTCACATCTACATGCATATTATAAAGTGAGCTAGTTGTCGCACCACTTGGTCTTCTAGTCTCGTGTTATTCAGGAGATCTTTGAGGATGCTTATGAAAGGGGTTGCTCCGATCCCGAGTCCTACAAGAAGTAGCACGTCGTAGTTCTGGTAGTCCTGTGCAGGCGCTCCGTATGGTCCATCCACCAGCAATTTAGGTAGACTGCACTAGTAAAATGTCACAACTTTGAAAAGAAAGAAAAAAAAAATTAAAAAAAGATGTTCATCAAGAAATGACTAATGTATAAACATCAGTACCCTGTTTGATTAACATTCCCCATTGATCCAAATTTAGCCCGACCGATCACACAGGTTGAACTATTATCTTCAGTGAACACTCGCTTCAGTTCTTTCGTCCAGTCACCAACTGTCCGAATATGAACGCTTAGATAATTGTCACCTGGTGCTGAAGTCAGTGAAAATGGATGCCTGAACATATTCATAACTCATTACTTTATCAGAAATTCACATACATGCATATAATATAATTACTACACATTATGGTATGAACAGACTGTATGTTTATGTGCTAAACATAGTCACACTCACCACTCAAACGAGGAGATTTTTGGACACTGCAGAAAAATATACTGTCCGCTCTTATATCTGAAACTACCCGGCTTCGTCATAACCAAGCTGAAGACACCTCCTGGAAGTACAGAAACCTATAAAGTTGAAAAAGACGCATGTAAAAACATATTTTGTATGCTCTTATCACTCTTTCTGTTCGCCTTTTGTGGAACTTTCTACTAATGTAATTCTAGGTTTGCACTCCGACATGATCTATGTATATGAAAGTTTATGATATAAGGTAACTGTAGTGCCTTTCCCTCACTGCATGTCGATTGAAGTTATTCTAGGCTTACACTCAGACATGATCTATATATACATAATTTTCGGCCTCATTCAGAAGATTTAACAAGATTGTCATCGAAATTGATTACCTTGAGAATCCGAACTGCATAATGTTCGGATCTGCATGTTCTCAGGCTTCTTTCAGCTATGTAAAGAATCAGGGGAACTGAGATATACATCCAGGTCTGTTGAATCGAATGAAAAATTCAATATTAGTGCTAACAAATAGTCTTGTAGAACAAAACTCACCCGACTCTTACTGTCGATATTATGATTTCTTACCGTTTTCTGGTACCAGCGATCTACAAGGAATAAGAATGTCCCGTGAATCAAAAGCAACACGTAGACTAGAGCGAGAAGGTGGTGGGAGTACCAGAATGCATTGAATCCTGTTACTCTATTCAGAGGTGCTGGTAATTGTACTCCGTTTCTTCTAAATCTGCGCGTAGCTAGTGTAAAGGCGAGCATCATTAGTACAATCATACCTATCCCTGTAGTTCCGATTACACCTCTCAAGAGGCCGGCGTACGTAGGCTGTTGATGCTTGAAATCAGTAGCAATGTGTGCAAATATCTCTGGTGGAGATGAAGCTATGCGGGGGAAATCACACGTTAGATGAACTCCGGCATGGACCGCGACGCCAGCCGCTATAGCATACGCGATCACCTGCAGGTACAAGTCAGACCAGCTCAACAAGGGAGTATGACATTGGTAAAAAAAAAAATTCAAGAAATTGAAGGAATGTATAAAAACTCCTGAATTCTCATATGTGATCGTTTGGTTTGATTTATTCTTATAAACAATTAAAGGCTTACATGTAAGTATTTATATTCATCAAAATGTTTGGATCCTTTCTCCCAACATTTTCTACATGTTTCCAATATATGTATTATTTCAAAAATATTACAAATATATAAACACTACTATAGCATTAGCTCTAATTCATAGTTATTATCAAAATAGAGGTTAAATAATACTATATATCATGCTAATGGGATAAATAAGTCCTATAATTAAAGAAATAAAAGTAAAGGAATTGAAGAAAAACTAGAAAAAAGAAAAAAAAAAATTAAAGTGGGGAGTAGTGAGGCACTAAAAGGTGCAAGATATGATCACATGTGATTATATTTCAAATCTCAGATATGAAATCCTCAGATCAGAAAAGGGGAAACAAAATCATTTGCATTTAATTTTGTACGACATCTTTTTTTCATGTTTCAAGAACATTTCAAAACCAACAGTAATTGCTTATTTAAAATACTTTTTTCATTTAATTTAGAAGTTGTCATGCAAAAATGCAAAAAACAGACCACCAGACACTCATAGCGTATTTAATCTCCCTTTCCCGTTCCCGATTCTCATCAGCTAGATCCTACCTTGTGAAAGTTGATGTTATCATCGAAAGGGATGAGGAGCCTCGCTCTCGTAGACCTTAGCATTGTCAATATGTTACGGCAGACAGGAAGCAGGATTAGGGCCATGTTGAGCTTGAGAGTCTCGGCGGCTCCTTTAGCCGTTGTTAGGCAATTTCCCATAACCAGAAATGCAGCCTTCTGCCTGTACTGGAGGAACTTCCAAGTGAAGAGGCTGGCCATAGCCGAAATCCAGAGCAACAGAATTAAGGCTCTTTGCCAATTGTCGAGCAGCAGGGAAAAGAGTTTGTTGGTCACAACACTGCTGAAATTCTGGCTCCACCCTACGCTGCTTGTGCTCAAAGGTCTGCTGTAGTTCATGTAGTTGTCCCTTTGTAGGAGAAGTGTTTCCAACTGCCATAACTGAAGGATGGTATTTGCCAAATTTTAGTATGCCTGTTTTATTTTTTATTTTTATATTTACGTTTTTATTTTTATCTTCCTTTAAGATATAATGACAAGCATTGTATATTCCACCGTACCATCCTGCCTGACTTTAAGTTCCACCCGTTATCAAATACTATCAATTTCGATCATTTTTATCCACTTTTTTTTAGGTAATTTTATTTAGAATAATCTAATTTAATTTATAATTATTTTGAGGGTTCATTCATCTACTTAGATTTTATAATTAACTTTTTCGTATCTAATTTCATGTTTATTAGTGACACAAGGGCTGATAAATCCAAAACTTAGTGTATATAATTTTTAAAATCATCAATATAATAGTCTATAATATTTATTATATTATTTATTAAAAAATATATATATAAAATCAATAAAATTTGACATTTGAAACCCTATTAAAACAAAGGATCATATTCATTTGGTAAATGATATATGTTCATTTTTGAAGTGTCTGTTGAGTAGTATTTTGTGAAAATGATAATTCAATACTATTAGACATGTGTAGTGTTATAGTATTTGCAACTTGTAGTAATATGGTTGTTTTATTAATTCGACTATTCATTCCTAATTCTTTTTTATTGGAATTATTTAGAGATTATTCTTATCATTAAATTGAAATGTGTAACGAACTTAATTGTCAGTTGGTTAGAGTGACAGTGATGGGTATCTCTCAACATACAGTTAATCATGTTTTTGTCTATGTAAGTTAATGGATTTTATTTTCATAGTCGTTATCTAATTTCTTTTTTAAATGTTTTTAATTTTCCTGGTTTCATCATCTACATTAAAGATTCGTTTTACAACAACTATCACTACGTGTTCAATTTACAATACAAATTATATGAATTATTACTCACGCCATTTTTTTAAATATATGCTCTTTTTTTTTTTTCTTTTTTTTTTCCATCTTTCATTCGTTCTATTTAAAATTTTGAATAATATAGCTATATTCCACTATTTTACCTTGTAATTAATATTATTAATTATAAGCTAGCTCTAAAAACTAAGATGCAATGAATAAAATTATAAATTTAAATACCACACTTCCTTAATGTAATGTTTTGAATAAAATGATTCTAAAAGAAATAACGAGAGAGTATTATTGTATTATTAAGGGAATGATGGTACCTCAATGTAACCAAGGCATTCAGGGTCAAGCTCTTCCATTATTAAAGAGGCGTATTCGTTGGCACGTTCTTTAAAATCGGACAGCTTATTTGCAGAAGCACTAAGCATTATTAGCTGTTTTGGTCAAAACACAAAAATGCATATTAGGGAAAAATACGAAACATAAACTATTTAAATTAACACCGCCATTCCATGCCTTCCGCAGAAAAAGTTAATTAAAAAAATATAGAAAAGAAAAAATAAAATTAACACTAGGACTTTGCTCACTATCTCAAATTAGGTGAGCAAGAAAAAACACATGATTTAATTACTCTCTGTTCACAAAATTTATAGGGTTATTTTTATAGGAAAATTTTCATCTTAAGATAGTAATTGTATGACATCTGTTCATGTGGCAACACATTTACCGAATTAATATATTACTCGAGTATCGGATGGGATCTTATGTTGTTCCAATTGTGTACTCACTTGCGTATTTTAATAGTTTAAAAAATTCTTGAATTTGAGACTGTTAAATATCACAACAAAACTACATAGTTTTAACTTGGGTACATAACTGGAATACAGATTTGGGGACGGAGGATCTTATCTGCTCGAGTACACCTATGTTTAAAATATTATTGTATTTTGCATTCAAACATAAATATTTGTACGTATAAATATTCCATACCTCTTGTACTTCATCCCTTGTGATTTTTCCATCACCATTTATGTCAGCCCTGTGCGTAAATAACAATAATTTAAAATAATTCTCAATTTCTGCCAACAGTACACAGCATTAATCTGCTCACAACCTTACACCCTAAAATAGAAATTATCTGAAAATCCAAACAATTAATTTTAGCAGGAAGAGAACGAACCATTTCTACTCAAGGCAAAGTGTGTGACAGTTCATATCATCCATAAAAAGTATTCTGATAAAGATTTTCGATTAAAAATGACCTTGCATTAATTACTAATTACTCTACAATTTATTAGTTATTCTCTATAATTTAAAGTAATCTTTTTATAGGAATTTAAATATATCCAACAATCTTCATGAAGATTTCATAGATTCTAATGTTTGGTAATAAGTTGGTCATTTGAGTAATAACATAAGATAAATAAAAAAGACAAAAAAGAAAGTAAGAAAAAGAACTTCGAAAGAAAATTGAAGAAAGCAAGATCAGCGACCTAAAATAAGACAAAAACACTTTTTTGATTGGCAAGAAAAATTGAACTAAACGCAAGTGATAGAATATAGAAAAACTACAAAATTTAAGCAGTTATAATCCATACCGTTGAATCTCTAGCAGTAAAAATCATGAGAAAAATCAACGGCCAGAATTTAATTTTAAGGAAAAGTAAAGAGAGGTTGTTGATGGCTAACATATCAAAGAAAATTTGGAGACGAGCGTCGAAACTGTCGTCGGAAATTTGAAGCCATATATCTCGCAGCTCCGCCTTAGTGATTCTGCCGGTTTTCAGCCGCCGCCGCCGCGCCACCGCGTCGAAAACCCCCAAAGCGAACTCTTTCGAATCCCCCATCCCTATGTGAAAATCCATATTACACCGAGGTAAAATATCAAAACTAACACATTGAAAATAGATGATAATCAATCACTGTTGATGTTGCAATTATACCGATACATTCGCCGAATTCGTGCCTCGAGAGGAGGCCGTCGACGGCGAGGATGTCAAACCTTGACTCGACGAGCTTCCACAGCATGTCGGGGTTGGATTGTCCGCCGCCGGTGCTCCGGCTGATGAATCTCAGGCCGCCGAGCGCTCTCTGCGCGCTTGATTTGGTCCTCATCATCTTCGCCTTCATCTTCATAATCTCACGCGCCGGCACCACAGCAGCCGCCGCCAGCTGGTGGTGCTGCTCCTCGGCGTCCGACGTCGACGTCCTGGCCGACGGCGTCCGCCGCCACGAGAACAGCCGCCGCAGCCTCGACGCTGCCGACGTGCTCCGGGGGAGGAATCCGTTCGAGCGCGGCTGGTCGTCATCGTCGTCGGAGGCCGCATTGGCTGCAGGGGCGACGCTGCACAGCACCACGGAATTATCGTCGAGCTCGAGCGTGACCTCCACCATCTCCTCTCCGCCTCCGCCGCCGCCGCCGCGGATGTTTCGGCTCAGATCGTTGAGGTAAACCGGCAGCATTGGCCCTCCGACGTCGAAGCGCGGCGGCTCGCGTGAGCATTCTGCCGTGTCGAAGGAGCGGCTGCGCTTGGAACTACTCTCAAACGACGCCGTCCTCATAATCTAACCTGAAACACGATAAATGTATGATGTAGGGACCAAATCACCTCTTATATCGCATCGTTATCATCAGCTACCGATTTGAGACAGTGGAGAATTGCGGTGCGTAAAAATTAGGAATCACGACGAATCAAGGCGAGGAGAGAGAGGGGGAGAGAGAGAGAGAATAAGTACCTCTCAACCGAACGGGAATATGTATAAACACACAAATTTCAACGCATGTATGTGCCAAGTCGTGCCTAAGCAAAGTGGTTGGAGCATTCCAATTTCTAAATAAAAACTCTCTCGTCAAATTCCATTTCATTACTGTCTTTGTCCTGAGCTACCCCCATCAATTAACTATTATCCTAACACAAACACACACACATATATGTTGAGGTTTAAAAAAAATATTAAATTCATCCAATGGTATTGAGATTACCTTTACATTTTTTTTTTTAAATTTACTTTCTTCTACTTCATTTTGGTGTACTTCGTGGTTCTACGATTGACTGCTGTGAGTGCGTGGAAACGTTAGAAGTAGTACCACTCTTGTACATTATCCAATTGGCCCTCTCATCCATAGTTTTATTTTTGTCCTATATCTGGAGCAAACGTTACTTATAAGGGTTTATCTCCTTATTGTTGTAATGTAGTACTTGATCTTTAATGGTACTATATCCCAATAGTCACTTAGATGAGTAAAATATCGGTACACAAATATTTCGTTATCCACTTTTCATAAGCAATATATGACTATGTACATGGAACGTGAAATATACGTACATGGAATGTTTTATTAAACATGAAGCATTTTCAAGTAGGAATATTTTGTTTTGAAAGCTAGTAAATATCTATTAGTACAAAGGAATATGGTTAAATATCTAAGGCTGCTCTTAAATATTATAAATACAAATAAGCCTTAACGTTTATAGTCGCTCCATTCCATTGATAAGAAGATAACTTTTTGTAAATACTAGAATTAAGAAGGATCGATTAAAATAATGCGAATGAGCTTTAGTGAGTTAAACGTTTGCTATTTCGGTTAATATCTCATTATAAATAGGACATCCCAAAATGAAACTTATCCCTATTTAGGATTAATGGAGTAATTCTTAACATTCATGTCCTTACTTATCACTTTTACTTCAAATTAAGTTTGTTACGTATTGTTTTAAAAAAAAGTTTATATAAGCTTATGTTTTCTCCAAAATTTCAATTATTAACTGTCATTGATCTAAAATTCGTGAAAAATTTTAGCAACAACTTAAATAAAACCATAGTATCTTTATTTTATATTTATGGCTTTAACAAAAGTCATTTTCTTGCTTATATATCATATGATTCAATGGATATATCCATCCATTGAATCATATGACATATATAATTAAATAATCATTTAAACAACGATCTCAATTAAGCTGATGAAAAATAACTGATAGGATACGACCCAATCACTAGGCCTAAACAGTACGCTCAATCCAAATAGGGCCGTAACAAAGCTCCCTTAGTAGTTCGGCCCACGAAGATTTCGAACCCTAGAAGACGAAGGAGACTCGGACGTCTATCACAAATAAAGAGTATACATTAGAAATCCTTGTTATAGTGGAACTCTATGTGTTTGTATATAAATAGAGGCTAGGTTAGAGTTAGAGGATCATCTACACTTTTCTTACTTTGTACGCTTAAACTTGAATAAAGCACTAACCCCCTCTTCGCCCGTCGAAGTAGATTTGTTACGACATATCGAACCACTTAAATCTCCCCGTGTGCTCATTCTTTTCGCTTCTTCTGCCTATGCATTCATTACACCAAAATAATAATTGATCAGTGGCGCCGTCTGTGGGAAGTGATAAGATTTTGTGAATCAGATTTCTAGTTTTCGCTATTAACTAATCGCCATGGCTCCAAAGAAGCGAGTTACGCGAGGAAATACATCGAAAACCACCTCTGGCGCTGCAAGGAACCGATAAAATCTTTAGCGTCATGAGGAGAGTCATGAGGAACGTCACGAGGAGCACCATGATGAGCATTGCGATGAGAACGTTGATGAACAACATGATGAGAACTATAACCACCACCAAGAGGAGAACGCCGATCTGCCCCCATCGGTGTGGAAAACTGAGGGCGACCAACAGAAAGGGCAGACTCCTGAAGGATACATTGAAGATCTCAACGAGGAACAAGATCGTGAGCTGTTCGGACTGGGAGTCAATCAGGTGCTCGAACCTCCTCCCAGAAACCCTAACGAAGCGGTAGGGGTGCACCCAATTATACCACCTCGCGGCCAACCAGATATCGAAGGGTTGATGAGAGCTTTCCTCAACACCGAGTAGGCTCAGGAACTCTTCCGTCAATACGAGGAAGAACATAGACTTGGAACCTGACAAGGTAGGGAAGGAGCGGAAGCTCGCGAACAAAGCATGGAGATAGTAGGGGAACGCCGAGGTCAACCCTCCACCCCTCAGGAGAGGGAATGGTCTCCGCGACCTCGTGGAGCCGGGATATTCGACGCATATGGGCGAGTTCTTAGCCCACTGTCTGACGAGATCCTTAATACCCCCATGCCGGGGAAGTATAAGGTGCCTCATATCACCCCGTACAATGGATTGGTTAATCCCCACAATTTTCTCAGCCAATTTCAGTACAACATGTTGAATCAAGGACTCAAAGAAGTCCACACGTGCAAGCTATTCCCAGAATTACTCGTCGACAATGCACGGTATTGGTTCGACAGCCTACCACCAGGATCCATCAGGTCGTACAACGACCTGATTGATGTGTTCCAGCGAAGCTTTTCCCAACGAACAAAGATGAAGAACTCCCCAGCACAACTCCTTACAGTAGAACAAGGCCGAGGTGAATCCATCAACGACTTCATGACGAGATTTGATAGGGAATGTTTGCGAACCCGAGGTCTTAATGACCTCTTCATCATCTCGGCTTTCCAGAATGCGATCCATTCCGACGCACTGTATAAGGAGATCCTCGCCAAGGATCCTCAGACGACCACTGATCTATAGGCAATTGCAGACAAATTCACCAAGATAGATGAGGCAGCCAGAAGAAAGCGTGAAGGAGACCGGGGCGAGACCTCGGAAAGGAAAAAGAAAGAAGAGCAGCCACGCAGAAATGCACTAAATCGTATCCAGCTAGGTCCTTTGGAATCCCGCCTAGGTCCACGTCAAGACTCAGGACCACCTCGGATCCAGTTCACACCATTAACCAAGTCACGTGTTGAACTTCTCGGACTTCAGGCTAATCTATTTGAAAAGCCTCGCCCTCTTTGGGAAACATCAAAACTTCACTCCAAAGACAAATACTGTTGTTTCCACGAAGATTATGGGCATGAAACCGAAGAGTGCTGGAACTTGATGAATGATATTGAAGGGCTAGTCCATAACGGGCCTCTATGGAAATACCAGGATCAAGGTGGTCGGGTTAATCAATTCGATACCCCCTCCCGAAGTCAGTGAAAACGAAAACAACGAAGGAGGAGATAACTGCAGTTTGGGTGATGACAAGAAAATTAAGCTCAAGGATGACGTCGACGGGGATGGTGATTACCAGTTCGACGGTGTAATTGCTGCCATCTCAGGACTTCCCCAAGGCAAAACCAAATCATATCTCAAGACAACGAAGCGCAGCTCAGTTGGTAAGACGCTTCCCCTCCAACCGATTGGTCGGGGGTTCGAGTCACATTAAGGGGGGAAATGGGGAACCATTATTGATCCTCTTTTAAAAGAGAAGAAAAAAAAAAAAAAAAAAAAACAAATCATATCTCAAGGCAGAGGCGCAGACCCCCTCACCTAACAAGCCCGACAACAAGAGGTTCAGAAAGGAGGAGTTGACTGTATTCTCGGAAAAGGACCCAGTACCCCCCGTCGTTCCACATCATGATGCGATCGAAACTGTAGTCGCCAACAAGCTAGTCAAACGTATTTACATCGACAGTGGCACACCGGTTAACATCTTCTTCAATGTATGCTTCAATCAGATGAGAATCAACAAGGCACGCATTACCCTGACCACTCGTCCACTTTGGAGCTTTGCACAAGAAGAGACACATCCCGAAGGAGTGGTGGAACTGCTTGTCACAATCTGTAAGGCTCTGACGAGCTCAATCGAGATGGTGGAGTTCTTTTTAGTGTAAGCCAAAGCTCCCTACAACATCATACTGGACCACAATTGGCTGAATTCGGTTAGAGCAGTATGCTGAACCTACCATCTCACCATGAAGATCCTCACCAAGGGCGGGGTAGTAGTGGTACGAGGTGATCAAAAGGTAGCCAAAGAGTGCTTACAGATTGCGCTAAGAGGGGATGGACCTTCAATCCAAATCCCCAAAGCATCGCAATTACAGAATCCCGAGGAGTTGGATAAGACGTCGCCTGTTCCTGGTAATTCGATGGAAGATGTTGCACTATACAAGAAAGACCCTAGCAAAGTCGTCAAAGCAGGCTTCACCGAGGTACCCCATCTTAGAGAACAAGTCGTTCAACTCCTGCGGGAATTCTGAGATGTCTTCACTTGGTCATCCCTCGACATGACCGGGGTATCACCAAGCATAATCACTCATAAGCTCAACATCGACCCCGGAATTAAACCAGTTTGGCAAAACAACGCACATTTGCTGCCGAGCGAAGTTAGGCTATCGACGCCGAAATGGAACAACTTTTGAATGCCGAGATCTTGTTCGAAGTAACATATCCGACCTGGATCGCGAATCTGATCATGGTCAAGAAATAAGAGGGGTATGGCAAATGCGTATTGACTACATGGATCTTGACAAAAATTGTCCGAAGGATTTCTACCCACTTCCCAACATAGACAAGAAAGTCGACGCACTGCTAGGGCATGAAGTCCTCAGCTTTCTAGATTTATATAAAGGGTATCACCAAGTGCTAATGGATGAGAAAGACGCCACCAAGAAAACCTTTATTATTGACTTCGGAGTCTTTGCATACCGGAAGATGCCCTTTGGGCTCAAGAACGTTGGAGCCACTTACCAAAGGATGGTAGACAAGATATTCCAACACCATATCAGAAAAATAGTGGAGGTGTACGTCGACGACATCGTCGTCAAGAGTAAAGAGAAAGCCACCAGTGTTGCCGACCTCTGAGTAGTACTGCTGTTACTTCGGAAGGTAAATCTCAAGCTAAATCCGTAGAAGTGCACTTTTGCAGTACCCTCCAAAAAATTTCTAGGCTGTTGGATCACTCAAGAAGGGTTGGAAGCTAATCCTTTGAACCGAGGTCAATACACGACGTGCACAAATTGACGGGATGCCTCACCGCACTGAGCAGATTCCTCTCGGAAGCCGCATAGAAGCAACTCCCTTTCTTCAAAATATTGAAGAAAGCTCCAGAATTCAGCTGGGAGAAGAACACAAGTTTTCCTTGGCTGAGTTGAAGACCTACCTCGCTAAGCTTCCAACCCTATCAGTACCCAAAGAGGACGAGGTACTTTTTCTATACCTCGCTACCTCGGAGGAAGCCATCAGTATAGTGCTAGTGCGTGAGGAAGGGCATCGCCAGCTCCTAGTATATTTCATTAGCCGATCACTCAAGGGACCTGAGACGAGGTATCATCCCCTGGAAAAGCTCGCACTAGCCTTAGTAAATGCAGTCAGGAGGCTACGGCCGTACTTCCATGCACACCCCATCCATGTCCTCACCGATCACTTGCTTCGGCAAATATTGACAAAGTTAGAGGCTTCGGCAGGATTGCAAAGTGGGCTATCGAACTTGGGGAGCATGACAATACCTATCTTCCTCGGCTAACCACTAAAGGACAGGCTCTTGCAGACTTCCTAGTAGAAACCACCTTTCATGCTGAACCGACGTCAGTTAAAACCATTTCGGTTTACATTGAAGAAAAACCAAAGGTAGAGGAACACAAAGACTATTGGAATATATATGTAGATGGTGCTAGCATGATCATGATAGTGTTTGGTGAATACTGGGAATGCCTTTCGATGGTCCTCACTGTCATATGGCGGCAGTTGAATCCAATCTTGTTGGAGGGCGAGCAAGCTAACCATTTCTTCCCAATCAGCTCGAGTTGCCAGCAACATCCAATCTTTCCCTCGGCAAGGGCCTTTACCTTCCTTCAAATATACTTCGACTTTAGGCGTTGCCAGTTCGCTTGAACTTGCCTTCTCCTCCTGTCTTCTTTGGTCTTCACCATAGCCGCCCGAGTTTCTTATGTAGTTATGGCTTTGATGGCAGCATCTTTATCAATCACGTCCTTCTAAGCCTATTCAGTGAGGTGCTGGGTCTACAACTTGAGTTGAAGAAGCTCTATAGAAAATGAGCTCTTCACTTGTCCCCGCCTCTGCTGCAACAGATGAGGCAAGTTGATCAACAACAACAGAAGGGGGCGACTTGGTAGATGAGGATGGCTGACCTCTGCTATTTTCCCTACTCAAAAATAGTTTAGTAAAGGGAAGCAGGAGTCGTATCCTCAAGGACCAATATCCGATAATATAGGAGTTACCTCTACTAGATATTCTCAACGATGTCTAGGCATGCAAAACTTTAGGGCTTTTATCTAAAACAGAAAATTAAAACAAAATAAAAGACACGAATATAAAATTAAATAATATACGAAAAATGAAGAAACTAACAAATAAAGATAAACATTGATCCTAGGGAAGTAAAATCTAATCAAACATACATAAATAACCAATCAATATATTTAACCAATTTAATCCTATTTAGACGGCGATACACATACTAATAATCAAAGAATTCTGCTATGATAATCTAATATAATCACCTAATCTAAACTTAATCACCACTAAGTCTCATGAGAATTAAATTAGATGTAACAAAGCTCAAGTATCGAAAATATATTTAATAAGGTTCAGCTACAATACCTATATCAATTACATGAAAAACCTATGATTAATCTAAATTCCGCTAGGATAAATAAATTAAATCGTATTATGTTTTAAGAGTTCAATTATTCAATTAATCCTGCTAAGGTAGAAATCACACAACTATGCATACATAATTAGTGGCGAATTAATCATGCATGAGAATAAGCACCATGAAACATAAATCTAAGTGGAAGGATAAAAAGGATCTAAAAAGTATTCATGTAGATTCAATTAAACATATAAACCTTAGAATCAACTAGAAAAATTAACTATACATAATTAAAAGAAAGGTAGAAGGAAGATTAAACATAATTAAAGACATAAATATAAGAGAAAGAGGTAGAAAAACTCTTGAATCTTCAATAATTCTTCAATCATCTTCAATCTTCATACATAAATATAAAAACAAATCTAAACTATGTAAACGAATCTAAAATCTCGAATGTAATTGAATACTATGGAGTATGAAGAAGCAGAAGGCCCAAAACAAGCATGGCTAAAGAATCACACACTAAATTTCATCATTGGTGATCCAACTCAAGGTGTGGTGACTAGAAACCAGCTATTGTGAGAAAGCGCAATGTTTACCTGCTTCCTATCCAACATCAAGCCAGCTACAGTGGATGAAGTGCTAAGACTCCAATTGGATCCTCGCCATGCAAGAAGAGTTGAATTAGTTTACTCGAAATGATGTATAGTACCTAGTTGATCGTCCCAAGACGCAACATATCATGGGTACCGAATGGGTGTTTAAAAACAAGCTAATGAAGATCACAATGTTGTAAGAAATAAAGTGAGACTTGTTGCAAAAGGTTATTACCAAGAGGAAGTGATAGATTTTGATGAAACGTTCGCTCCAATAACAAGGCTTAAAGCGATCAGACTGTTCCTAGCCTATGCTACAACGAAGAAATTCAAAGTCTTTCAAATGGATGTGAAGAGTGCATTCCTCAACGGCAAGCTCAAGGAAGAAGTCTATGTCGAGCAACCACCAGGGTTGAACAAGGCAACAAGGTCTATCACTTGAAGAAGGCACTCTATGGATTGATGCACGCTCCTAGAGCATGGTATGATACACTCTCACAATTCCTTGTCGATAATGGATTTTAAAAAGGAAAAATAGATAGTACCCTCTTCACAATCAACGATGGTGAAGATATGTTATGGGTTCAAATCTATGTGGAATATATTATTCATATTCGGAACTCTAAATCAGTTGCTCAGTGAGAAGCTTGGAGAGCTCATGAAGACGAAGTACGAGATGTCCATGATTGGACTTATGACCTGCTTTTAGGACTACAAGTGAAGCAGCTAGACAACGGAATCTTCATCAACCAAGTGAAGTATACTCGGGATATGCTATCCAAGTTTGGTGCTCTAAGCGCGAAGACTGTGAAGATTCCTATGAACACTAACAGGAAAATGGAGCCAAACTTAGAAGGGAAATCTGTGGACTTCAACAGATTATCGCACGCTAGGTTCATTTCTATGCCTTACATCGAGTAGGCCCGACATCGCATTCGCTGTAGGAGTCTGTGCTCTCTTTCAAAACAATCCAAAGCATAGTTGATAGATCCGGGTTGAAGATCCACAACAATTGTGTAATTATTTATCAAGTTTGTAAGGAGTATTCGCGTGTCAAAGATTACAACGGCAATAGATAAGAGATTCGTACGATTTATTAGCTGAAACAACTCATTTTCTACAGAGCATCTCCCTTTGAACATAAAAGAGAAGATTGAGCTAAATATTGAGCAAAGGGTGCGTATAACCATAAAATTAGTTAAATTCATGGAGCATAGAGCTCATTTAGGTAGAAAAACAAGAGAGAAAGGAGAGGGCGAAGTAGAGAACGCAAGGCGCCTTCACGCTTCGTCCTCTCTAGGCAACAAGAGTTATACCTTCGGCTTGAGTTGTTAGGAGTGCCCTTCTTACCGAAGAGAACACATATGAGGGTAATGAGAGAAGAGAAATCCTTGAAGGACTTCGGTTGCTCTAGCTTGCGAGAGCAGAGTATGAATGGAATAGTGCGTGTGAAGAGTTGAGATGTTTGAAATGGTGTGATCACTCGATATTTGAAAAAGGACGAAAAGGTAGGTGTACATGCATATGAGGGACAAAAAGGGAATTTTTAGGGAGACCATATTCCTTCCGTCATTAATTCAGTGGTCCTCACCCTAGAGTGCGTAGAGTCATGCGGGTGGTGTGTTGGGCAGATCCTTGGGCCTTGGAAGATGCTTAAGGATCTGGTATAACCACTTGTACGGGGTCAGTTCTGAGCAGATCTAAACACTTCCTGCTTCAAGTGTGGCATCTATTTCCTATATGGCATCTGATGCCTTTGAAACCCAATTTTAACTATCATTCGAGGATACATACGGTAAAGCTAATATTAGTCCCTATTAGCTACTCCCCCCCCCCCCCCCCCCCCGCCCCCCAGGTCCAGAAGCGTGTGCTACAAGCTTCTGCTTCGGTACTTAGGCGGGAAATGATTTCCTTGCTGGCGTCACACGGGTCTTGTCGCGTGGAATAATAGTGCGACGTTTGGTTTTCCGAGGGTAAGGAGATATAAGATTCTCTTTCTTTTTTCTTCCTTTATCATCTCCCAAATTATCCGTAGAGGAGAAAAAGGCGACCCCTTCACTTTTCTCGCTTATTTCAAATTCAACAAGGCTGTCATTTCCTTTCTTTCGTTTCGCCGGGACTAAGCAGGTAACCTTCTTATTCATCAGTGACTTTGAGGCTGAGAAACCGTTCTCTCGTCTGCTTTTGTTCCCTTATTCTCCTTAAGGGGAAAGAGAAAAATCAGTTAATTTATTTTTTTTATTTTTTTAATTTTTTTTTTGTGACTCCGTCTTTGACAATACTACATATTACCTTTCTTGGGTGTGTTGTAGATTATGGGTGAAGTAATTTAACTTTTGCGTCTGATTGACTTCCTTCCTCACTGTAAGTGCCGTTCGCCAGCTTCCCTAGTTTTATTATTTTTAACTCATACTATTTATGTTTACTGTTCAGGCATGTCTTTCGACTCCCTTCGTCAGAAATCTGCGAATTGGCCTACTCAGAGGATATCTCAGATTCTCTTAGATCCAACTACTCAAGTTTTTAACCAGAAGAGAGATGGATTTCCTGGAGTTCGAGGATTTCCCTAATATGCCAGCATACTTTCAAAGGCTGAAGAATCTCTTTACCCAGCACGAGATGTATGATGGGTATCTGACGGAGGAGGAGAAGTATGAGGTCATTCTTGCGCCCTTAGTGGGCGGATTCCTAACACATGAGGATGCCATTGTCCATGACTCAGAGCGTCACAGGCACGTTGCCACTTTAATGGCTGAGCTGCTCACAATCGAGAGGGCCAGAGAAATCGAGACATCCGCACAGGCTGAGGGTAAGAGAAAACTCCCAGTTAAGACGGTCTATGAGAGAAAGAACAAAAAATTAAAACTGGAAAAAGGTACACTGCCCCATTATCATATGTCGATTACGCTTGTTTGAGAGGGGCTAATTTTATGGTTTTTACCCTCCCCTTTGAAGGTTCAGCTGCAGAGAGTGGTGATGGTTCCTCTTCTTCCTTTCAGAGTTCTATAGACTCCTCATCTGACTCTGGTGTTTCTGCTTAGCCTGTTTATTTCTACTTCTTTGGTTATAAACAACTTCTTTTGATTTTTGATAGGGTGCTCCTTTCACGACCCTATGTTTGGAACAACTATTCCCTTTTCTCGTTTCCTTGACTCACGTGTTTATTCTATGCCTTTTGAATTGCTGAAATAGATTACGCTCTGGTTTTTTTGATGCTTGCTCAATGCTTCCGGTTTATATGCATAAAACATTTTAAGATAATGGGATATAGGGGGTATCCCCCTACTCCCTGATTGGTGTTTAAATGTTAGGATTTTCGTAGTGTTTTCGAGTCTGTTTTCGTTATGTTTTGTGTCTCTTTCGTTTGTCTTTTGCTATGATTTGGTTGTTTTGGAGTCTTTGGTATTGTAGGATAAAAAGGACGGAAATGAGAAGAAATTGAGAAGAAAGAAGCAATATATCGAAGAGGGGTACCATAGGAGCGTGTAGGCGAAAACGGAGGTCGATTTGGAGTTCGGACGAGGAAGATACGACCGAAACAAGAAAGGCGCGCAATCGTCCAGTGTACGGTGGACGAGCGTCCAGAGTAGAAAAGAAGCGCAGAGCGAGTGCGACGTTGGACGAGCGTCCAACGTACGTTGGACGACCGTCCAACGCTCCGGCCAGCTGTTATTTCCTTGTATAATTAGGTTTTCATACCTATTATATATACTATCCCTTGTGCACGAATTCTACACCCTTTTACATTAGTTTTAGCTTAGTTTTCAGCATTCAAATACTCTAGATTAGTTTTACTTTGTTCGGATCCGAATTCCTTGTTTAGTTCGTTTAATTCAAGTTCTTCGTTCTTCGTTCTTCGTCTTAACTTCGTAAGTTCTTTTATTGCTTTCGTTTACTTGCTTTTAATTGCTTGCTTTAGTTTTAGATTCGTTTTCTTAATTGCTTCGTTTAATTTACTTAGTTTAATTTCGTTCTTTCGATTTCTAGTTCTAGTTTAGATTCGTTTTCCTTCGATTTCAATTCTCTCGTTTTTCAAAGCTTTCGTAGTTAGATTTATTTGTCTTTGAATTTCCAGATTTTATTCATTATGTCTAGAGTAGTTTATGCTTTCTTCGTTGCTTTCTTTATTGCTTTCTTTTCGATTCTTGCCTAGGTAGATTAATCGTTTTACTTTAGTTTAATTCTCTAGTTTATTTAGTTCAATTTATTTCCAGCTTTCTAGATTAGATTTACTTGCTTTTCTTTATTGCTTTGATTTATTTTATTGCCTAGGATTTTAAAACCAAAACCCAAATTCTTCTTTACTTGCTTTCCTAGATTTAGGCTAGATTAGGATTTACTACATAATTGATTGCCCTGTTAAGTTTTCCTTGAGATTCGATACTTTGGTTTTACTTGCTAGTGCTACGATAGGATTTCGTTCTATTGCGAACACTTTTTAGTGAAACAAATTTTGGCGCCGTTGCCGGGGAAAACTTTAGGCGATTTATTGTGTAGTATTTTTATTTGTTTTATTTTTATTTGTGTTTATTTCGATTTCTTATCTCTCCCACACGGTGCGTTTAACCCGTTTGTTGAGTGTTGTTTATGCATGGTCGCCGAAGTCTTCAAAGGAATTTAGCGCCCTACGTCGACAACATCCATCAAAGGAGAGCGATCTTAGCCGCGAAGGAGAAGGAGGAGATCGATTCTCAAGACTTTGGCTTAGTCTTGTTGTTTGCAGAGCCCGAAGCCATGGCAGCTAGAGTCATGGGCGATTTTGCTCGCCCCACATTCACAGCCACCACTTCGGCGATTGTCCTGACGGAAGCGGTCAGGAATCATGAGCTTAAACCTCACCACATGGCGTTGCTTCCATCCTACCATGGGCTGGCCAACGAGGATGCTTTGACGTTCATCCGAGAGTTTTGCACGGTGGTGCAAACTTTTCCACTCTCGGGACTCACGGAGGACAACTTGAAGATGAAGTGCTTCCCTTACACCCTCAAGGATCGAGCAAAGTCATGGTATTTGGCGCTCCCGGCCAACTCTCTCACCACATGGAATGCGGTGTGCGAAAAGTTCATGCTCAAGTACTACCCGAACCGCAAGACTCAAGAGGTGCGGTCAAAGATTATGAATTTCTCCCAAGACAACGATGAGCCGTTTCACGAAGCATGGGAGAGGTTCCAAGAGCTACTTCAACAATGCCCTCATCATCAAATGGCACCGGAGTTGCTTTGGCAATATTTCTACGACGCCCTCAACCAAACTTGTCAGTTCATGGTGGATAGTTCGGCCGGAGGCAACATAGCGGTCAAGACAGCTGACGAGTTGAAGGACATTTTCGAGATGCTCGCTGCGAGTTCTCAACAAAAATCAGCTAGACCGAGGAAAGTGGAGGCGAGTGCGATTTCGATGAGTCCCGATTTGAAGAAGCAAATGGCCGATATGTTAAGGGATCTCGAAAACTTGAAGGTGAAGCAAAGTGCACCGGCCCCGAAGGAGGAGGAAAGGAAGCCGGACCAATGCGAAATTTGTGGAGAGTTGGGACACATCAAGGAGGTTTGCCACAACATGGGAGCATTCACTCATGAAGGAGGAGCCGATGTCTTTGCTGCCCAAGGTTACATGCCACAAGGACCACCACCTCAAGGGCAAGGTACGAACCCGAATTTTCAATATCGTCGCCCTCCACCATATAATAACCCATATCCTCCTCCACCAAATCCCTACTACCCTTCTCCACCATATTATCCACCTCCTCAATACCCTCCACATCCCTATTATCCACCACCTCCATATTACCCACCTCAACCTACTCCTACACCACCACCATCATACCCAAATTCTCGTCCTCAAGGACCTCCACAAAAGCCTCCCGTCGATGAGGATCGTTTCCATGCACTTGATGCGAACATAAAGAGGCTCGAGACGACAATTGGCCAAATTTCCAGTTCCATGCACTTGATGCAACAACCGGGGTGAATTCCGAGCCAAGGGATTCAACCACAACAAGCCAACGAGGTGCAATATCCTCCATATGTTCCTCCCGTTCCACCTCACCAAGCTCATGCAATCACGGTGTTACAACGCAATGGTGTCACAAGGTCGCCCCAAGGGTGTTCAAGTGATAGGAGGAGCCCGAGCGAGCAGTGGAGCAACGGCAAAAATGACGCAGCACAGCACTCTGGACGGGCGTCCAGCGTCTCTGGACGACCGTCCAACGTTGGACGATCGCCCACAATCACGCCAGCCCCTGGACGAGCGCCAGAAATTGTTCCAGCGAAGCCCGCGCTGGACGGGCGTCCAACGTACGTTGGACGACCGTCCAACGCTGAAAAGGAGCCAAACGCGAAGCCTACCTTGGGCGAGCGTCCAGCCAACATTGGACGACCGTCCAACGCCCAGAACGCACGCACGGAGCCCGAGGAAGCTGAGAAAGAGTCCCGACTTTTCCACAAGATGTCCAACCCTTATGTTCCCCCTATTCCTTTTCCAAGTCGTGTGAAGAACAAGACGCTCAACCTGTATGTTCCACCTATTCGGAGTGTCGTGAAGAAGGAGAAGAAGGATATCGAGCCTATCAACTCGTTTCCAAAAAGAGGAGATCTGGGAGGTTTCGACTTGAGCATTGTTTTGGATAGTGGAGAGACCGTTTCCGGATTGATGGACTTAGGAGCTGCGGTGAACTTGATGCCGTATTCTATTTTCGAGAAGATCAACTCAAGAGTCCTTCAACCTACTAACATGCGCATTGAGCTAGCAGACGGCACCGTGAGAAATCCATTGGGAGTTGTGGAAGATGTTACTGTCCTTGTTGGTGGAATTCGAGTCGTTACCGACTTTGTTGTGCTTCATGAAGGCAAAGGATCTAAGAGCGCAACCGGACATCTTCTCTTGTTGGGACGACCATTTATGGCCACTACTCGAGCTCGGATTGATGTAGGCACCGGCACATTGAGCATGGCCGGCGAAGGAGGTTCGGTAACGTTTTCGGTTTTTGGAAATTCACATTCTATTCCTAGTTCCTCTCTTCATTCTTGCTCTTTTGTTAAGCTTGCTAACCCTCTTGTTGAGGTAAATGGTTGTGAGATTTCTGACAGGGTAGCAACTCTTGAAGAATTCCTTGACGAAGAAGAGGATGACGAGTTCTTTAGTTGTGTGGATGAAGATGAGGACATTATCGAGGAATTTCTACAGAATTTGGAGGAGGTTGATGAGGTGGAAGAGGAAAGATCGACACTTGCGCCGAATGAAGAAGAGGACATAATCGAAGAATTTCTACGGAATTTGGAGGAGGTCGATGAAGTGGAAGAGAAAAGCTCGACGCATGCATCGAATGAGGAAGTGATCATTAACTCTTTTCTTTCTAACCTCACCATTTGTGAAACATCTTTCCTTGTAGAGTTTAACTCGAAGATGCTTGAGGAGAAGTTCGAGCTAAGTGTGGGGGAGTCGAGAGTTGATGATGACCACGCTTTGGATCGTCGAGATTGTTCGAGAAGGGAGTATGAGTGTATCGCAAGGAGCATCAACGTCGCTTGGTGCTACGGGCTTAGGTTGATCATATCCTTCGTCAAGCTAATGACGTTAAATAAGCGCTTGGTGGGAGGCAACCCACTTTGTTTATTTTATTTTTTTAGAGTAGGATTTATTTTCTTTATTTTTGTAGTTTTTCGTTTGTTTTTCTTTTTGATGTTTGTGCAGGGATTAGTTCTAGGGATTACAACGGCATGGAAGGCCTCGGGGGGGAGCAAAAGAATTGAATTGGAGCGAAATTTCGCTAAGGCCGCGTTGGACGAGCGTCCAACGTATGTTGGACGAGCGTCCAACGTAATTGAGTTCTTCAATTTTGCAGCGAAAGCCGCTCTGGACGAGCGTCCAAGTACGTTGGACGACCGTCCAATGCAAGACGGGCTCCCAATTCGATCCAACCAAGAGCGACAGCCGCCGCCGTTCGTAATTGCCGCCGTCGCTGCCACCGCCTTCGACCTCGACCGCCAGCCTCAATAGCCACCGCACAGTTCCAAGGTTTCTTCAACCCATAGCATGTTTGTGTCTTTTATTTTTGTTTGAGTCTTTTATTGTTTTCTCTTTATTTTGTTCGATTTTACGCTTTGGTATTTGTGTTTTGTGTTTGTTTTGTAGGTGATACTTGGAGTCTCTCGAGATTTTGAGTATTTGTGTTCGTCATATTGCGATAAGTTCTCTTTATCCCTTTCCTTTTTATTTTCTCGCAATGGGGACATTGCTTGATTCTAAGTGGGGGGGGGGGGGGGGGGGGGGGGGGGGTCTTTGAACTTTTGGCATGTAGTTTTTAATTTTGTTGAGTCTTAGGAGTTAGTTGAGTCAAATGAGCATGTGATGATAGTATTGTGGATTTGGCCAATGATAGAGAATTGCGTTGATTTTTGGAAAAATTCATGATCTTTATTATGCATGGAACCTTGGCGAAGCGACGCATTTTATTCGATGAATTTGATGTATGCTATGATGTCGGGATCTAGTTAGTTTGAACCCGTGAGATTTGAGCTATTTGTGCATATTTATGCCTATTCGTTGATTGAGTGATCATGCATGCTTCGTTGTTTCTAGAACTTGCCTTGTTTCTCCATCAAGACCTTAGTATATTTACGAACTAGGAGATGATCTTAGGCCATTCTTTCGTAGCCACATGATTCCTATACACTAACCTTGTTCGTAATCCTTTGTTTACCCCTTTTGAGCCTTTATTAGCCGTTCTTTGTGAAACCGGATGATAGGAGGTTTGGATGATTATGGGTATCCTTAGTTGTAGTTGGTGATATGGAAGGAGATAATTGGAAAATATTTGTTGTGGTGTAGAAGGAGAGAAAGAGAAGAAATTCTAGATGCTTGTTTAAGAGTAGTTAGCTATCCCTATGAGCTTAGAAAAGAAAAAAAAAAAAAAGAGATAAGAAAACAAAAAAAAAATAGAGCCTATGTTCAAATTAGAAAGAACATGTATTAGTTGAGCTCTAGAGAATAAAAAAGAAAAGAAAAGAAAAAGAAAAAAAAAATAAGCA
The DNA here is from genome assembly GCA_029379335.1 of Thymus mandschuricus. Lineage (NCBI taxonomy): Eukaryota > Viridiplantae > Streptophyta > Magnoliopsida > Lamiales > Lamiaceae > Thymus > Thymus mandschuricus. Next base: position 11,718,977 of record CM057078.1, read on the forward strand.
TAAGGGGATAGTTAGCTTTGATTTGTATAGTTGATATTTTAGCATCTTTGAGTTTGTATTTGGTGTGTTGGAGGGTAGAAGATGGAGATTAAAATCCATACTTTGGTTGGAGTTGAAAAAGAGGTTGATGATTTAGAGCATTTTGAGTCACTTAGCCTATATATTCCCTACCTTAACCAATGTCCCTACATTACAAGCTTATATAAAGACCTTTTTGATCCTAGTTTGTAAGTATTACATTAGGTGGAGATGTTGAGATTGAAGGCAAGCCTATGGTAAACATGTTGCATTGCATTGATGTTGAGTGAACCCTCTTGATGTGCATTATATTACATCTTTTCCTTGAGAGAGTTGAGTGTTCACTTTCATATACAAAATTTCACATGTTGGAGAGTGTTCTTTGATGGATTAGCATACTTTGAATTAGTTGAGTAGATTGTGTTGATTGATGCTAAGGTTGTGTGCATAGTTTTGATCATGATCATGAGAGTTTGTTTTCGAAAAGTTTTGAGGCCTACATAGTTCACAATACTTGAGTCTATTGTTTATTTCGTTTTGTATTGCTTGAGGACAAGCAAAGGTCTAAGTGTGGGGGAGTTTGATTGGTGTTTAAATGTTAGGATTTTCGTAGTGTTTTCGAGTCTGTTTTCGTTATGTTTTGTGTCTCTTTCGTTTGTCTTTTGCTATGATTTGGTTGTTTTGGAGTCTTTGGTGTTGTAGGATAAAAAGGACGGAAATGAGAAGAAATTGAGAAGAAAGAAGCATTATATCGAAGAGGGGTTCGATAGGAGCGTGTAGGCGAAAACGGAGGTCGATTTGGAGTTCGGACGAGGAAGATACGACCGAAACAAGAAAGGCGCGCAATCGTCCAGCGTTGGACGACCGTCCAGTGTACGGTGGACGAGCGTCCAAAGTAGAAAAGAAGCGCAGAGCGAGTGCGACGTTGGACGAGCGTCCAACGTACGTTGGACGACCGTCCAACGCTCTGGCCAGCTGTTATTTCCTTGTATAATTAGGTTTTCATACCTATTATATATACTATCCCTTGTGCACGAATTCTACACCCTTTTACATTAGTTTTAGCTTTGTTTTCAGCATTCAAATACTCTAGATTAGTTTTACTTTGTTCGGATCCGAATTCCTCGTTTAGTTCGTTTAATTCAAGTTCTTCGTTCTTCGTTCTTCGTCTTAACTTCGTAAGTTCTTTTATTGCTTTCGTTTACTTGCTTTTAATTGCTTGCTTTAGTTTTAGATTCGTTTTCTTAATTGCTTCGTTTAATTTACTTAGTTTAATTTCGTTCTTTCGATTTCTAGTTCTAGTTTAGATTCGTTTTCCTTCGATTTCAATTCTCTCGTTTTTCAAAGCTTTCGTAGTTAGATTTATTTGTCTTTGAATTTCCAGATTTTATTCATTATGTCTAGAGTAGTTTATGCTTTCTTCGTTGCTTTCTTTATTGCTTTCTTTTCGATTCTTGCCTAGGTAGATTAATCGTTTTACTTTAGTTTAATTCTCTAGTTTATTTAGTTCAATTTATTTCCAGCTTTCTAGATTAGATTTACTTGCTTTTCTTTATTGCTTTGATTTATTTTATTGCCTAGGATTTTAAAACCAAAACCCAAATTCTTCTTTACTTGCTTTCCTAGATTTAGGCTAGATTAGGATTTACTACATAATTGATTGCCCTGTTAAGTTTTCCTTGAGATTCGATACTTTGGTTTTACTTGCTAGTGCTACGATAGGATTTCGTTCTATTGCGAACACTTTTTAGTGAAACACTCCCCCCCCCCCCCCCCCCCCCAAGTGAGTTATGAGAGATCGAATGAATTATAACTCGTTTTGTTGATAGCTTGGAACTCTACCTTTCTTTAGATAATCTGCTCTATAAAAGAACCCTTCCCATTTTCCTGTGCTGTTTCTCGCATTCCATAGAGTGGATTTTAGGAAATCAACTCATTTTTATCCTAAGCGTAGTACTTCTTTAGATTATTTACATTCAAGGTCGGGGTAGCACCCTTCCTTCCTCGTCTTGTAATTCATAAGCTCCGCCTTTTAATACTTCTTTTACTAAGTATGGTCCTTCCCAATTTGCATCTAGCTTTCCCATGGGCTTAAGGGCATCTGCCCTCTTTAAAACCAGATCTCCTTTGCAGAACCTCCGGATCTGTACTTTCTTTTATACGCATCCCGCACCTGTTGCTTGTATCTTTCTGCCTTTTGAAGGGCTTTGTTCCTGAGCTCTTCAACCATGTCCAGGTTCTCCCTCATTAGGGAGGAGTTCTGATTTTCATCATAAGCAGTTATCCTTAGTGATTTGAGCTCTGCCTCCACTGGCGTTACTGCCGTTGCCCAGTAAACCAGATTAAATGGGGCTTCTCCCGTGGCTGTCTTAGGACTGGTTCGATATGCCCATAGCACTGAATCCAATTCATCGGCCCAGTTTCCTTTGGCTTTTTCTAACCTGGCTTTAATGCCACTTACAATGGTTCTGTTTGTTACCTCCACTTGCCCGTTAGCTTGAGGGTGAGCTACAGCTACAAATCTTTGCTCAATGCCGATTTCTTTGCACCAGGTTCGTACCAAGGACCCTGTAAATTGAGCGCCATTGTCGGCGACCAGGATCCTCGGGATTCCGTATCGATAGCATATGTTTCTCCAGATAAACTTCTTCACCACTTATTCCGTGATTTTCACTACAGCCTCAGCCTCAATCCATTTAGTAAAGTAGTCTACGGCTACAATTAAGAATATCCTTCCACCTGTGGCTGTAGGGAATTTTCCTACTATATCAATCCCCCATTTATCAAAGGGACAGGGTGCCATCATTGCCCCCAGCTCTTCAGCGGGCTTGCGGATGAGTCTCCCATTTCTCTGACAGCTATCACACATCTTGACTAGGTCTTTAGCATCTCTTTCCGTTGTAGGCCAGAAGAATCCAGCTCTGAGTAATTTCCTAATTAGATCTTTGAATCCAGTGTGTGCTCCCGCAGCACCCTCATGTATCTCGCGCAGCGCGTATTCTCCCTCAGGTTCTGACAGACATTTGAGGTAAGGGTGTGTAAATGCCCTTTTGTATAGCTTGTCTCCTATTAGACATAATTTAGTTTTGAAGGCGCGCGACAGCTTACCCTCATTAGCAAAAGCTGTGGCTTTTGCCTTTTCGGGGAGTTCCTTTATGGCTCTGATGATCGGAATTCTCCAATCATCCATTATTTCAATAGCCTGTATCTCGGAGTTAATCAATTTGGCATCTGCATTGCATAACATAATTTCATCCACCCATGTTCCTTCCACAGAGCTGGCTATTCCCGCCAGCTTATCGGCCTCTACATTCTCTTCTCGAGGGATCTGGACCACCTCGGATTTGACAAAATGTCCCATCAGCTCGTCTACTATTTTAACGTAGCCATCATTCGTTCTTCCCATTTTTCGCAAGTCCCTAGGACCTGGTGTGTTACTAATTGGGAATCCGAGTGGACCACTACATGGGTTGCGCCCATAGTTTGCAACAAATCCAGGCCTCTAACCAGGGCCTCATATTCTGCTTCGTTTTTAGAGACATGATAGTTTAATTTAACAGCAAATTTGTAAACATGGCTCTCAGGGTCTTGGATAAAGATCCCTACCCGTGCTCCCTCCTTAGTGACCGAACCATCAACATAGGCTTTCCACCATTGGTACTCTTCTTCCTCCCCTCTGGTGGTTTCTTGCAGGAAGTCAGTCAGTGCTTGAGCTTTAATAGCTACTCTTGGCTCGAAGTCTACATCATACTCCCTTAGCTCTATCGCCCATTTGACTAATCTCCCCGACAGGTCGGGTTTGCCCAATATTTGCTTCAACGGCTCATTCGTCCTAACTATCGCCTTATGCGATAAGAAATAAGGCCTCAGTTTTCTAGCTGTGACCATCAACGCTGCTTTTTCAATACTTGGGTACCGCATTTCAGCTCCCTGTATCATCTTGCTTATATAGTAGATAGACTTCTGGGTTAACCCTTCCTCCCTCAGGAGTACAGAGCTGATAGATTCTTCACCCACCGCTATATATAAATATAAAAACTCTTGTGGTGCGGGCTTAGTGAGTAGAGGCAACCTTGCTAGATGCTCTTTCAGTTCTTCGAAAGCTTTCTGACACTCTTCTGTCCATTCAAACCTACTTCCCTTTCTCAAAATTTTGAAAAAGGGTAGGCTTTTGTCAGCTGATCTGGAAATGAAGCGGCTCAATGTCGTAATTCGCCCATTGAGCCTTTGTATTTTTCGAATGTTTCGTGGGGGTGTCATATCTAGCACAGCCTGTACTTTGGCCTGGTTAACTTCGATCCCTCTGGGGGTGACCATATAGCCCAAGAATTTTCCGGCTTGGGCACCGAATGAGCACTTGGCTGGGTTTAGCTTAAGATGGTACAGCCTGGATACAACAAACACTTCTTCCAAGTCTCGTATATGGTCCTGGGCATGCACACTCTTGGCTAGTATGTCATCAACATATACTTCCATATTTCTGCCGATTTGTCTCTTAAAGATCTTGTCCATCATCCTTTGGTAGGTAGCGCCTGCGTTTTTCAAGCCAAAAGGCATGCTTTGGAAACTAAACGTCCCAGCGCAGACCCCAAATGCGGCTTTTGGGATATCTGATGGATTCATTTTGACCTGATGATAGCCTTGATATGCATCCATCATAGATAACAGTTCACACCCTGATGTAGAATCTACCAATTGATCAATTCTAGGTAGCGGGTAGTGATCTTTAGGACAGGCTTTGTTTAAATCTCTGAAGTCAATGCACATTCTCCAGGTGACTGTATTTCCCTTGGCCACCATCATTGCATTTGATAACCATTCTGGGAATTGTATTTCCCTAATGTGTTTGGCTTCTAGTAATTTTGCGACTTCCTCTCTGATTATTTTATCCTTCTCGGGGCCAAATTGCTTTAACTTTTGCTTTACAGGCTTTGCCATGGGATCCACATTCAGACAATGTAACGCTACAGTTGTGTCCACGCCCACTAGGTCAGATGACCCAAAAGCAAAGACATCTGCATTCTTTTGTAAGCATCTTACCAGCTGTGATGATATGTCTGGAGGCATCTGAGTGCCAATTTTAGTGGTGAACCCTTTTTGGCCTGGGATCAACTCTACTTGTATTAATTGTTTTGTAGGAACCATTAAACTTTGGCCTTGTTTGATAGTATCAGCTTCCTTGACCTTGCTTTCCTCCTTTTCCGGTTTGTGTCGGGGAGCAACGAGTTCCGGCACAACCCTTTTTTTGGCTTCCCCTGCTTTGACAGATTGAATATAGCATTTCCGTGAGGTCATTTGATTCCCCGATATTCGTCTCACTTGATTTCTCCACGGGGAATTTCATCATTAAGTGATATGTTGATACTATTGCTTGGAAAGAGTTCAGAGCGACTCTTCCTAAAATAACATTATAGGATGATTTTTGATTGACTACCCAAAAGGTGGTTAACTTTGATGCTTTAACATGTCCCTCACCCAAAGTGAGTGTCAGATCCACTGATCCTACTGTCATGATAGGCTTATGTGAGAAACCATGAAGAGCTGCTTTGGCTGGTTTTAGAAGCTTCCCTTGAGACATCTGATTGAAACAATCCATGAGGATTACATTAGCAGGGGTCCCTATATCAATGAATATTCTTCGTACTTGATACCCTTCTATTTCCACTGTTATCACAAGGGCATCGTCGTGCTGATGTATAATGGCCTTATTGTCTCTAGGTCCGAAGGACACTTTTGGAATGATATGGCCAGGTCCCTGCTCCTCAGAAGCATGGGTAGCTCTGTCAGAGGCCCTCTCCGGAGGAGCATCTGAGTTAGTAGTCATCTTTACATGGTTCTACGAATATTTAAAGATTTTTAGAGCGTTAGTTTCTGCTGCCTTTAAAATGAGGCTCGAACGGATGGTTGTTTGTTTATAACAGATCCTTGTACGATTAGGAGCCATTAGTACAAGCTTTATAGATATTGTCTGCCCATGCAAGGCTTAAGGGGTAGTGCCTGTTTATATAAGGCTTAGCGGGTGGTGCCTATTTTCATAGGGCTTGATGTATGATGCCTAACTATGTAGGGCTTTTCGTATGATGTCTACTTTCATAGGGCTTTTTTGAGGGTTCTGCCTACTTTGTAGGGATTATGAGGTTTGTGCCTATTAGATAGGGCTTTTGAGGATTCTGCCTATTAGATAGGGCTTACGAGAATGTTGCCTATTAGATAGGGCTTTGTTTTTAGGGTTCTGCCTATTGAATAAGGCTTACGAGGGTATTGCCTATCAGATAGGGCTTTGTTTTCAGGGTTCTGCCTATTGAATAGGGCTTACGAGGGTGTTGCCTATCAGATAGGGCTTTTTAGGAGGGTTCTGCCTTCAAATGTGGGGGCCCCCTCGTCAGGGTGAGGGGGGTGACCTAGTCATTTTCGGCTCTCTGTTTTTAGTGTTTTTACTCTGTGTGTTTTCGGTTCATGGTAATACAGGGGCCTACGACTGGATTGGAGCCGTTGTGCTTCCTCTGTAACTAACAATCCCTCATAACCCATGAGTTAATTCTATGTTTTGCAATTTTCAATAGAACTTTAAACTCACCAATTATAAGAGATGAGTTGAATGCACTCCAAGATTGCTGCAATTTTGATTCAATTTTCCTTCAAATTCTTCACAATCAGAAAACAATTCAGCTATCACCATTTATATTATGAGGAGAACATAATCTTAAGATCGCCGCCGATTTCGCAGCTCATCCTTATGAAAGACTCAACTGAAATTAATTTACAGTATTCATATCCAGGTTTTCTAAGAAAACTACTGAACTAACACCGAATATACGTTCATTTTAACATCCCTCTTTCGGGCATCTCTTGCACAAGGAAGTAACAGAGAAAATTCATAACCATATTACCACGACCAGCTAGAATTCCAATGATATCGAAGAAATTAACATCTCAGACTCAAAAGCTTCAACAGCATTACAAATAACAAGTTAAAAATCCGTGTATAAGAAAGGAAATCAACGTCTTAAACTCAAAATTTCCCACAGACGGTGCCAGTTGATAGATCCGGGTTGAAGATCCACAACAATTGTGTAATTATCAGTGTTCTAAAAAACGCTAGGCGCTAGTCGGGCGGCGATGGGCCAACTAGCGCCTAGCCGCCTAGGCGGCGCCTAGGCGCCGCCTAGGCGGATTCGTATTTTATACTTATTTGTTATTATTTTCTTAATATTCCCAAATAAAAATATTAAAATTTTCACTATCCAAAGTACATATTATCTAATTTCATCTCAACAATGCAAATATATAATTGCAAATTAATATGGTTCAAAATTCATAAATCAATAGTCATTCAATTAAAATGTATAGTCGAAACTTTACCACAAATTTAAACATAAAATCGATAAATTAGTCTATTACATGTAATCTAATCTTCAATTTCGTCATTCTTATAATTTGTACTCCGTAATACACAAGATGGATGAATGAGAGTTGATTTTTAATTTTTAAATGTAATTGTAAATTTGTAATACAACCCTAACTTTTTCCCCAGCCCGCCTAGACAACCCAACCCGCCTAGCCCGACTTGGGCGCCTAGGCGTCCGCCTAGCCCGACTTGGCCGCCTAGGCGGCGCCTAGCTTGCAGCCGCCTAGCCCGACTTGGGCACCTAGGCGGCCGCCTAGCCCGACTTGGCCGCCTAGGCGGCGCCTAGCTTGCAGCCGCCTAGCCCGGGCCGCCTAGCCAAAAAACAGGACGGCACGGCGCCGCCTAGCGCCTAGGCGCTGCCTAGGCCGTTTTTTAGAACACTGGTAATTATTCATCAAGTTTGTAAGGAGTATTCGCGTGTCAACGATTACAACGGCAATAGATAAGAGATTCGTACGATTTATTAGCTGAAACAACTCATTTTCTACAGAGCATCTCCCTTTGAACATAAAAGACAAGATTGAGCTAAATATTGAGCAAAGGGTGCGTATAACCATAAAATTAGTTAAATTCATGGAGCATAGAGCTCATTTAGGTAGAAAAACAAGAGAGAAAGGAGAGGGCGAAGTAGAGAACGCAAAGCGCCTTCACGCTTCGTCCTCTCTAGGCAACAAGAGTTATATCTTCGGCTCGAGTTGTTAGGAGTGCCCTTCTTACCGAAGAGAACACAGATGAGGGTAATGAGAGTAGAGAAATCCTTGAAGAAGGACTCCGGTTGCTCTAGCTTGCGAGAGCAGAGTATGAATGGAATAGTGCGTGTGTGAAGAGTTGAGATGTTGGAAATGGTGTGATCACTCGATATTTGAAAAAGGACGAAAAGGTAGGTGTACATGCATATAAGGGACAAAAAGGGAATTTTTAGGGAGACCATATTCCTTCCGTCATTAATTCAGTGGTCCTCACCCTAGAGTGCGTAGAGTCATGCGGGTGGTGTGTTGGGCAGATCCTTGGGCCTTGGGAAATGCTTAAGGATCTAGTATAACCTCTTGTACGGGGTCAGTTCTGAGCAGATCTTAACACTTTCTGCTTCAAGTGTGGCATCTGTTTCCTATATGGCATCTGATGCCTTTGAAACCCAATTTTAACTCTCATTCGAGGATACATACGGTAAAGCTAATATTAGTCCCTATCAATAGTCACTATGAAGCTGCAAAGTGAATCCTTCGCTATCTCAAAGGTACCATAAACATGGGTCGTCTTTGGTACCATCCAAAGACAATCTAAAGCTTTTTGGATATTCGGATGCTGATTATGGAGGATATAGAATAGATAGAAAGTCTACTTCAGGAACATGTCAATTCTTAGGAAGTAAACTCATATCATGGTTTTCAAAGAAGAAGAAAAGTGTCACCACATCCACCACCGAAGCCAAATATATGGCCGTTGTAAGCTGTTGTTCACAAATTCTTAGGCTAAGACAACAACTTTAAGATTATAAATTCGTAGCCAATGAAATTCCATATTTATTGTGACAACACAAGCGCCATATGAATTTCCCAAAATCCAGTTCTTTAAACTCGCTGCAAACATGTTGAGATTCAACACCATTCAATTCGAGATCATGTGGAGAAGAAGGATGTCAAGCTTGAGAAGATACATACTGATCTTCAAAGAGCAGATATTCTTACCAAACCTCTAGCTGAAACTCGCTTCTACTAGCTATGCATGGAATTGAGATTACTAGATCAGGATGAAGATAGCTAGACAATGGATGCACAAAACGAGGGGGAACCTTACTTTGAATCTTCACCAAGTCTTCAAAGCTAGTCGTTGTCACCTATGACTCACTTTGAAACCCATGGAGCTATAAGGTGGATCTAGGTGGAGTATGGGAAGAGGTTCTCTACCAATTAACAAATTCTCTCTGCAAATGCATGGACATTGTTAAGTGCATTGGTTAAGGGGGAACCATTGATTCTTTTCAAAAGAATCAACTTCCAAAGCGAGCGTGTATGCTGCTACCTAGTTTAGGATTCCTGTAAGTGGGTATAAACACTTACAAGTACCTTTTCTTAGAAAAGGTTGTAGGACTGATGATATGTCCCTCTACATAAAAATCGTGAACGACGTGATAGAACGTTCACATTGTCATCGTGTCTCTTTCCCCACGATCTATGAAAAGGGCACGCAACTCATCTCCCATTATTTGTGAATAACATTTGTAGAAAGCTCCCAAATAGGGTTGAGTCGCTCAAATGTTTATTCATTTCTCTCACCATCATTCTTTCTAAGGAGGACTATCCATGTAAGGAGGAAGATGGAAGAGATGAAGATCATGGCATTAAAGTTTAAAGTCTACAATTAGGTATCAATCTACTAGTATGTTAGACTGACTGGTAAGTCTTTCTTTCGAGTCTTTAAATTTCAGTATACTATTCATTGAAAAGCATGCTAGAAACCTGTTGGGAATTGTTAAGGATTCATGTGTCAAGGGGGAACTTAACGGGATGCTTTAATAAAATATGTTGTGTGTTTTTATTAGATCCCAAAACCCTCTATGAAGAACCTATTCCCAAGCGACCCTATTTTGATTAGATAGGAGATAATTTTTCAAGCCTATTATGTAGGATAGCTTAGTTTTGCTTTAGTCGCTTTAGAATAAAATGCAGGTTTTCAAGCGAAGCAAGAAGACCACTCGCTTGAGTGTGTATCAAAGCGAAGCATGCCTACCCGGAAGAAAGCGAAGCGAGCACTCCCGATAAAGTCAAAGCGAGTCAACCCGACTACGCTAAAGCGGACGCTCGGAACTAAAGTGAAGCGAGTCATTTCCAACATGCTTGAAAGTGACTGTTCAAACTTCCCGCCCCGTTCAAACTTGGAGTTCAAACTCAAGACAAGTGAAGATCAAGGCATTAATTGCAGATCTCCACGTGGCACAAGAAGAATGGAGCACGGGAGTTGACCGCCAGATCGGCAGAGCCGCCGCTACAGTACTGGACGCTCCAGTTACTGTTGCACTTGGCTTTTAGCTATTTTCGGAAAGAAGACAAGCACGCGACTGAAAAGCTGCAGGTCAAAAGCAAAGTACTGTCGAGTGTGGAGGGACAAAGCCACCAACCCTCAACGGCTCCAGTCTACTTCCCACACTATAAATAGTGGAGAGTAGAGTCGAGAAGAAGTAGAACACTACCTGAGATTTCAGCGCACATAGTAAACAAGCACTCAAACCTTCCAGCAATCTTTCGAGTTCTTGTTTAAGTGTTCTCCAAGCTTCAGCACAACCGAAGCTTGTCTCTGCAACCTTCACTCTCTAGAATCTAAGCCCACTCATATATCCAAGCTTAGAGAAGAACTTTACCCCTTCGCATTCACTGTAAAGAGTTCTTCAAATAGAGTGTTTTCCAAACCAAACCCTAAACCTTTGTTGTTGTCAAGTGTGTTAGAAGTTTGTGTTTTTGTAAGGTTTTTGTAATATCTAAGGTTCTGCCTTCTTCGATAGCAGAAACCTCGATCGTAGAGTGTAGATCCAAGCTTACACTTTCTTCGATTGTGTAAAGCTCGATCTTAGCTAGGTTTTGTGGAGAACCCGTAATCTCCTCATCATTGTTGTTTCGGATCCAAGCGAGTGAAGCTCGATCCAGTCAAGGTTTTTGAGGAACCCGTAATCCTCAAGGTTTCTTAAGTGAAAAGAAACTGTTGCAGCGTGCAACAAAGTGGACATAGGTGTTTTATCACCGAACCACTATAATCCCCGGTGTCGTATTTCTGTCCTTAAGCTTTCAATACTTTACTTGCTTTGTTTATCATATTCCACTTGCATTTAAACAAACTTAAAACGAAGCTTTAAATACTTGAGAAACATATAGCTCACTTAATTCTGCATTTGCAAGCGAGTCACTCTGTGATCAAGCATTTGCTTAGGTCAAGAGCAAGCTTTACTGTAGATCAAGCTTACGGCTAGGTCTTAAGTTATAAAATGACCCAAATCTTGCCACTATGAGATAAGTTGAAAAGAAGTTGAAAAACTTCTAATACACGTATTCACCCCCCCCCCCCCCCCCCCCCCCCCCTTCGTGTATTCCTCTTATCAAACAGTGACCAACAAGTGGTATCAGAGCAGGGGTTCTTTTGAGCCACTGCTTTGCATACCTGAAGCGAGTCCCCTCACTTCACGTTGTGTCATTGAACTGATTCGTTTTCCTAAGTGCATTAAAACCCTCACTCACGCATACTGCATTGCTACTAATATTCCAACATGTTTAGTTACAGTGCTTCCAACTTGCCGCAATTCTCGATCGAAGGATACGAAACATGGAGTTTTCGTGTCTCAAGCTTTCTCTGTTCTATCCACGATAGAATGTTGGAAGTTGTGACAGAAGGGCCGATCTCCATAATGAAAATCAACACTGTCAACGTCCCAGCTGCTGAAGGAAAAGAAGCTACCGTCCGCCATGAGTACGTCAAAAAATCAAAATATGATTACACCACCAACGACTTCAAAGTGGCGAATCTAGATGGACTAGCGTGTTACATCATGCAGAGCACCGTCTCAGATGCATACCTTCCAAGGATAAAGAAGTGTACTACTGCTAAGGAAATGTGGGACACACTTGCCCTAATCTCACAAGGAACGGAGAAAATCAAGGAAAACAAGCTTGCCGTACTGATGGGAGAATTTGAAAGCTTGACGATGAAGCCTAGCGAGACTATCGACGCATTTGAGCTACGCGTCACCAACATCATCTCAACACTTGCTTCACTGGGAAAGGAGCTAACAAACAAGGAGGTCAATCTCAAGATTGTAAGAGCTCTCACCAGAAAATGGCAAACCATGAAGGAGCTCTACCTCGCCACAAAGGACTTATCAAAGTTCTCCCCAGAAATTCTGTTTTCCGAGCTCAAAGCGCATGAATTTGACCTCAACCGCATGTCTCTTGATGATGAGGATGAAGCTCATACTACAGGCAAATGAGTCGCTTTCAAAGCTGCCGAGATGTCAAGCGAGTCATCAATCTCGAAGATGTCACGTGAAGAACTGGAGGAGCACTATGCATTTCTATCCAGAAATTTCAACAAGATGAATTCAAGAGTTGGGAAGTACAAAAGATTCTACAAGCAATACAAGGGAAAGAGCATTGATTCTAGAGATAACAAAGGGAAGCGAGAGGAGACACCGAAGCTGATCTCGAAGGACATAATGGATGTGGAGTGCTATCACTGCCACAAGATCGGCCACTACAAATCCGAGTGCCCAAAGCTGAGTGCTAAGGAAAGAGAAGAATTGAAAGCAAGGAGGGACGCTCCACGTCGAGCGCTTGTGGCAAGCGAGTCGCCTTCAATTCCAAGCGAGGATCCAGCAAGCGACTCAGATGCCTTCACAGATCCGAACTCAAGCAAGGGAGAGGATCTAGGTTTAATGGCGCTCACCGACGAGGATACTGGAGAGGTATTCTATTATCCCCGTCTCAATTCAATTACACTAGCACACGAGCACTATGAGGAAGTTCATTCCTCAACATGGAGTGAAATGCTTAACAAACACCATAAATTGTTAAGTGATCATGAAGTGTTACAACAAGCTATGTCTAAAAGCAAGAGTGAAAACCGAAAGCTAGCCACTGAGCTTGCTGAAGTCAAGATTAATCTAAGGGCTATGACTAGTAAGTTTGAGGATCTCTTCGCTAGACATAAGAGCATGGAGGAAAGGTATGAAACCCAATCCATTCCAGTTGCCAACTTGAACAAAGCCTCATTCGCTGGGCAGACACTAGAAAGCTCGCTTCTACCTTTTGGTAGAAAGGGAGGTCTTGGATATGAGGGTGGACCTTCCAAGCCTACTGTCTTTGTTGGTGCTTCTAACACAACACCATCAGTCACTTTGGATAAGCCCACTGCCTCCAAAGCGACCACCAACAAGGACAAAGACAAAGTTGAGATCCCTAAGAAGGGACCCATGAAGATGTCTATATCTTTGAGGGAAACTACTATGGGTAAGTCAATGACAACAGCCCCTAGCACTAAACATGTTAAAGCTTACCAATAAAAGGGTAAAGGGAAGACTGTTGAGGCTTCAAACTCTTAACCCAAGACACCAAGGACAAAGGATGTTCCCTTGACTAAGAGTACTAATGTCCATGTGTCAAGTGAGTCCGATTGGAGATGGTCCAAGCGTACTTACGTTGACGGGGAAGGAATTGAAATTCCCAAAAGGAAGCTTCAAACCCCAAATGGTTCCAAAGCGAGTCATGTGTTGAATTTGCAAAGGAAGCCAAGAGAGAAGCTTGCAAAGACTAGAAACCCCAAATCAGTCTCCAAGCCCATGGCTAATCCCATGCGAGACGCTTACGGATATAAGTAAAAGGGTAAGAGCATGGGTATGTCTCAAGCGAGTTTTTCTCGAAACTTCCCTCCATGCACACACAAATGCACATATGGAGCTATGCTTAAGCAGAATCCACGATTTGGAAAGGTTGAAGGACCCAAGATATAAACAAATGCTCAAAGGAGAGTCAAGCAAGTGTGGGTACCTAAAAACACTAACCTGCAAGGACCCAAACTGATTTGGGTACCAAAATTGGCTTAATTGCAAGTGAGCACCGTGGATCCCATGCCCAATGAAGGTCAAGCAACATGGTACTTGGACAGTGGATGTTCGAGACATATGACGGGCATGAAATATCTACTTCAAGATTACATAGAGAAGAAGGGTCCACAAGTAACTTTTGGTGACAATTCTCGAGGAACCACCAAAGGCTACGGCGTATTGAAGATTGGGAAGCTAAGCATTGAGAATGTTTCCTATGTTGAAGGACTCAAACACAACATGCTATCCATTTTACAATTTTGTGATAAGGGTTACAACGTGGAGTTCATCTCCAACAAGTGTGTTGTGAGGAATAAGCTTACCTCCCAAGTTGCTCTAACATGAGAAAGAAAGAGGAAAGTGTACGTAGCACAATGGGAAAGCTGCAAGGAGGACACATGCTTGGTCGCTAGAAGTGCAACGGAGATAGGATGGCTTTGGCACCGACGCTTGAGTCATCTCAATTTCAAAACCATCAATCGCATAGCTTGTAAGAGCTTGGTGAAGGGCATACCAAATGAGGTCTTTGTCAAAGATCACACACGCTCACCATGCCAACAAGGAAAGCAAACAAAGAAGCACTTCGCAAGTCTTGATGAAGCATCATCCAAGCGAGTACTGGAGCTGCTACACATGGATTTGTTTGGACCAGTCACATCTGTGAGCGTCAATGGAAGAAAGTACACTCTAGTGGTAGTCGATGATTACTCTCGCTACACTTGGGGTAGTATTTCTATTCAGTAAGAAGGAAACGCTGTCCAAACTTCCTCAACGACTCGCTGTGGAGAAGAACCAAGAGATAACAACCATTTGCTCCGACAATGGCATTTAGTTTCTCAACTCAACCATCGAAGCATACTGCACGGAGCATGGCATTGCACATCAAACATCTGCAGCTCGCACACCTCAACAGAATGGAGTTGCTGAGAGAAGAAATCGAATCAACAAAGAAGCCGTTCGTACGATGATAGCATATTCGAAGCTACCAATGAAGTACTGGGCTGAAGCGGCCAACACCGCTTGCTACACCCAGAATCGAACGCTTCTCAACAAACGCTTCGACAAGACACCATATGAAATATGGACGGGGAGAATTCCTAACATTTCTTATTTTCATATATTTGGTTGTCGGGTTTTCATTCACAACAATGGGAAGGCACAGTTGAAAGCTTTCGAAGGTAAAGCGGATGAAGGAATATTCTTAGGATATTCTACATCTAGCAAAGCCTACAGAGTGTTCAAATGCAAAACCCTAATTGTGGAAGAATCACCCCATGTTGTTTTTGATGAATCTATTTCAAATGTTTCTCAGGAACAGGATTAAGATCAAGCGAATGAAAAGACTTCAAGCGAGGAGCCAGTTAGTTCACTAACTTGGGACGCGCTTGAAGACGATGATGAAGCGAAAGATTCAAATAATCAAGATGCTCAAAAAGAAGAATTGGATGCTGCCCCCAAGTCCAAGAAAGAAGAAGCCAGCCAAGAGCCCATTCCGGTCGCTTCAGATGAGGGAGAAAGTGACCAGCTTGAAGAAGATGCCGAAGCTGGAGGATCCAAGCGAGCATGGCTCAAAGATCATTCACCAAGCCTTATTCTTGGAGATCCTTCAAAAGGCGTGGTGACAAGGAGTGAAGTGATGGGAGAAAGCGCCATGTTTAGCTGCTTTATTTCCAATATCGAGCCGTCAAGCGTGGAGGAAGCTCTAGCAGATTCAAATTGGGTTCTTGCCATGCAGGAAGAACTCAATCAATTCATAAGGAACAACGTATGGTATCTTGTTGATCGTCCCAAATTATTCCAGCATGTTATTGGCACCAAGTGGGTGTTCAAGAACAAGACGGACGAGGATCACAACGTCGTGAGGAACAAAGCAAGGCTCGTCGCGATTGGCTACTGCCAAGAGGAAGGAATAGATTTTGAAGAAACCTTCGCTCCAGTAGCCAGGCTTGAAGTGATCAGACTTTTTCTTGCCTATGCAGCTGCCAAGAAATTTAAAGTCTATCAAATGGATGTAAAGAGTGCGTTTCTCAATGGAGAACTCAAGGAAGAGGTCTATGTGGAGCGGTTTCCTAGATTTGAGCAGGGAGATAAAGTGTATCGCTTGAAGAAAGCTCTCTATGGATTGAAGCTCTCTTTGGTATGATACACTTTCCCAGTTCTTGTGAATGATGGATTCCACAAGGGAAAGATAGATCCTCTTCACCATCAATGATGGTGAAGATATGCTATGGGTTCAGATCTACGTCGACGACATCATATTTGGTTCACCAAATCAGTCGCTTAGCGAGAAGTTTGGAGAGCTTATGAAAACCAAGTATGAGATATCGATGATTGGCTTGATGAGTTGCTTCCTAGGTCTTCAAGTGAAGCAACAAGATGATGGGATTTTTATCAATCAAGCGAAGTATACTCGAGATATGCTTGTAAAGTTCGGTGTTCAACATGCCAAAGCTGTGAAGATTCCAATGAACACCAACTGGAAGATGGAGCTAGATCTTGAAGTGAAATCTGTGGATGCTACAGATTATCGAGCGTTGATTGGATCCCTTCTCCATCTTACTGCAAGCAGGCCGGATATCGCGTTTGCAGTTGGAGTATGTGCTCGCTTCCAAAGCAATCCCTAGATTAGCCATTATGAAGCTTCCAAGCGAATCCTTCGTTATCTCAAAGGCACTGTCAATATGGGCTTATGGTATCCTGCAGAAGATAATCAGGAGCTTACAGGATACTCCGATGCTGACTATGGAGGGTGCCGAATTGATAGGTAATCAACGTCGGGCACGTGTCAGTTCTTGGGAAGCAAGCTTGTCTCATGGTTCTCGAAGAAGCAGACAAGCATAGCTACTTCAATGACTGAAGCCGAGTATATGGTTGCCGAAAGCTGCTACTCTCAGATCTTATGGCTTCGTCAGCAGTTGAAGGATTATAGAGTTGAAGCGAAGGAGATTCCAATATTCTGTGATAATAATAGTGCTATTTGAATCTCACAGAATACAATGCTTCACACCAGGTGCAAACATGTGGAGATTCGACATCACTTTATTCGTGATCTTGTCGAGAAGAAGGACGTCAAGCTCGAGAAAATCCATACCGATCTCCAGCGAGCAGACATTCTTACCAAGCCTCTAGCTTAATCTCGCTTCAATCTGCTATGCATAGAATTAGGGTTACTAGACCCTGGTGAAGAGTGCTAGTTCCGGAATGCACAAGGGGAGTGGAAATTCATTTTTGAGCCACCCTCGCCTTGGATCTTCACCAAGTCAAGCGAGTCACTTCATTCTTACTCGCTTGAAGGAGCTATAAGATGGAGAAAGGTGGAGTGTTGGAAGATGTTCCCTACCAACTAACATGATTGTTATGTCTATGGTTAAGGGGGAACTATTGATCATTCTAGGAATGATCTACTTCCAAAGCGAGCAAGGAAAGTTGCTACCTAGCTTAGGATTCCCACAAGTGGGTATAAACGCTTGCAAGTGCCTTTTCTAGTAAAGGTTGTAGGGTCTTACATCGGGCCTTTCTACGTAAAAATGAGAGAGCTTAGGCAGAGCTACCACAATGATCTTGTATCGTCTTCCCACGTTCCGTTGAAGAGGAGCATGTCTCTCATCTCCCATTCGTCGTGGATAAACACTAACTTCATAACTCACTCTTAATTGAGTTGAGCTGTCGAGTGTTCTATTCATTTTTTCCCACCATTCTTTTGATGGAGGACTCTCTAATCGTAGAGGAAGATGGAAGAGATGAATGCCGTGAAGACAAAAGCTCAAAGCCTACAATGAGGTATTAGTCTCCTACGAAGTGAGACTGACTGGTAAGTGTTTCAATTTTAAGTACACTAAGCAAAGCAAAGCGTGCTAGAAACCTTTGTTTGCTACGTGGAAAATATAAATAAATATGACACAAATACATAGAGGAAAACATTTTTGTTTATCCTCGAAGTATGTTAGTCAGAAACATTTTAAATTTAAAGCAAGATAATTTAAATTTTCAGCTTATTTGCTTTAAAAATGGTCAAGCGAGTGCCACATCACTCGAACTCACCATCGCAAGCGAGTGTTCTCCAGCCACGACAAGCGAATGCTTCGCAAGCGAGTAAAAAGCCAAGCGGCCACAATCGCTAAGCGAGCAAGAAGCAAGCGAGTCGTACGAGTTGGGTACACTCGAGTGCCTATCTAACCTCTTACTTTGCATTTAATGTGGAACAGTACTAGGGTACGAGAAACCGGGCGCGTGGAGTTCACGTTGAAATTGAAGCGCCAAAACGCAAGCGATCCAGCCATTGAATCGCAACAGCCTTCAAATCTAAGCCGTTGGATCATGGCCGCAAGTGCAAGAGAACTAGAGCATGACACGCACCATGCGTAGTCTCCTGTGTGGTTCACTTTTAACCACGGTGACGCCGCTTTTAACTGCGACATGTCAGCCACGTCACCACTCGCTTGCGCCCATGTCGAATTTTTACAGTCTCTCTCCGCCATGTCAGCGTCAAACCCTAAACTTATAAAAGGGAGACTGTACTCATCGCAGAATTTTCTTTTCACCCCCAAACTTACCATTCTTGTGCAAACACTCTGCAATTTTTCTGCATCGTTCCAGTCTCCGATTTATCAAGTAAAGAGATACGACACCAGAGATTTATAGTGGTTCGGTGATAAGACACCTACGTCCACTTTGTTGCTCGCTGCAACATATTCTCTTCACTAAGAATCTTGAGGATTACGGGTTCCCCAAAAACCTGAACTGGATTGAGCTTGTCACACCCCGATTTTCCTAACTCTAAAAATAATCAATTTAAATATAACCAATTAAATCGGGATGCAACGAAGGGTAAAATAAAAAGGGAGAAATCATAATTCATTTGATTTTAATTAGTTTTAATTAAAATTCGTTTTAGTTCAGCTCGGAAATTTGGGCAGCATCTCCCCTATACCAGGATCAAGTTGTAGTAAATACCAAAGACTATTCATCAGCTAACCAAGTACATAAACCGTAACGATGAGGTCGGACCAGACCGCGCCATCATCGGATCCAAGATATTTGATAAAAAGTAACTACCGAGGCGGACCAGACCGCTCTACAGTAGGATCCAAAGTATATAAGAAATTATAACAACCGTGGCGGACCAGACCGCACTTCAGTTGGATCCAGAATACATATCGAAAGCATAACAATCGTGGCGGACCAGACCGCACTACAGTTGGGTCCAGGATATATAATTACATCAAAGTTACGTTTAAATAGCGGAAGCGAAATAAATAAACATTCATTTATCAACCGTTATAAATTCGTTTAAGTTTTCGTTATATGAATTCATATTTTCAAAACGTGAGTTTTAAACTAATCAAAAGAATAACGAATAAACTTTAACGAACATTAACTTTCTAAGTTAACTAAACCATAACTTCCATTTCAATTATTTAAAGTAATGATAATTCGGTTATCTAAGTGACGAAAGGGAAATTGTTTTACGAACCAAAACATAAGTAAATTGTTTATAACCAAATTGAAATTTAAGAAACGGGAAAAGGTCTAACGGTTTAAATTTTATTATCCTCGTCTCTTGTTTTTCCTCCTTTCCTTCTCTCTCTCCTCGCTCCGTCACTATGCCTCCGACTCCCAATCTGCAAAACAAAGGAAGTTCTACAGGGCTGAGTACAACTAGCACTCAGTGTGATCATTGCCACAAAGGAAAACAAAATCAGGGCTTTCAGGATTTAAAAAGGAAGAAGAGAAATAATAGAGCTTGATCCCATACGACCAAACAATTTAGGCGCCCATTTAGGTATTCCCGAGGTTACTCATAATCGAATCCCGGTTAAACCACCTGTCGGATTATAAGAACATTTGCAGGGCGACATACATAAAGTGTATATAAACCCATCAGCTATGCTAGACGGCATAAATAAATTATATGCAAGTCTATCGGCTAGGGATCGAGATTTCCGTGGTAAACCCCACTCCCGACCCCGGTGTACACCAGTTGCTCGTTGGTGTGTTAGACCTAACGATGTCAACCCGATATCGTAAAGATTAGAGCATTAAACCTGGGAAACCTGTGACTTACAAATAATCCTGAAACAAAGCCTGCACTTGAAGAATATAGAGCTTACTAGCTCAAGAGTTATCAAGAAATAAGAATCCCCAAGGATTTTAACAAGTTCGAATAAATAGATCCCCACCTTTGCCAGTTACTCGATTCTTTGGTTCGAATCTAAAGTCAGCTTCTTCGGAGATTCTTCCTACAAACGTTTCCTGATGTTAAGTTACGTTCGTAGTTTCGTCCTTAGAATTTTTCTAACATAAATTTCTTTTAATTATTAATATTCTCTAAAATTATATAAATAACTTATTAACCTTCAATAATTATTTTCTTATGTTTTCGTCGTTTGCATGGCTTAGACTTCAACACAAAAGTTGTTCAACTAATCATTAGGAATATTTTGGTGGAAAAACATTAGACATGCAAAAGGGTTAGGGGTCCTTCGAATCAAAATGAACACAGTTTCATTTTTAGAAAATTAACGGTGATTCCGATCGTTACCAAAATTTATAGGATGCTAGATAATCTCATTTCGAAGCCATGTTAATATTTTCAAAACATTTGGACAGAGTCTCGACATGCAGGGAAACATTATCCATGAAAAGGAGGGGTAAACCTACAATACTTCATTCTCAACAATTCATTCCAATTAAGTGGTTAATTATTTGGTTACGAACAACTTTAATTCGGGAATGGGTATGCAAAAAGAAGCGCCGGCAGCCGCCAAAGAAAGGGCAGCTGCGACGGCGATGGAGAAGAAGAGAAGATGATCATGCATGTCTCATCCCGGGAGTTCGTGGCGACGATCAGCCACTACTCCTAGGATCGAAATCTCCCTACGAGTGCATAGGAACGAACGGCATACCTTTTCGATGATCGGAGAGGAAGATATGCACGAAGGATGATCGACGGTGATCGGAGGCTGCTCTCGGCTTGAAAGGAAGGAGATGGCGATGGAAGATGATGGCGGCAGAAGCTGAAGAAGATGAAGGCAGAAGCTGCTGCAGCTGATCGGAGCAGATGGTGGTGGCGTCGGGAGAGATGGAGAGAGCTGCTGCTCTTGCAGCTTCTTGGAGAGAGCGAGAGAGATGGAGATGGTGGCTGGAGGTGATGATCGAGTGAGGGTGATGATGGAGATGGGGCTGCTGTTCGGTGGAGAGGGGGAGATGATCGGAGATGATGGAGATGGTGGGGATGGCTGATCGGCGATGGGGAGAGGCGGAGGAGAGGTGATCGGCGAGGAGGAGAGATACGGGAGAGAGAGAGAGAGAGTTGGTTGGGGTTGGTGGGTTTCCTCAAGATGAAAGATTGAGATTGGATAAGGGATATGCACAAATGAGGCGGTGATGGCCTCTATTTATAGGGGTCATCCCGTCTCCGGTTCGACGCCTCGTTCCCCGACGAAAAGATATTTTTCCGACAACGAGTTCCGATTTTAGATTTCAAAGAGTTTACGGAATCCAAATAAAATATCGAACTCAATGATATAGGTTAAAGAATTTTCGGAAGGAGTTTGATAGTTCGAAGAATTTTTAAAGAAACGAAAAGGATCGAAATGGACAAACGGCGACTCGGTTTTCTTAACCGTTTATCCGGAAAATACCTAGCTTCTTTCATAATTCTTTTAATGTCAAAACTAGGTTAAAGGTATGAACATCACATTTTTGGAATTTTATTAAGTTAGATATAATATTTTTAGTTAACTAATTTTAATTAAATTAATATTCTAAAATTTCTTTTATTAAGTAACTTATATAACTAATAATATTAAAAGTTTTTAAGTTAAAATTCTTTTATCATTTTTATTATAAAATTACGAAAAGCTTATTTTATTAAAGGAAAACTATTTATTTCCTATTTTCTAGTATTTAAAATACGGGTTATTACACTACCACCCCCGTAAAAGAAATTTCATCCCGAAATTTAAGTACCTTCATATACTAAGTCGGGGTATTGGGCTCTCATCTTTTCCTCTGGTTCCCACGTGGCCTCTTCCAAGTCGTGGTGGTTCCACAACACCTTGACTGTGGCAATCTCCTTGTTCCTAAGGACTTTGATCTTTCGAGCCAAAATCCTAACAGGTTTTTCTATATAATGTAAGTCAGGGTTAAGTTCTACCTCTTCATACCTAATCGCGTGCTTGGGGTCAAACACGTACTTCCTAAGCATGGATACGTGGAAGACATCGTGAACATTTGCTAGACTGGGAGGTAGTGCTAGGCGGTATGCTACGTTCTTGATCTTCTCTAGGATTTCGAATGGTCCAACGTATCTCGGCCTCAACTTTCCTCGTTTTCCGAATCTAATGACTCCTCGGGTTGGACTGATCTTCAAGAACACTTTATCTCCAACTTCAAACTCCAATTTGGTCCTTCTTTTGTCGGCATAAGATTTCTGTCGATCTTGAGCTTCTTTGATTCGCTGCCGAATTGTGTCGACGACAGTCACCATTTCTTGGACTACGTCTGGTCCCAAAAGCTTTCGTTCTCCGACTTCATCCCAATAGAGAGGTGAACGGCACTTCCTTCCATACAAAGCTTCAAATGGCGCCATTTTGATAGTAGATTGAAAACTGTTGTTGTAGGCAAATTCCACCAATGGCAAAATTTCTTCCCAATTATCTCCTCGGTCGGCAACAACTGCTCTCAGCATGTCTTCTAAGATTTGGATCATACGTTCTGACTGGCCATCGGTCTGAGGGTGAAAAGTAGAGCTGAACTTTAACTGAGTACCCATGGCTTCTTGTAAACTCGTCCAGAACTTTGACGTGAAACGGGAGTCGCGATCTGAAGTAATAGAGATCGGGATACCGTGAAGTCTTACTATCTCCTTGACATAGAGTTTAGCCAACTTCTCTAATCCAAAGGTCATTTTAATCGGCAAGAAGTGAGCTGACTTTGTAAGTCGATCGATGATAACCCAAATTGCAGTGTTTCCCTTGGATGACTTCGGAAAACTCACCACAAAATCCATGTTGATGTGGTCCCACTTCCACTCCGGGATAGGCAACGGTTGCAAGGTTCCGTATGGCCTCTGGTGTACAGCCTTCACTTGTTGGCAGGCCAAGCATCGTTCCACAAACGAAGCGACGTCTCTCTTCATGGATTCCCACCAAAATTTCTGTCGTAGGTCCCGATACATTTTGGTGCTACCGGGATGAGCTGTGTATGGTGTATTGTGAGCCTCATACATAATTTCTTCCTTCAATGCTTTGTCGTCTGGCACACAAATCCTGTCTCCATAGAGCAGCGCGCCGTCGGTGCTGATTTTGCAATCCTTCACGAAGTCGTTGCATTTTTCTGAGCCAACCTGTGATCGTAGCTTATCCATGCGTGCATCAGTTTGCTGGCCGGCAATGATTCATTCTCGAAGGTCCGGCTTTGCAACAATTGTAGCAATGCATCCATTTGTTGTTGCTGGCGGGCAAAGAATGGTCAGGTTCAACTTCGCAAATTCTCGAGCAAGTTTCTCTTCATTTGTAACCATATAAGCAAGATTCCCTCGGGTCTTCCGGCTTAAGGCGTCGGCAACTACGTTGGCTTTTCCTGGGTGATAGTTGATTTTACAATCATAATCCTTGACTAACTCAAGCCATCGCCTTTGTCTCATGTTGAGCTCCTTCTGTTCAAAGAAATATTTCAGACTCTTGTGATCGGTGAAGATTTCACACTTTGCTCCATAAAGGTAATGCCTCCATATCTTCAAGGCATGAACTACCGCTGCTAGCTCGAGATCATGTGTAGGATAATTCTTTTCATGCGGTTTCAGTTGTCGAGATGCGTAGGCGATCACTTTTCCATTTTGCATCAAGACACATCCCAATCCTTGCTTTGATGCATCGGTGTAGATCACATATCCTTCATTGCCTTCCGGAACGGTTAGTATTGGCGCGGTTGTAAGTCGATTCTTGAGTTCCTGAAAACTTTTCTCGCATTCCTCCGTCCATACATACTTGGTACCCTTCTTCAAAAGTGAAGTCATTAGTTTGGATAACTTTGAGAAGCCTTCGATGAATCTTCGGTAGTAACCTGCGAGTCCTAGGAAACTTTGGATCTCGGTTACGCTTGTTGGAGTCTTCCATTGACTAACTGCTTCCACTTTTGCTGGGTCAACTTTGATTCCATCGGCGGAAACAATATGGCCAAGGAACATTACTTCTCGTAGCCAAAACTCGCACTTGCTAAATTTAGCATATAACTTTTCTGCTCGTAGTGTCTCGAGCACGGTTCTGAGATGCTCCTCGTGATCTCTCTGGGTCTTTGAATAAATGAGAATGTCGTCAATGAACACGAGAACAAATCCATCTAGATATTGATGAAAGATTCTGTTCATCAAATCCGTGAATACTGCGGGTGCGTTGGTCAGTCCGAATGGCATCACCGTGAACTCGTAATGGCCGTAACGGGTTCTTAAAGCTGTCTTTGGCACGTCTTCTTTTCTAACTTTCAGCTGATGGTATCCTGATCTGAGATCGATCTTGGAGAACACACATGCTCCTTTGAGTTGATCGAAAAGGTCGTCAATCCTTGGCAATGGATACCTGTTTTTGATTGTGAGTTTGTTGAGCTCTCGGTAATCAATGCACATCCTCATGCTTCCATCTTTCTTTTTCACGAACAACACTGGGGCTCCCCATGGCGACACGCTAGGTTGGATGAAACCTAGGTCGAGTAACTCTTGCAACTGAACTTTAAGCTCTTGTAGTTCCTTTGGCGCCATTCTGTAGGGTGCTTTGGACATCGGGGCAGCTCCTGGCTCTAGATCGATAGAAAATTCAATCTGTCTGTCTGGTGGTAAACCTGGCAATACTTCTGCGAACACATCTTCGAATTCCCGAACGACTGGCACCTCTTGTATTGATCTTCCTGTTTTTGGTGGATCTTCAAGCGTTACCCAAAAGCATTGGCTATCGCCTTTGCGTAACATTGAAATGGCTTTCATGGCGGAAATGATCGGCACCTTTCCTCCAATACGAACACCGTGAACTCTGGTGGCATCTTTGGCATCACCTCGGAAAGATATCTCTCGATTCTGACAGTTGATAGTGG
This sequence comes from Thymus mandschuricus, assembly GCA_029379335.1. Classification (NCBI taxonomy): domain Eukaryota; kingdom Viridiplantae; phylum Streptophyta; class Magnoliopsida; order Lamiales; family Lamiaceae; genus Thymus; species Thymus mandschuricus. Next base: position 11,744,074 of record CM057078.1, read on the forward strand.
CTCCATTCTTTTCCAACCAATCCATTCCCAAGATAACATCGAACTCCATCATGATGATAACATATAGATCCGTTCGAAACTCCTGATCCCCTATCTTAGGTGTTTGGTTCCTACAAGCTTTCTCACTTAACATGGTCATTCCCGAAGGTACACTAATTTGGAGAGCTGGGCTTATTTTCTCTGGTTTTATGGATAAGGTTTGGCAGACTCGTTGAGATATAAATTAATGTGATGCCCCTGTATCAAATAATGCCAAAACTGGTATGTCGTTGAGTAGAATCATACCTGCTAGATTCTCTTGGGCGTGAGCGGCCTCGTCGCAGTTCAAAGCATAAGCCCTAGTCTGCTGGAACGAACGCTGGTTCTGTTGACTCCCAGCATTTCCCGGAAAATTCCGAGGTGGCGGCGGAGGTGGACGCTGAGGCTGGCCTCCTAGGTTCTGGTTGCACCTGTTGGCGTAGTGTCCTTTCTTCCCGCAAAGATAACATTCCACTGTCTTTAGGCGACACTCACCTACATGGTTTCCTTGGCAATGTCGGCAAAAAGGGAGGTTCCGGTTTGGTGCACTTGGCCGTGGTGGTTGGGACCGTGGTGCAGCTCGAAATTGTTGAGGCGGTTGAGGATTGCCTCTCCATCCTTGGGGCCTCATCTTGTTGCTAGAGTTTCCTCCTTCAAACTTTCTCTTCCCAAAAGCTGGATTAAACCCAACGCTCTGCTCATTGCTTCTGTCTCTTTCTTTCGGTAGCATGGATTCAATATCCATGGCTCGGCTCAGTGTCTGGGTATAAGTGAGAGAACGTGACTGGCAAGGGATATGCCAATCTCGTGTCGAAGTCTGCGTCTGAACTTGTCGGCACGGGCAAGATCTGTTGATTGATTGATCAAAGCCAACTCGGCTCTGTTGATTGATTAATTAAAATTATAAATTTCATATTATTTGTTCTTGGATCCAAATTTTGTGTTTTGCAGAGATCCAATTATCATGGTTAATATGAATGTTTTTCGGTTTTAATTTTGTATTAAAATCGGTCTGTTTGTGGCCGCGTTTGTAAAACACGAGGGTTGATAATATTAGATTAGGATTTTATTTTTCATTTTACGATGTAATTTCGATGTAAAATTTCCTATCAATGTAACCGATCAAATTGGGAGGAGAGGAGACGAAAGTATCGTCGGAAATCGAGACGGCGGCGGCAGCTCCATGGTGATGAGTGCAACGCGCTAGGGTTTTACCCTATCACGGCTGTTGCAACTCGGAGACGCCGCTGGGAGCCACCGCTCGACCTCCTCGACGATGAGGACTGGTCGGAGGAGGGATCAGCTGCGCCCGGCGATGTAGGCGGGGACGGCAGCGATGTCGTGAAGGAGCAGCAGCGCGGCTAGGGTTTTTCGAAACCCTATCAGGTCGCAACGGCTGCTGGTGGTGCTGGACCGGTGTCTGGCCTCTACCCAGGCCGGCGGCGACTCCCCAGACGGCGGCAGGCGCAACGGCGGCGGCGGAATCGCTGCTTCCCGGCGGCAGCGCGAGCTGGGGTTTCTCGGAACCCCCGCGACTTGCGGCGGGCTGCTGGTGGCTGCTGGCCAGCGTTCTCCTTGAATGCCGGCGACTCCAGGATGATGGACGGGGGCGTGGAGGCAGAGGGAAGACGGCGGCAACAGCTGCTGACTGCGGCAGTCGCACCCGCGACTGTGCAGCGGCGGCAACAGCATCTTTTGCTGCTGTCCTCCGTTCTTCCGGCGACCGGCGGTGGCGGCGTCACGTGGGAGACCTCCGACGAGGTCTCCTCCGGCTCCAGGCGGACATGGGACGGCGGCGGTGGCAGAAGGGCGACGGCAGCAGCTGATTTCGGCGGCTAGGGTTTGCGGCTAGGGTTTCTCGAAACCCTAACGGGCCAAAACCCTACAGTCCGAATCTTGGGCCCCTTTTTTTTCTCGTGAAGATCAGCCTGTTACTCGGAGATTCCAGATTTTCAAGCTCGTTTGAAGAAAAATGAAGATTATGATGATTGGATAGATTTTATTTTATTTTTCATGGTTATTTTATTCGATGTGGTGGATAGCATGTTGTTTGATTATTCGCGATAATTGTTTATATGCTATGCTTGAAAATGGTAAAAACCTTGATTAAAAATTACTAAGTGTGATAAAATTATTATTATTTTTCGATTTAATTCGAAAGATTATAATAATTTAGCCTCCATAATTGGTTTAAAAAATGAAATAATTAGCATTCGCGTTGACCACGGGTCTTCCTCCCTATAGGAGATGTTGATTATAGATTTCATTGGTTTAAACTTCATAAAGATAATTTGATTTGAGATGAAATAATTAGTGTTCGCGCTGACCACGGGTCTTCCTCCCTATAGGAAACACTGGTTATAGAATTCATTGGTTAAATCAAGTTGATAATATTGGAAAAATGTTTTATTTAGGTAACTTCTCCTTTTGGTAGGGTTACTCTTTATAGAAGTAATTTTTCGGAGTATTAAATTATGGTATTCACTTAGATGTGAATTAATTGATTATTTCCCTGAAGGAAAGGTAATTGATTACTCCCTCCTATTTTTAATAAGTGTCATTTTAGATTTTTCATTATTTGTTTAATATATGTCATTCTATAAATTTTTTCCAATATTGCCCTTTGTCTTCATTTAATCTTCTTGGCATTTATGAAAAGTGAGATAGAAGTAGTTGACAACTTAACCAAGAAAATAAAGAGTTAATAAGCATTTATTAAGGTTAATTTAGGCAAAAAAAATATTCCTTAATATGTGTGAAAATGTCTAAAATGACACTTATTAAAAATAGGAGGGAGTATTTTACATGGCTAGGAGGACCAACTATTAACTTTATCAATCAGAAGACTAAGGTTGATTGGATAATAAGGTTAAAGATTTAAAAATCTACTTAAGGGATTATATGTACTGTCCACCTATAGTGGCTTATGTATAAAAACTTAAGGTGTTGGGGGATGCTTTTTATATTGTTTCAAGGCTTATCAATATAATTTGCTTCAAATTTTATATGACTGTTAATGTGATGTTTATTTATTTATTTTAGCTTCACTATGTCTCTTAATCCGCTTGCTACGATTCTCAAAGAAAACAAACTCGAGGGTTCCAATTATATTGATTGGAAAAGAAACCTGAATATTGTTCTTACTGCTGACGGACACAAATACGTCCTGATTCAGGCTTGTCCTCCTGAACCCACTCAGGAATACACGCCAGAACAGCGTGAGGCTTATACCAGCTGGAAAAGTGAATTCCCTGCCGAGAGAGATTAGAGTAGCTATGATGTTGGTGACGCGCAGCTCGAAGGCGTCAATCGTCTCTCCAGACTTCATTGTCAAGCTCTCAAATTCTCTCATCAGTACTGCGAGCTTGTTTTCCTTGATTTTGTCAGTACCTTGCGAGATTAGGGCTAGCGTTTGCCACATCTCTTTCGCAGTAGCGCACTTCCTTACCCTAGGGAGATAAGCGTCTGACACAGTGCTCTGCATTGTGTGGCGTGCTACGCGATCTAGGTTGGCAACCTTGAAGTCATTGGCAGTGTAGTCTTCTTTGGCTTTCTCTACATACTCGTGTCTGACAGTAGCTTCTCTGCCTTCTGCAGCTGGAACGTTCACCGTGTTGATCTTCATGATCTCGATTGACCCTTCTTCTATGACTTTCAACATCCTGTTGTGGATGGATGTTGGTCCCGGGAAAGAGTAATTGGTGTATGGGGGGGGGGGGGGGGAATACACCAATAACCAACCGTTTTTGACTTTTGTAAAATCAGGTCGATCTGCAGGTCGATTGTCAAGGTCGACCTTATTAGAGGCAGTTTGATCTATCAAGCTTGTATGGTATCAAGCTTGATTTATCAAACTGTTGTTAATGCGGAAGTTGGTGGAGGTTGATTTACTCTTTGAAAAATCTTAAGGTTGATAGAACAATAGCAGGTTGATGAGATATGCAGGTTGATGCTAGTCAGTTTGATAACAAAATATAAGGACGATAAATAAAGAGAGAGAGAGAGAGAGAGAGAGAGAGAGAGAGAGACACCGCGATTTAGCGTGGTTCGGAGAAACCCTCCTACGTCCACGTCAGGTCGACTCGACCTGAGAATCCCTTTACCTTTGGATTCAACCTCTCTCTTATTTATACTGACTGAGTATCAGTTCTAGATACAATCTGACCTGAAAATATCTAGACACGAGTTTTGGGTCGTGACCCTTACAACCTTCGTACTGAAACGTACAAACAACCTTACGCTTTTACAGAGCTTGACTAACTCTATAATGGCGAAAATAAAAACAAGCTTTCTAACTTCGAACAAGTCGGAGAAGAAGCTGTTGAACAATCGACAAGCAGCAGTGAACGCTTCGTCGTTGTGGTGTTTATCGGAATCGGAAACCTCTCTTCGTCAAGTGTTTGGGAAACTAATCGGATTTCGAACACTTGAATGGATATGAGCTTTGAGAGAGATTTGGGCAGAGATATGGCGTTGATAGCTTGTGTTTCCCGTGCTTGAATCCGAAAATGGCTGAAGTATTTATAGGCAGTTTTGAAAAACTAGCCGTTGGGAATATTCGTCCTTGCTGGCACTCGACGTGGCAAGGGTCAGGTCGTTACGCTCCATGAAGGCGGAGCATCGACCTTGATTGATAATCCAGCTTCTTGAAATCTTCTAAGTCAAAGCGAGCTGGAAGCTTGATAAGGAAGGTCGATAGACAGGCTGATGATCCAGCTCGATCCAATTGAGGCAGGTCGATACATCGACCTTTCTCTTACAGAGTGGATCGAACTTGATTCTAAACTTTAGAGGGCGTCGACCTGCACTAACAGGTAGCAGGTCGATCTATCGGCCTTGACCCTAAACAAGTAAAATATGCCTAAGTGTGGTTTCGATAAACATCATCAAAATCAAACTGCAAGGGGTTCCCAACAATTTCCCCCTTTTTGATGATGTCGAAACCAAACACTTTACAAATAATTCCTAAGATAAAACACTGAAAGATGGTATCAGAGCTTGAAAAATTTTCAATCATAAAGATTGATAAGGAAATATAAGAAAGGCAGATAAGGACATAATTAAAATAAAGCAGTAAAGGCAGATGCCTGGACAAAGAGATATTGTCGTCAGGTCGAAAGATGTTTTTGCTTCATTCAGCTCGATAGCGTACATTACATTGGAAGTTACAAACTGAGCTACGAACATAAATGAATACAAAAATTAAACAAAAACATCTATCTACATCGCCTGGATCTTGGCACGGGCTGCTAAGCGCTCTTCCTGGACCTGCTCCCTTGACTTCGACTGCATGCTTGCGTAAATTCCATCCCTGATACGACGATAGTCGGGATTGGAATTCGACACGTTGACGCCTAGGCCGATGGCAGTTTGAGCGATGTATTGGTCGACTCGAGAGTAATCCAAATACTCCGAAGCACCAAGACACAAGGGCGCAAAATATTGTTGAGCTGGGGCCCTTATCGTCACACCGGCCTCTGCAGCCTTTTTCCGAAGATCACCAATGAATTTTTGGTAAGGAAATTTGAGCATATAGGCTGCATACGCTTCATCGGCATCGGCAGGAAGGGAGGGGTCCTTGATCCAGTAGTGCAGCAGGATGAAGCAAGAATTGAGCTCCCGCAGCAGGTTGTTTTGAGATTCATCAAGCCATACAACGACCTGCTGCTGGACTCCAGCATTCAAAACTTGGGCGGACTGGCTGATCCAGTCCATCTCCCTTTTCTTCCTTGCTTCATCGGCCCGGCACTTGGCCATGAACCGCTTTTGCTCTTCAGGGTCCACGGACTGCTCCTGCGATGCCCCGGCCAAAATCATGGCAGAAATGAGTTCGGAGTGCTTGGCCAGACGGGCTTTGTCTTCGGCGGCCTGGGCAGCAGCAGCAGCAGCAATGGGATCGGCCTGGGAGGCGACGTCCTTGGAGAGAACGGCCTGAGAGGCAGGCTGCTTTTGCGGTGGAGGAGGAGGAGCCACGGAAGTTGAAGGAGTTTTGGATTTTGATGGCTTCTTCTTCTTCGCGGCGGCGGCTCTTACTTCTTCCCCCTTTTCGACATCATCAGAAAGGGCATTGATGAGGGAAAGAAGAGTCGCATCCTCTTGCTGCAGCTTGATCACAGCATCCTTCAACTCCAGCTGCCCACTGAGAAGGGAGGAGATGGTGCCGTGGATGGCGTTGATCTGCTCATTGGAGGTCGATGCCGAGGTCGAGACAGATGAGGTCAGATTGGTTACACGCTCATCGACCTTGGCCAAGTCCTCCAATACTTCCGCGATCTGGTCACGGGACGCCATGTTCAGCTCATCAAGCTGGCCCGGCAGGAGCTTGTCGGTATATTCCTTCAAAAGCTTCACGGCAAAGTCCGTGACACGCTCCCTGGAAGCTTCATCGGCCTGGGCTTTGGCATCTTTCACTATATCGGCCCCGGCCTCTGCTACGGCCTGCTTGATTTGCTCTGGGAGGCTGGTGATGATGGACTCAAGCTTGACAGAAATTTCATCCAGCACAGCCTCCAAATCAACCTTTGGAGACGGAGCAGCAGCAACAAGAGGCTGATCATCACCCTCAATCCTGGGTGATGATTGCTCCGGAGCTTGAATCAAGTCAAACTCGTCTCCAGCTTCTGCGGCGGAGTTGTACAGAGCGCGAGAGTGCGCATAGAGGGGGCGAAGGTCGATGCCCAAAATTTTGGCTTCGACCTTTATGAGGCGAAGCACAAGCTGTCGAAAATTGGAGGCCGCATCCCCTACGGTGAAGAATCCGAACTCCGCTTCTAGAGCCAGCTCCTCGACCTTCAGGTCGTTGAGAGTAACGACCTGCAGCAGCGCCTCGAAGACGTAATAGTAACTCGACTTACAATCCAGATAGAACTGGAGGCGAGTGGCGAGGTCGAGAGACTTGGGGAATTGGGCTATCCACGGCATCAGGTCGATGACCTTCAGCCTGGCCTCGGCCTTCAATGCAGCGACCTGGGAGTGAGGAGCAGACATCGGCTGCTCAGAGATAGGCTGGGTCGGCAGCACGACGTCTTCCTCCACAGGCGCATCCCGAATGGGGGAAGACAGAGATTCTTCCGCAGTGAGATCCTGGATCTCAACAGATCCAGCTCGATGGACGGTCGGGGACCTCACTGGCGAGGGAGCAACGACCTGCTGAGAGGATGCAGGGCGTTGCTGCGAGGCGGACGGCTCGGCGGCGGAACGGACTGGAGATGGAGTCCGTTCGGCTGAGAGAGAGAGCGATGAAGCGGGCGAAGACTCCCTGTTAGGAGGTGCAGAAACCTCGAAATCCAGGGGGAGGATCTTGTGAAACGGCCTGGGTGGCTCACCCGAGGCTGACTGTGACCTGCGAGGGGGAGTCCTCTTCACGGGCTGTGCCTTCTTGACAGGGCGTGAGGGAACCAGATCGACATCGGCCTTCCTCTTCTTTTGAACAGGTCGATCCGGAATCCTCCATCCGACCTTGGATTGCCCGGTTCTGGCGAGATGCTCCCTGACAGAGTCTGGGGAGTTGAAATAGATTTGCGGTGCCACCCCAATCGCCATCTCCAGCTGATGGAGATCTTTTGGAATAAACAGGGGGGGGGGAAGGCCGGATCATTGGACCATTTCTTATTCTTGAAGTAAGAAATGATAATATAGGTGGCCTTCGACCCGAGGCGCATCGGCCTTTTCTCGTTGTGAAGAGACACTTTCACAACGGCCTCTCCCTCCGTCTCGCAGACGATCTGTCTGGCCTCCTCCCAGAGCAGCGAGACCATCAATTTTGCCCAACTGATCGGTAGATCGAGAATTACGGCCGTCAAAATCTGAAATTTGAACGGGGTGACCTGGTCGTAATTCCCGACGTGCCCTAGAAAGCACTTTTGGATGAAGTCCATTAGGAGGCGTGTTGGTCCCGGTTTGCTATAGGAAAAATACGTAGAGGGGGGGGGGGGGGGGGGTGAATACGTATTTTGAAGTTTTTCAACTTCAATTCCTTAACTCAGAGTATAAAGTAAAGTGCTCTTTGGAAGTGCAAAGACCTAACCGAGGGCTAGATCGAAAGCAATCACGAATCTCTTGTCCTAAGCTTAGAGCTTGATCAAGAGTGAGACTTTACTCTTTGTGCGGAATTTGGTGAGCTAAAATCTTTCCTAAGTAATTGAAAATCCAAGTTAAGTTTGTTTATATGCACGTGCAATGGATAATCGAATACTGTAAAAAGATTAAGGTAAGAGAGATACGACAGAGAGATTTATAGTGGTTCGGAGATAACGCTCCTACGTCCACTTTGCTGCACGACGGCAACTGTTCTTTTCACTCAAGAACTTGAAGGTTACGGGTCCTTCAAAAACCTGGTCGGGATCGGGCTTCACTTGCCTAGATCAAACGACAGACGTAGTGATTGCGGGTTCACTACACAAACCTAACAAAGACTGGAAGCTTCACTCGCTTCAGTCAGACAGACAGGGAGATTACGGGCTCTCCTTACAGCCTAGCTTCGATCGAGCTTTACACAAACGATGTAAGTGTAAGCTTGGATCTCAACTCTACGATCGAGGCTTCTTCAATCGATGAAAGAAGGGCCTTAGATCTGAACAACCTAACGACGACTCAAAAACCTAACAGACAACAGTTTAGGGTTTTTGGTTGACGAACACACTAATGAAGAACTCTTTACAGTAGATGCAAAGATGGGTAGAGTTCTTCTTCTAAGCTTGGATATTTGAAGTGGGCTTAGAATCTAAGTGTGAAGGCTGTGAAGACGAGTTCAGATGGACTGGAAACTCGGAGAACACTTGAAACAAAGACTCGAAGATCTGCTCGAAGGCTTGGGAGTGTTTGTTTGCAGTAGGCTCGAATGCGCAAGTAGTGTTCTACTTCTTCACGTCTTCATCCTTCACTATTTATAGGCGGAGGGTTGGCTAAGATCCGTTGCTTGGTTGGTGGTCTTGTCCCTCCTCCTCTCGACAGTACTTGCGCAGGCAGTAGCTTTTGCAGACGCGCAGTTTTGGACTTTTGCCGAAAATGGCTAAGTTCCAAGTTTAACAGTAACTGGAGCGAGCCAGTACTGTAGCGGCGCCTTTGTCGGCCTGGCAGTCAACTCCTCTGCTCCTCTCCGCTTTCGACACGTGGAGATCTCGTAATTAATGCGGAGATCTCCTGTTGACTGGAGTTCAAAATCGGAGCGGGAATTTGTGCTGTCGCTTTCTGGTAGGTAGTGGCTCGCTTCGCTTTGAAGTTGTAGCGGCCGCTCCGAAGTGAGTCGCTTTAGGATCATATTATAGCGGGTCGCTTTGCTTCGCTTTGCAGCGTTTGCTTCGTTTTGCTTTAGCGCTTGCTTCGCTTCGCTTTGCAGCGTTCGCTTCGCTTCGCTTTACAGCATTCGCTTCGCTTTGCTTCGCTTCGCTTCGCTTCGCTCCGCTTCGCTCCACTTCGGTAGACTCGCTTCGCTTGCTTTGAACTGTAGCGCTCGCTTCGCTTCACTTTGGCAGACTCACTTAGAATCTACTGTAGCGATCGCTTCGCTTCGCTATTCTTCGGCACGCTTCACTTCAGCTTGCTTGACTTGCTTCGCTTTGGAAAACACACTCAAGCGAGTGGCCTTCACTTGAACTTTTGAAGCCTAATCTAAGCAAAATAAAAGAGCCATCCTAACAGTGTAGGCTTAGAAAAATTCTAACCTATTAACTACATCAAAATGGGTCGCTTGGGAAAAGGACGCTTGGGGTTTTGGGATCTAATCAAAACAAATGACTTTATTTATCAAATGTCCCATGAAGTTCCCCCTTAACAATTTAGTCCTTAACAATTCCCAACAATTTCCCCCTTTTTGATGATGCCAAAACCCATACGACTTAGATAAAAATAAACCTAGTCTATCTAACCGTGAAGGGAACTCCAAGCAACTGCTTCCTTTGCAGTTTCGTTTGTAATTTTCTTTTAAGTTCCTTCCCCCTTTTTTTTTTTTTTTTCGGTTAAATTAATGAGTTTGTAGCAGAAATATAAAGTCATTCACAAAGCGAGTAAATGACACAAGAAGAGACAGAAATTGAAATGAGATATATGAACATCAGTTCACAAAATATGAAGCATGTAATTTCAACGGTTTCCTGCCGCTTCATCCTACTCCTCTTTCTCCTCCTCCTTCTTCTCTTCTTCATCTGCCTCCAAATCCTTTGCAATCATATCTTCGGGTATGGTGTATGCACTGAAGACCCTTGCTTCCATCGACTCAGCACTGTGGATACTTGGCCTCCTCCAAGTCTCTTCCAATTGGAAGGCTTCATTCACCTCAGCGTCGATGATGCTGCGATTGAGGATACTAGTGCCAGGTAGGAATGGCATGATGAATTCCTTCTTTGCTGGTACCTTGATGATTAAGGGTGTAGGCTCTCCAAACTGTGCAAGAGCGAAGACTTCTTGCCTAAAGTTCTCATCATAGATACTCAGAAAGTTGTTGAGCGCAGTGACCCTTGAGCATTCAGTCTGCAATGGCACTACCTCCCAATAGTAGTAAGCTTTGATAAACTTCTCCTTGTAGTATAGCCATTGCTCGAGTAGTTCGTCAGGAATGAACTGCTCAATCTCACGGGCATCAGGGTGCTCATTTCTGCGTACTGCCAACTCCTCCTCCGACCGGCTGGACATCTGTGCTATGATTGATTTGAACTTCTTTCCTGACTCGCTGCTCCAGAAAGGAAGCTTCTTGTTGAGTTGCTTGCGAATGTAATTGCGTTCTTCTCTGAGAGGGTAGCGGCCAGAGTCAATCATTTCTTTCGCAGTCTTGTGACAAGTGTCTATTATAGCCTGATCTAGGCATGCATCGGATTCTTCTGGCGTGATTGGAACAAAAATACTTCTGACCAAAACGGACTGGATGATCTTCATTTCATTGAAATTTTTCTCAATTCGTTCGTCAATGACTTGCAGACGTTTTGTCCTTGTCCTCTTTTCCTTCTCTGCCCTTGGTACAACTGCCTTCTCAACTTTTTGGCGTTTGGTCACTGAATCATCTCTCTCAGTTTCTGGATCTGTTCGCTTCACTATTGATGATGGGGCAGATGAAGTGGGTGCTTCGTCTGAAGTGGGCGCTTGAGAACTTGAAGTACCTGCAAGAGTTTTCAAGTTAGACTGGCGCTCGCTCTCCCAAGCCATAGTCTCGCTCGCCTCTGCTAGCTTCCGCCTTTCCTCCTTTGTTAGCACAGTAACTGGAGGATGTCGAGCAATGGAAGAGGCAAGCACTTTATCTCCAAGTGGCTTGCGGGGTTCTCCAGGCTTAGTGAGCTTTTCTTTGCCTTTCTTTGCAGACTTCGCCTCTCTCTCCTCTTCTCCAGCACCACTACTCTCCTTCAACAATCTCTCTGCTTCAACAGCTCCAATTCCTCCACCTTGTGGCTCCAACAGATTGACATTTTTAAGTACCATCCCTTCCCCCTTTTTGGCATCATCAAAACCAGGGGTTGGGACTCTTGTCTTTCCAGTAAGAGACTTGTGAAGTACCTCAATCTTGTCAAGTACGGTATGAAACATCTCTTCCGTTCGAGACTCGAGGACTTGCTTTTCCGACAATCCAGCATTTTTCCTTAGATTTTCAAGCTCTCGCTTGTCAATTGCACTCTCCTCTTTGACTTTCTTCAATTGGGTTCGAAGTAAGTCAAGAGTCTTCTTGGTGCTGAGGAGTTCGCTTTCTTTCATCACCAACTCTCCCTCCTTATTCTCCAGTTTCTTTTTCAACTCCTTCACCTCCTTTTCCAACGTCTCCTTCTCTTTACCAACTGTGACCAGTTTGGTATTCACCACTCTCAAGCGGCTCCGTTCTGCGTCACGCGAGTCCTTGAGATCATTCACCAGATTTTCCTGTGCCTCCAACACTTTCTCCTTCTCCTTCAACTCCATCTTCTTTTTGATGATCTCGTCTTGTAGACTTACAATCTCTGCGTTTTTAACCTCCATCTCTTCTGCATGATCCCTCATTAGCTTCTTCTCATGCATGGTTGGGGTGTGCTCAGGGATTTGGGTAGATGCAGTAGGTGAGGATTGGGATTTGTTAACTTCAATGTCCTCAAGCGGCTTCTCCACAGCCTCGCTTTCTTGGACAGGTGAAGTGTCTTGCTTCACTCTCTTCTTCCCTTGCTTTGCTGCGGGCACTTCTACAACTAGAAGTCCCTGATCCATTGGGATTTTTGTTTTCTTCCACTTGTCGTAGAAGATGGTGTGCTTGTTGTAGATGATCGTGTCAGATTCTGGCCATATCATCTCTGGAAACTTCATCTCCAGTGCGACAGACAGTCTGGAAAAGAGTTTCAATTTTCCTTTGCGCAGAATCTTATCTGGAGTTCCTGGTACGAATGCAAAATCGTCAGCAGCTTCGTGGATTTGTTTGAGAAGCCACCCGTTCCAGTTAAACTTTGTTCCGGCGAGACTGTCGACGATCATGGCGGTTCCGATCAGTTTCGTCTCCGACAGCGTATCAAAGGATCCAACATAGCATGCGATGCTCTTCGTAAAGAGTTCGCAGATGAGATTGAACGGTTTCTTCAAGCTTTTGCGAATGTTGGCTTCCTTGAAATTCGGATTAGCTCCAGCGACTGCAAATCGGCCATACTGCACTCCGGCCGAAAGACCCAGATCTAATAGAGAGTCTCCTCCTTCTCTCTGCAAATCGAACACCTCGATGAGTTTACTCATATCAACCTCCACCGGCTTCCTGGTTTGTGGATTAGTGAATGAGGAAGTATTTTGATCCTTCCTCAAGTTCAGTAGGATTTCTCCAATGGCTTTCGCCAGAATCTTCGTCGGCACTAACGTTATGAACTTCCATAGACCGGCCGTGGTCACAGCTCTACGGAAGAAACCATCTATTTCGACGACAATAGGGTCGAGATGGGGCTCGACGTTGATGTGCTCGCCAACATTTGTCATGAACTCCTCCATTGTCTCAGTATTCTTTTTCTTTCCCATGTTGAGATTTGAAGAAATTTGAATGGAATTTTAGAGAAAAGGGGTTGAGACTCGTGAGTTGCAGAAATCGCAGATCTAAGCACGAGAATGGCAAATTTTGAAGGCTGTGAAAGGTTTGCAGTTCTGCCTCGTCCCATATATATAGAAATAGGTTATGGCTGACGTGGCAGGGGTAGGACGGTAATAACACCGAAAATCCTGTAGGTAGGCGGCGGACGTGCGGTGATGGATCTGACGTGTCCGGCGTCATCACAGTTAAAGTGAACCGCCACTTGCTCGGCGTCGCCACGTGGCCTTCTTTGGTTGGCTTGTCGTATACGGCTTTGATCGAACGGTTCCAGATTGGGGCCTGTTGAGATTCGACGGCTGGATTTTCTCCTCCTTTTCCCGCTTCAAATTCAAGCGTGTTAACACGCGCCCGTTATTTCCGTCATTCCTGCACCTGCATTAAATGCACAGCAGAAAGTAAAATTGCACTCGAGTGCAGACAGCTCATACTCGCTTCATGCCCGCTCGCTTCGAGTTGGGCCGCTACGGCTTGACTCGCTTGAGAGGCATTCGCTTGAGTGACTGTTCTGCACTCGCTTGCGATGGCTAGCTTTGAGTGACGAAGCACTCGCTTGGCCATCAGTCAATCTCACTTCGTAGGAGATTGATACCACAAATTGAAGACTTCACTTGAATTAGTTACCACAAGTTGAATGCTATACGTTGAGTTAGATCTTCATGGCATTCATCTTCATGGCATTCATCTTCCTCTACGAATTAGAGAGTCCTCCATCGAAGAGAATGAGGGAGAAAATGAATAAAGTACACAAGCTTACTACAACCCGAAGGGAGCATCACGTAAGTGTACTTATTCACGACGAATGGGGGATGAGTACAAGTCCTTATCTCAGAGCAGAAATGGACAGGATGACAATGAGAATGCTCTGACAAGACAATCTCGTATTTTACGCAGAAGCATGTCACCAGCCCTGCAACCTTTTGTATAAAAAGGTAAACCTTCAAGCTTTCCTACATTCTAAAGAATGAATCTGCAGTCGGCTCGCTTTGACCCAAGCTAGGGCAAATTGAAGCGATGCAGAATTCAAGATTGCTGCAATCTTGCTTGCTTTGGAAGTAGCTTGCTCCGAGAGAAGCATTAGTTCCCCCTTAACCATATACTTAACAATTCCAATAAGTTGGTAGGGAACTTCTTCCATTACTCCACCTTTCTCCACCTAACTTCATTTTCTTCAAGCGAGTGAGATTTGAAGTGGCTCGCTTGAGTTGGTGAAGATCCGAAGCGAGTGACGCTCAAGCGAACACTCCTTCGTGCATCCTGGAACTAGCATTCTTCACCAGGGTCTAATAACCCTAATTCCATGCACAGCTGGTTGAATCGAGACTCAGCTAGAGGCTTGGGGAGGATATCTGCTCGCTGGAGATCGGTATGGATTTTCTCGAGTTTGATATCCTTCTTCTCGACATGATCACGGATGAAATGATGTCGAATTTCCACATGCTTGCACCTGGTGTGAAGCACTGGATTCTGCGAGATACATATGGCACTGTTGTTGTCGCAGAAGATCGGAATTTCATTCGCTTCAACTTTGTAGTCCTTCAACTGTTGACGAAGCCATAGGATTTGAGAACAGCAGCTTCCTGCGGCCATATATTCAGCTTCCGTTGTTGAAGTGGCTACACTTGTTTGCTTCTTTGAGAACCACGAGATTAGCTTGCTCCCCAAGAACTGACATGTGCCCGACGTTGATTTCCTATCAACTCGGCAACCTCCATAGTCAGCATCGGAATATCCAGTGAGCTCCAAATTGTCCTCCGCTGGATACCACAGCCCCATGTTGACAGTGCCCTTCAAATATCGAAGAATCCTTTTGGCAGCTTCAAGATGGCTGTGTTTGGGATTGCTTTGGAAGCGAGCGCAGACTCCGACTGCAAAAGCAATATCTGGCCTACTTGCAGTAAGATAGAGAAGTGACCCAATTAGGGCACGATAATCTGTAGGATCTACGGATTTTCCTCCTTCGTCTGGCTCCATCTTCCAGTTGGTATTCATAGGAATCTTCACAGCTTTAGCATGTTGAACACCAAACTTCGCAAGCATATCTCGAGTGTACTTGGCCTGGTTGATGAAAATTCCATTATCCTGCTGCTTCACTTGAAGACCTAGAAAGCAGCTCATCAAGCCAATCATCGACATCTCATACTTGGTCTTCATTAGCTCTCCAAACTTCTCGCTTAGCGACTGATTTGGTGATCCAAATATGATGTCGTCCACGTAGATCTGGACCCATAGCATATCTTCTCCATGATTGATGGTGAAGAGAGTCCGATCTATCTTTCCCTTTTGGAATCCATTTTCCACTAGGAATTGAGATAATGTATCATACCAAGCTCTGGGAGCTTGTTTCAACCCATACAGGGCTTTCTTCAAGCGATACACTTTATCTCCCTGCTCGAAACCCGGTGGCTGCTCCACATACACTTCTTCCTTGAGTTCACCGTTGAGGAATGCGCTCTTCACATCCATTTGATACACTTTGAATTTCTTGGCCGCTGCATAGGCTAGAAATAAACGGATCGCTTCAAGACGTGCCACGGGAGCGAAGGTCTCGTCAAAGTCGATTCCTTCCTCTTGGCAGTAGCCTTTGGCAACTAGTCGCGCCTTGTTCCTCACTACGTTGTGGTCCTCGTCCGTCTTGTTTTTGAACACCCACTTGGTGCCAATAACATGCTGAAACTTGGGACGATCAACGAGGTACCATACATCGTTCCTGGTGAACTGATTCAGCTCTTCTTGCATGGCGATCACCCAGTTAGAATCGGCTAGGGCTTCCTCCACGCTTGATGGCTCAATGTTTGAGAGAAAGCAACTGAACATGGCACTTTCTCCAAACACTTGACTTCTGGTCACTACACCCTTGGATGGATCTCCAATGATTTGGCTAGGTGAGTGATCCTTGAGCCACGCTCGCTTTGATCCGCCAGCTTCATCTTCATCCGCTTCCTTGTCGCTCGCTTCACCGTCTGAAGCGACTGGATTGGGTGCTTGGCCTGCACTAGCTTCAGGAATCTTGGGGGCAGCTTCGACTTCTCCTTTGGGATCCTGCTCGCTTGAGTCCTTGATCTCATCATCTTCATCAAGCACGTCCCAAGAGAGTTGATTTGAGGGTTCCTTGCTTTGATCCTTTTCATTCGCTTGGGCCTGTTCCTGTGGAATACTTAAAGAAGATTCATCAAATACGACATGGGGTGATTCTTCCACAATTAGGGTTTTACAGTTGAATACTCTGTAGGCTTTGCTAGATGTAGAGTATCCTAAGAATACTCCTTCATCTGCTTTGCTTTCAAAGGCTTTCAACTGTGACTTCCCATTGTTGTGAATGAAGACCCTACAACCAAAAATATGGAAATAAGATATGTTAGGAATTCTCCCTGTCCATATTTCATATGGTGTTTTGTCGTGCCGTTTGTTGAGAAGCGTCCGATTCTGTGTGTAGCATGCCGTGTTGGCAGCTTCAGCCCAATACTTCATCGGAAGCTTCGAGTCAGCAATCATGGTGCGAACGGCTTCTTTGATGATTCGATTCCTTCTTTCAGCAACTCCATTCTGCTGTGGAGTGCGTGCTGAAGAAGTTTGATGTGCTATGCCATGCTCCGTGCAGTACGCTTCAATTGTAGAGTTCAGGAACTCTGTGCCTTTGTCGGAGCGAATGGTCACTATAGCTTGATTCTTTTCCACCGCCAATCGCTTGAGCAGTTGTGGCAGTTTGGTCAGTGTCTCCTTCTTGCTGAATAGAAATACAACCCATGTGTAGCGAGAGAAATCGTCGACTACAACTAGAGTGTACTTCCTTCCATTTACACTAACTGGAGTAACTGGACCAAACAAATCCATGTGAAGCAGCTCGAGCACTCGCTTTGATGAGGCTTCTTCGAGACTGGCGAAGTGCTTCTTCGTCTGCTTCCCTCGTTGGCATGGTGAGCATGGATGGTCTCTGATGAAGACTTCATTCGGTATGCCTTGCACCAAACCTTTTCGAGCTAAGCGATTGATAGCTTTGAAATTGAGGTGGTTCAAGCGTCTGTGCCATAGCCATCCAATTTCTGTAGCACTTCTTGCAACTAGACAAGTTTCCTCCTTGCAGCTGTCCCATTGTGCTATGTAGACATTCCTTTGTCTAACTCCAGTGAGCACAATCTGGGATGTGAGTTTGCTCTTCACAATACACTTGTTGGAAATGAACTCCACCCTGTACCCTTTATCACAAAACTGTGAAATAGATAACAGGTTGTGCTTGAGTCCTTCCACGTAGGAAACTTCTTCAATTTTGAGCTTTCCAACTTTCAGTGCGCCGTATCCCCTGGTGCTTCCTCGAGAGTTGTCACCAAAGGTTACGTGTGGACCCTTCTTCTCTATGTAGTTGTGAAGTGGAGCTTTCATGCCGGTCATGTGTCTTGAACATCCACTGTCCAAGTACCAAACTGGTTGACCCTCACTTGGCATGGGATCCACGGCGCTCACCTGCAATTAGACAGATTTTGGTACCCAAATCAGTTTGGGTCCTTGCAGGTTAGTTCCCTTAGGTACCCACACTTGCTTCACTCTCTTTTGAGATGAAGCTTGTGTCTTGGGCTTCTCGACCTTCGAAAACTTGGTGTACTGCCTATAGGCAGCTTCACACGTGCAACAGTGTGTGCAAGAGGGGTAGCGGCTCGCTTCAGATCTACCTACGCTCTTCCCATTTTGCTTATATCCTGAAGCGACTCGCTTCGGATTAGCTTTGGGTTTAGAGACTGACTTAGGGTTTCTAGTCTGTTGAAGCGGCTCGCTTGGTTTCCTCGAAGCGGTCCAACTAGGGTTTTGACCCCGACTCGCTTGAGTAACCTTGGAAATTTGAAGCGGCCTCTTGGTTGCTTCAAGTTTTTCCCCCTCAATGTTAGTCCGGTTGGACCATCTCCAGTCCGGATAACGTGACACATAGACATTACTCCTCTTTTTAGGAGGTAGATCCTTTGTCTCTCGTGTCTTGGCTTGAGACTTAGAAGCTTCAACATTTTTCCCTTTACCCTTGGATTGGTAAGACTTAGCATGTTGAGTGCTAGGGACTGTTGAACTTTGCTTGCCCTTAGGGTCTGCCCTTAAAGATATAGACATCTTCATAGGCTTCTTCTTAGGGTTCTCAGCCATTTTGCCTTTGTCCTTGTTGGTGGTCGCTTTGGATGCAGTGGGCAATTCCAAAGTGACTGATGGTGTAGTGTGTGATGCACCAACAAAGACAGTCGGCTTGGGAGGTCCACCCTCATATCCAAGTCCTCCCTTTCTACCAAAAGGTAGAAGAGAACTCTCTAGTGCCTGTCTAGCGTATGATGCTTTATTTAAGTTGGCAACTAGAGTGGATTGGGTTTCATACCTTCCCTCCAAGCTTTGATGTCTAGCGAAGAGATCCTCGAACTTACTAGTCATAGCCCTTAGATTAAGTTTGACTTGGTCAAGCTCAGTGGCTAGCTTTCGGTTCTCCTTCTCGCTTCGAGACAGAGCTTGTTTTACCACTTCATGGTCGCTTGACAATTTCTGGTGTTTGTCAAACAACTCACTCCATGTAGAGGATTGTTCTTCCTCATTGACAGTGTGTGCTAGTGTAATTGAAGTGATTGAAGGATAGAAGAATACCTCCCCAGTTTCTTCATCGGTGAGCGCCATGAGTCCCAGATCCTCTCCCTCGCTTGAGTTGGGATCTGTGAATGCATCTGAGTCGCTTGAGAGATCTTCAGTTGAAGCGATCGGCATTTCACTCGCTACGAGCGCTCGCCTTGGGGAATCCCTCTTGGCCTTCAATTCTTCGCGCTCTTTGGCACTTAGCTTTGGGCAATCGGATTTGTAGTGGCCCATCTTGTGGCAGTGGTAACACTCCACTTCCATCATGTCGCGCGGGATCGGCTTGGTCGTCTCTTCTCTCTTTCCTTTTCCTTCTCGAGCATCAGTGCTCCTCCCTTTGTACTGTTTGTAGAATCTTTTATACTTGCCCACTCGAGAATTCATCTTGTTGAAGTTCTTTGATAAGAACGCAATGTGTTCTTCCAACTCTTCCCTTGTCATTTTAGCAAGCGACTGCTCGCTTGGCCCTTCGGCAGCTTTGAATGCTACTCCTTTTGACGTAGTGGGCGCTTCATCCTCGTCGTCGAGGCTCATTCGATTCAGATCAAACTAGTGAGCTTTGAGCTCGGAGAACAGCACTTCTGGCGTGAGCTTCGTTAGATCCTTGGTAGCTAGATATAGCTCCTTCATAGTCTGCCACTTCCTTGTGAGAGCACGGACTATTTTCAGATTTACTTCCTTGTCTGTGAGTTCCTTCCCAAGCGAGTTGAGAGTTGCAGTAATGTTGGTAACTCTCAGCTCGAAGGCGTCGATGGACTCTCCTGACTTCATCACCAAATTTTCAAACTCCCGCATCTGAACGGCGAGCTTGTTTTCCTTGATTTTGTCTGTACCTTGAGAGATGAGGGCTAGGGTTTCCCACATCTCCTTTGCTGTTGCGCACTTCCTAATCCTTGGAAGGTATGCGTCTGACACGGTGCTCTGCATCGTGTGGCGTGCAATCTTGTCGAGGTTGGCAACTTTGAAGTCATTTGGAGTATACTCATCCTTATCCTTCTCCACGTACTGTTGTCGAACGTGGGCTGGACGACCTTCAGCGGCTGGAACCTCCACAGATATTGCTTTCTTGATTTCGATTGGTCCGTCTTCAATAACTTCCCACATCCGGTCGTGGATTGAGCATAGGAAGCTCTCGACTCGGAAACTCCATATCTCGTATCCTTCGATCGAGAACTGTGGAAGATTTGATGCACTGTATGTAGACATAGCAAACTATCAGCAGTAAATGCAATATGCGTGGGTGAGGTTTTGATGCACTTAGGAAATAGGATCCGGTTCAGTGAGACAACGTGAAGTGAGTGGGGACTTACTTCGGATATGCAAAGCAGAGGCTCGAAAGAACCGCTGCTCTGATACCACTTGTTGGTCCCGGTTTGCTATAGGAAAAATACGTAGAGGGGGGGGGGGGGGGGGGGTGAATACGTATTTTGAAGTTTTTCAACTTCAATTCCTTAACTCAGAGTATAAAGTAAAGTGCTCTTTGGAAGTGCAAAGACCTAACCGAGGGCTAGATCGAAAGCAATCACGAATCTCTTGTCCTAAGCTTAGAGCTTGATCAAGAGTGAGACTTTACTCTTTGTGCGGAATTTGGTGAGCTAAAATCTTTCCTAAGTAATTGAAAATCCAAGTTAAGTTTGTTTATATGCACGTGCAATGGATAATCGAATACTGTAAAAAGATTAAGGTAAGAGAGATACGACACAGAGATTTATAGTGGTTCGGAGATAACGCTCCTACGTCCACTTTGCTGCACGACGGCAACTGTTCTTTTCACTCAAGAACTTGAAGGTTACGGGTCCTTCAAAAACCTGGTCGGGATCGGGCTTCACTTGCCTAGATCAAACGACAGACGTAGTGATTGCGGGTTCACTACACAAACCTAACAAAGACTGGAAGCTTCACTCGCTTCAGTCAGACAGACAGGGAGATTACGGGCTCTCCTTACAGCCTAGCTTCGATCGAGCTTTACACAAACGATGTAAGTGTAAGCTTGGATCTCAACTCTACGATCGAGGCTTCTTCAATCGATGAAAGAAGGGCCTTAGATCTGAACAACCTAACGATGACTCAAAAACCTAACAGACAACAGTTTAGGGTTTTTGGTTGACGAACACACTAATGAAGAACTCTTTACAGTAGATGCAAAGATGGGTAGAGTTCTTCTTCTAAGCTTGGATATTTGAAGTGGGCTTAGAATCTAAGTGTGAAGGCTGTGAAGACGAGTTCAGATGGACTGGAAACTCGGAGAACACTTGAAACAAAGACTCGAAGATCTGCTCGAAGGCTTGGGAGTGTTTGTTTGCAGTAGGCTCGAATGCGCAAGTAGTGTTCTACTTCTTCACGTCTTCATCCTTCACTATTTATAGGCGGAGGGTTGGCTAAGATCCGTTGCTTGGTTGGTGGTCTTGTCCCTCCTCCTCTCGACAGTACTTGCGCAGGCAGTAGCTTTTGCAGACGCGCAGTTTTGGACTTTTGCCGAAAATGGCTAAGTTCCAAGTTTAACAGTAACTGGAGCGAGCCAGTACTGTAGCGGCGCCTTTGTCGGCCTGGCAGTCAACTCCTCTGCTCCTCTCCGCTTTCGACACATGGAGATCTCGTAATTAATGCGGAGATCTCCTGTTGACTGGAGTTCAAAATCGGAGCGGGAATTTGTGCTGTCGCTTTCTGGTAGGTAGTGGCTCGCTTCGCTTTGAAGTTGTAGCGGCCGCTCCGAAGTGAGTCGCTTTAGGATCATATTATAGCGGGTCGCTTTGCTTCGCTTTGCAGCGTTTGCTTCGTTTTGCTTTAGCGCTTGCTTCGCTTCGCTTTGCAGCGTTCGCTTCGCTTCGCTTTACAGCATTCGCTTCGCTTCGCTTCGCTTCGCTTCGCTCCACTTCGGTAGACTCGCTTCGCTTGCTTTGAACTGTAGCGCTCGCTTCGCTTCACTTTGGCAGACTCACTTAGAATCTACTTAGCGATCGCTTCGCTTCGCTATTCTTCGGCACGCTTCACTTCAGCTTGCTTGACTTGCTTCGCTTTGGAAAACACACTCAAGCGAGTGGCCTTCACTTGAACTTTTGAAGCCTAATCTAAGCAAAATAAAAGAGCCATCCTAACAGTGTAGGCTTAGAAAAATTCTAACCTATTAACTACATCAAAATGGGTCGCTTGGGAAACGGACGCTTGGGGTTTTGGGATCTAATCAAAACAAATGACTTTATTTATCAAATGTCCCATGAAGTTCCCCCTTAACAATTTAGTCCTTAACAATTCCCAACAAGGCGGAATTTGGGGCGCAGCTCGTTCCTTTTGAAGGCCACTGGAACAAACTGCCTCTGCTCAATCAAGATCCGATCTGCAACCCGCTGCAGTTGGTCTTGAGAAATCTCCGAAATTTGCATCGACCCTCCGTCATCAATACCGAAGGCACCCTTCACCGCATCAAGAATGTTGATGGTGACCATGGATTTCTGGGTTCCGAGGGAGACTGTGTGGGAAGACACGGACTCACCCTCGTTCCAGTTGTAGAAGAAGGCACATACCATCCTGGGCAGACTCTTCGTCGGCCGGTGGGAGATAATTTGATGGAATGAGAAGCATCTCTCCACTAGGGCGAACATGGAGTCTAGATCGCGAAAACCGTAGTTTTCGCGCACCATGTAGGGCTCGTACTTGATACGAGCGGTCAGATAGATCTCGATTTCTGACCATTGCATCTCTTTCCGATCGGAAGTTGATGTTTGAGCCATGGTTGTTGGTTTTCTGCAACGAGATAGATAGATAAGTAACAAATACTTATAAAAGAGATTAAAAGCAGAGAAAAAGTACAAACCATGGTGAAATCTTTGTGCGATTGAGTGAAAAGAGATGAAAACCAGCAGTGAGAAATAAACACGACGACGGCAGTTTTTGCAGAGGAAAAATTAGGTTTTTCGAAGAAGATGATGAGAGTAAGTAAAGATTGAGAGAAAACTGCATGCCATATATATAGAGTTTTCGAACGGTTGAGATTGTTCGAATTTGAAAAGGTGAAAATTTCTCTTTAATTCTCAACCACACGATGTGTGCGCGTGAAATGTGAAACGTTACACATTCGCGCGTGAGTTATTGAGAACGTGCGATAAGCTTGCACTTTTGCAGAGAGACGGCAGGGAATTAAATGCAGCCTCGGTCAATGTGTCAAAATTTGACACTTGACTGGATGTTTTACAAAAATGGTAATCATTACTCCCTTTTTCCTCATTTTCTGCAAGTTATCAGAACCTTAAATAATGAAACACATTGAGAAATAAATAACATTAGTAAATGAAGAAATCAATGCGTATTAAAGAAGTCATAAGACAAAAGGGTGATACTGCCCTTTTGATTCTTCCTTCATAAGTGCAGTTGCATTCAGGTTGATATCGGCCTGATGATATCGGCCTTGTGACGGAGAACGGCCTGTCGAAATGAACGGCCTGTATTTGTGATATCGGCCTTGAAATATATCGACCTGAAGACACATGATATCGGCCTGGACATATGACATCGTCCTGGCAAGGTGAAACTGCCTGGACTTGAGATGTCGGCCTGGCGAAATAAACGCCCTGGAGACAGACATTGGCCATTGTTCCCCCTCAAATGATGGATCACTTTGGCCAAGTGTTCCCCATCAATTGAGGAACACAGGTCGATCTATTGAATAGTCGACGGCCTGATGATGGACACGGCCTGTTGACAGACACGGCCTGTAGATAGGCACGTCCTGTAGATAGTCACGGCCTGTTCAATTAGTAACTCCCTGTTCAACTGGTAACGGCCTGTTGAGAGTTGACGGCCTGTTCCCCCTTGATATCTGCCTGTTTGTAAAGAAACGGCCTGCTTGTTGGTCCCGATTGTTGGTCCCACACAAGCTTTTGAAAGATGTGTCAGGCTGATGAGGAGAAAACGGCCTGGAGGCTTACGATCGGCCTGATGACTCAACATTTAATAACCCTAGCTTTCCACATAGCATTTTGAATCTTTCTTCGGCTAGGGGTTTGGTCAGAATATCAGCTCGTTGAATGTCAGTGTGTATCTTCTCTATAACCACGTTCTTCTTTTCCACGTGATCACGAATGAAGTGATGTCGAATATCCACGTGCTTGCATCTTGAATGAAGAACTGGGTTTTGAGTAATGGCGATGGCACTCGAGCTGTCGCAGAATATTGGTACTTCACTGACTTCAACTTCATAATCCTTAAGTTGTTGTTTGATCCACAAGATTTGTGCACAACAACTTCCTGCGGCCATGTACTCGGCCTCTGTGGTGGAGGTGGCTACTGATGTTTGCTTCTTTGAAAACCACGAAATCAGCTTGTTTCCGAGAAAATGGCAAGTACCCGAGGTAGATTTCCTATCGAGCTTGCACCCTGCATGATCAGAATCTGAATAGCCTGTAAGCTGCAAATTATCATCACAAGGATACCAAAGACCTAAATTTGTGGTTCCTTTGATATAACGAAGAATTTTCTTTGCTGCTTCCAAGTGAGATTCCTTCGGATTAGCTTGAAATCTAGCACACACTCCAACTGCAAAAGTGATGTCAGGTCGACTAGCAGTTAGATAAAGTAATGAACCAATTATACCCCTGTACTGTGTTATGTTGGCAGGTTTTCCTTCGGGATCCGGGTCGATCTTCCCTCCAGAGAGCATCGGTATTTTGACAGGCTTGCTGTCTTTGACACCAAACTTGTCGACCAGCTCTTGTGCGTACTTTGTTTGGCTAATGAAGATTCCTTCATCGGACTTCTTAACCTGCAACCCTAGAAAGAAATTCATTTCCCCCATCATAGACATTTTATATTTTTCGGTCATGAGGTTACCAAATTTTTCACACAAAATGGGAGATTTAGATCCAAAAATGATATCATCAACATAAATTTGTACTAAAAGGATATGTTCATTCACTTTGATAGTGAATAGCGTCTTGTCGACTGAACCACGCTTGAATCCTAATTCGATGAGGAAGGATGACAGCGTCTCATACCAAGCTCGAGGAGCTTGCTTAAGTCCGTATACAGCCTTGTGTAGTTTGTAGACTTTGCTTGAATCACCCTCCTCGAATCCAGGAGGCTGTTCCACATAGACTTCCTCTTCGAGAACGCCATTGAGGAACGCACTTTTAACATCCATCTGGTAGACTTTGAATCGTTGATGAGCGGCATAAGCTAGAAACAGTCTTATAGCTTCTAATCTTGCAACGGGGGCAAACGTCTCATCATAGTCGATTCCTTCTTGTTGACAGTAACCCTTTGCAACCAATCGGGCTTTATTTTTGACAACTTCTCCAGATTCATCTCTCTTGTTCTTGTAAACCCATTTGACTCCAATGACGCCCTGATGATAAGGACGATCAACTAGAGACCATACTTCATTTCTTTTGAATTCATTGAGTTCTTCTTGCATGGCTTCAATCCAATCAGCATCTTGAAGAGCTTCAATGGCATCTTTGGGTTCTATGCGAGAGAGATAGCAACTTAATAGCGCACTTTCACCAATCGTCCAACTTGTACGCACTCCTAGGTTTGGGTTTCCAACAATGAGCTCTTTCGGATGATCATCAATCCATCGTCTGCGTCGTGACCTTTCTTCACTTGAAATGATTGGTTCGGGCTCATTAATGGGTTCATCAAACTCCGGGTGAGTTGAAGGTTGATCAGTGGATACGCGTTGTTGTTCGGGATGTTGATCAGGCTGCTGTTCGGCCTGGATGTTGAGCTGCTCCATAGTGTTATCGAGCTGCTCGATTTGTGATGTAAGGTCGTGAACAGCATCAGTCTTGGGGACTGAGGGAGGGGGATCAGCCTGATTAAGTCCGGCTGATGTATTACAGCTCGTATTATTATTTGCATCACTTCCCCCTTGCTGTGTGACCCTAGGATCAGATTGATCCTCTTCCTCCAAATCATTTGGAGTCCATACTAGCAGGTCGTCAATGGGGGAGTTTGACGGCCTGTTAGCAGCGGGCTGTTCTGTTCCTGTACTTGATTCTCTGTACAGACAAGTAGATTCATCAAACACAACATGAGGTGTTACCTCCACAACTAGGGTTTTCTTATTAAAGACTCTATAAGCTTTGCTAACCTCTGAGTATCCTAAAAATACTCCTGGATCGGCCTTGCTATCAAAAGTCTTCAATTGAGATTTCCCATTGTTATGAATGTAACACAAACACCCAAAAGCTTTAAAATACTTTAACCTGGGGAGCTTGTTGTTCCACAGCTCGTATGGAGTCTTTCCATGTCGGGTCGTGATGATCGACCTGTTTTGGGTGTAGCAGGCTGTGTTGACGGCCTCTGCCCAAAACTTCTTTGGAAGATTGGTTTCATCCAACATGGTACGAGCTGCTTCCTTCAGCGACCTGTTACGACGTTCCACCACGCCGTTTTGTTGAGGTGTGCGTGCAGCTGAAGTTTGATGATGAATCCCACTCTTTGTGCAATATTCTTCGATCATTGCATTGATAAATTCAGTGCCTCGATCTGATCGAATGGAGATGATGGATTTCTCCTTTTGATTGCACAGCTTGCTCAGCAACGCAGGTAGCTTCTCCAATGTCTCCTTCTTTTTGTACATGAAAATAACCCACGTAAATCTAGAATAATCATCTATAATAACGAGAGCATATTTTCTACCGTTTATACTCAAGGGAGTAACTGGACCGAAGAGGTCGAGATGGAGAAGCTCAAGAATTCGATTTGATGATTGTGCCGTCACGCTTGGAAAGGATGATCTTGTTTGCTTTCCGGCTTGACAGGCTCTGCAGATGTGATCACGATCGAAGACTTGGTCTGGCAGGTCGTTCACCCGCTTGTTGCGTGCGAGCTTGTTGATGGCCTTGAAGTTTAAGTGACTCAACCTCTTGTGCCATAGCCAGCTTGTCTCGGAATCGGCCTTTGTGACCAGGCAGGTCTCTATCCAATCTGTCCATTGAACAATATAGAGTCTATCCTGCAAAATTCCGGTAAGAAGTGTTTCTCCTTCCTCATTCTTCACGAGACATTTATTAGCGGTGAATTCTACTCGTTTACCACTCGAGCAGAATTGCGACACAGAAAATAGGTTATGATTAAGACCTTCAACATAAGAGACGTTAGAAATAGTTGTTTTACCAACTCTTAGATCGCCCTGGCCTCTCGTAAATCCCTTAGAATTTCCTCTAAAGGTTACAAGTGGCCCGTCTCGTTCTTGGTAATTTGAAAGTGGCGTTTTGTCACACGTCATGTGCTTTGAGCATCCACTATCAATGATCCATACAGCTCCTCGAGCTGCTTGGCTCCTTCTTTGAGCCTTCCCGACCTGCAATTAGTTAAACTTAGCAACCCATTTGAGATTGGGTGCTACATCGGTTGCGGGAACGGCCTTTGGGACCCATATTTGCTTCACTGGTCTGCTTCTATCCGAGGCTGAGGACGAGGCAGTGGCGGTCTTGGACATGGGAGCCTTGGATTTCTTCGAGCGAGGGCGACGAGGCTGATAATATTGTTCTTCGTAAAACCCAGGTTGATACTGCCAGTCTTGAAAATTTGACTGTTGAGAGTAATGGCAGTAGCATCCTTGATAATCCGGGTGGAAGAACTCAGGGTGATACGGCCTTTGATAGAACTGGCCTTGGTATCGCCTTGGTTGAACAGCTTGATTTTTGTAGGTGGAGGCAGGTCGACGTTGCTGGGCAGGTCGACTCTCCTTCTTTTGAGGAGCGGGCTGTTCTTTCTTTTGCTGTTTTAGTAGGATGGCTTGGGGCTGTCGAGCTGGATTCTTCAGCTTGACCATCTTGTCAGGGAGAGCTTGATGGACTTTCCGGACACCCTTTGATTTTGACTGTGCTTTTACGAACTTGACCTCACAGTCTTTATCCTTGTTTTTCTTGGATTCTCCGCTGAATCCAATCCCAGAGTGATCGCGCGGATTGCGTTGCATGGATTGGACTTCTTGCAACTTCTTTCCGCTTTTCTTCAACTGACTTAAAGTGAGTTGAAGTTTTTCTTCCTTTTTCACGAGGAGTTCGTGTCGAATTACCAAGTCAGCCAATTTTGAAGTAAGGCTGTGTATTTCGGCATCTTTGGTCTTGAGGGTCTCATCCTTCTCGAGCGCCCTGGTATCGAACTCCTTAACCCGTAAAGTCAATTCATCAACCTTTGACTTTAGGGTTTCGATCTCCCTTTCCTTTTCTTCATCGTAGGGAGAGAATCTTTCTTCTAATGCTAGCTTGTATTTTTCATTTTTATCCAATAGCTCAGCATTATCTTCAACGACCTCCTTGAGTGTATCCACGAGATCGGCATAGTCATCCAGCTGTTTCTTGATTTCTTCCCAAGACACAGCCTCGGATAGGTCTTCATCACCTTCTTCTGCACAATCATCGTCAGAGAAAGAAAGTGATATGGGTTGAAGATCTACCTTTGAAGATCCCTCGTTTTGTTGGTGCTCTCCAACGAAACATTCTTCATCATCACTTTCGTTGAAAGCGATGTAACCTTCGTCATCACTTGACGAGCTATCCGAGAGGTGAGCTTCTTTTGTTTCTTCGGCGATCATTGCAGCTCGTTGGTCTTTGAGCTTCTTATCGCGCTTTGCACGGAGCTCGTCTCTCTCGGCCTTGGTAAGATCCGGACAGTCGGTCTTGTAGTGACCTGGCCTGCCACAATTGAAACAACCACCCTCGGGTGTGTTAGAAGAATTGAAGGTTGAGGGTTTACCTTCTCCCTTTTTGTCAGGGCGGTCGTGGTTGCGGTTTGAGAAGTTTCGCTTGTTATCACGATAGAAATTTTTGTATTTGACAACCTTCCCTAGGAGCTTCTCATTTCTCCTAGCAGCTAGAGCATAGTCGAGAGTCATTTTCTCGAACTTCTTGACGATGGACTCGTCAATCGGACTTGGGGCAGCAGCAGAGGCTGAGTCGGCCTTGAAAGCTACCTCCTTGTTCTTTTCATCAGCCTTCTTGCTGGTGGAAGGTTGTGTTGATCCATGGATGCGGATCATCTCGTATTCGTTTCCGACAAGAATGTCGAAAAGATCTTCAGTGGTGAGGGAGTTGAAATCCGATCGAGCTGGATGCATGGCGGCGTATACGTGCCAATTTGCAGGAAGGGCACGTATCACTTTGAGATTCTTCTCGCGCTGCGTATATTTGTAGGGATTGATTGTAGCGACCTCGAGAATAATTTCGGTGAAGCGAATTTTCATCGCTTCTATGGTTTCACCCGAAACCATCTTGAAGTCATCGAACTTGCTGCACGCCATAGACAGCTTGTTCTCCTTCATTTCCTCTGAGCCAAGGCTGATGGACCGGAGGGTGTCCCACATTTCTTTGGCCGTTTCAAGATTTCGGATCTTGGCCAGGTAGACGCCCTTCACGGTGCTGGAGATGAGTCCCTTTGCGTAATCATCGAGACCGGCCTCTTTCCTTTCCTCGGTTGAGTAGTCGCGAGGGTTTTTGAGGATTTTCTCGTATGTAGCCTCCCCGGGGGATGTTCCATCCACAATAATCTTCGCTGCATATATGGGGGAGGGGCCATTCTCGATAATATCCCACATGAGGACGTGATGTGCCTTGAGACACATCTTGATTCGAAAACTCCAGTCTTCATAGCCTTGAATGGAGAAGTCTTTACATACCCTGAGAAGAGAAGCCTCCATAGCAATATAATATGATATGAAATGAATGAAAAGATTTTTCTAAGGATCGGTTCAAAATGACCAAAAGTTTGATAAAGAACTTTTAGTATGCAAAGCAGCGGTCAAAAGAACCACTGCTCTGATACCACTTGTTGGTCCTGGGAAAGAGTAATTGGTGTATGGGGGGGGGGGGGGGGGGGGGGGGGGCATACACCAATAACCAACCGTTTTTGACTTTTGTAAAATCAGGTCGATCTGCAGGTCGATTGTCAAGGTCGACCTTATCAGAGGCAGTTTGATCTATCAAGCTTGTATGGTATCAAGCTTGATTTATCAAACTGTTGTTAATGCGGAAGTTGGTGGAGGTTGATTTACTCTTTGAAAAATCTTAAGGTTGATAGAACAATAGCAGGTTGATGAGATATGCAGGTTGATGCTAGTCAGTTTGATAACAAAATATAAGGACGATAAATAAATAGAGAGAGAGAGAGAGAACCGCGATTTAGCGTGGTTCGGAGAAACCCTCCTACGTCCACGTCAGGTCGACTCGACCTGAGAATCCCTTTACCTTTGGATTCAACCTCTCTCTTATTTATACTGACTGAGTATCAGTTCTAGATACAATCTGACCTGAAAATATCTAGACACGAGTTTTGGGTCGTGACCCTTACAACCTTCGTACTGAAACGTACAAACAACCTTACGCTTTTACAGAGCTTGACTAACTCTATAATGGCGAAAATAAAAACAAGCTTTCTAACTTCGAACAAGTCGGAGAAGAAGCTGTTGAACAATCGACAAGCAGCAGTGAACGCTTCGTCGTTGTGGTGTTTATCGGAATCGGAAACCTCTCTTCGTCAAGTGTTTGGGAAACTAATCGGATTTCGAACACTTGAATGGATATGAGCTTTGAGAGAGATTTGGGCAGAGATATGGCGTTGATAGCTTGTGTTTCCCGTGCTTGAATCCGAAAATGGCTGAAGTATTTATAGGCAGTTTTGAAAAACTAGCCGTTGGGAATATTCGTCCTTGCTGGCACTCGACGTGGCAAGGGTCAGGTCGTTACGCTCCATGAAGGCGGAGCATCGACCTTGATTGATAATCCAGCTTCTTGAAATCTTCTAAGTCAAAGCGAGCTGGAAGCTTGATAAGGAAGGTCGATAGACAGGCTGATGATCCAGCTCGATCCAATTGAGGCAGGTCGATACATCGACCTTTCTCTTACAGAGTGGATCGAACTTGATTCTAAACTTTAGAGGGCGTCGACCTGCACTAACAGGTAGCAGGTCGATCTATCGGCCTTGACCCTAAACAAGTAAAATATGCCTAAGTGTGGTTTCGATAAACATCATCAAAATCAAACTGCAAGGGGTTCCCAACAATGGAGCATAGAAAGCTTTCGACACGGAAACTCCATGTTTCGTATCCTTCGATTGAGAACTGTGGAAGATTTGATGCACTATATGTAGACATTATGAACCGTTAGTAGTAATGCAGTATGTGTGAGTGAGGATTTTGATGCACTTAGGAAAACTGGATCAGTTCAGTGAGACAACGTGAAACAAGAGGGGACTCGCTTCAGGTATGCAAAGCAGTGGCTCGAAAGAACCCCTGCTCTGATACCACTTGTTGGTCTCGGTTTTGTTAAGTGGTACACACGTGGGGGGGGGGGGGGGGGGGATGAATACGTGTGTAAGAAGTTTTTCAACTTCTTTTTCCACTCAACTCAGAGTAGCAAGAATGAGGGTCGCTCCAGAAACTTAAGACCTAGCCGCAAGCTAGATCTACAGTGGAAGCTTGACTCTTGACCTAAGCTGGTGCTTGATCAAAGAGTGACTCACTGGCGATATGCGGAATTAGGTGAGCTATTCTTTCCTAAGTATTAAAAGTGTCGATTTAGGTTTGTTTACAATGCAAGTGCAATATGAATAAACAAAGCAAGTAAAGAATGGAAAGCTTAAGCAAAGAGATACGACACCAGAGATTTATAGTGGTTCGGTGTAAAACACCTACGTCCACTTTGTTGCTCGCTGCAACAGATTCTCTTCACTAAGAATCTTGAGGATTACGGGTTCCCCAAAAGCCTGAACTGGATTGAGCTTCATTCGCTTAGATCTAAAACTAAGACAACCGGGAGATTACGGGTTCTCCACAAAAACCTAGCTAAGATCGAGCTTCACACAGTCGAGGACAGTGCTAGCTTGGATCTACACTCTACGATCGAGACTTCTACTATCGAGGAAAGTAGAGTCTTAGATTTTTGACGCAACAACCTTTCTAACAACAAAAAACCTAACTTGACAGAACAAGGATTTAGGGTTTTGGTTTTGACAACTCACTAATTGAAGAACTCTTTACAGTGAGTGCAAAGAGGGTCAGAGTTCTTCTCTAAGCTAGGATATATGAAGTAGGCTTAGAATCTAGGAGAGTGAAGGTTGCGGAGACAAGTTTCGATGTAGCTAAAACTTGGAGAACACTTAGACAAGAACTCGAAGAATTTGCTCGAAGGCTGTGAGTGCTTGTTTGCAGTATGCGCTGAAACCTCAAGTAGTGTTCTACACTTCTCCGTCTTCGACCTTCACTATTTGTAGAGGGAGGGATGGACAGGAGCCATTTGATGGTTGGTGGCTTTGTCCCTCCTCACTCGACAGTACTCGCCTTTGACCTGCAGCTTTTCAGACGCGCGCTTTGTCTCTTTGCCGAACATGGCTAAGAGCCAAGTTCAACAGTAACTGGAGCGCCCAGTACTGTGGCGGCGCCTCTGTCGGTCTGGCGGTCAACTCCGTTGCTCCATTCTTCGCGTGCCACGTGGACATCCGCAATTAATGTCTTTATCTTCACTGGACTTGAGTTTGAACTCGTAGTTTGAATGGGAGCGGGAAATGAACTGTCGCTTTCATGTTAGGTAGTGGCTCGCTTAGCTTTAGATTCTTGAACGTACGCTTGGGTGAGTCGCTTTAACCAATACTGTAGCGTTCTGTAGTGTTCGCTTGGAAACAGATTTCCTGAGCGTCCGCTTTAGTAAAAGTAGACTCGCTTTGAATTTACTGTAGCGCTCGCTTCGCTTCGCTTCGCTTCGGCAGACTCGCATTGATTTTACTGTAGCGCTCGCTTTGCTTTGCTTCGGCAGACTCGATTCACTTCAAAACGCACTCAAGAGAGTGGCCTTCACTTGAAAATCTAGCAGTCTAAATTCTAAGCGTCTAAAGCAAAAATTCAAGCCTTCCTAACATTATAGGCTTAGAAAAATTCTAACCTATCTAAATCAAAATAGGGTCGCTTGGGAATAGGATTCATAAAGGGTTTTGGGATCAAATCAAAACATATACATATTATTAAAATGTCCCGTTAAGTTCCCCCTTAACATATGATCCTTAACAATTCCCAACAAAGATGCTGCCAAGGATTTCAAGTATGAGGAGGGCAGCAACGTTAACATCATCAGGAAAGGGAAGCTTCGCCTATTCGGGAAGCTTTCGTATGCCTTGACCAAAACTGGGAGGAGACGATCGCTTACAAGAAATCAAGCGTCTTCAATGACCTGGTCAAGCCAGGGAAGCCGCTAATCGATCGTGGAATCTTGGAGAAAAATGTGCGCCTCGCGGTGGCCTTTCCTACGGAAAAGAAGGGGAAAGGGAAGAAGCGAGCCACTTCACCGGCCAAGAAGCGAGCGGCCCCCAAAAAGACCAAGCGAGTCGCCTCGCTTGAAGAACAAAGTGAGGAAGCAGCCTCACCTTCTGGCACATCTTTGAGCGTGAAGGAGCTTAGAGAGAAGTGTGCCCCCTCACCGGAAGGAGAAGAAGTTAACAAACCGCAAGCTTCTACAACCCATCCCAGCCAACCCCAATCTACCCAAACATCTCAACCCCAAACTCAAGCTGCCCAACCCCAAGCTTCCGAACCACAATTCCAGCCTCAATCCACTCATCCCAGAAATCACCAAGGAATTTTCGTGCACAGACAAGCCATCTTTGAAGATGAGCAGTCTGTAAGCACCCATGCATTACCCAATCTTCCATTTCTCAATCCAGACCCAATCGAAGCTCACCAAATTTACAAACCTTCCCAAGCCCCCACACAAGCCCCCATTCAAACCACTATCCCAGATGCTCCCACCCAAACTCTTAACTCAAACCTTCCCTCACAAACAACCATTCATCCACCCCCATATCACTCGTAGACAAAGCGCTCCAGCGTTATCGTGATGACTGGACGCAAGCTGCCTTAAAAGTCAAGAAGAGGTACCCGCGTGTGCCTATGGACGAAGCCTTCCTCAACCAAGCAGCTGATTTCCTTACGTACGTTACGTACCGTGGTACTGAGTACTATAAAATCTTCAACCTACGGAAAGCCTTCTCGGAAGAATCGATAGAGGAGAAGGAGGCTGCTCAACTCCAGTTCATTGGAGTTGAAGGGTTTAAAGATTTCATCAATAAGCCCAAATACTTGGAGCTGCTCAATGCTATGGTCAAGCGAGCTAATCACAATGCCGAGCTACCGGAGAGGAAGCTCTCGGAGCATGAGCAAAAGCTCGTGGAGAAGCATGCGGAGGAGTTCTCTGCGAAAAATCAAGAGATTCTTGACTTGAAATGAGAGATAAGGAAGAAGGATGATGAAATCTTCCAACTGTCGGAGGAAGTGAAGCACCAAAAGAAGAATCTGACTGAGAAGGAGGAAGAGCTTACTGGGAAGCTCGAAGAGGAGAAGAAGAGAGGAGAGGATGCCAAGCTGTCGCTTGAGGAAGAGAGAAAGAGACTAAAAGCAGTTACTTCTAAGCTTGTCATTTTGGAAGGGAACTTGAAGAAGAAGGAAGAGGAGGTGGCCTCGCTTGTGCAGAGGCACAAGGAGGAAATGGAGAAGGCCAAAGCAGCCTATGAGAAGGAAATGGAAAAGAAGGCTAGTGAGGTCAAATCCCTGTAAAATGATCTCACTCGCGCCAAGCTAGCCAAGACAACTGCGGAGAATGATAAAGCAATTCTCCAGGAAAAGTTCGACGAAAATCTAAGCGAACTGGAGAGCCGTAGGAGGGAAGCAACGGCTTTCACAATGATGCATGTCCAACTGGACATGGCAACTGAGGAGATGGAGAACAGAGCGGCCAATTTTACTCGTCGCGTGCAATCTTTTGCCACCTCCCATGCTACCCTCAATGCCCGTGAAGCAGAGCTTGCTGCCTCTCAAAATTTTTTTGATTTTGCTAGGCAGGAAAAATTGAAGGAGCTTCGTGCAGAGGAAGAAAAGGAGGAGAATATTGCAGAAAGAGAGACTGCTATCATTGAGCGAGAGAAACAGTGTGCTTTCCTGCTGGAGGAGGTCTCCAAAAAGACGGCGGAGCTTGTGCTTGCTAAAGAAGGGTTGTTTGCAGAGCGAACCGATGGGACACTCAAGGCAGTAATAGCTGAATTTGCAAGCTTGCGCAGAGCCCTGGATGAAAGAGGCATTGATGATGCCAAAAAGGGGGAAGAGAAGGTGAAGAAAGCCCCCTCAAGCGAAGCCGGCAAAGGCAAAGACATGGTTGTCTATCAGGACAAGGTGAAGACTGCAACACCTGCAATGCCGAAGCTGCTAGCTTCATCAACTTCTGCCACCGCCACTCACAAAGCAAGAACATCCGCCGCAACCGATGCAACTTTGAATGTTGATGCGACATTGGCATCTACCTTGGAAGTCATGCAGTCATTTCTGATGGCGGAGGAGGGAGTAATGGAGTTTCCCCAGGTCAATCCCATCCAGGCCGTGCCTTCCGAAGCTGCCATTCCTGATTTTCAAGCTGCCCCTGCAGCTCCGACTAAAGTGCTCGCACTCACTGCACCTCCTGCCGCCAAAACCAAAGCGACGTCGCCCAAAGCTGCCCCGACTAAGACTACAAAAAAGCGGCCCGCTCCAGATAGCAAAGAAGTGGGACCTGCTGCCAAGTGCCAGAAAATTCAAGCGAGTCTTGCAGCCAAAGCGTCTTGCTTAGCTGAAAAGAAGAAGGAGGAGGAGGAAGAGAAAAGGAAGGAAGCAGAAAGGAGAGAAGTTGTAAAGCTGGCCATACTGAAGAAAGTAGAAGAAAGAGCCATCAAGCTGCTTAATGAAAATATGCTTATTGAAGCAAGTCTCATGCCAAGCGGATATATCCCATTCACTCCCGACGAGTCTGAAGTATGCTACATCGAAGCGAATATTGAAGCTTGCAGAAAGACAATTAAAAAGATGGAGGAATCAAAGAGGTATACCAAGGATGAACAAGACTTCATTAGAAAGCTCATCAATGGGAAAACTCCAATTTTCAACTCTGAACAGAGCGAGAAGTTCAGAAGCGTGTTGAAGGAACTGATCGAGAGGTCCTTTGATGAAATCGAAGCGAGGAGAGCCAACCACCCCGACGCATGCTTCATTGAGGATTTCATATCCGAAGAGCTGAAGGAGAGTTGGAAAGAGTGCCTCAAAAAATTCATCAAGGCCTACTACTTTTGGAAAGTAGTTCCCGGCCAAGACTCCATTTCCAAGCTCGACGCACTGAACAACTTCATGGTGCTGTACTATGAGCTGCTTCGGAGGAGGGTCTTCATCGAAGCAGAGCTCGCAAACCCAGAGTACCAGGATCAAGAATTCTCAACCGCAGGGTTATCGATGACGAAATTCATGAAGCTTTGGAGATGGACCGCCTACACCGGAAGAGTGAAGAAACTGCAAAAACCATGAAGCCCAGGATTTTCTCTGCTTACATCATGGATGAATCCTGATCTCTCTCTATGTGTTATGATTAACTATCTATCCAATTTATTTTTCTGTCAAGCGTTCGTCTCATTTACTTATTGCATTTATCTGCTTTATATGATTTTTATCCTTATGCTGCAAAGCCTACACGAAAACCATAAGAACTCAAAAAAAAAAATGGAAAAGACTGTGAAGGATTCAGTCACTTGAAGTTCTTACAGTGGTTAAAATGTTGGGTTTTGGCATCATCAAAAAGGGGGAAATTGTTGGGAATTGTTAAGGATTCATGTGTTAAGGGGTAACTTAACGGGATGCTTTAATAAAATATGTTATGTGTTTTGATTAGATCCCAAAACCCTCTATGAAGATCATATTCCCAGGCGACCCTATTTTGATTATATAGGATAGAATTTTTCAAGCCTATTATGTTAGGATGGCTTAATTTTGCTTTAGTCGCTTTAGAATCAAATGCAGGTTTTCAAGCGAAGCAAGAAGACCACTCGCTTGAGTGTGTATCAAAGCGAAGCAAGCCTACCCGGAAGAAAGCGAAGCGAGCGCTCCCGATAAAGCCGAAGCGAGTCAACCCGACTACGCTAAAGCGGACGCTCAGAATTAAAGCGAAGCGAGTCATTTCCAACATGCTTGAAAGAGACAGTTCAAACTTCCCGCCCCGTTCAAACTTGGAGTTCAAACTCAAGACAAGCAAAGATCAAGGCATTAATTGCAGATCTCCACGTGGCACAAGAAGAATAGAGCACGAGAGTTCCCCGCCAGACCGGCAGAGCCACCGCTACAGTACCGGACGCTCCAGTTACTGTTGCACTTGTCTTTTAGCCATTTTTGGAAAGAAGACAAGCGCGCGACTGAAAAGCTGCAGGTCAAAAGCAAAGTACTGTCGAGTGTGGAGGGACAAAGCCACCAAGCCTCAACGGCTCCAGTCCACTTCCCACACTATAAATAGTGGAGAGCAGAGACGAGAAAAAGTAGAACACTACCTGAGATTTCAGCGCACAGAGCAAACAAGCACTCAAACCTTCCAGCAATCTTTCGAGTTCTTGTTTACGTGTTCTCCAAGCTTCATCACAACCGAAGCTTGTCTCTGCAACCTTCACTCTCTAGAATCTAAGCCCACTCATATATCCAAGCTTAGAGAAGAACTCTACCCCTTCGCATTCACTGTAAAGAGTTCTTCAAATAGAGTGTTTTCCAAACCAATCCCTAAACC
Organism: Thymus mandschuricus; assembly: GCA_029379335.1. Lineage (NCBI taxonomy): Eukaryota > Viridiplantae > Streptophyta > Magnoliopsida > Lamiales > Lamiaceae > Thymus > Thymus mandschuricus. Next base: position 11,781,241 of record CM057078.1, read on the forward strand.
CTTGTTGTTGTCAAGTGTGTTAGAAGTTTGTGTTTTTGTAAGGTTTTTGTAATATCTAAGGTTCTGCCTTCTTCGATAGCAGAAACCTCGATCGTAGAGTGTAGATCCAAGCTTACACTTTCTTCGATTGTGTAAAGCTCGATCTTAGCTAGGTTTTGTGGAGAACCCGTAATCTCCTCATCATTGTTGTTTCAGATCCACGCGAGTGAAGCTCGATCCAGTCCAGGTTTTTGAGGAACCCGTAATCCTCAAGGTTTCTTAACTGAAAAGAAACTGTTGCAGCGTGCAACAAAGTGGACGTAGGTGTTTTATCACCGAACCACTATAATCCTCGGTGTCGTATTTCTGTCCTTAAGCTTTCAATACTTTACTTGCTTTGTTTATCATATTCCACTTGCATTTAAACAAACTTAAAACGAAGCTTTAAATACTTGAGAAACATATAGCTCACTTAATTCTGCATTTGCAAGCGAGTCACTCTGTGATCAAGCATTCGCTTAGGTCAAGAGCAAGCTTTACTGTAGATCAAGCTTACGGCTAGGTCTTAAGTTATAAAACGACCCAAATCTTGCCACTCTGAGATAAGTTGAAAAGAAGCTGAAAAACTTCTAATACACGTATTCACCCCCCCCCCCCCCTCCTCTACGTGTATTTCCTCTTATCAAACCGGGACCATCAAAACCTTTGCATGATAAGTGGAATATACTAATATAGACTGACACAATCTACTAAGAGATAAATATCATTATTTATTCTCCAAGTATGTAAGCAGTAACATTTTAAATAGATTTAACAAACAAAATGTTTTAAAAGCTTTTTATGTTATGGCGTGTAATTTGGTCAAAGGAATGCCTAAAGCACACGCTCTGACCATCGCAAGCGAGTACATACTCGTCACGACAGAGCGCTTGATAAACCAATCGTGGTTTCGTACGAGCTAGATGTACTCGAGTGCCTATTTCACTTTATTTGCTTTGCATTTAATGTTACAGAGAAAAGACACAGTTAACCGGGCGCTTGTAATTAATTCACTGCGAATTTTAAGGGGCAAAAGTCACTGCAATCATGACCATTGAAGCTTAACAGTCTCAAGATCTCAGCCACACAGGTCTGAGCGTGACGCGGACGACTTGTAAAGCGACGCGTACTACAGTTTCACCGAGATGACTCATGTTTCACCGTGCCACATCAGCCATGATGGAAACAATTTTACGGCACCACGTCAGCCACGACGTTTATCTTTTTGATACGATTTCAAGGGTGAAATGCCTTTAAATATAGAAACTGTAACACTTATAGATTTTCATCACCCCAAAATTTGCCCTAATCTCACAAGAAACTCTCTTTCATATCTCTCTCAAAGCTGGGCACAAAAGATTTTCCAGCCTGCAATCTCTCAAATCTTTTCATATATTCCCCAATCTATTTCACATATTCTACCATGGGCAAGAAAATTACCCAAGATATCTCTATGAAGAACATCTAAGAAAAACCCACCAACTTCCTTCACATCGGGCCCCATCTGGATGAAGGCATCACAAACCCGAATGGGTTCTTCCGACGAACTCTCAGGGCTGCCGGGATATGGGAGTTCGTCACAGCCCATCCGACCAATATTCTGCCCTTGGGAGTGGAAGATTTTCTTCTCCATCTAGAGAAAGGATATCCGATGTCACCTCCATGTTTGATCCTTCAACCAACGAGAGCGTGCCAGTGAAGTTGGTAGATGTAGCAAGTGTATTCAACATGCCCAATGAAGGAGATAACCCAGAGGAGGCCAAAATTAGAATCGACGACGAGTATAAGAGGTTCGTAGTGGATGAAAATGCAGATTGGAGTTTGCCGAAGTCAAAGCTCGGAGTGCGTTGTTGAAGCCATTTAACTACATGGTAAAGCTTTACCCCGAGAATATGGCGAGCCACATTGGTGGTCACTCTGGTGTGAGTGAGTTCAAGATCCGTGCCATGTCTGGAATGGTCGTTGCAATTGAAGGAAAACAATATTACTGGAGAGCTAGTTCATCAAATAGCTGAAGGAAGCGGGGAAGGACTTTATGATGTATGAGAGCGACCCCGCTATTTGCACGCTTCAAAGCAAGCTGCGACATTCGGGGAAGATATCGTACGCTTTGGAAAAACTCTTTCCATATAAGCTATGTGATCGCTGCTGTTTTACCACCCTAAAATAGTGTAGTAAAGGGAAGTAGGAGTCGTATCCTCAGGGACCGATATCTGAACATATAGGAGTTACCTCTACTAGAGCTTCTCAACAATGTCTAGGCAAGCAAAACATTAGAATTTGGTTTTCTATCTAAAACAAAAATTAAATCAAATAAAAGACACAAATATAAAATATATGAAAAACAAAGAAACTAACAAATAAAAGAAAGCATTGATCATAGGGCAATCTATCTAACCAATTTAATTCAACCTAGATACCATACACGAAAGTAATCAAAGACTCCGGTCAGGGCAATCTTGACAATCACTTAATAAACTCTAATCTCCTCCCGGTCTCATAGGAATTAAATCAAGCGCAACAAAGAACAAGTATCTATAGATATAATTAACAAGGTTCAGTCATGACACTTATATCAAGTATATGCAAGACCTATGATAATCTATCTTCGGTCAGGACAACTAAATTAAACATAGTATGTATTCATGAGATCCATTATGAAATTATCCGGTCAAGGCTTAAAAACATAACTAAGCATGCATAATTAGTGGCCAGTTAATCATGCATGCAAACAAGCACCATGAAATATACGCCTAGATTGGAAGGCTAAAATAGATCTAAAAAGTACTCATGTAGATTTAATTAAACATACAAATTCTAGAATCAACTAGGAAAATTAACTAGACATAATTAAAAGAAAGGTGAAAGAAGATTAAACATAAGTAAAAACATAAAGAGAAAGGGATAAAAAAACACTTGAATCTTGAATAAATCTTCAATCTTCAATGGTCTTCATATATAAATGTAAAAACTAATCTAAATCTAGATCTAAAATATAAAAGTGTAGAGAAAAGAATGGAAAATAATCTAGGGTAGGAGAGAACTCTCTCTATCAAAATCTAGGGTACAATGATGAGTTTTGGGGTATTTATAAGGTAGGGATTAGTAATGGTAACTTAAGTGTACAAGTATTAGGTTAAAAGGAAAAAAAAAAATACTCCCTCCGTCCTCCATTTAGTGACGTTAATACTATATTGGGACGTCCTCTATTTACTGACAATTTCCGTTTTAGGACGTAGACCCCACAATCACTTTAACACTTTATCACTTTATACATCTACTTTTTATTATTTTATCATTTTAATACTATTAAACAATTCAAATGGACCCACAATTATTCCACTTTAACACTTTAACACATTAATTTATTATTATACCATAAAATACGAAAAATCTCGTGCCCATACTCCCTCCGTCACTAAATGGAGGACGGAGGGAGTATAAAATTTGAGGATTACCGAGAGCCCCTCTCGACCCCCTCTCGACCGAGAGGGGTGTCGATAGGTTCTGCACTTATTTCTTGTTTTTGTCATATCTTCCTCGTCCGAACTCCGAATTGACCTCCGTTTTTGCCTATGTGCTCTTATCAAACTCTTCTTCGATATTATGAATTCATTACTTCCAAAGTAACTAAACAATACAATCTTGAAACGTCAGAACTCGGGATCAATGATTCCTCATCTTCCTTGGTTTCGTCGTCTCTCATGTCATCTTGGGTTTTCACGACTAAAAGTACCCTAAAAACACTCAAAACAATCTAAAAGCGTAATCTAGCTCGAAATAACGTAAACAATACAAAACATGAGTTAAACTATCAAAATAAGACAAGAAAACGATTATTAAACACTTAGATAATTTGGTAAAAATACACCCTATCAAAATCCCCCAAACTTAAACATTGTTCGTCCTAAACAATATACTAAACCTAAACTAAAGAATAGACAAATCAAGGAAAAGATAACATACAAACATAATGAACTCTAAGGGCATCATAGATCTTTGAAGAAGAATCAATCAATATCATGAAAGCAACCACAAAGTTTCGTCTCTACGAAGGTACAACAAAATCAAATCATGCTTTAAAAGGGGAAACTCACTCAAGAAATGTGAAGATATAAGTGTATAGGTGAACTCTCAACTTACAATAATAGAATTAAAGTGTATAGGCTCACTCAAAATCAATACAATGCAAAGACTTACCATAAGCTTGTAATGTAGGCACATTGGTTAGGGTAGGAAAAGTATAGGCTAAGTGACTTGGAAGTCTTCAAGTACCTACCTTTTAACAACTCCAAACTAGTATGGATTTAACTCCACCTTCTACTCATCAACTCAAACTCAAATATCAACCTCTTCTCCTCTCAACCTTCTTTTATTCAATTCCAAAAATACTAAAAACTATCCATCCCTTTATGCTCTTAATTTTTTTATTTTTTTATTTTTAAAATTTTTTTCCTTTTGAACTAGGACTCATATATATATATATATATATATATATATATATATAGGGAATGGATCATATGAGAACCCTTTATATTAATGAGAACTAGAAACCAATCTCCACCATCAATTTTAATTGATCAATGGTTAAGATTTGTAGTTGCAATTAAATTATATATGGTGATTTTTTAATATGAGAAGGGTATTAGAGTAATCTTCTTTTGTTATTCCTAAATTTAAGGAGATATTAATTATTTTTATTTCTCTTACTCGACCTAGTGTCCTCCTCCTCTTCCGCCATTGTCATGTTATTCAAGAAGATGAATGATTTTTTTTTTTCCTTGTTGCTTCTTCTTCCACCATCTTTCTTTTTATTTTTTTATTTTATAGACTAAGTTTTAAATCAATTTTGATGAACTACCTGTATTTTAGTGAATTTCATAGATTAAGTAATTTAATCATTCCTGATGCATTTTATTTTCTTTATTCAAGAAAAAAACTAATCCTGTAATTGAAAATTAGACTCTGGTGCAAAAATTAAACCCAATCGAAGGAAATTAAACCATGTGGGAAAATCAAACTCTATGGGGGAAAAAATGTAAACACCAGGGTTTACTTTCCCACATCTGGTTTAGTTTCCTCCGATAGCCGATAGGGTTTAATTTTAAAAGTTAAGGTTTTAGTTTTTCTCTTTCTTAATATATTTATGATCATTGATATGTACAAGAGATTTATAAGCATCATATGATAAATTTTTAAGCAATCCATAATATCTTATTAATCGATCAATACTTATTAATTAAGCATCAAGCTTAGAGACTATTATAAAAAAAAGTTATCAAGATACACTTATAAACAAACAAAAAAACTTTTACTATATATTTAAGCATCATACAATAATTATTTAAGCACGAGAAAAACTAAACCTTAAGATTTAAAACTAATATCTCTTAGAAAAAGCTGACAAAGTATTTAAGCATTGTATAATAGCTATTAAAGCATTAAATACATTTTTTCTCATAACGTTGAATATATTGTTTCTTTTTTTGCATATTTTTTAATATAATTTTTATGCTTATTTATATTCCTACAATGCTTAATTAGTTTTCATCAATTCTTATTATAAAATGAACACCTAACTAAGCTAAATATTAATGGTAAATAAGCAGCCTGATAAGCAATAAAAATTGTAGCAATATATATGCTTATTACGTTGCTTATTTACCATTAATATTTAGCTTATTTAGGTGTTCATTTTATAATAAGAATTGATGAAAGCTAATTAAGCAATAAAAATTGTAGGAATATTTAAAAAAAAGAAAAAGAAAAAGAAGAGGACGTCGGAATTGAATTAAAAGAGACGTTTAATTCATATAATTTAGGAAAAAATACGGTGTTAAATATTTGGAGAGAATATGAGCGTTAATTCCTTAATTATCGGATTTGGTGGGATCTCCTCAAATCAAAGCTTCCTAAAATGCCCTTATATGCATCAAAAATTGAAAAGTAGCTGCCTCATTTTATTTGTTAAGATTAAATCTTATCCTATATATATATATATATATATATATAGGATGGATCATATAGAAATAAGTCCTGGTGTGAGAAATGAGAATAGATCTGGACCATTGATCTAAATTTGATCTATGACTATAATTGATTTAAGCATGATTATAAGGTATTATAAGCATGACTATGTTTAAGCATGGATTTGTACATCAAAAAGCATAATGGTGTTGTAAGCATAAGTATATACTGATTTAAGCATGATTTTATATGGTTTTAAGCATCTTTCGCATTTTAGCACGCCAGGATTTATTTGCACACGAACCATATATATATATATATATATATATATATATATATATATATATTTACCTTTTCAAAAATGTTTTTCTAAGTCCTTTTATTCCCTCATTTTTTTTTTTCTAGAGCTTATAGGGATCTAAAATTCCTTTCTTTACAAGGAGCTTACTAAAAAGACAACTCTCCAATCAGAATCCCTAACAAAACAACTCATAAGATACCCATAATTCCTCATTTACCTCCTTTCATCCGATTTAAGAAACAAACGGCTATAAAGGCTCAAAAGTTGCTAACAAAGGAAATATATGTAATGGATAGTGTTTAGGAAATATGTGGCTAACAAAAGATGGCCTAAAATCACTTCTAAATTCCTACACACATACGTAGTCTCGATGTAGAACAAAGGAAATGTCTAGAAGTACAAATACATGTATGATACTCTCACAAAAGAAAATAGGCATAAATATGCACTAAAGACTCAAATCCTCACGGGTTATAACACAACGTTTCCCAAAATCAAAGCATAATCCAATTTTATCACACACATGCATAATCTCCACCAAGTTTCCAAACATAATATCAACCATTTATTCAAAGAAAATCATGTTATCATTGGCAAAATCAATTATACTCGTAAATCATACTTGACTCAATTGTCTAAACTCCTAAGACTCTATGATAGGAAATGGCCCATCTCCCTAGGCCCGGTACTACCACCTCATCAAGAGCCTAAGCTCCACCTCGGCAGAAGGCCCAAACAAAGGCACTCCGGCCCAACGACAGCTCGGCCCAACCCAACACTAATCAGCCCAAAGGCAGGCCTAGAGAGTTGAGCCCTAACTAACAAGACGTGGGGTGATGGAGGCAGAAACGGCCACCACCCACGATCTCCATGATCCCAGGTCCATCACTCCCATGATGGACGGTAGAATTGGCTATATATATCGAGTCTAATGTATTGTAACACATTCATGCTACTTTGAATACAATATCTCTCTCTCGAATCTCCCGTGGACGTAGATCTTCCGATCGAACCACGTAAACCCTTTGTGTTCATTACTTTTCTGCACTCGAATCTCTTAAACACTCTTTCACTTTCACCGAGCAACGAATTTAGGATTCATCACTAGCGCCGTCTGTGGGAACCTAAATTTGTGATTCGATTCCCATCTTCGTTGTTTCAAACTACCATCCATGGCTCCTGGAAGGCGATTGTTGCGGGGATTTTCTTCTCGAAGTTCTGGTAACGTCCCCCGATGCCGGCGTAGCCAAAGAAGACAACACGACGAATCGGCCGCGGCGGTGGCCCATGAAGAGCAACTGCACTTTGACGTTCCCAGCGATAATCCAGTTGAGAACGAAGAAATCCCTCTTCTCGATGAGCAGAACCCCGGAGGAGACGTCACTGCACCACCACCACCGCCGTCTTCTCCTCCAAGGCAACAAGTTCAAGCACGCCGAGGACCCGTAAGTTCACGCTTGGGACCTCGGGGTCATTAGCAAACTCACGAAGGCCATATTGAAGATCTCACTGTGGAGCGCGAGCGTGAGCTGTTCGAGCCCGAAGTTGTGCAGCGTCCGTCCCCGGTTATCTGACCCAACCATGCTGCTCCACCGCCCCCTCCGCCTCCCAGGATTGAGGAGCTACTAAGGAACTTCCTCACTACTACCCGAGGTAGAGAGTTCCTAAACCAATATGGAGATGAGCAGAGAGCATCCCAGCTCGGCCCCGGAAACCGAGCTGGCCCGTATGGAATGCCAGGAGGGCAGGATCCGCGGCATCACCTCCAACAGATCCGAGGTCAACCCCAAGGAGTACCCCCACCACCACCGCACTACGTGGCGGCACCTCCACTGCCCCACGGTGCTCCTCCTCAAGGCCACCTAGCCGGGGGTGTACAGATATTTGATGCATTTGGAAGGGTTGTCAGCCCGCTCTCGGAGGATATTCTCAATACTCCCATTCCATATGGATACAAGGTACCGAATATCAAGCCCTACAACGGGATAGGAAATCCCAGCAACTTCCCAAGCCAGTTCAAATATAGCATGTTAAACCAGAACTTGGGGAGTGTCTACATGTGCAAGCAATTTCCCGAGCTACTGATCGACAACGCGCGGGAGTGGTTTGACACTCTGCTAGCTGGATCCATTAGGTCATACAACGATCTAATGAATGCTTTTTCATGAAGTTTCTCCCAACGTGTCGAGGTGAGGCACACCCCGGCACACCTACTCACTGTGAAGCAGAACCGAGGTGAAGAAGCAGAACCGAGGTGAACCCCTCCAGGACTTCATGACCCAGTTCGACAGGGAGTGTCTACAAACTCGGTGCACCAACAACCTCCTCATCATCTCGGCGTTCCAGAACGCCATCACATCGGATCTCTTATACAAAGAGATCCTAGAGAAGGAGCCACAAACCACCACCGAGTTGTGGGCAATTGCGGATAAGTTTGCAAAGATAGACGAGGCGACCAAGAGAAGGAGAGAAGGGGACCAAGGAGAGACCTCAGATAAGAAAAAGAAGGATGGTGCGCCCTGGAAAAACGTGATGGAACGCATCCAGCGCGGTCCACTAGAGTACCGCCTCGGACCTCGGCAGAACCCAGCTCCACCCCCTCAAAGTTAGTTTGCACCTGCAACCAGCTCAGCGATCTACACCGCAGTTCACCCCGCTGACGAAGGCAAGGACTGAGATCCTCCAGTTGCATGCTGACTTATTTGGACGACCTCGGCCGATGAGAGATAATGGCAAGCCGAGGTCAAAGGATAAGTTCTGCCAGTTCCACAAGGACTACGGGCACGAGACAGAAAATTGCAGAAATCTGGCGTACGATATCGAAAGTCTGGTCCATAGTGGCCCATTAAAGAAATACCAGGACCAAGGTGCCGGAGTTAACCAGCTTGACGCCCCTCAAAGTCAGAAGAAGAAAAGGCAATACCAAGGTGTTGGCTGCAACACTGAGGCCGAAAAGAAAACTAAGTACGAGGATGATGCTGACGAGGACGGAGATTACCAGTATGATGGTATCATTGCTACTGTCTCCGGACTTGCCAAAGGATAGTCGAAGTCCTCTTTGAAAAGTGGAGCACGGACTCTCCCGAGCAGAGAACCTGTTAACAAAAGACTCAAGAAGGACGAAGTGGTCACATTTTCCGACGAGGACCCTGTACCTCCTATGGTCCCACACTCCGATGTCATCGTTATTGAAGCTGTCTTTGCCAATAAGCTTATCAGAAGGATCCATATCGACACCGGAGCGTCTGTAAACATCATGTTTAAACACTGCTTTGACAAGATTGGGATCGATAAGTCCAAAGTCATGCCGACAGCTCGGCCACTGCGTAGCTTTGCTCAAGAGGAGACACATCCAGTAGGGGTAGTAGAACTCCCAGTTACTGTGGGAAAAGCCCCGAGGAGCTCTACCGAGGTGACAGAGTTCTTCGTGGTAGACGCCAAGTCCCCTTATAACATCATTTTAGGGCGGACCTGGCTGAATGCGGTCAAGGCGATCTGCTCTACGTATCATCTCGCACTGAAAATCCCGACTAGGGGAGGGGTAGCCCTGATCCGAGGAGACCAGAAAACAGCAAAGGAGTGTCTTCACATAGCACTCAAAGGGCAGGGGGCCTCGCCCCAGTTGCCCCAGGCATAACAATCACAAAACTCTGAAGAGCTGAAGAGGACGTCGCCTGCCGAGGTCAGCCCGTTGCAAGAAATCATATTACACGACGATGAACCCACAAAGGTTGTCAAAGTTTGTTTTTCCGAGCTACCTCATCTTCGTGAGCAGGTTATTCAGCTCTTAAGGGAGTACAGAGACATGTTTGCATGGTCCCCACTGGACATGACAGGAGTGTCACCTCGGTTGATCACACACCGGCTCAATATTGACCCCGAGGTCAAGCTTATCAGACAGAAACAACGCTCTTTTGCCGAAGAGCGTATTAAATCCGAGGTGACGCAGCTACTGGAGGCTGGCATCCTATTCGAGGTCACGTACCCGACCTGGATAGCAAACCCGGTGATGGTCAAGAAAGCAGGAGGAGGGTGGCGTATGTGTATTGACTATACTGACCTCAACAAGCATTGCCCGAAAGACTGCTACCCGCTCCCTGACATCGATAAGAAGGTAAACTCTTTAGTCGGCCACAAAGTATTTAACTTTCTTGATTTATACAAAGGATACCATCAAGTGCTGATGGATACCGAGGACGCGGCCAAAACTGCCTTCATAACGGACTTCGGCATCTTTGCCTAACGCAAGATGCCATTCGGACTTAAGAATGCTGGAGCTACTTACCAGAGGATGGTGGATAAGATATTTAAAGAGCACATCGGCAAAGAAGTTGAAGTCTATGTAGATGACATAGTGGTAAAAAGCTAGGAGGAAGGCACCAGCGTGGCCGGTCTCCGAACTGTGCTCTCACTACTTCGAGAGGTCGACCTGAAACTAAACCCCCAAAAGTGTACTTTCACCGTGCCATCGGGAAAGTTTCTAGGTTGTTGGATTTCCCAAGAAGGATTGAAGGCTAATCCATCCAAGGTCAAAACCGTGCTGGAGATGAGGGTTCCGAGATCAATAAATGATGTACATAAGCTCACTGGGTGCCTCGACGCAATGAGCAGGTTTCTCTCCAAAGCCGCGGAGAAACAGTTGCCCTTCTTTAAGATTTTAAAGAAGGCGCCCAAATTCAACTGGAGTTCGGAAAATCATCTCGCACTTAATCAGCTAAAGGAGTACCTTAGTAGTTTGCCCACTTTGTCAGTTTCGAAGGATAAGGATACACTATTCCTGTACCTGGCCACCTCGGAGGAGGCCATCAGTGCGGTACTCGTGATAGAGGAAGCAGGGCGGCAGATCCCTGTGTACATCATCAGCCGGTCCCTCAAGGGGCCCGAGGTGCGATATCAGCCCCTTGAGAAACTCGCTTTAGCGCTGGTTAACGCAGCTCGACGCCTTCGCCCATATTTTCATGCGCACCCTATCCAGGTCCGAACTGATTCCCCACTCCGGCAAGTACTGACAAGACCCGAGGCTTCAGGATGGATATCAAAGTGGGCCATAGAAATCGGAGAACACGACATTGCCTATGTTCCCCGGCAAGCCATCAAGGGACAAGCCCTAGCCGACTTCCTAGTCGAAACCTGTTGGGGTTGTTGTATAACTAAAGCAAAACCTGTTGTTTTAGTGGTTACGACACAGGTCCACTGTTAACAATCCCTATCTGGAAGAATATGTATAAGCAAGAATAAAGCCCATTATCTCATGTTTTAGACCACGTGTCGATCTGAGTTTGAAGAGGATCACGAAGGTCGTTGACAATGATGAGATATAAACAGTTCATAGTCGAGATAGCTTGGGCTGAGCTGTCGGTCTAGACTGCAGCTTAATGGTAGTGATGAGTCCTAATCACTAATTATGCTGGTACGGTGGAACGTATTGAGGATCAATAGAGATAATGCTCTTCTGATACTGACCCTGTATCATAGGTGATATAGGTGAAGAGCTATAGATCTCAGGCTCTAGCTCGATCTTAACCTTGGTAAACTATTAGATGTATATGTATTCTTCGATGTTACTTTGATTTACGAAGATATGAACTTCGTTAGTTCATCTAAATCATGTCGTACTTTGGGTAACACGAAGATGCATAGTATGTCTAATAAGTGTTATCAACAAGCCGTGTCCTGTGTGAGTGCAGGCTGACGTTATCCCCTCAGGGAGTTCACAATGTTTATTATACCAAGTCATGCATGCTGATTAAGTTCAGGTATAATAATGAGGAGTGAACGGGTACTACCTGAGGAATAGATGTTAACAATTAGGAGCAGTCATGGTAGCTCTAATTGATTAACGGATATGGAAGGTCTTAAACACGGGGGTCGAACTATACAAAATACCTACCCAATCTACATAATTGGGACAGAGCGGTGATTCAGCTATGACACTTTAGTGGAGTGCGTCATAGTTCTAATGAGATACATGTTCAGGGGTGGACATGGAAATATCGAATTAGATAAGGCCCAACTCTGTCTGGTATCCGATCCTTAGGATGGCCCAAACAGACCTCGGGAATCGATCTAAATGGTATTATTGAGTTTGGACTCAATAATTGTACTCAGGCCCGGTATATGATATATATTGGATTTATATCCGGTGAATGGATAATAAATATAATTAATTGAGATTTATATCCTGTGAGATTAAATCTAATTATTTATTATTTAGTTATTCACGGATAAGATTGAATCTAATAAGATAAGATTTATTTGATTAAATCTTATGGGGATAAATATCATATATATATAAATATATTTAGTATATATTTATTTATTTATTCTTCTACTGGAATTAGAATAAATTTTATTTGTTAGAATTAATTCCGGATATACAGTTGCATAACTGAACAGATTAATTCCTTATTAATTCCGTATTAATAAAGGAATAAGATTTGTAAGTTATGGAAAGAGAATAAATATGGGATTGACATAGATATGGTTGGAGATAAATAAGGAATCATATCTCCTTATTTATGAACCATATAAATACTCTCCATGTCTCACACATAAAAACCCTAGCACACCAGATCAGTCTCTGCAACTTGGCGCAGAAACCTAGGCGTGTGAGAGAGAGAATCGGCCGAGTCTGGGTGTAAGGGAGATCGAGGTTCCAGTGATCTCGAGACGCCCACCAAGTCTCGGATTTCAAGGTGTGGGATCACATCCTAGAAGATCAGAAACGTAGATCGATCAGACACGACTCAGATTGCACGTTCTTTATAATCAAGGTATGTACTCAAGCCATTGCATGAATTTATGTGCACGATCGAATCAACACATCCGAACCAAGATCTGGGGGTCGGGGCGGCTTTCAAGCAGCCGGTCCCAACAAGTGGTATCAGAGCCCGAGGTTTTTGGATCGGCTCTGTGTCGAGTCGAATTTAATGTTCATGCATTTGAGTCATTATGATTATGTGTGCATGCTGCTGTCCGGGAATTACGTGCATTGTTTTATCGTTTTTTTCGATTTATCGTTGTTCGTTTTATTTTGAATCGGCGAGATAATAAGGTGCCGATTAGAATAGGATTCTTTTTTTTTGTATTTTTCGATTTTCGTATTGTATTGTATGCTGTAAATCGGAGAATTGCTAAGGAACGAGATCTGAGGAACGAACAAGAGACGAAGGGAATGACCGCCGCAGGCGGCGGCGCGTCGGACGCACGACGGCGGCGGCGTAATCTGCCGCGATTCGCGCGGCTGCCTCCTCGGTTTTTCACGGCGGCTGAACCCCTAGGGTTCATCCTAGGGTTCAGGCAAAGCCGGAACGAGTGGCGGCGGCGGCCGAATCGGCGGCGGACGGCGGTGACGGCTTGTGCAGCGCGGCGGCTGAAAACCCTATCGGGTTTTCGGGCCTGCCGGCGTTGCTGTAGGCCTGAACCGCGGCTGACCGGCGGTCCAGCGTCCGGCTCGACGTCGGAGACGGAGCCATGGCTGCGCCAGACGAGCGGTGGAGGCGCGGCAGGGGCTGCGGCGGCGAGCTACTGCAGCGGCAGCCGAAACCCTAACGGGTTTTCGTGCTCGCGCGCTGCTGGACTCAAGCCCGCGGCCCGACGGTGGCCCGACGGCTACGGGGGTGCGGACGGAGGTGGACAGCAGGTCCGGTGGTCCCCTGACCACCGGCGGCGGCGGCAGTGGCGTTGATCAACGGCAGCGGCTGCGGCTGGGTTTGTCCCCTGCGCGCGCGCTGCTGCCGGACTCAGCCACGGCTGCCCGGGCTCGAACCCAGCACCTCCGGTGGTGCTGGGATGCCGGCGAGCTAGTGGGAGCGACCGGTGGCGTTCCAGCCACCGGCGGTGGCTCGCGGCGGCGGCGCTGCCTTGTGCAGCGGATAACGGCGAAAGCGACGGCGGTTTTGGCGACGGTGACGAGCAGTGGCTCCGGCTGGGTTGCAACGGACGCACCCAGCCCGAACCTAGCCACGTCAGGCTCGTCGTGGAGCCGAGACGGTGTCCCCGGTACGCGCGGCGGCGGCGCGTGTGCTACACGCGTGGCTCGGCGGCGGCGCGTGGCCGAATTTTTCGAACGACGGGCTGTTCATTCGGCCCGTTACGTTGACAATGGCTAGGGTTTTCCGAAACCTTGGCATGATCGTCGACGGCTAGGGTTTTCGTACCCTAGTTCGTTTCGAAATAAATTCGCTTACCGTTTTGGTAATTAGGGTTTTCCGCACCCTAATTATTTCGAGCACTTGCTAATTTTGGAAGGTGGACTTGAAGATCGGGATTGGCTTCCAAATTAGAGATTGAAGACCGAAGCTTGTTCCGGGATTTTTTTTAATTAAATGTAATAGATAGGGCTTTCTATTCCCGGTCGGCAGCCTATTTATTTGTTTTAATTATATGCATGCTATGGATGGATTTAAATTACGCGATGAAATGATTAGCATGTTTTGCATGTTATAGTTGCTTTTCATTGTTTGCGTAATAGAAATAACATGCATAGGGGTCATAGCATGCCGGTTTTTATGATTTCAATGCGAGCATGTTTTATTACTTGCGCTTAGAAATCATGTGATAGGACTTAACTGTCTATGTGCTACGATTGTCACACAAACCCTTAAAAAGACTAAGCGGTATAATTAATCGATTATCTATTAATTGATTTAAAGGACCTCCATATTTGGTTTAAAAATGAAGTAATTAGCATTCGCGTTGACGATGAGTCTTCCTCCCTATAGGAGATGCTGGTTATGGATTTCATTGGTTTAGACTTCAAAAGGATAATCTGATTTAAAATGAAATAATTAGTGTTCGCGTTGACAATGAGTCTTCCTCCCTATAGGAGACACTGATTATGGTTCATTGGTTAAATTCAAAATTGATAATATGGAAAAATGATTTTATAAAGGTAATTCCTCCTTAACGGGTGGGTTACTCTTAATAGAATTAATTTTTCAGAATATTAAAATATGGTTGTAGCTTAGCTGCTTATTGATGAATCCTCCTATAGAGGTCACTTCTCGAATTAGCAGGGTCCTGAGGCACGGGTTATTATTTCTTTATTTCACTATGGTCCGTGTGATGGGACAAGAAATAAAATAGACTGCGGTCATGGTCGATAATTTTATGGATAGCATTCACCTATAGTGGACTATTTGTAAATAGTATCGGGCTACTCGTTTGTTGGTTCAATGTTATTATTGGGTTTCTAACATTGATAACATAAATTATTTGCGCTTATAAGTTGTTTACTTGTTATTTATTTCAGATATGTCTATTGATTCTATTCGCACGAAGATTTGTCGTTTAGCTTATTCTGATGATGTTCCGGACTCCTTTCGATTTCGACTACTCGGTTTCCTGGCACGGAAAGAGATAGATTTCTTGAGGTACGAGGATTTCGATGATTTCCCTAACCTAAAGAGATTTCTCATGAGGTTTAAAAACCTTGTACGGATGTACGTGTTCTATGGTGGTGTTATGTCGGGAAAGACTGTTTGCGAGCTTCTACTTGCATGTTTCCCTACTTGGTTCCTGGCTCTCAGAGAAGCGGTCGTCCCGACCCACATCGTTCACGAGGATCCAATGGCTCTCATTGGGGAGTTACTCGTGGTAGATGCGGAGAGGATTGATATATTGCAGACTGCTTATGAGGCGGAGAGGAAGTTCTGGGATCGTCCTATTAGGAATGTCGATGTTAATCGGCTTTTTACGGCCCGGGACAACGAATACATCATTGATGAGTACCTCCAGTCACTGAGGATTGATGATGACTTTGATTTTGAGGGTCTCGTTCACGATGTGAATGAGCTGTGCTCTGATCAATCCGGTAAGGAAGTGGGCGATTCCGAGTCTGTAAGTCTTGTTCACGATGTGAATGAGCTGAACTCCGATCAGCCTACTCAGGAAGTGAATGATGCCAGGAAGGAGAGACCTCAGATTATAAAGGTCTATCAGAGGAGGAACAAGAAGTTAAAGGTAGATGGAGGTATGTCAGACTCTTGTAACATTAAAAACCAAATTATACTAGTTTAGTCCTCACGGACGGATTTAACTAGTGGATACTAATTATGGTTTGTTGCAATCTTTGTAGGTTCGACTACAAGGAACGAGTAGGACGACTTCAAGTTCTTGAGCTCGACAAGCAACATTCAGTTGATGCAGTTGTCTAGCAGACTTGGAAATTTCTATCTTACGTTTTATCTTAGTTTTTGGATACTAGATTCTGGTTTATTACTCTTTTACTACATTTGGTTGCCTTGTTTTGGCAGGATACTTATGTTTTGGATATTAATGGATGATTATTTTCTTACATTGTATTAAGGATTTACTTCTTTAATACTGGTTGTTTTGATATATCATTCGTAGTGGGAGTAATAACTGTGAATTTTGAAGGATGTTCCAAAATGTGTTGTGATAAATGTGGTACTTCTTGTTCAATATTTTATTTTAACAAAATACTATGTCACTATGTCTGAATCTATTTCCTTTCCTTATTTGAAATGAAGTGATTAGCATTCATGTTAATCATAGATTTCATTGTGATTTATTATGAATTGATTAGCATTCGCGCTGCGATCGCGTTTTCCCTTTCCACGGAAATGCTAATTGTAAGTTTCATTGGTTAAATCTATTTGGAAATAAGGATAATTTGCACACGATGTGTCGCAATTTCAATGATAGATTTAGTAATTAGTTGGACGAGTAGCTATTTTTCAAGGAAAGACAAACATTTATTCTTGATTAACGTCCAAGAATAAAGAGAAATCATGGATTGGAACATTATAAGGCCGGAAGTACAAGACTGATAACCAAAAGGATCTGCACAAGATTATTTTAGGATCCTTGTCACAGTGGGAGCTTTTTCGGGTGTGTCTCGAAAATGGTAAAATGTTCATCAAGAAATCTAGTTTCTTGGATAATGAACAAACCAAGTTGACTAGTAAAGGATAAGTTAGATGAAAGCAGTTGCCTATCATTGATTAGTCTATGAGTTTATCACTCGAAAGACTTGCAAGTTGTATGCTCATATTCGTTGAGGACATACATGAGGGAGCATGGATGAAATTTGAGAAAAGGGAAGAATTCTCTCAAAAAGTTCTATGTTTCGAGGCAGACACATTGCAATGTGTAGTACAATGATTAAAGCATTCATTTGTCAGACAACACATATAGATTCGTTCATGAAATGTGTTGACAAATGGTATATCTTTCATCTACAAAAGACGTTGAATTGGTTGTCTTGTATATTGTGAGATAATATTACTAGCACTTGGAGACAATGTGAAAGTATTATCTGACACAATAGGTGTTGATTATCCGAACAGTTTAGAATGAAGGTTATGAGTAATGTTGGATATATCCTACAGTCGGATAGTATAACATTATTCAAGTGCTCTTCATAGACTACTGTTATGGCAAAGTTTTCAATACACCTGCTGTTGCATAAGGAGCCAAATATATGTTAGTGCTGTGTGCATGGTAACGGATATAGTCCATCATGTTTGTGGACACGGATAATCGAATGGTAGCTACAAACGACATCATCGACCTTATACTATGGATTCACGTAAGAAGCAGAATTGTCTTGAAGATTCTCACGCAGTGAAATACTGAGAGGGAGCTAGATAATTCAGGGCTTGGCTTCGTGAATTGGCAGTAATCTCAATTTGTTAGGATTCTTACACCCCCTGGAGAATTCTAAGTGCAGTAACAAATTTTCTGAGATTTGGAAATGCCGTTAACAAAATAGTGAGTACCTTAAATTAAGGCGATTTCGTGGAGAAAATAGAAACACTAGAGGAATGTACGATGACGGTTCCTTCACTAAGTGCACCATGTCAGGTATACTGTAGCACGTGGCTGATATATCTTAGTGAACCTCCCACTAAAAGGTACAAGGTAAAGGTAAAATCTTTGAGTATAAGTGGGAGAAAAAGTGTATGATGGTTGTTAACGATTGCGATCGTGCGATTGTTAACATTGTACATGGATGAAGTCATATGGTTTCCTGTAGACGCGTTGGTATACTAAAAGGTTTTACTTTAGTATAAGTGGGAGATTGTTGGGGTTGTTGTATAACTAAAGCAAAACCAGTTGTTTTAGTGGTTACGACACAGGTCCACTGTTAACAATCCCTATCTGGAAGAATATGTATAAGCAAGAATAAAGGCCATTATCTCATGTTTTAGACCACGTGTCGATCTGAGTTTGGAGAGGATCATGAAGGTCGTTGACAATAATGAGATATAAACAGTTCACAGTCGAGATAGCTTGGGCTGAGCTGTCGGTCTAGACTGCAGCTTAATGGTAGTGATGAGTCCTAATCACTAATTATGCTGGTACGGTGGAACGTATTGAGGATCAATAGAGATAATGCTCTTCTGATACTGACCCTGTATCATAGGTGATATAGGTGAAGAGCTAAAGATCTCAGGCTCTAGCTCGATCTTAACCTTGGTAAACTATTAGATGTATATGTATTCTTCGATGTTACTTTGATTTACGAAGATATGAACTTCGTTAGTTCATCTAAATCATGTCGTACTTTGGGTAACACGAAGATGCATAGTATGTCTAATAAGTGTTATCAACAAGCAGTGTCCTGTGTGAGTGCAGACTGACGTTATCCCCTCAGGGAGTTCACAATGTTTATTATACCAAGTCATGCATGCTGATTAAGTTCAGGTATAATAATGAGGAGTGAACGGGTACTACCTGAGGAATAGATGTTAACAATTAGGAGCAGTCATGGTAGCTCTAATTGATTAACGGATATGGAAGGTCTTAAACACGGGGGTCGAACTATACAAAATACCTACCCAATCTACATAATTGGGACAGAGCGGTGATTCAGCTATGACACTTTAGTGGAGTGCGTCATAGTTCTAATGAGATACATGTTCAGGGGTGGACATGGAAATATCGAATTAGATAAGGCCCAACTCTGTCTGGTATCCGATCCCTAGGATGGCCCAAACAGACCTCGGGAATCGATCTAAATGGTATTATTGAGTTTGGACTCAATAATTGTACTCAGGCCCGGTATATGATATATATTGGATTTATATCCGGTGAATGGATAATAAATATAATTAATTGAGATTTATATCCTGTGGGATTAAATCTATTTATTTATTATTTAGTTATTCACGGATAAGATTGAATCTAATAAGATAAGATTTATTTGATTCAATCTTATGGGGATAAATATCATATATATATAAATATATTTATTATATATTTATTTATTTATTCTTCTACTGGAATTAGAATAAATTCTATTTGTTAGAATTAATTCCGGATATACAGTTGCATAACTGAACAGATTAATTCCTTATTAATTCCGTATTAATAAAGGAATAAGATTTGTAAGTTATGGAAAGAGAATAAATATGGGATTGGCATAGATATGGTTGGAGATAAATAAGGAATCATATCTCCTTATTTATGAACCATATAAATACTCTCCATGTCTCACACATAAAAACCCTAGCACACCAGATCAGTCTCTGCAACTTGGCGCAGAAACCTAGGCGTGTGAGAGAGAGAGAGAGTCGGCCGAGTCTGAGTGTAAAAGAGATCGAGGTTCCAGTGATCTCGAGACGCCCACCAAGTCTCGGATTTCAAGGTGTGGGATCACATCCTAGAAGATCAGAACCGTAGATCGATCAGACACGACTCAGATTGCACGTTCTTCATAATCAAGGTATGTACTCGAGCCATTGCATGAATTTATGTGCACGATCGAATCAACACATCCGAACCAAGATCTGGGGGTCGGGGCGGCTTTCAAGCAGCCAGTCCCAACAAAACCTCCATCCCCGACGTCCCCATTTCCACACCGAGCTCACCTCGGCCTGCCAGGGCGGAACCTCCCGATTGTTGGCACATGTACGTTGATGGCGCTTCAGGAAAGGCGGGAAGTGGAGCTGGTGGAATAAAAAGCACTGCTGGCCGGACTTCGGATAGCTACAAATTTGAAGGTCAACTTCATCAGAGTATATAGTGATTCCCAAGTAATTGTGAATCACATGCTAGGAAAGTACGAGGTGAAAGGAGAAAGGATGAAGAAGTATTTGGCAAAGGCACAAGATATGCAAAAGGCTTTCTCATACTTTCAACTCGAACGCATACCCCGAGCTCAGAACTCCCGAGCTGATGTCCTCAGCAAATTGGCGGTAGCTCCAGGCTCTTCACCTGTTGAGGACATCCAGCATAAGAGCATAGAGGAGGCCGAGGTCAACGATATAGCCGAAGAGGATCAACCCACGTGGATGACACCTCTCCTCAGCTACTTAATAGATGGAAGGTTATCGGAGGATAAAATGGAGGCAAGAAGAATACTAGCGAAGTCACTGTGCTACGCTGTCATGGACGGCGTCCTTTACAAGAAGTCATATCTTCAGCCGTTACTTCGGTGTGTTTGCCCCACCTCGGCGAACTACGTCATGCACGAGGTGCACGAGGAATCATATGGCAGTCACATCGGACCTCGGGCACTGGCCAAAAAGATCATGCGATGGGGTTATTACTGGCCCACGATGCTCAAAGACTGCACAGAGCTCATGCAAAAGTGCGAGAAGTGCCAGGTACATGCAAATGTAACAAGAATGCCTCAAAGCAACCTCGGTGCGATACAAAGTCTTTGGCCATTTGCGCAGTGGGGTATAGACATAGTAGGCACATTTGAGAAGGCACCTGGCCAACTGCAGTACCTTATAGTCACCATAGATTACTTCACGAAGTAGGTAGAGGCAGAACCCCTAGCCAAGATCACTAGCAAAAATGCTCGCAACTTTGTATGGAAGAACGTAATATGCCTCTTCGGAATACCCCATGTCCTCGTTTCAGAAAATGGAACACAGTTCACAGACAATATCTTTAGGGACTGGTGTGACGAGCTACAGATCCAACAGCATTTCACTTCGGTAGCCCACCCCCAAGCAAATGGCCAAGCCGAGGTGACGAACAGAACGCTCGTCAAAGGCCTAAAGACCCGACTAGAGCAAGCCAAGGGTAGGTGGGTTGAGCATCTCCCCAACGTCCTATGGTCTTATCGAACCGCACCTCGCTTCGCCAATGGAGAGACTCCATACAGCCTAGCTTATGGGACGAAGGTTGTCATCCCGATAGAGATCGGAATGCCGAGTCCGCGCACAGCTCACTTCGTCTCTGAGGTGAATGACGAGAACCGATGTGTGGACCTCGACCTACTAGAAGAAAAGCGAGACCTCGCCTACATCAAAGAAGCCCGATACGAGCAACTCATGGCCCGATATTACAATCGGCGAGTTCGAGGTCCGCAATTCTGTGTGGGCGACCTCGTCCTGCGAAACAACGAGGTCAGCAAGGCCTCTAAGCTCGGCAAGCTAGAGGCCACATGGGATCGTCCTTACCGAGTTGACAAGGTCCTAGGCAAAGGTGCCTACAGACTCACCACCTTGTCTGGGGAACCCATACCATGACCATGGAACGTTGTTCATTTGAAGAGGTATGCATAGCAGTGGGGCATCATATAAGATAGAGTCTGCTTGTGTTTTCTTTCTTTTGCAATACGTTTGTCTTTTGTTGGTCCCGGAAAAGAGTAATTGGTGTATGGGGGGGGGGGGAATACACCAATAACCAACCGTTTTTGACGTTTTTGAAAATTAGGTCGATAAAGACGTCGACTGTCAAGGTCGATCCTATCAGAGGCAGGTTGATCTATCAAGCTCGTTTGAAAACAAGCTTGATTTATCAAACTGTGTTTATGCGGAAGCGGAGGTTGATTAACTCTTTGAAAAATCTAAGGTCGAAAGGCTAATGCAGGTTGTTTCGTGAGATGCAGGTTGATGCTTGTCAAATTGATAATATAAGTAAGAGCGATAAGTAAAGAGAGAGAGAGAGACACCGCAATTTAGCGTGGTTCAGAGAAACCCTCCTACGTCCACGTCAGGTCGACTCGACCTGAGAATCCCTTTATCTTCGGATCCAACTTCTCTCTTATTTATACTGACTGAGTATCAGTTCTAAATACACTCTGACTTGAATATATCTAGACACGAGTTTTGGGTCGTGACCCTTACAACCTTTCGTACAGAAATGTACAAACAACCTTTCACTCACAACAGAGCTTGACTAACTCTATAATGGTGAAAACAAACTTTCTAACTTCGAACGAGTCGGAGAAGAAGTTGTTTGAATCAACGACAAGCAGCAGTGATCGCTTCGTCGTTGGGGCTTTTATCGGAGTCTAAAATCTCTATTCGTCAAGTGTTTGGGAAACTAATGGAATTTCGAACACTTGAAAGGATATGAATTTTGAGAGAGATTTCGGCAGAGTATTTGCGTTGATAGCTTGAGTTTCCCGCGCTTGAATCCGATAATGGCTTGAAATATATATAGGCAGCTTTTGAAAACTAGCCGTTGGAGTCAGGATAATGTGGCACTAGCCGTTGGGGCGTGACTCACTTCTAGCCGTTGGGAAGATTCGTCCTTGCTGGCATACCACGTGGCAAGGATCAGGTCGTGTTGCTCCATGAAGGCGGAACAACGACCTTGATATGATAATCCAGCTCTTGAAATCTTCTAAGTCAAGGCAGGCTGGAAGCTTGATAAGGAAGGTCGATAGACAGCTAGATATACCAGCTCGATCCGAATGAGGCAGGTCGATAAACAATCTTTCTCTTACAGAGTGGATCAAACTTGTATTTAAACTTTAGAGAGCATCGACCTGCACTAACAGATAGCAGGTCGATCTATCGGCCTTGACCCTAAACAAGTGAAAATATGCCTAAGTGTGGTTTCGAAAAACATCTTCAAAATCAAACTGCAAGGGGTTCCCAACAATTTCCCCCTTTTTGATGATGTCGAAACCATACACTTTACAAATAATTCCTAATAATATAAAACGATGAAAGATCGATTAACCATGTAGGTTGATACGGAATTATAAGAAAGGCAGTTAAGTGACATAATGAAAATAAAGCAGTAAAGGCAGTTTGCCTGGACAAAGAGATATTGTCATCAGGTCGAATAGATGATTTTTGCTTCGTTCAGCTCGATAGCGAAATTACATAGGGATTTTACAAGACAAGCTATGAACTTAAATGAATATCAAAAACATATACAAAATCATCTATTCTACTACTTCTTCTGCTGGGCACGGGCTGCCACTCTTTCTTCTTGGATCTGCTCCCTGGACTTAGCCTTCATACTCGCATAAATTCCATCCCTGATTCGGCAATAGGCGGGATTGGAATTTGAGACATTGACGTTCATGCCGATAGCCGTCAGTGCGATGTACCAGTCGATTCACGAATAGTCCAAGAAAGCCGAATCACCGATCAGCAAGGGCGTGAAGTATTGCTTGGCAGGAGCCCGCAAGATCGCACCGGCCTCTGCAGCCTTCCTACGCAGTTCACCAACAAACTGTTGGTGAGGAAACTTCATCATGTAGGCCGCATAGGCAGCATCGACATCTTCAGGGAGGGAGGGGTCATGGATCCAGTAGAAGAGGAGGATGAAACAACTGTTGAGCTCCCTCAACAGGGCTTTCTGGCTTTCGTCGAGCCACTCCACGGCCTGTTGCGGGAGTCCAGCTTCCAAAATAAGCTCGGATGCCGACTGGCTGATCCAGTCCTCTTCGGCCATCTTCCTTGCTTCGGCAGCCCGGCTCTCTGCAATGAAACGCCTCTGCTCGCTTAGGTTCACGGCCTGCTCCGGAGTAGCTTCGGCAAGATGCATGGCGGTAATAAGCTCGGCCTCGCGAGCCAAACGAGCTTTGGTAGAGGCGGCCTCCGAAACGGGCTTGGCAGCGGCAGCCTCGGAAACGGACTTCCTTGGCGGCGGAGGCGGAGGAGGAGGGGGATGAGCCAAAGAAGGTTGAGGGGATCTTGTTTTGGCGGTCCTCTTCTTCTTGGCGGCGGCCTTTGCTTCTTCCCCCTTTTTGACATCATCAGAAAGGGAGTTGATGAGCGAAAGAAGAGAAACGTCCTCCTCCTGCAGCTTGGACATGGCATCCCTCAATTGCTGGTGCCCGGTGAGCAGGCTGGTGAGGGTGTCGAGGATGGTGTTGATTTGAGTGTTGGAGGCCGATGCCGAGTTGGAAATAGATGAGGTCAGGTCGGTCACTCGCTCATCGACCTTGGCCACGTCCTCCATCACTTCCCCGATCAGATCCCGGGACGCCATGTTGAGAGACTCGAGCTGGTCCGGCTGAAGCTTGTCCGTGTATACCTTCAAATGATCCACGACAAACTTCGTGACATGCTCCCTGGCAGCTTCATCGACCTGGGTCTTGGCCTCTTTCAAAATATCGACCCGGGCCTCTGCTACGGCCTGCTTGATCTGCTCTGGAATGCTAAGGCTGAGAGACTCGAGCTTGGCAGAGAAGGAATTGAACTCGGTCTCCACATCAAACTTTGATGCTTGGGGAGATGGAGCAGCAGTAGCAGCATTAAGAGCTTGATCACCACCTTCATTCCTGGGTGGTGATTGCTCCGGAGTTTGAATGGCATCAAACTCATCTCCGATAATAGAGGCGGAGTTGTAGAGGGCACGTGAGTTGGTGTAGAGAGGGCGAAGGTCGATGCCCAAAATTTTGGCTTCGACCTTCATGCGCCGCAACACGAGGGATTGGAAGTTGGCGGCCGCATCCTCTACACTGAAGAAGTTGAACTCAGCCTCTAGCTCCAGCTCTTCAACCTTCAGATCGTCGAGGGAGACGACATGCAACAACGCTTCAAAAACATAGTAGTAGCTCGACTTACAAGCCAGATAGAACTGGAGGCGAGCTGCTAGATTCAGGGACTTAGGGAGTTGCTCAATCCCCGACATCAGGTCGATCACCCTTAGCCTGGCTTCGGCCTTTATCGAAGCCACCATGGAGTGAGCAGCAGACACGGGCTTCTTGGTGATCGGCTGGAGGGGCAGGATGACGTCTTCCTCCATGGCGACATGCCGGAAGGGGGAAGGTTGGGGGTCATCTTCGGTGAGATCCTCGATCTCCACCGAACCAACGCGACGACGAGCTGGGGAGCCTGCAGGAGAGGAAATTACAACGTCCTGCGAGGGGGGGGGGGGGGGGGGATGCAGGACGATGCTGCGAGGCGGACGACTCGATTGCAGAACGGACTGGAGAGGGAGTCCGTTCTGGCGATGGTGAGGGCGATGGGGAGGGCGAAGGCGGCCTGCGGGATACTGGCTCTTCGACCTCCATAGGAAGAACACGGTGCAACGGCCTGACCGGTTCTGTAGAGGCAGATTGTTTCCTTGGAGGGGGAGTCTTCTTTGCAGGGGGAGTCTTCTTGGCAGGGCGAGAGGGCAACGGCTCGTCGTCGGCCTTTCGCTTCTTCTTCTGCACAGGGCGAGGCGGCACCCTCCATCCGACCTTGGACTCACCAGTCCGAATAAGGTGCGGCCTTACGTGGTCTGGCGACCCGTAAAAGATTTGCGGCGCGACACCCAATGCCATCTCCATCTGATGGAGATCTTTTGGAATGAAGATGTGGGGGAAGGCCGGCTCGTCTGTCCACCTCCGATTTTTGAAGAAGGAGGTTATGATGCAGGTCGCCTTCGTCCCAAGACGAAGCGGCCTCTTTTCACTGTGGAGACGCACTCCCACCACGGCCTCTCCATCCATGGTGCAATCAATCTGCCTGGCTTCTTCCCATAGCAGGGTGACCACCAGCTTGGCCTAGCTGATGGGCAGGCTGAGAATCACGGCCGTCATGATTTGAAACTTCAACGGTGTTATCTGGTCGTGATTCCCGAGGTGCCCTAGAAAACACCTTTGCACAAAGTCCATAAGCAGCCTGTACTTAGGACGGAGCTCGTTCCTCTTGAACGTACTTGCCAAGTACGGCCTTGGCTCCATGAGGACGCGGTCAGAAACCTCCTGCAGTTGATCGCGCGAAATCTCAGAAAGTTCCAGCGGCCCACCCTCCCCAATGCTGAAGGCGACCTTCACGGCGTCGAGGACGTTGATGTGGTGGACGGATTTCTGACTTCCGAGAGACACCGTATGGGAGGAGACGGAGTCGCCCTTGTTCCAGTTATAGAAGAAAGCACTCACGACCTTTGTGAGAAGCTTCGGCGGTCGGGCAGAGATAATCCGGTGGAACGGAAGGCAGGTTTCCACCAGGGCGTACATCGATTCCAAATCGCGAAACACGAAGGTCTCATGAACCATGTACGGCTCGTATTTGATGCGGGAGTTCAAATAAGTGGCGATCGCATCCCATTCCAATTCCTGAGGGCCGGAAGATGATTTTCCTGCCATTTTTCAAGAGTAGATGTGTAAAAACTTGACGGAGAAGAGAGAAAATGGTGAAGAAAACACAACAGCGGCTGATGTTTTTATGCAGAGAGTGAAGAAATTAGGGTTGCAGAAAGTGAAGTAAGTAACGTTTCAAATGAAAACTACATGATATATATAGACATATTGAATGGTTGGGATCATTCGAATTTGAAAGGGTTAAAGTTTTCCCTTTAATTCTCGTTCGCACGATGAAAGCGCGTGGAATGTGAAACGATTCACATCCGCGCGTGAGTTAAAGAAAACGTGCGTATCCTTGCACTTTTTCAGAAAGGGGTTGCAGGGAATTAAATGCGACCTCAGTCAATGTGTCAATATTTGACACTTGACTAGATAGGTTGCAAAAGATAGTAATGATTATTCCCTTTTTCCTTAATTTCTGCAACACAATAGAGCCTTAAACAATGTAACACATTGAGAAATAAATATCAATAATAGAGAGAATTTAATGCGTATTAAAGAAGTTAAATGAAAGACAAAGGGTGATACTACCCCTTTGATTTCTCCCTTTGATTCCCCCTTCAATAATGCGGGTTGCATTCAGGTTGATAGCGGCCTGATGAAGTGAGAACGGCCTGGACTTTGTGATGTCGACCTGGTGGAAGATATCGGCCTTTGTTCCCCCTCAATTGATGGATCTCTCGATCAAATATTTGAGGAACGCATGTCGATCTGTTGATAGGGAACGGTCTGTCATTTGATTATCGACCTGTTGATGGTGACGGCCTGTTGATTTTAAACGGCCTGTTTAATGGTGACGGCCTGTTGATTCAAGAACGGCCTGTTGAATGGTAACGACCTGTTGATTCATGAACGGCCTATTGAATGGTAACGGCCTGTTGATTCATGAACGGCCTGTTGACTCAGCGTTTAATAAGCCTAACTTTCCACACAGCATTTTGAATCGTTCTTCGGCTAGTGGCTTGGTTAGGATATCGGCCCGTTGAATATCTGTGTGTATCTTCTCAATAACCACGTTCTTCTTTTCCACATGATCACGAATAAAGTGATGTCGAATATCCACGTGTTTGCATCTTGTATGAAGAACTGGATTTTGAGTAATGGCGATAGCACTCGAACTGTCGCAGAAAATGGGCACTTCACTGACTTCAACTTCATAATCTTTGAGTTGTTGTTTGAGCCACAAGATTTGTGCGCAAGAACTCCCTGCGGCCATATACTCGGCCTCTGTGGTGGAGGTGGCTACTGAAGTTTGTTTCTTTGAAAACCATGATATCAGCTTGTTTCCGAGAAATTGGCAAGTACCCGAGGTAGATTTCCTATCGAGCTTGCACCCTGCATGATCAGAATCTGAATATCCTGTAAGCTACAAATTATCATCACAAGGATACCAAAGACCTAAATTTACGGTTCCTTTGATGTATAGAAGAATTTTCTTTGCCGCTTCCAAGTGAGATTCCTTCGGATTAGCTTGATATCGAGCACACACTCCAACTGCAAAAGTGATATCAGGTCGACTAGCAGTTAGATAAAGTAATGAGCCAATAATACCCTTGTACTGTGTTATGTTGGCAGGTTTTCCTTCGGGATCCGGGTCGATCTTCCCACCAGAGAGCATCGGTATTTTGACGGGCTTGCTGTCTTTGACACCAAACTTATCGACCAGCTCGTATGCGTACTTAGTTTGGCTTATGAAGATTCCTTCATCGGACTGCTTGACCTGCAACCCTAGAAAGAAATTCATTTCCCCCATCATAGACATTTTATATTTGTCTGTCATGAGGTTACCAAATTTTTCGCATAATATGGGAGATTTAGATCCAAAAATAATGTCATCAACATAAATTTGTACTAAAAGGATATGTTCATTCACTTTGATAGTGAATAGCGTTTTGTCGACTGAACCACGCTTGAATCCGGATTCGATGAGAAAGGATGATAGCGTCTCATACCAAGCTCGAGGAGCTTGCTTAAGTCCGTAGACGGCCTTGTGTAGTTTGTAAACTTTGCTCGAATCACCCTCTTCAAATCCTGGAGGCTGTTCCACATAGACTTCTTCTTCGAGAACGCCATTGAGGAACGCGCTCTTTACATCCATCTGGTAGACTTTGAATCGTTGATGAGCGGCATAAGCTAGAAACAGCCTTATAGCTTCTAATCTTGCGACGGGGGCAAACGTCTCATCATAATCGATTCCTTCTTGTTGACAGTAACCCTTTGCTACCAATCGGGCTTTATTTCTGACAACTTCTCCAGATTCATCTCTCTTGTTTTTGTAGACGCATTTGACTCCAATGACGCCCTGATGATAAGGACGATCAACTAGAGACCATACTTCATTTCTTTTGAATTCATTGAGTTCTTCTTGCATGGCTAGAATCCAGTCAGCATCACGAAGAGCTTCAATGGCATCTTTGGGTTCTATACGAGAGAGATAGCCGCTTAGTAGCGCACTTTCACCAATCGTTCTTTTTCTTCGTACTCTTTGGTTTGGGTTCTCAATAATGAGCTCTTTTGGATGATCATCGATCCATCGTCTGTGTCGTGATCTTTCTTCGTTTGAAATAATTGGATCAGGCTCATTAATAGGTTCGTCAAACTCTGGGTGAGTTGAAGATTGATCAGTGAGCACGTGCTATTGCTCGGGCTGTTGATCATGCTGCTGATCGGACTGAATATCGAGCTGCTCCATTGAGTCATCGAGCTGCTCGATTTGAGTTGTAAGGTCGTGAACAACATCAGTCTGGGGAACTGAGAATGGGGGATCAGCCTGGTTAATTCCGGCTGATGTATTACAACTCGATGTAGGAACATTACTTGCAACTACAACAAAAATTGGCTTTAACAACACACATACAACAACGGTTTTCAAAAATACCGTTGTTATTTTGCAAAAAAACGTTGTTGTTTCTTACAGCGTTGTCTATGTGCGAAAACATGCGCTCATAGACAACGGTTTTTATGTACCGTTGTTAAATGTGTGTTGTTTTATTAATTTTAGACAACGGTCTTCAATACCGTTGTTAAATGTATGTTGTTTTATTAATTTAGACAACGGTCTTCAATACCGTTGTTAAATGTATGTTGTTTTATTAATTTTAGACAACGGTCTTCAATACCGTTGTTAAATGTATGTTGTTTTATTAATTTTAGACAACGGTCTTCAATACCGTTGTTAAAGGTTTAGAAGTCAAATTAAAGGAATATTTTTATAAAAAAAACCCTAAATTATATAATTTACGCGCTGAAGTTCGGGGGTGAAGCGCGATTCGTTCTGGCACCACCACCGTTGCCGTCGCCGGTCTCGTCATCGCCGGGTCGTTGTCGCCGGTAATCCTCTTCTCCTTTTCTCCATCTGGCTCTCTTCTCTTTCTCTCTCTCGTGCGCTCACCACAGCACCGTCGCCATCTCCCACTGTAGTTGCCATCGACGTAGCCGTCTCCCACCACAGCACCGTCGCCGTCTCCCACCGTTGCTCTCTGCCTCTCTTCGCTGCTCTCTGTTTTTCGGAACTCTCAGAGGTAATTCACTCCTCCAATTTTTGTCGGTTCTCTTCTCTTTCTCTCTCGTGCGCTCTGTAATAGTAATCTCTGTCTCCCACTGCAGTGCCGTCGACGTTGCCGTCTCCAACCGCAGCTTCTCCCTCTCTTTGTTGTTCTCGGTGTATTTCCGAAGTTCACTCCTCGTAGTCAGCAGAGGTAATTCACTCCCCCAATTTTTGTCGATTTCTCTTCGCGATACATGTAGATTCTAGCTTCTTCGTTGCTTTACGATGTCATTTGTAACCGTTGATGAGTAATATAGAAACCCTAGTTTCAGGAGGCCTTTTTGCAGTCAAGCGCCGAAGAAAAAGAGTAACAAATTTCTCTGCATTTTCATCTTAATTGCTGCTTGTTTTGTCTCGCAATTTACCTTTTTTTTAATCAACGTAGCTGCGGAAATTGGTTGTGTGTTTGATTGTTGAAATGTGGTGCTATTAACAAATGTTCTAAAGGAGGCAGAGTCCCTAAATGTGGATTCTCGCATAGAAGTTGCAATACATAGACAGAAGGAGCATACTTCTCATGAGGTTTGAATCTTGGATAAACCTCACATGCTGAATACAGTTAGTTTCCTAAGATTCTTCTGCTCCTCAAAGCCACTCTCCCCTTTTGCATTTCCTCAAAGCCACTCTCTATGATCAGCGGTGAACGAGAAACTGAGTGTAGAAGCGGTGTTTTCGGCGCTACTGGTTGCTTGCAGGCTGTTTGCGGAATTGCCTGAGAGAGACTTCCATTGCTGGTTCTGAATTGTGGGAGGCGTAGGTGAGTTCTTGATTCTCTGAGCTTTATTGCTGCAAGAAAATGTGTTACTGTTTCTCATTTTTGAGTTGCTGGAAGTGTAATTTGATAAAAATGTGGGATTGATTGTTTTCTTGAGAAATTTCAGTATGAATTGTAGTTTGGCTATGGAGGGAAGGATAATGTTCGAGTTCTTGGAAAGATTGGCCTATTTTGGAATTTGAGCTCGTTTACTTCGTGGAATTCGTAATTGGGAAATATTATTATCGTGGCCCATTTTTATTTAGTTTTTTTCCCTTTTTTCAAATTTATTGTTTTCCCCCTTTTCTATCTGCTGTTTTTGTCTCTGGTTTTGTTTGATTCTTTTCAAGATTGGGATTCTGACTGTCCACACAGTAGCTCATAGTATATAAAAAGGGAGAAAGCATTGTACTGTATTTTTCTTTTTACTTGTTTTCAATTTCTTTACATTTATCTGGAGCCCATCCCACAAACCTCTCTCTCTCTCTCTCTCTAGGAAGGAGACAAGTTTCATCTTCAAGTTATTAGTTGCAGGGACAATGAGTTTGATATATTCCCAGTAGTTCTGCTAACTAGTTGTTATCCTTAATGAAAGCTAAAAAGACAGACTTAATTCCGATTCTTTAGTTTGAATATTAAAAGAAATTGTTCTTGATCTTGTTGTATTGGAATTTGTAGCTGCTGTTTTAGTTACTCCTTGATGGAGACAGTGAGGGCAACTGTTGCCTCCATGCCGTTTCCTCGAGAGACGGCTAATTATGATGAGGTTTTCGATGCAGCAGAGCATGCTCTTCTCTGATAGTTTAAAGGTACTTTAATATTTGAGAGCCGGCTAATTTTTTAATTCTTTGAGAGTTAAATTGAATCATTACTTGCAACATTTTCACCTTAAGTTAGAGCTGTAGTGGCGGCTCTGGGGAACAATTGGGAAGAGAGGGGGGGGGGGGGGGGGGGGGGGGGGGGTTGAGTAATTACGTAAACCAACTTTATTTAATAATGCAGTTAATGTTGGAGAGGAATTATTATGATAATGCATGCTTAGGAACATGTCGCCTTGGTTGGTTTCGTTTCTTGTCTCTTTTGATTGGGGAAAAGGCGGAAGGCTGCTGAAGAAGTCGAAAATGATAAATCTCTCTAATTAGAATAATCTCAGTCATATATCTAAATAGGACTTCTATATTTGAATCTTGATTTGCCTTTTGACACAGTAATACGATGTTTCTTCAGGATTTGAAGAATCTTAGGAAACAACTGTATTCAGCAGCAGAATACTTGTTAGTTTAGTGGTTTTGCATGAGTAGGCAGCTACTGAAATTAATAAATCCTAATTATCAATAAAAAGTTGTTCACTATTTATTTCCTGGAAGAGCCACAATCTTATCTTTTATGAGCATCTTATCTTTTTTTTTTGGGACGAGATTACCGCAGGATAGGGTAGCATATATTGGATTATCTTGGATGACATATTTCATTCTTGCTTCATGTTTTCAATTGGATGATAAAGTAACTTCAAATTATATATTCAATACCTTTGCGAGGAGAATTTTGATTATTTCATCCCACTCATAACTGGCATGGCTTGAGCTTTTCTCCATGATGCTTCATGTTTAAAGATAGAATATGATTTAGTTGGGTGAATTGGCTTATCAACCCAGTAATACAAAATGAATCAGTCCTAAGTTGATAATATCCACATTTGTTTCTTGGTTTGGATTCTTGAGTTGGCTAGTTAGGAATCCACTATTAGTATCATGTCGTCAAATTGGTCTTTACTTACTATTTAGTATTTACTTGTTGGAAACTTGACCTTCTTTCGACAGGGATTCACTAGTTCAAGGAGCTTGCTCGCAGTTGAAGGAACTCCAGTATCTTCACCATTACTACCAGCTTTACCATCAAGTACTGGAACTGGAAGTACTGAAACTCAAAGGCCTATCACTAAACCTGACAAGGTTCAAGCAGTTTTAAAGGGAATAAAGCAGGTAGAGCCTTCTCTATCCTATTTTTGAGCAGTGTAAAGTTTAGAATAAAGAAATCCTGGACTCTAGTGGTTCTGATCTTAAATAACTGGAGTCAGTTGAGTGTATCCTTAATTGTGTTTAAATCCGGAACTGTTCTGTCAGTATGAATTGGTATTTTTTTAAATCTAGCTTGGGGAATCGGCTTCTATACTTTATTTTGTGGTCTTCTGAGTTTGCTATTGAATAGGATTTGAGATTTATGTTATTGCAAAATATGCCAAGAATGTAAATAGGGTCCTAAAAGATCTGATATTGAGTCATCTAGAGGCTAGAAGTTCTTTCTGAAATTCTTATATGTGAACTGAAGATTGTTGTTGATTAAAATATGAGTAAAGATTCTTGTACTGCACTGAACTGACTCACTATTTTAATTACTTGCTTTATTCTTGGGAATTCATGTGTATCAATCCTTTATTGCTTCCATGTCTTTGAAGTTTTCATTTGCTCTTTGAAGTGTTTGTAAATAAGCTAAGCAAATTTACTGTCTCGTTGACATATGAGGAGCACCTTATCTATGGTTCTATGGTAGCTCGTGACATTTTTGCAAACTGGATAGTTGCTTTTCTAAACAAAGTTATAATCGTCGAACCTAGTCACCTAGCTATTGGTGGCAATCCAGATACTGTAGAGCAAGTGAATATGTTTGGCTTATGATGTTCCCTTATGTAATTTTGTGAATACTTCACCTGCTGTTTCCATCTTAACATAGTCCCTTTCAGAGTCCTAAGAAAGTAAATTTGGTGGTTGCGTTGGTCCGTGGAATGCTTGTTGAAGATGCACTGTTGCAGTTGCAAGTGACAGTGAAGAGGGCTGCTAAAACTGTCTACCAGGTGGAATCTCTTTTCTTTCTCCCCAATCAGAATCAGTTCAAATTCAGAGATTTCTCAGATCCATAATGCATCATTGACTCATCAGATAACAGCTTTGTATGAGTTTAGAGAGTGTTCTTTTGTTTGTTTGGGTTCTAAACTAGATTAATAGGCATTGTGCTTTTTAACCTTTATGTATTGGAATGTGATAATATTGTAAATGATATTGGTTATATATAGGATTTGTTTTGTTTTATAGCATTTGTTGTCCACAATATTTATTTTACGTTATTACTAACGAAACAGGTCGAAAAATAAATATAAAAATGCATATTATTAAAAAAATGAATATAAATTCGAATATTACGAATAGACAACGGTTTTAACATATGTTGCTAATACTGTTGTTGTTCATATATACAACAAGGGGTATAAACCGTTGTCTATCAGAAAAAAGCGTTGTTGTTCAGATATACAACAACGGTCAATAACCGTTGTCTATGAGCGAAAACCGTTGTTGTTCAGATATACAACAACGGTCAATAACCGTTGTCTATGAGCGAAAACCGTTGTTGTAAGGGTAAACAACAACGGTAAATAACCGTTGTCTATGAGCGAGAACTTATAACAACACTGGATACAACCACAGTCGTGTATCTAGTTTAACAACGGGTAATAACCGTTGTTAAAGGCGTTTTTTGTTGTAGTGTATATATCATTTCCCCCTTGCTGTGTGACCTTCGGATCAGATTGATCCTCTTCCTCTAGATCAGTTGGAGTCCATACTAGCAAGTCGTCGATGGGGGAGTTGAACGATCTGTTAGTAGCGGGATGATCTGGACCTGTACTTAATTCTCTGTACAGACAAGTAGATTCATCAAACACAACATGAGGTGTTA
Source organism: Thymus mandschuricus (assembly GCA_029379335.1). Lineage (NCBI taxonomy): Eukaryota > Viridiplantae > Streptophyta > Magnoliopsida > Lamiales > Lamiaceae > Thymus > Thymus mandschuricus. The sequence goes on from CM057078.1 coordinate 11,815,802, forward strand.
CCTCCACAACTAGGGTTTTCTTATTAAAAACTCTATAAGCTTTGCTAACCTCCGAATATCCTAAAAATACTCCTGGATCGGCCATGCTATCAAAAGTTTTTAATTGAGATTTCCCATTGTTATGGATGTAACACAAGCATCCAAAAGATTTAAAATACTTTAACCTGGGGAGCTTGTTGTTCCACAGCTCATAAGGAGTCTTCCCATGTCGGGTAGTGATGATCGACCTGTTTTGGGTGTAGCAGGCTGTGTTAACGGCCTCTGCCCAAAACTTCTTTGGAAGGTTGGTTTCATCCAACATGGTACGAGCTACTTCCTTCAACGACCTGTTACGGCGCTCCACTACGCCATTTTGTTGAGGTGTATGAGCTGCTGAGGTTTGATGATGAATTCCACTCTTTGTGCAATATTCTTCGATCATTGCATTGATAAATTCGGTGCCTCGATCGGATCGAATGGAGATGATGGATTTCTCCTTTTGATTGCACAGTTTGCTCAGCAACGCGGGTAGCTTCTCCAAAGTCTCCTTCTTTTTGTACATGAAAATAACCCACGTAAATCTAGAATAGTCATCTATAATAACGAGAGCGTATTTTCTACCGTTTATACTCAAAGGAGTGACTGGACCAAAGAGGTTGAGATGGAGAAGTTCAAGAATTCGATTTGAAGCTTGTGCCATCACACTTGGAAAGGATGATCTTGTTTGCTTTCCAGCTTGACAGGTTTTGCAAATGTGATCACGATCGAAGACTTGATCTGACAGGTCGATCACCAGTTTGTTGCGTGCGAGCTTGTTGATGGCCTTGAAGTTCAAATGACTCAGCCTCTTGTGCCATAACCAGCTTGTCTCGGTATCAGCCTTTGTGATCAGGCAGGTCTCTATCCCATCAGTCCATTGAACTATGTAGAGTCTATCCTGCAAAATTCCGGTAAGAAGTATTTCTCCTTCCTCATTTCTCACGAGACATTTGTTAGTGGTGAATTCTACTCGTTTACCATTCGAGCAGAATTGCGACACAGAAAATAAATTATGACTAAGACCTTCAACATACGAGACATTAGAAATAGTTGTTTTTCCAACTTTTAGATCGCCCTGGCCTCTTGTGTGACCCTTTGAATTTCCTCCAAAGGTTACAAGTGGCCCGTCTCGTTCTTGATAATTTGATAGTAGCGTTTTGTCACACGTCATGTGCTTGGAGCATCCACTATCAATGATCCATACAGCTTCACGAGCTGCTTGGCTCCTTCTTTGAGCCTTCCCGACCTGCAATTAATTAAAATTAGCAACCCATTTGAGATTGGGTGCTACATCGGTTGCGGGAACTGCCTTTGGGACCCAGATTTGTTTCGCCGGTCTGCTTCTATCCGAGGCTGAGGACGAGGCAGTGGCGGTCTTGGGCTTGGGAGCCTTGGATTTCTTTGAGCGAGGGCGACGAGGCTGATAATGCTCTTCATGAAAACCAGGTTGATACTGCCAGTCTTGAAAGTTTGACTGTTGTGGATAGTGGCAGTAATACCCTTGTTGAGCCGGGTAGAAGAACTGAGGGTGATACGGCCTTTGATAATACTGGCCTTCGTAATGCCCTTGATGAACAGCCTGCTTTTGATGAGTAGGGGCAGGTCGACGATGCTGGGCAGGTCGACTCACTTTCTTTTGGGGAACAGGCTGTTTCTTCTTGTGTTGCTTTAAAAGAATGGCTTGGGGCTGTCGAACTGGGTTCTTCAGCTTGACCATCTTATCTGGCAAAGCTTGATGAGCTTTCCGGATATTCTTTGATTTTGACTGCGCCTTTACGAACTTGATCTCCCAGTCTTTATCCTTGCTTTCCTTGGATTTTCCACTAAATCCAATACCAGAGTGATCACGCGGATTGCGTTGCATGGATTGGACCTCTTCCAATTTCTTTCCGCTTTTCTTCAACTGACTCAAGGTGAGTTGAAGCTTTCCTTCTTTTTCCACGAGGAGTTCGTGTCGAATAACCAAGTCAGCCAACTTTGAAGTAAGGCTGTGAATTTTGGCATCTTTGATTTTGAGGGACTCGTCCTTCTCGAACGCCCTGGTATCGAACTCCTTTACTCGGAAAGTCAATTCTTCAATTTTTGACTTTAGGGCTTCGATCTCCCTTTCCTTTTCCTCATCATAGGGAGTGAATTTTCCTTCTAATGCTAGCTTTTATTCTTCATTCTTGTTTATCAGCTCAGCATTATCTTCAACGGCCTCTTTGAATGTAGCCACGAGATCGGCATAATCATCGAGCTGTTTCTTGATTTCTTCCCAAGACACAGCCTCGGATAGTTCTTCACCTTCTTCTGCACATTCATCGTCAGAGAAAGAAAGTGAAATAGGTTGAGGAACTACCTTTGAGAATCCCTCAGTTTGTTGGAGTTCTCCAACAAAACATTCTTCATCATCACTTTCGTCGAAAGCGATGTGTTGGGAATTGTAAAGAACGAATATGTTAAGGGGGAACCTATAAGGGATATCTTATTGTTTTGATTTGATCCCAAAACCCCAAAGCGTTCTGTTCCCAAGCTACCCATTTTGATGTAGTTGATAAGTTAGAATTTTTCTAAGCCTACTCTGTTAGGATGGCTCTTTAATTTGCTTAGATTTTAGGCTTCAAATTCTCAAGCGAAGGCCACTCACTTGAGTGTGTTTTTCGAAGCGAAGCAAGTCTAGCAAACTGAAGTGAAGCGTACCGAAGAACAGTGTAGTGAAGCGATCGCTACAGCAGAATTGAAGTAAGTCTGCCAAAGCGAAGCGAAGTGAAGCGAGCGCTACAGTTCAAAGCGAAGTGAAGCGAGCACTATAGTTCAAAGCGAAGCGAAGCGAGCGCTACAGTGTAAAGTCAAAGCTAGTCAACTCTAATCAGCAATTTCCAAAGCAGTCACTAGGGAACTTTATTTCCCGAAGTGGTTCACTACAGGATGACTACGAAGTGACTCAACTAAAGCGGACGCTACCACTTCAAAGCGAAGCGAGCCACTACCTACCAGAAAGCGACAGCACACTTCCCGCTCCAAATTTGAACTCCAGTCAACTGGAGATCTCCGCATTAATTACGAGATCTCCACGTGTCGAAAGCGGAGAGGAGCAGAGGAGTTGACTGCCAGGCCGACAAAGGCGCCGCAACAGTACTGGCTCGCTCCAGTTACTGTTAACCTTGTAAGTTAGCCAATTTTGGCAAAATGCCAAAACTGGACGTCTGAAAAAGGTGCCAGCCTACGCAAGTACTGTCGAGAGGAGGAGGGACAAGGCCACCAACCAAGCAACGGATCTCGGCCATCTCTCCGCCTATAAATAGTGAAGGATCACAACGTGAAGAAGTAGAACACTACTTGAGCATTCGAGCCTACCGCAAACAAACACTCCCAAGCCTTCGAGCAAATCTTCGAGTCTTTGTTTCCAAGTGTTCTCCGAGTTTCCAGCTCTTCAGAACTCGTCTTCACAACCTTCACACTTAGAGTCTAAGCCCATTCCATATCCAAGCTTAGAAGAAGAACTCTAGCCAATCTTTGCTTCTACTGTAAAGAGTTCTTCACAGTGTGTTCGTCAACCAAAAACCCTAAACCCAGTCTGTTAGGTTTTTGAGTGTTGTCGTTAGGTTGTTTTCGATCCAAGGCCCTTTGTTGGTCCCGGTTTGCTATAGGAACAATACGTAGAGGGGGGGGGGGGGGTGAATACGTATTTTGAAGTTTTTCAACTTCAATTCCTTAACTCAGAGTATAAAGTAAAGTGCTCTTTGGAAATACTAAGACCTAGCCGAGGGCTAGATCTAAAGCAATCACGAATCTCTTGACCTAAGCTTAGAGCTTGATCAAGAGTGAGACTTTACTCTTTGTGTGGAATTTGGTGAGCTAAAATCTTTCCTAAGTAATTGAAAATCCAAGTTAAGTTTGTTTATATGCACGTGCAATGGATAATCGTATACTGTAAAGAGATTAAGGTAAGAGAGATACGACACCAAGAATTATAGTGGTTCGGAGATAAAGCTCCTACGTCCACTTGTTGCACGACGGCAACTGTTCTTTTCACTCAAGAACTTGAAGGTTACGGGTCCTTCAAAAACCTGGTCGAGATCGGGCTTCACTCGCCTAGATCAAACGACTGACGTAGTGATTGCGGGTTCACTACACAAATCTAACAAAGACTGGAAGCTTCACTCGCTTCAGTCAAACAGACAGGGAGATTACGGGCTCTCCTTACAGCCTAGCTTCGATCGAGCTTTACACAAACGATGTAAGTGTAAGCTTGGATCTAGACTCTATGATCGAGGCTTCTTCAATCGATGAAAGAAGGGCCTTGGATCGAAACAACCTAACGACAACACTCAAAAACCTAACAGACAGATTTAGGGTTTTTGGTTGACGAACACACTGTGAAGAGCTCTTTACAATAAGTGCAAAGATGGCTAGAGCTCTTCTTCTAAGCTTGGATATGAAATGGGCTTAGACTCTAAGTGTGAAGGTTGTGAAGACGAGTTCCGATGAACTGGAAACTCGGAGAACACTTGTAAACAAAGACTCGAAGATTGCTAGAAAGCTGGGAGTGTTTGTTTGCAGTAGGCGCTCGAATGCTCAAGTAGTGTTCTACTTCTTCACGTTGTGATCCTTCACTATTTATAGGCGGAGGGTTGGCTGAGATCCGTTGCTTAGTTGGTGGCCTTGTCCCTCCTCCTCTCGACAGTACTTGCACAGGCTGGCTACTTTTCAGATGCGCAGTTTTGGATTTTTGCCGGAAATGGCTAAGTTCCAATTTCAACAGTAACTGGAGCGACCCAGTACTGTTACGGCGCCTTGTCGGCCTGGCAGTCAACTCCTCTGCTCCTCTCTTGAGTCGACACGTGGAGATCTCGTAATAAATGCGAAGATCTACATTTGACTGGAGTTCAAATTCGGAGCGGGAATTTGTGCTGTCGCTTTCTGGTAGGTAGTGGCTTGCTTCGCTTTGAAGTTGTAGCGGTCGCTCTGAAGTGAGTCGCTTCACGGTCATATTTGTAGTGAGTCACTTGAGAAATAAATTTCCCGTGACGCTACTTAATTAAGTGTTGACTCGCGTTGACTCGCTTCGGCTTTTCTTTGTAGCGCACGCTTTGCTTCGCTTTAGTGGGTTCACTTGATTCTACTGTAGTGCTCGCTTCGCTTCGTTTCGCTTTGAACTGTAGCGCTCGCTTCGATTCGCTTTGGCAGACTCACTTTGAATCTACTGTAGCGATCACTTCGCTTCGCTATTCTTCGGCACGCTTCACTTCAGTTTGCTTGACTTGCTTCGCTTTGAAAAACACACTCAAGCGAGTGGCCTTCACTTGAACTTTTGAAGCCTAATCTAAGCAAAATAAAAGAGCCATCCTAACAGAGTAGGCTTAGAAAAATTCTATCCTATTAACTACATCAAAATGGGTCGCTTGGGAATAGGACACTTGGGGTTTTGGGATCTAATCAAAACAAATGACTTCATTTATCAAATGTCCCATGAAGTTCCCCCTTAACAATTTAGTCCTTAACAATTCCCAACAATTTCCCCCTTTTTGATGATGCCAAAACCCATACGACTTAGATAAAAATAAATCTAGTCTATCTAACCGTGAAGGGAACTCCAAGCGACTGCTTCCTTTGCAGTTTCGTTTGTAATTTTCTTTTAAGTTCCTTCTCCTTTTTTTTCGGTTAAATTAATGAGTTTGTAGCAAAAATGTAAAGTCATTCACAAAGCGAGTAAATGACACAGAGGAGACACAAATTGAAATTAGATAGATGAACAAGCAGTTCACAAAAAGAGATATGTTAAGAAGCTTGAAACTCAAAGGTTTCCTGCAGCTTCATCCTCCTTCTCCTTCTCCTTTCCTTCTTCTTCCTCCTTCATCTCTTCTTCAGCAGCAGTGTCCACATAAGCTGATAAAACTTTTGATTCCATAGAGTCAACTGTGTGGATACTAGGTCTTCTCCATGCACTCTCCAGCCTGAAAGCTTCAGTCACCTCCTCATCTATTATCCCTCTGTCTGGAATGTCCGTGCCTCGATGATACGGCATGGGGAATTCCTTTAGAGCAGGAACCTTGACAACAATTGGCATGGGTTGAGTTTGTTCAGCCAAGGTGAAGATTTTTCGTCGCAGTTTGTCATCATAGGCGGCGAGAAAATTGTTGAGGGCACTTATCCTAGAGCATTGATCCTGCAGCGGCACTACCTCCCAGTAATAATAGGCCTTGATGAATAAGTCCTTGTAGTATAACCACAGATCAAGCAGATCTCTAGGAATAAAAGCCTCAATTTCCCTTGATCAGGGTGCTCGTCCCTTCGCTTGGCCAACTCCTCTTCTGACCTCTTTGACAGTTCAGCCATTGTAGCTTTGAACTTCTTTCCTGAGTCGCTGCTCCACAAAGGACGCTTTTCATTGAGACGCTTCCGAATGTAGTTCTGTTCTTCCTTTTTGGGGTAGCGACCCGACTCAACCATCTCTTTTGTAGTCACGTCGCATGCATCAGATATGGCTTGTGCTTCGCATGCTTCAGACTCATCTGGCATAAATGGAATGAAGGCACTCCGCACCAATGAAGACTGGATGAGTATCACCTCACTGAATTGCTCCTCAATCCGTGCGTCAATCACTTGGAGTCGCCTGTCATTTGACCTCCTCTTCCTCTCGCCTTCGCTCCTTCCTCCTTCTATTTCCTTCCTCTTTTTCTCCTCCTTCTCAGCTCTAGAAGCAACTGCATGTTTGACCTTTTGGCGCTTGGCCTCGGGGTCATCTTTCTTAGAATCTGGGGCAGTCTCTTCAATGACTACTTCGCTGGTGGGGGAGGCGGCATATCCTTCTTCGTAGCGGCACTAGAGGGGACGACTGCGGATGAAGCGAGTGCGGCAGTTGGAGCTAGTGCGGCTGTTGAAGCTGGCGTGGCGGCTGAAGCGGGCGCTTTGGGTAAAGCAGCCGCTTTGGAACTAGACGAAGCACCTGCACCAACAGAAAGTTTTGTTAGTTGCTCCATCTCCCACGCCATGGCAGCATCCTTCTCCACCTGCTTCCGCTTTTCCTCCTTTGTCAACACGGTCACTGGAGGGTGTTTTGCAATTGAAGTGGCAAGCACCTTCTCCTGAAGCGGCCTGCTGGGCTCTTCAAGATTTTTTTAATAACTCCTCCTCCGTGAGCTTCGTCTTGCCAAGAGCCCTCGCTTCATCTACTACCTCCTTCACACCTCCATCACTAATGCCTCCCTCCAACATTCTTTCAATTCCAATCCTACTTCCCCCTAAACCTCCAACTCCTCTGCCGTGAAGCTGTCCTTCCCCTCCTAGCTTCACTTGACCTTCCCTCATTTGTCCTTCCCCCTTTTTGGCATCATCACTGCCAGGGGTTAGGATGATAGACTTTCCAGAAAAGGATTGTTGAAGAGAGTTGACTGATTTGAAGATAGCTTGAAGCATCTGCTGGGTTTTATCCATGGAGGGCGCCACTAGTTCAGCAGTCTTGATGCTTATCTCTTCAAGCAGATATTTGCACTGCCTTTCTCTCTCAACAACCGACGCCATCATACTCTCTAATGGCTCTACCTCTCTGAAGCGAGCCTCCAGCTCCGCTTCGACGGCTTTGGTGATTTTCTTTGTTTCTTCTTGTAGAGTGAGTTCCAAGTGATCCTTGGAAGCTTCAAGTTCTGCCTTCATCACGGCAAGTCTCCTCTCCCTCCGATTGAGAGAGTTGTGAAATTCGGCATCTGCGGTGATTCTTACAGTAAGAGTCTCTTTCAGTCTTTTGACTTTCTCCAGTAGAGTGGATAATTCAGCATTTTTCAAGTCAAGTGCCTGCGCACCTCTCCCTAGACTCTCAAGTTCTCTCTTGTCAATAGCACTGTCTTCTTTGACTTCCTTCAACTCAGTTCGAAGTGAGTCAAGAGCCTTTTTGGTATTGAGGAGCTCGCTTCCCTTCATCACTAACTCTCCTTCCCTATTCTCCACCTTCTCCTTCAGCTCCTTCACTTCCTTCTCTAACACCTTCTTCTCTTTGACTAGAGCGATTAATTTGGCATTAACCTCCCTCAAGCGGCTTCTTTCTGCCTCAAGCAAGCCCTTGAGTTCGGTGATGGTTTTGGTGTTGTCATCCACTAGCTTCACCTGCGCCTCCAGCGCCTTCTCTTTCTCCTCTAGAAGCCTCTCCTTCTCTTCCACCTTTCCCTCCAATTCCCTTTTCTTCCTGTCAAAGTCTTCTCTAAGACTGATGACCTCCCCCGCCTTCCTCTCCATCTCTTCACTCATCTTTGTAATCTCGCTTTGGAGACTAGCAATCTCAGCATCTTTCAACTCCACTTTCTCCCTATGCTCTCTGATCAGCTTCCTTTCATGGGAAGAGGGCACTCGCTTCGGAACAGTAGCGAGTGGATATGATTATTTCACCTGAGCATCCAGCTTCTCCCAGAAGCTGGTCCCTTCAAGGAAGGCATGGAAGCCATTTTCGCCTATGAAGTTGAGTGTTTTGGCCTCCATTTGAATCAGTTCCTCTTCTGTGAATGCTTTGAGGAGTCTGAAAATCTTGTAGTACTCCGTTCCTCGGTACGTGATGTACGTCAGAAAGTCGACTACATTAGTGTAGAACACGTCGCTCCATGCAACGTTCGCGGAGTGAAGATTGTAGCGGAGATTGATTGTCTCAGCGGCTTGCTCTCTGTCTAGGACATAGCGTTCGAGAGCCCGCTTGTGTACGGTGAGGGCAGGGGTTATGAATTGAGGAATGATGGGTTGTTCTCCTACAGTTTGGGCGGTATCGGCTGTAGCTGCCGATGTCGAGAGGGATTGGGTAGGTGATGAGGTTTCTTGGGTTTCGGAAATTTGGATGGCTTCAGTGGGTGGTGGTTGGATATTTTCGGTGGGTGGTGGTTGTATAGGCTGGGATTGAAGTGGGGTGAATGAAGTGTAGGCAGCAGCTTCATCTATGCTGAGGAATGGAACAGTGGGAATGTGAAAAGAAGATGCTGACTCTTCTTCATGGGGAGAGAGGGGGGTTATCTGTTTTAATGGTTGTTGGGTTGATGAAGATTGAGGTTCTGGTATTTGGGTGATGTGGGTTTGGATTTGGAGTGGGGGTGATTTGGCTTTGATGGGTAAAGGCTGGGGTTGAGTCGCTTCAATGTCCTCAAGCGGCTTCTCCACCGCCTCGCTTTCTTGGACAAGTAAATCAACTCGCTTTGTTTTCTTGCCTCGCTTCGGAGCGGCTCGCTTCCCGGGTGAAGCGACCGGCCTCACTTGGCTCACTTCGGCTTGCCTTTCGGCAACCGGTCTCGCTACGGGCACTTCAACCTCGAGAAGCCCCAAATCCATCAATTGCTTGGACTTCCTCCATTTGTCGTAGTATATCGATTGCTTGTTGTAGATGGTGACGTCATCTTCCGGTCATGCTTTGCCCGGAAACTTCTTCTCCAAAGCATAGGAAAGCCTTGAGAAGAACTTCAGTTTCCCCTTGCGGAGAATTTGATCGGCACTCCCCTTCACGAACGCAAAGTCGGCAGCAGCTTCGTGAATTTGATTGAGGAACCAGTCATGCCAGTTGAAGCTGGTTCCGGTGAGGCTGTCGACGATGACTGCTGTGGCGATCAGCTTCGTCTCAGAAAGAGTATCCAAGGTTCCGACGTAGCACGCGACACTCTTCGAGAAGAGCTCGCAAATGTGGTTGAAGGGGGCCTTCAAACTCGAACGGATACTTGCCTCCTTAAAATTTGGATCGGCTTCGGTGGTTGCAAAACGACCGTACTGAACTCCGGCCGAGAAACCCAAATCCAGTAATGAGTCTCCTCCTTCTCTCGGCAAGTTGAACGTGCCGATAAGCTCATTCATGTCCACCTCCACTGGCCTCCTCGTCTGTGGATCGGTAAAAGAGGATATGTTTTGCTCCTTCCTCAAATTTAGCAGGAGCTCGCCAACGGCTTTGGCCAGAATCTTTGACGGGACCGCCATCACAAACTTCCATAGTCCGGCCTTGGTCACGGCCCTACGGAGAAAACCATTTCTCTCGATGATGGCTGGATCGAGATGAGGCTCGACATTGATGTATTTGTCGACCTCCGCGAGAAACTCCTCCATCGTCTCGGTGTTCTTCTTCTTTCCCATGGTGATTTTGAAAGAGTTTGACTGATGTTTTAACAATGAAAATTAAGGGTTGAGACTCGTGAGTTGCAGAGTAATTGCAGATCTAGCACGAGAATGGCAAATTTAGAAGGCTGTGAAAGTTTCTGCAGTTCTGCCTCGTCCCATATATATAGAGTTAGGTTATGGCTGACATGGAAGGGGTAGGACGGTGATAACGCCGAAAATCCTGTAGGTAGACGGCGGACGTGCGGTGATGGATCTGACGTGTCCGGCGTCATCACAGTAAAAGTGAACCACCACTTGTTCGGCGTCGCCACGTGGCCTTCTATGGTTGGCTTGTCGTATACGGCGTTAATCGAACAGCTCCAGATTGGGGGCTGTTGAGATTCGACGGCTGGATCATCTCCGCCTTTTCCCGCTTCAAATTCAAACGTGTGAACACGCGCCCGTTATTTTCGTCGTTCCTGCACCTGCATTAAATGCACAGCAGAAAGTAAAATTGCACTCGAGTGCAGACACCTCATACTCGCTTCATGCCCGCTCGCTTCGAGTTGGGCCGCTACGCCTTGACTCGCTTGAGAGGCATTCGCATGAGTGACTGTTCCGCACTCGCTTGCGATGGCTAGCTTTGAGTGACGAAGCACTCGCTTGGCCATCTGAAGCGACTGGAATAAGAAATTGAATATCTTTGCTTAATTTAAAATGTTTCTGACTTACATACTTCGAGGATAAACAAGAGTGTTTTCCTCTTTGTATTTGTGTCAGATTCATTTCATATTTTCCACGTAGTGAGTGAAGGTTTCTAGCACGCTTCGGCTCATTTAGTGTACTTAAATTTGAAACGCTTTCCAGTCAATCTCACTTCGTAGGAGATTGATACCACAAATTGTAGACTTCATGTTGAATTAGATACCACTCGTTGAGTGCTACACGTTGAGTTAGATCTTCATGGCATTCATCTTCCTCTACGAATTAGAGAGTCCTCCATCGAAGTGAATGAGGGAGAAAATGAATAAAGTACACAAGCTTACTACAACCCGAAGGGAGCATCACGTAAGTGTACTTATTCACGACGAATGGGGGATGAGTACAAGTCCTTATCTCAGAGCAGAAATGGACAGGATGACAATGAGAATGCTCTGACAAGACAATCTCGTATTTTACGCAGAAGCATGTCACCAGCCCTGCAACCTTTTGTATAAAAAGGTAAACCTTCAAGCTTTCCTACATTCTAGAGAATGAATCTGCAGTCGGCTCGCTTTGACCCAAGCTAGGGCAAGTTGAAGCGATGCAGAATTCGAGATATCAGCATTCTTGCTCGCTTTGGAAGTAGCTTGCTCCGAGAGTAGCATTAGTTCCCCCTTAACCATATACTTAACAATTCCAATACGTTGGTAGGGAACTTCTTCCAATACTCCACCTATCTCCACCTAACTTCATTTTCTTCAAGCGAGTGAGATTTGAAGTGGCTCGCTTGAGTTGGTGAAGATCCGAAGCGAGTGACGCACAAGAGAACAAGCGAACACTCCTTCGTGCATCCTGGAACTAGCATTCTTCACCAGGGTCTAATAACCCTAATTCCATGCATAGCTGATTGAATCGAGACTCAGCTAGAGGCTTGGTGAGGATATCTGCTCGCTGGAGATCGGGATTTTCTCAAGCTTGATATCCTTTTTCTCGACATGATCACGAATGAAATGATGTCGAATTTCCACATGCTTGCACCTGGTGTGAAGCACTGGATTCTGCGAGATACATATGGCACTGTTGTTGTCGCAGAAGATCGGAATTTCATTCGCTTCAACTTTGTAGTCCTTCAACTGTTGACGAGGCCATAGGATTTGAGAACAGCAGCTTCCTGCGGCCATATATTCAGCTTCAGTTGTTGAAGTGGCTACGCTTGTTTGCTTCTTTGAGAACCACGAGATTAGCTTGCTTCCCAAGAACTGACACGTGCCAGAAGTTGACTTCCTGTCAACTCGGCACCCACCATAATCAGCATCGGAATATCCAGTGAGCTCCAAATTGTCCTCCGCTGGATACCACAGACCCATGTTGATAGTGCCCTTCAAATATCGAAGAATTCTTTTGGCAGCTTCAAGATGGCTGTGTTTGGGATTGCTTTGGAAGCGAGCGCAGACTCCGACTGCAAAAGCAATATCTGGCCTGCTTGCAGTGAGATAGAGTAGTGACCCAATTAGGACACGATAATCTGTAGGATCTACAGATTTTCCTCCTTCGTCTGGCTCCATCTTCCAGTTGGTATTCATAGGAATCTTCACAGCTTTAGCATGTTGAACACCAAACTTGGCAAGCATATCTCTAGTGTACTTCGCTTGGTTGATGAAAATTCCATTATCCTGCTGCTTCACTTGAAGACCTAGAAAGCAGCTCATCAAGCCAATCATTGACATCTCATACTTGGTCTTCATCAACTCTCCAAACTTCTTGCTAAGCGACTGGTTTGGCGATCCAAATATGATGTCATCCACATAGATCTGAACCCATAGCATATCATTTCCATGATTGATAGTGAAGAGAGTTCGATCTATCTTTCCCTTTTGAAATCCATTATCCACTAGGAATTGAGATAGTGTATCGTACCAAGCTCTGGGAGCTTGCTTCAACCCATATAGGGCTTTCTTCAAGCGATACACTTTATCTCCCTGCTCGAAACCCGGTGGCTGCTCCACATACACTTCTTCCTTGAGTTCACCGTTGAGGAATGCGCTCTTCACATCCATTTGATAGACTTTGAACTTCTTGGCTGCTGCATAGGCCAGAAACAATCTGATAGCTTCAAGCCGTGCCACTGGAGCGAAGGTCTCGTCAAAGTCGATTCCTTCCTCTTGGCAGTAGCCTTTGGCAACGAGTCGCGCCTTGTTCCTCACTACGTTGTGGTCCTCGTCCGTCTTGTTCTTGAACGCCCACTTGGTGCCAATAACATGCTGGAACTTGGGACGATCCACGAGGTACCATACGTCATTCCTGGTGAACTGGTTCAGCTCTTCTTGCATGGCGATTACCCAGTTAGAGTCGGCTAGGGCTTCCTCCACGCTTGATGGCTCAATGTTTGAGAGAAAGCAACTGAACATGGCACTTTCTCCAAATACTTGACTTCTGGTCACTACACCCTTGGATGGATCTCCAATGATTTGGCTAGGTGAGTGATCTTTGAGCCATGCACGCTGGGATCCGCCAGCTTCATCTTCATCTACTTCCTTGTCGCTCGCTTCACCATCTGAAGCGACTGGATTGGGTGCTTGGCCAGCACTAGCTTCAGGAATCTTGGGGGCAACTTCGACTTCTCCTTTGGGATCCTGCTCGCTTGAGTCCTTGATCTCATCATCTTCATCAAGCACATCCCAAGTGAGTTGATTTGAGGGTTCCTTGCTTTGATCCTTTTCATTTGCTTGAGCCTGTTCCTGTGGAAGACTTAAAGAAGATTCATCAAATACGACATGGGGTGATTCCTCCACAATTAGGGTTTTACAGTTGAACACTCTGTAGGCTTTGCTAGATGTAGAGTATCCTAAGAATACTCCTTCATCAGCTTTGCTTTCAAAGGCTTTCAACTGCGACTTCCCATTGTTGTGAATGAAGACCCTACAACCAAAAATATGGAAATAAGATATGTTAGGAATTCTCCCTGTCCATATTTCATATGGAGTTTTGTCGTGCCGTTTGTTGAGAAGCGTCCGATTCTGTGTGTAGCACGCCGTGTTGGCAGCTTCAGCCCAATACTTCATTTGAAGCTTCGAGTCAGCACTCATGGTGCGAACGACTTCTTTGATGATTCGATTTCTTCTTTCAGCAACTCCATTCTGCTGAGGAGTGCGTGCTGAAGAAGTTTGATGTGCTATGCCATGCTCCGTGCAGTACGCTTCAATTGTAGAGTTCAGGAACTCTGTGCCTTTGTCAGAGCAAATGGTCACGATAGCTTGATTCTTTTCCACCGCCAATCGCTTGAGTAGTTGTGGCAGTTTGGTCAGTGTCTCCTTCTTGCTGAATAGAAATACAACCCAAGTGTAGCGAGAGAAATCTTCGACTACAACTAGAGTGTACTTCCTTCCATTTACACTAACTGGAGTAACTGGACCAAACAGATCCATGTGAAGCAGCTCGAGCACTCGCTTTGATGAGGCTTGTTCGAGACTGGCGAAGTGCTTCTTCGTCTGCTTCCCTCGTTGGCATGGTGAGCATGGATGGTCTTTGATGAAGACTTCATTAGGTATGCCTTGCACCAAACCTTTTCGAGCTAATCGATTGATAGCTTTGAAATTTAGGTGGTTCAAGCGTCTGTGCCATAGCCATCCAATTTCTGTAGCACTTCTTGCAACTAGACAAGTTTCCTCTTTGTAGCTGTCCCATTGGGCTATGTAGACGTTCCTTTGCCTAATTCCAGTGAGCACAACCTGAGACGTGAGTTTGCTCATCACAATGCACTTGTTGGAGATGAACTCCACCCTGTACCCTTTATCACAAAATTGTGAAATGGACAACAGGTTGTGCTTGAGTCCTTCCACATAGGAGACTTCTTCAATTGTGAGCTTTCCAACTTTCAGTGCGCCGTATCCCCTGGTGCTTCCTCGAGAGTTGTCACCAAAGGTTACGTGTGGACCCTTCTTCTCTATGTAGTTGTGAAGTAGAGCTTTCATGCCAGTCATGTGTCTTGAACATCCACTGTCCAAGTACCATACTAGTTGACCCTCACTTGGCATGGGATCCACGGCGCTCACCTGCAATTAGACAGATTTTGGTACCCAAATCAGTTTGGGTCCTTGCAGGTTAGTTCCCTTAGGTACCCACACTTGCTTCACTCTCTTTTGAGATGAAACTTGTGTCTTGGGTTTCTCGACCTTCGAAAACTTGGTGTACTGCCTAGAGGCATCTTCACACGTGCAGCAGTGTGTGCAAGAGGGGTAGCGGCTCGCTTCAGTCCTACTTATGCTCTTCCCATTTTGCTTATATCCTGAAGCGACTCGCTTTGGATTAGCTTTGGGTTTAGAGACTGACTTAGGGTTTCTAGTCTGTCGAAGCGGCTCGCTTGGTTTCCTCGAAGCGGTCCAACTAGGGTTTTGACCCTGACTCGCTTGAGAAACCTTGGGAATTTGAAGCAACCCAGTGGAAGCTTCAAAATCTTCCCCCTCAATGTTAGTCCGGTTGGACCATCTCCAGTCCGGATAACGTGAGACATAGACATTACTCCTCTTTTTAGGAGGTAGATCCTTTGTCTCTCGTGTCTTGGCTTGAGACTTAGAAGCTTCAACAGTTCTCCCTTTACCCTTGGATTGGTAAGACTTAGCATGTTGAGTGCTAGGGATTGTTGAATTTTGCTTGCCCTTAGGATCTGCCCTTAAAGATACAGACATCCTCATTGGCTTCCTTTTAGGGTTCCCAGCCACTTTGCCTTTATCCTTGTTGGTGGTCGCTTTGGATGCAGTGGGCAATTCCAAAGTGACTGATGGTGTAGTGTGTGATGCACCAACAAAGACAGTCGGCTTGGGAGGTCCACCCTCATATCCAAGGCCAGCTTTCCTACCAAAAGGCAGAAGCGAGCCCTCTAGTGCCTGCCTAGCATATGATGCTTTGTTCAAGTTGGCAACTAGAGTGGACTGGGTTTCATACCTTCCTTCCAAGTTTTGGTGTCTAGCGAAGAGATCCTCGAACTTACTAGTCATAGCCCTTAAATTAAGTTTGAGTTCGTCAAGCTCACGGGGCTAGCTTTCGGTTGTCCTTCTCGCTTTGAGACAGAGCTTGTTTTGCCACTTCGTGGTCGCTTGACAATTTTTGGTGCTTGTCAAACAACTCACTCCATGTAGAGGATTGTTCTTCCTCATTGACAGTGTGTGCTAGTGTAATTGAAGTGATTGAAGGATAAAAGAATACCTCTCCTGTTTCTTCATCGGTGAGCGCCATAAATCCAAGATCCTCACCATCACTGGAATTTGGATCGGTGAATGCATCTGAGTCGCTTGGTGGATCTTCAGTTGTAGCGACCGGCACTTCACTCGCAAAGCGCTCGCCTTGGAGCATCCCTCTTGGCCTTCAATTCTTCGCGCTCTTTAGCACTTAGCTTTGGGCAATCGGATTTGTAGTGGCCCATCTTGTGGCAGTGGTAACACTCCACTTCCATCATGTCGCGCGGGATCGTCTTGGTCGTCTCGTCTCTCTTTCCTTTTCCTTCTCGAGCATCAGTGCTCCTCCCTTTGTACTGCTTGTAGAATCTTTTGTACTTGCCCACTCGAGAGTTCATCTTGTTGAAGTTCTTGGATAAGAACGCAATGTGTTCTTCCAATTCTTCCCTCGTCATCTTGGCTAGCGACTGCTCGCTTGGCCCTTCGGCAGCTTTGAATGCTACTCCTTTTGACGTACTGGGCGCTTCATCCTCGTCGTCGAGGTTCATTCGATTCAGATCGAATTCATGAGCTTTGAGTTCGGAGAACAGAATCTCCGGTGTGAGCTTTGATAGATCCTTGGTAGCTAGGTACAGCTCCTTCATAGTCTGCCATTTCCTTGTGAGAGCTCGGACAATCTTCAGGTTGACTTCCTTATCTGTGAGTTCCTTCCCAAGCGAGTTGAGAGTTGCAGTGATGTTTGTAACCCTCAGCTCGAAGGCGTCAATGGATTCTCCTTGCTTCATTATCAGACTTTCAAACTCCCGCATCTGAACGGCAAGTTTGTTTTCCTTGATTTTGTCTGTGCCTTGAGAAATGAGGGCTAGGGTTTCCCACATTTCCTTCGCCGTTGCGCACTTCCTTATCCGTGGAAGATAGGCGTCCGACACGGTGCTCTGCATCGTGTGACGTGCAATCTTGTCGAGGTTGGCAACTTTGAAGTCATTTGGAGTATACTCATCTTTATCCTTCTCCACGTACTGTTGTCGAACGTGGGCTGGACGACCTTCAGCGGCTGGAACATCCACAGATATGGCTTTCTTAATTTTGATTGGTCCGTCCTCAATGACTTCCCACATCCGGTCGTGGATTGAGCATAGGAAGCTCTCGACTCGGAAACTCCATATTTCGTATCCTTCGATCGAGAACTGTGGAAGATTTGATGCACTGTATGTAGACATAGCAAACTATCAGCAGTAAATGCAATATGCGTGGGTGAGGTTTTGATGCACTTAGGAAAATAGGATCCGGTTCAGTGAGACAACGTGAAGCGAGTGGGGACTCGCTTCGGATATGCAAAGCAGAGGCTCGAAAGAACCGCTGCTCTGATACCACTTGTTGGTCCCGGTTTGCTATAGGAAAAATACGTAGAGGGGGGGGGGGGGGTTGAATACGTATTTTGAAGTTTTTCAACTTCAATTACTTAACTCAGAGTATAAAGTAAAGTGCTCTTTGGAAATACTAAGACCTAGCCGAGGGCTAGATCTAAAGCAATCACGAATCTCTTGACCTAAGCTTAGAGCTTGATCAAGAGTGAGACTTTACTCTTTGTGCGGAATTTGGTGAGCTATAATCTTTCCTAAGTAATTGAAATCCAAGTTAAGTTTGTTTATATGCACGTGCAATGGATAATCGAATACTGTAAAGAGATTAAGGTAAGAGAGATACGACACCAAGAATTATAGTGGTTCGGAGATAAAGCTCCTACGTCCACTTGTTGCACGACGGCAACTGTTCTTTTCACTCAAGAACTTGAAGGTTACGGGTCCTTCAAAAACCTGGTCGAGATCGGGCTTCACTCGCCTAGATCAAACGACTGACGTAGTGATTGCGGGTTCACTACACAAACCTAACAAAGACTAGAAGCTTCACTCGCTTCAGTCAAACAGACAGGGAGATTACGGGCTCTCCTTACAGCCTAGCTTCGATCGAGCTTTACACAAACGATGTAAGTGTAAGCTTGGATCTAGACTCTATGATCGAGGCTTCTTCAATCGATGAAAGAAGGGCCTTGGATCGAAACAACCTAACGACAACACTCAAAACCTAACAGACAGATTTAGGGTTTTTGGTTGACGAACACACTGTGAAGAGCTCTTTACAATAAGTGCAAAGATGGCTAGAGCTCTTCTTCTAAGCTTGGATATGAAATGGGCTTAGACTCTAAGTGTGAAGGTTGTGAAGACAAGTTCCGATGAACTGGAAACTCGGAGAACACTTGTAAACAAAGACTCGAAGATTGCTAGAAAGCTGGGAGTGTTTATTTGCAGTAGGCGCTCGAATGCTCAAGTAGTGTTCTACTTCTTCACGTTGTGATCCTTCACTATTTATAGGCGGAGGGTTGGCTGAGATCCGTTGCTTAGTTGGTGGCCTTGTCCCTCCTCCTCTCGACAGTACTTGCACAGGCTGGCTACTTTTCAGATGCGCAATTTTGGATTTTTGCCGGAAATGGCTAAGTTCCAATTTCAACAGTAACTGGAGCGACCCAGTACTGTTACGGCGCCTTGTCGGCCTGGCAGTCAACTCCTCTGCTCCTCTCTTGAGTCGACACGTGGAGATCTCGTAATAAATGTGAAGATCTCCAGTTGACTGGAGTTCAAATTCGGAGCGGGAATTTGTGCTGTCGCTTTCTGGTAGGTAGTGGCTTGCTTCGCTTTGAAGTTGTAGCGGTCGCTCTGAAGTGAATCGCTTCACGGTCATATTTGTAGTGAGTCACTTGAGAAATAAATTTCCCGTGACGCTACTTAATTAAGTGTTGACTCGCGTTGACTCGCTTTGGCTTTTCTTTGTAGCGCACGCTTCGCTTCGCTTTAGTGGGTTCACTTGATTCTACTGTAGTGCTCTCTTCGCTTCGCTTCGCTTTGAACTGTAGCGCTCGCTTCGATTCGCTTTGGCAGACTCACTTTGAATCTACTGTAGCGATCGCTTCGCTTCGCTATTCTTCGGCACGCTTCACTTCAGTTTGCTTGACTTGCTTCGCTTTGAAAAACACACTCAAGCGAGTGGCCTTCACTTGAACTTTTGAAGCCTAATCTAAGCAAAATAAAAGAGCCATCCTAACAGAGTAGGCTTAACAATTTAGTCCTTAACAAATGACTTCATTTATCAAATGTCCCATGAAGTTCCCCCTTAACAATTTAGTCCTTAACAATTCCCAACACCCTTCTTTCATCGATTGAAGAATCCTCGATCATAGAGTTTAGATCCAGGCTTACACTTACATCGTTTGTGTAAAGCTCGATCGAAGCTAGGCTGTAAGGAGAGCCCGTAATCTCCCTGTCTGTCCGACTGAAGCGAGTTAAGCTTCCAGTCTAGTTAGGTTTTTGGTGTGAACCCGGAATCACCCAGCGTCTGTCAGATCCAAGCGAGTGAAGCTCGATCTTGACCAGGCTTTTGAAGAGCCCGAAATCTTTAAGTTCTTGAGTGAAAAGAACGGTTGCCGTCGTGCAACAAAGTGGACGTAGGAGCGTTATCTCCGAACCACTATAAATCCTTGTGTCGTATCTCTCTAACCTTAAACTCTTACTCGTTTGATTATCCATTGCATATTGCATCTAAACAAACCTAATCTGGAAATTTTAAATACTTAGGAAAGATTTTTAGCTCACCAAATTCCGCACATACGAGTAAAGACTCCCTCTTGATCAAGTGCTCACTTCGGTCAAGCAGGCTAGCTAAGTACTGTAGATCTAGCTTCAGCTAGGTCTTAAGTTTCAAGCGAGCTCTTTACTTGTTACTCTGAGTTAAGGGATTTGAAGTTGAAAAACTTCAAAATACGTATTCACCCCCCCCCCCCCCCCCTCTACGTATTTTCCTATTAACAAACCGGGACCAACACGATGTAACCTTTGTCATCACTTAACGAGCTGTCTGAGAGGTGAGCCTCCTTTGATTCTTCGGCAATCATGGCAGCTCGTTGATCCTTGAGCTTCTTATTGCGCTTTGCACGGAGCTCGTCTCTCTCGGCCTTTGTCAGATCAGGACAATCGGTCTTATAGTGACCCGGCCTGCCACAACCAAAACAACCACCCTCGGGTGTGTTAGAAGAATTGAAGGTTGAGGGTTTACCTTCTCCCTTTTTGTCAGGGCGGTCGTGGTTGCGGTTTGAGAAATTTCACTTGTTGTCACGGTAGAATTTCTTGTATTTGAAAACCTTTCCTAGGAGCTTCTCATTTCTCCTAGCAGCGAGTGCATAATCGAGAGTCGTTTTCTCGAACTTTTTGACGATGGATTCGTTAATCGAGCTTGGGGTAGCAACAGAAGCTGACTCGGCCTTGAAGGCTGATTGGTGTCTAGATGTTAGGTTTTTCGTCATATTTTCGTGTCCGTTTTCATTGTGTTTTTGTGTCTTTTCATGTATCTTTGGCTATGAATTGTTTGTTTGGAGTTTTTGGTACTTGTAAGATGAAAAGGGCGGAAACGAGAAGAAAATGAGAAGAAAGGTTGTTGAGCAATCATTGACCTCGAGTTCTAACCTCTCATGATTTTATTGAAGATTCATTTTGGATGTAATGAAAGCATTATATCTAAGAGGAGTTCGATAGGAGCACATAGGCGAAAACGGAGGTCGATTTGGAGTTCGGATGAGGAAGATACGGCCGAAACAAGAGAGTCGCGCGCAATCGTCCAGTGCTTGATCTGGACGATCGGCCAAGTCCTTCACAAATCTGGCCGATCGGCCAGATGTCCGCGTCCAGGATTTTGTTTCCTTCTATAATTAGGTTTTCTTCCTATTATAAATACTAGTACTTTGGGACGAATTTGTATCAACTTTTACCTTAGTTTTAGCTCAAGTTTAGCATTCAAATGCTTTAGTTTAGTTTTCCTTTGTTCGATCCGGATCGTTACTTCGTTCTTCAATTAATTCAAGTTTTACTTAGTTCTTCGTTCTTCGTTTAATCTCGTAAGTTCTTTATTGCTTTCGTTTATTTGATTTATTTGCTTTCCTTAGTTTTAGATTTAATTTCGTAATTGCTTTGTTTAATTTAGTTCGTTCGATTTCAAGTTCTTAGATTAGATTCGTTTTTCTTAGTTTTCAATTCCTTCGTTTTCCAAGTTCTTAGAATTAGATTTATTTACTTTAATTTCCAGATTTTCAGATTTAGTTTAAATCATGTCTAGATTCGTTTTCGTTTCTTTCGTTGCTTTCTTTATTGCTTTCTTTTTGATTCTTGCCTAGGTAGTTTATTTGCTTTCATCTAGTTTAATTCTTTAGATTAATTAGTTCGATTTATTTCTTTGCTTTCTAGATTAGATTTATTTACTTGCTTTGATTTAATTGCTTTAATTTATTTTATTGCCTAGGATTTAAAAACCAAAACTCAAAATTCTTTTTACTTGCTTTCTTAGTTTTAGGCTAGATTAAGTCGTTTTGCTACACGATTATTTGCCCTGCAAAGTTTTCCTTAGAGATTCGACATTGGGTTTTTACTTACTAAGTGCTAGGATAGATTTCGTTCTATTGCGAACACTTTTCGGTGAAACAAATTTCGGCGCCGTTGCCGGGGAAAACTTTAGGCTATTTCATTGTGTAGTATTTTTATTTTATTTTATTTAATTGCTTTCTGTTTTGATTTCTTTTCTCTCCCACTCGGTGCGTTTGATTCGTTTGTTGAGTGTTGTGTATGCTAGGTCGTCGAAGTCTCTAAAGGAAGTTGACACCTCACATAGACAACATCAATAGGAAGAAGGCGCTCTTAACCGCGAAGAAGGAAGAAGACGAGAGCTCGAAGCAATGGCACAAAAGATGGGAGAATTTTCTCTTGACCTATGGATGGTTAAAGACGTTGCTTGTTGCAACTGATTTTGGATGAGAATTTTCTAGTCAAGCTAATGACGTTAAACAAGCGCTTGGTGGGAGGCAACCCACGTAAAAAAAAAAGAAAAAAAAAATCTTTTCTCTTTATTCTAATTCTTTTATTTTTGTGTCTTTGTTTTGTAGGTTGCCACAGTTGGGATCGATCGAGGTCTAGATTTTTGTGCCAAGTTGTGTCGTCAAAAGCGATAAGTTTTCTTTTCCCTTCTTATTTATTTTCTTGCAATGGGGACATTGCATGATTTTAAGTGTGGGGGGAGGTCTTTGAAATTTTTGCATGACTTGCTTCATATTTTTGTGTCTTTTTTGTGTTTTCGTATGATCGAGTCATTGTGATTGAGTCTTTGTGATCGAGTCTTTTTGTTATCTCCACTTTAGGAAGTTGTTTGTAATTGAGTGAACTTTCTTAATGTGGTCCCTTTGTGATATTGGAGTTGTCGAACTTAGATTGTTGAAACTAGGATAGCTCTGAAGTTGACTTGCGATAGCGTGATCGTTTGTGAATAGTCGTGGGGCATGTTGTCTTATTTCGTGATATGAGGTGAAAAGTTTTTGATTCGGATTATGAGTGAATTGCATTGAATGGTTGACGTATATTTGATCTTAGCTCACTTCCCTATATGTATAAAAAAATGTGCTTTGTTGTGAAAAAGAGTTGATAGGATTTTGCTCCTCTTACTTGTACCGTATGAAAATACTAGAGTAATGAACATGGGAAACCACATGAAAAGGCTTCGAGAGACCCTCAAATGATTAAATTTCATGAACTATGTCCTAGATGATACTCGTATATGTGTGAATAAAGTGTTTGTAGGTACTCTACTCCTCTTGACAATGAGTACGGGAAACCGCACTAGGATGCTCGATGTGACCCATCGATAACTAAACCTAGTGAATTATGTTCCAAAAATGTTCACATGTTAAAAAAAAAAAAAAAAAAAAAAAAAAAAAAAAAAGATATTGTGCTTTGAGTTGAATAAAAAGGGAAGTAGGCTAAGGGATTAATATGTTGACTATTTGATGCTTGTGAGATGTGTGATATGTCGAAAATCGGATCCTCATATTTGGATCGAGTTAACGGGCCACATGATTGTTCGTATTTGATTGTGCATTTGCTCGTTGATATTAGAGTAGTCTAGGTTTTGATTTGACGAGTTTGACGATACCTACTTCGTGTTGTTGAGTTGATTGAACTTGGGTTGATTGTGTTGAATGTGTTTGCTTGAGGACAAGCAAAGGTCTAAGTGTGGGGGATTTTGATTGGTGTCTAGATGTTAGGTTTTTCGTCATATTTTCGTGTCCGTTTTCATTGTGTTTTTGTGTCTTTTCATGTGTCTTTGGCTATGAATTGTTTGTTTGGAGTTTTTGGTACTTGTAGGATGAAAAGGGCGGAAACGAGAAGAAAATGAGAAGAAAGGTTGTTGAGCAATCATTGACCTCGAGTTCTAACCTCTCATGATTTTATTGAAGATTCATTTTGGATGTAATGAAAGCATTATATCTAAGAGGAGTTCGATAGGAACACATAGGCGAAAACGGAGGTCGATTTGGAGTTCGGATGAGGAAGATACGGCCGAAACAAGAGAGTCGCGCGCAATCGTCCAGTGCTTGATCTGGACGATCGGCCAAGTCCTTCACAAATCTGGCCGATCGGCCAGATGTCCGCGTCCAGGATTTTGTTTCCTTCTATAATTAGGTTTTCTTCCTATTATAAATACTAGTACTTTGGGACGAATTTGTATCAACTTTTACCTTAGTTTTAGCTCAAGTTTAGCATTCAAATGCTTTAGTTTAGTTTTCCTTTGTTCGATCCGGATCGTTACTTCGTTCTTCAATTAATTCAAGTTTTACTTAGTTCTTCGTTCTTCGTTTAATCTCGTAAGTTCTTTATTGCTTTCGTTTATTTGATTTATTTGCTTTCCTTAGTTTTAGATTTAATTTCGTAATTGCTTTGTTTAATTTAGTTCGTTCGATTTCAAGTTCTTAGATTAGATTCGTTTTTCTTAGTTTTCAATTCCTTCGTTTTCCAAGTTCTTAGAATTAGATTTATTTACTTTAATTTCCAGATTTTCAGATTTAGTTTAAATCATGTCTAGATTCGTTTTCGTTTCTTTCGTTGCTTTCTTTATTGCTTTCTTTTTGATTCTTGCCTAGGTAGTTTATTTGCTTTCATCTAGTTTAATTCTTTAGATTAATTAGTTCGATTTATTTCTTTGCTTTCTAGATTAGATTTATTTACTTGCTTTGATTTAATTGCTTTAATTTATTTTATTGCCTAGGATTTAAAAACCAAAACTCAAAATTCTTTTTACTTGCTTTCTTAGTTTTAGGCTAGATTAAGTCGTTTTGCTACACGATTATTTGCCCTGCAAAGTTTTCCTTAGAGATTCGACATTGGGTTTTTACTTACTAAGTGCTAGGATAGATTTCGTTCTATTGCGAACACTTTTTGGTGAAACAAATTTCGGCGCCGTTGCCGGGGAAAACTTTAGGCTATTTAATTGTGTAGTATTTTTATTTTATTTTATTTAATTGCTTTCTGTTTTGATTTCTTTTCTCTCCCACTCGGTGCGTTTGATTCGTTTGTTGAGTGTTGTGTATGCTAGGTCGTCGAAGTCTCTAAAGGAAGTTGACACCTCACATAGACAGCATCAATAGGAAGAAGGCGCTCTTAACCGCGAAGAAGGAAGAAGACGAGAGCTCGAAGCAATGGCACAAAAGATGGGAGAATTTTCTCTTGACCTATGGATGGTTAAAGACGTTGCTTGTTGCAACTGATTTTGGATGAGAATTTTCTAGTCAAGCTAATGACGTTAAACAAGCGCTTGGTGGGAGGCAACCCACGTAAAAAAAAAAGAAAAAAAAAATCTTTTCTCTTTATTCTAATTCTTTTATTTTTGTGTCTTTGTTTTGTAGGTTGCCACAGTTGGGATCGATCGAGGTCTAGATTTTTGTGCCAAGTTGTGTCGTCAAAAGCGATAAGTTTTCTTTTCCCTTCTTATTTATTTTCTTGCAATGGGGACATTGCATGATTTTAAGTGTGGGGGGAGGTCTTTGAAATTTTTGCATGACTTGCTTCATATTTTTGTGTCTTTTTTGTGTTTTCGTATGATCGAGTCATTGTGATTGAGTCTTTGTGATCGAGTCTTTTTGTTATCTCCACTTTAGGAAGTTGTTTGTAATTGAGTGAACTTTCTTAATGTGGTCCCTTTGTGATATTGGAGTTGTCGAACTTAGATTGTTGAAACTAGGATAGCTCTGAAGTTGACTTGCGATAGCGTGATACTTTGTGAATAGTCGTGGGGCATGTTGTCTTATTTCGTGATATGAGGTGAAAAGTTTTTGATTCGGATTATGAGTGAATTGCATTGAATGGTTGACGTATATTTGATCTTAGCTCACTTCCCTATATGTATAAAAAAATGTGCTTTGTTGTGAAAAAGAGTTGATAGGATGTTGCTCCTCTTACTTGTACCGTATGAAAATACTAGAGTAATGAACATGGGAAACCACATGAAAAGGCTTCGAGAGACCCTCAAATGATTAAATTTCATGAACTATGTCCTAGATGATACTCGTATATGTGTGAATAAAGTGTTTGTAGGTACTCTACTCCTCTTGACAATGAGTACGGGAAACCGCACTAGGATGCTCGATGTGACCCATCGATGACTAAACCTAGTGAATTATGTTCCAAAAATGTTCACATGTTAAAAAAAAAAAAAAAAAAAAAAAAAAAAAAAAAAAGATATTGTGCTTTGAGTTGAATAAAAAGGGAAGTAGGCTAAGGGATTAATATGTTGACTATTTGATGCTTGTGAGATGTGTGATATGTCGAAAATCGGATCCTCATATTTGGATCGAGTTAACGGGCCACATGATTGTTCGTATTTGATTGTGCATTTGCTCGTTGATATTAGAGTAGTCTAGGTTTTGATTTGATGAGTTTGACGATACCTACTTCGTGTTGTTGAGTTGATTGAACTTGGGTTGATTGTGTTGAATGTGTTTGCTTGAGGACAAGCAAAGGTCTAAGTGTGGGGGATTTTGATTGGTGTCTAGATGTTAGGTTTTTCGTCATATTTTCGTGTCCGTTTTCATTGTGTTTTTGTGTCTTTTCATGTGTCTTTGGCTATGAATTGTTTGTTTGGAGTTTTTGGTACTTGTAGGATGAAAAGGGCGGAAACGAGAAGAAAATGAGAAGAAAGGTTGTTGAGCAATCATTGACCTCGAGTTCTAACCTCTCATGATTTTATTGAAGATTCATTTTGGATGTAATAAAAGTATTATATCTAAGAGGGGTTCGATAGGAGCACATAGGCGAAAACGGAGGTCAATTTGGAGTTCGGATGAGGAAGATACGGCCGAAACAAGAGAGTCGCGCGCAATCGTTCAGTGCTTGATCTGGACGATCGGCCAAGTCCTTCACAAATCTGGCCGATCGGCCAGATGTCTGCGTCCAGGATTTTGTTTCCTTCTATAATTAGGTTTTCTTCCTATTATAAATACTAGTACTTTGGGATGAATTTGTATCAACTTTTACCTTAGTTTTAGCTCTAGTTTAGCATTCAAATGCTTTAGTTTACTTTTCCTTTGTTCGATCCGGATCGTTACTTCGTTCTTCAATTAATTCAAGTTTTACTTAGTTCTTCGTTCTTCGTTTAATCTCGTAAGTTCTTTATTGCTTTTGTTTATTTGATTTATTTGCTTTCCTTAGTTTTAGATTTAATTTCGTAATTGCTTTGTTTAATTTAGTTCGTTCGATTTCTAGTTCTTAGATTAAATTCGTTTTTCTTAGTTTTCAATTCCTTCGTTTTCCAAGTTCTTAGAATTAGATTTATTTACTTTAATTTCCAGATTTTCAGATTTAGTTTAAATCATGTCTAGATTCGTTTTCGTTTCTTTCGTTGCTTTCTTTATTGCTTTCTTTTCGATTCTTGCCTAGGTAGTTTATTTGCTTTCATCTAGTTTAATTCTTTAGATTAATTAGTTCGATTTATTTCTTTGCTTTCTAGATTAGATTTATTTACTTGCTTTGATTTAATTGCTTTAATTTATTTTATTGCCTAGGATTTAAAAACCAAAACTCAAAATTCTTTTTACTTGCTTTCTTAGTTTTAGGCTAGATTAGTTCATTTTGCTACACGATTATTTGCCCTGCAAAGTTTTCCTTAGAGATTCGACATTGGGTTTTTACTTACTAAGTGCTAGGATAGATTTCGTTCTATTGCGAACACTTTTTGGTGAAACAAAGGCTACCTCCTTGTCATTCTTTTCATCGGCCTTCTTGCTGGTGGAAGGCTGTGCTGATCCGTGGATGCGGATCATTTCATATTCATTTTCGACAAGAATGTCGAAAAGATCTTCAGTGGTGAGAGAGTTGAAGTCGGAACGGGCTGGATGCATGGCGGTGTATACGTGCCAGTTTGCGGGTAGAGCACGCATCACTTTAAGATTTTTCTCGTGCTGCGTATATTTGTGAGGGTTGATTGCAGCGATCTCGAGAATTATTTTGGTGAAGCGAATCTTCATTGCTTCTATGGTTTCACCCGAAATCATCTTGAAGTCATCGAACTTGCTGCACGCCATGGACAGCTTGTTCTCCTTCATCTCTTCTGAACCCAGGCTGATGGATCGGAGGGTGTCCCACATTTCTTTGGCAGTCTCAAGATTTGGGATCTTGGCAAGATAGACGCCCTTTACAGTGCTAGAGATGAGTCCCTTAGCATAATCATCGAGACTGGCCTCCTTCCTTTCCTCGGTTGTGTAGTCGCGAGGATTTTTGAGGATCTTCTCGTATGTGGCCTCCCCAGGGGACGTTCCTTCAACGATAATCTTCGCTGCATGAATGGGAGAGGGGCCATTTTCGATGATCTCCCACATAAGGACGTGATGTTCCTTGAGACACATCTTGATTCTGAAGCTCCACTCTTCATAGCCTTGTATGGAGAAATCTTCACAAACCCTGAGAAAAGAAGCCTCCATTACAAATAATATGATATGTATGAATGAAAAGATTTTTCAAAAGGATCGGTTCAAAATGACCAAAAGTTTGATAAAAACTTTTAGTATGCAAAGCAGCGGTCAAAAGAACCACTGCTCTGATACCACTTGTTGGTCCCGGAAAAGTGTAATTGGTGTATGGGGGGGGGGGGGGGGGGGAATACACCAATAACCAACCGTTTTTGACGTTTTTGAAAATCAGGTCGATAAAGAGGTCGACTGTCTAGGTCGATCCTATCAGAGGCAGGTTGATCTATCAAGCTCGTTTGAAAACAAGCTTGATTTATCAAACTGTGTTTATGCGGAAGCGGAGGTTGATTAACTCTTTGAAAAATCTAAGGTCGAAAGGCTAATGCAGGTTGTTTCGTGAGATGCAGGTTGATGCTTGTCAGATTGATAATATAAGTAAGAGCGATAAGTAAAGAGAGAGAGAGAGACACCGCAATTTAGCGTGGTTCGGAGAAACCCTCCTACGTCCACGTCAGGTCGACTCGACCTGAGAATCCCTTTACCTTCGGATCCAACTTCTCTCTTATTTATACTGACTGAGTATCAGTTCTAAATACACTCTGACTTGAATATATCTAGACACGAGTTTTGGGTCGTGACCCTTACAACCTTTCGTACAGAAATGTACAAACAACCTTTCACTCACAACAGAGCTTGACTAACTCTATAATGGTGAAAACAAACTTTCTAATTTTGAACGAGTCGGAGAAGAAGTTGTTTGAATCAACGACAAGCAGCAGTGATCGCTTCGTCGTTGGGGCTTTTATCGGAGTCTAAAATCTCTATTCGTCAAGTGTTTGGGAAACTAATGGAATTTCGAACACTTGAAAGGATATGAATTTTTGAGAGAGATTTCGGCAGAGTATTTGCGTTGATAGCTTGAGTTTCCCGTGCTTGAATCCGATAATGGCTTGAAATATATAAAGGCAGTTTTTGAAAACTCGCCGTTGGAGTCAGGATGATGTGGCACTAGCCGTTGGGGCGTGACTCACTTCTAGCCGTTGGGAAGATTCGTCCTTGCTGGCATACCACGTGGCAAGGATCAGGTCGTGTTGCTCCATGAAGGCGGAACAACGACCTTGATATGATAATCCAGCTCTTGAAATCTTCTAAGTCAAGGCAGGCTGGAAGCTTGATAAGGAAGGTCGATAGACAGCTAGATATACCAGCTCGATCCGAATGAGGCAGGTCGATAAACAACCTTTCTCTTACAGAGTGGATCAAACTTGTATTTAAACTTTAGAGAGCATCGACCTACACTAACAGGTAGCAGGTCGATCTATCAGCCTTGACCCTAAACAAGTGAAAATATGCCTAAGTGTGGTTTCAAAAAACATCATCAAAATCAAACTGCAAGGGGTTCCCAACATCTTTGTCAGTTCGAGTCGATTGTTTTTGTCTGTTCAGGTCGTTTTTCTTTGTCAGTTCGAGTCGCTTATCTTTGTCGGTTCGAGTCGCTTGTCTTTGTCAGTTCGAGTCTGATTTATAAAAGATTTCCAAGGTTTTAATGGAAATTCTCAGTTCGTTTATTTCTATGTGTTTATATCGTCCTGCATTACTCCACTTATATGCGCATTACCTCTAATTTAGTCTCACACTATCCTGACGAGGATATGTGTTAACAATATGATTACATCTCGTACGACCAAAATAGGGGACCACCCCTCCTGACTGAGTCGGCAGAACAAGAACCTGATGATAGGCCCATGTGCCACTTCAGAAGGCGATGATAAGCCCTAGCGCCATTTCGGTCCCCGATGTTTGGCCCAAATACCACTTCGGAAGCGATGATAGGCCCTAGTGCCACTTCGAACCCTGAAGATAGGCTCACATGCCACTTCGGAAGCCAACGGTAGACCCATGTGCCACGTCGGAAATCACTGCTAAACCACTTCGGCAGACGCGCTCTCATGTTGTCCACCAAGATTGGTATACAGAGACACATCGAGAAAATGTAACATAGATAAGTCTGTAAAATATATTTTATTACTTCACACAAAAATTGGAACTTGTTACAGGTCAAGATGAGGGACCACTTCCATCAGGCCTACGACTACAGTAAAAGTACTTTGCTAAAGCACCAGCCCTAGGGTTCAGCACGTCGTCTATCTTTACATCGCCTTTCTTCGTGTTTCGACCGCCTACTCGACCTCGGCTACTACTGGTCCGACTTCGTGATGTTGAACGAGGTGCAGTGTAATTGCCATCACCGCGGTTGGGAATAGGAGGACGATGGGTCTGAGCAGGCAACATCATGTTAATCTGATCTTGGAGTAGACGGGAAGGCACGGTAGGGCTTAGCGCCCGAAATCGAGAAGCATTCTTTTTTGCAGGTTGCACCTGCAGATATGCGTCTAGCCACTCCTTCAGTATGGGCTGCCGGGAAATGATTATAGGGAACAGGTTGGTCAGATACCGCAGCTCGGAAACGTGCTCCGCGACTTCCCAGGAATCCGAACCACGGTATTTTTGTTCACGTCCTGCACCCCGAGCAGTCTCGAGAGCTTCAGCCACAACCTCGAAAATAGTCTTACCACCGAGCTCATGGACGAACCTTTCGTACTCGGCATGCTCAGCAGCAATCACCTCGGTGTCGGCATAATCTTCTTTCAATTGAAGGTACCGAGCTTCATTGGAATCAGCTTTGATTCGCAGAGCGTTGTATTTTGCGTCAAACTCATTTCGGAGGTGCTCGGCAAATTTGTCAAGTCGCATGATTTCTCCATCCTTAACGTCGAGGAGGATTTTTAACTACTTGATCTCGTTCAGATATGGAGTCAAGTCGGTTTGTGTTTTGTTCTACAAATATGAAATTAACAGAATTGAAGGCACAAGATTTATACTTCATTGATATAAGAGTTTGAGTACATCAAGAAGATACAACAAAAACTCAAATAAAAAACGCAAGAGAGGGGAGGGGATCAACTGACCCCGCCAGGGAGGTCGGCCTCGTTCACAATAGAACTCGGCTGTTGCACCTCAGCGGTCTTCTCCACCTCGGCATCAGCGTCTCTCTGCCCCGGGGTGGAAGTTTCCATCTCTTCCTCTTCCTCTTCCTCTTCGTCCTCGGACACGTCCGGGGAGAGGGGATAGGTCTTTATCTCCTCGCGCATCGGGTCGAGGAGAGCTTCAAATTTGACATCACGATCGACGTCACACTTGCGCACCTCCTCGGGAGAAAGAAGGGTGCGCCGGCTGTCCAATTCCTCCACCACGGGAAAGGAGGAGGTCTTCATCATGAGAGCCCGACCGTAGGTGCGGAGCATCTCTCCATCCTCAATAACCCAGTAGCCATACTTCCCCTTGTCCAAGTCAGGGAAGTCCTTCGCCACCTGGTCTAGCACCTCGGCTACAGCCCGGGTGCTCGCTGGTTCAGTCAGGGAAGCCACCAGCGAACTGAATTTTTTACTGAGGAAGATCCTCTCAGCAAGAGCCCAATGTACATCGCCCTGCACCTCGGAGAGCTCCGTCTCCCGAGCTCGGATCGCATCCACCTCCATCTCCAACTCCGCCACTTTCTCCTTGGTGGCGGTGAGGTCAGCTTTAGAAACACCGAGCTGCTGCTTCAGTTTTTCTTCTCGGATGGTGGCAACTGCCACCTCCGAGGACAGTCTAGCCTTGTCCTCGCCCAGGTCCCTCACTTTTCCTATAGCTCGGTTGTACTTGGACACCAAGCCTTGGAGGAGTTTCAAAATTACGTCGGAGACGTAAGTATATTCCTCGATGGCCGAGTCCACACCCTACACATCAAATGAAGAATTAGCCGTCCGAATGCAGGAAATAACAAGACAACATGAGTTCACACACGTACCATGGGGAAGACTGGAGGTGGAGGACGAGAGCCAGTGACGGCAACCTCGGGCTCTGAAGATTCCGAGGTGGCCGTAAATTTGCGTAGCCCCGCAATCTCACCTTTCTCAACCACCCGAGATGGCGAGCGGGGATTTCGGGGGACCTCGGATTGAGTCCTCTCAAATGACCCCGTTGCTTGTTTCTTGGCACCGGCGCTGGAGCCGGACTCCTCACCCTTCCTCTTTTTGGAAGCCGGACCCATAGTTTTGTTCACCATATTCACTGCAAACAAAAATAAAAGAGAGAGTTAGTACCGAGATGAATAAATTTACAAAGAGGAGTGGGGAAGAAAACCTCACCCTTCCCCGGCTCCACCGTAGTGGAAGGATCATCGGGGCTCGAAACGGCATCAAATGCCTCGATCCCGGCAATTGTAATCGGCATTTTATCGAGACCATGTAACGCATTCGCCAGATCGGCAAAATGCGGTTTCTTTTCTTTAAGGGCTTAATGGCGCCGTCTCGCCATACCACCTCAGGGGCACCCTCAAATCGATAGAAGAAAAAACTCTTGAACCAGTCCGATACTTTGGAGGGGACATTGAATTTAAATTTATTCTGGGACGACACGAAGTACCACCCATCACTATTGTCTTTAAAGGTGTACATCGCACCAAACACCACGGCCGAGAAGGCGAGCCCTAACTGAGCACACGCCTTCCCCAACCCGGTAATCTGCAGCACCCCATTGGGGTAAAGCTGTGCCAGAGAGACACCAAACATCTCATAAATTCCGGCATATATGGCAGGAAATGGGACACGAAGGCCAGCATCAAGATGGCCTTCATAAATGGTTACAAACCCCAAGGAGGGAAAGCAAGCCCTATCTCCCTCACGAGGACGTGCAAGGACGGCGGAGGAAGGAAAATTATATTTTTGGCTTAGATATAGAGGGTAGAGGTAGAAAGGATGGAATCCAAGCCGCTTTCTTTTCGGGCGGCCTGACGGTTTACAGGAAATTCAAGAACTTTGGGAAAAGGGGTAGGTGAATCGGGAGTTATGCATTTGATAGGTTAGAAATTTACATGTTTTTATAAATGTTTAGGAGTCGTTTCTATGTCTCGTTTCATGATTTAGTTCGTGTTTTGTATGGTTTTACGAAATTTTGAACTATATTACGCTTTGGGTATTTTGATGTATTTTCAGGTATTTTTCGTGTGAAATAACCCAAATTGAAACGAGGATCGAGAAAGCCAAGTAGAGAAGTGTCAAAAGACGAATAAAGGAGGTCGAGTGAGTTGACTCGACCGGGCGCGCGACCGCGCCATGGGTCGAGCCAAACTCACTGGAGGCTAAGCTCGATCGAGCCAATTTTCTTCGTGGCGCGAACGGACATGCGACCGCGCTGTCAGTTGAGTGCGTGGGCGAGCGTGTGGTCGTGCCGAGACACGGGATTCGACAATTTGAGGGCTTTTCAACTTTTCATCGAGTGCTATTACACTTATATTTCCTTTGTAAATTTCTACTCTATAAATACCTTAGGTTTAGCATTGTGAACCCTAGTTTTTCTCATAGTTTACATAGTTCTTTAGCTTTCTTTAGATTTTAGATTTCATTATTGTTCGACATTGGAGTTTTATTCAAATTTTATTCAAGATTCAAGTTCTTCGCGTGTTCAAGATTTAATTCCAAGTTTTTCTTACTCTACTTTTTAATTATGCTCTTCCAATATATTTTGTTTATGTTTGCTTTAATTTTGTCTAGTTAATTTTCTTAGTTGATTTTAGGGATTGAATGCCTAATTGAATTTATGTGAGTTCTTTTGATTTAAATTAGCCTTCCAATCTAGATGCATGTTTCATGGTGCTTATTTTCATGCATGATTAACTGGCCATTAATTGTGTATGCATAGTTATGTTTTTATGCTTAATTGGATAATTGCATAATTGATCTCATGAATACATGATATGATGATTTAATTGTCTTAGCCAAAATTAGGTTATCATATATCTTGCATATAGTCGATATAAGTGTCGTAGCTGAACCTTGTTGATTGTATTTATCAATAATTGTTCTATTTTGCATTCGATTTGATTTCAATGAGTCCGAGAGGATATTAGGATTTTATCGAGTGACGATCTATACTGCCTTAGCCGGAGTGTTAAGTTACTTTTGTGTATCGCATCTAGATTTGGATTAAATTGGTTAATTGAGTCAATTGTTACTTGCATAGATTTGATTAGGTAGGCTTCCCTAGAATCTACACTTTGTCCTAATTTGATTTTTCCTTATTTGATTATTTGCTTATTTGTTCTTTGCTTTATTTGATTAGTTGCTTTGTTATTTATTTATTTCCTTGTTTATTTAATTTCATCCTTTTATTTATTTGCCTAGATTATAAATACCACATTCTTAAATTCCTAATTGCTTAAACATCAGTTTAGTTCTAGAGTAAAGGTACTGTGTGTGGTTTCGATATATCAGTCCCTGTGGATATGATACTCGTGCTTATTCTATACTATACCTATTTTGTGAGGTAGAAGATAGTGCGATCAAATTTTGGCGCCATTGCCGCGGATTGATTAGATTTCATATGCATATTTTGAAATAGAATTAATAGGTGATTTAGGCGTTTTTAATTTTCTGTTGTTGGTTTATTGATCTAACTTTTTGTTCTCTTCTCTTTGATTTTAGGTAGTGCATGACCACAAGATCTAAAGTGATAGACCTTATTCCGATAGATTTGGAGATCGAGCGCTCACTAAGGGCGAAGAGGCGAGAGAAGAAGGCAAGCAAGATCGATACACCACCCTCATCACCACCCGATTCGCCAAGGAGTCAAGATTCAATGGGGGATCGCGAAGTGAGGAGGACTCTTAACGATCGGTTCAAACCAGTCGTTGACCAATTTCAGCAAGGAGGATGGGGGACCACGGATGCCAACAACTACGAGATCAAGACGTCCCTCATCAACATGGTGCAAGCTAATCAATATGGAGGCACACCAATGGAGGATCCAAATGCTCACTTGAAACAATTTTTGGACATTTGTGCAACATACAAGGCCAATGGAGTTTCATCGGACTACCTCAAGCTCAGTTTGTTCTTGTGGTCTCTCAAGGACGATGCGAGAGAGTGGCTCGATGGATTGGACAAGACAGAGTTTAGGACATGGACCGAGATGTGCACGAGGTTTCTCAACAAGTTTTTCCCACCTTCGAGGGCTCAGAAGCTTATCAACGAGATCAACCAATTTCAACAATTTGAGGATGAGCACTTCTACGAGGCATGGGGAAGATTCAAGAGATTGTTGAGAGCATGCCTGAATCATGGAATTAGCAAGGAGGATTAAATCACGTGCTTCTATCGTGGTTTGAACAAGATGTGCAAGAAGGAGATCGACTATGCTTCCAAGGGAGGATTTTTGAACAACGAGTACGATGTGGCTATGGAGATAATTGAGATTACCATTAACTCGAGTTATGAAGAGGCTACCGATAGACGCATTGGAAGGAGGAGAGTTGCTACTATTGGGATCGATGCTTACGATGACTTGATGGAGAAGTACACGAAGACGGCCAAGGAGTTGGATACCATCAAGAAAGGAGTGCTTCGGTGCGATGATATAGTTGATGAACAAGCACCCCCAACCAAAGAAGAAGATGCCAATTTTGTGCAACAAGGTGGCAATTGGCAACCAAATCAAGGAAACAAGTGGCAAGGAAGACAAGGAGGCCAAGGAGGTCCGAACTATCAAGGAGGTTACAAGAAGCCTTATGTTCCCAACAACCGTAACCATCCGAACTTCTCTTATGCCAATCCAAACAATTCCTTGCAACCACCTCTCGACTTTCATGTTGAGAATGGAGTCATCCAAGAGCCAAAGAAGGAAATGTCAACCGACGATTTGATTCGTCACTATATGGCTCAATCGGAGACGAGGATAGCGCAACAACATGCGAAGTTGAGGACATTGGAGCTTACTCAAACTACTTTGAGCAACAATTTGGGGAGTAGCTTCAACGCTTTAACCAAGCAAATGCAAATGTTAGAGATGCAAGAGAGTCAATTAGCCAACGCTCAAGGAGGAGTCCATAAGCCCGGCCAATTCCCAAGCACAACCGAGTAAAACCCAAAGAACCATCAACTTCATACTATTGAGCTTAGGAGCGGCACTCGTTACACAAATCCATCCTTGGAAGGTAAAGTTGAAGATTTGGGAGATGGAAACAACTCGGAGTCGGAAACGAACGAAATGAAGTACAATGACACGGAAGGAGAAGGGCTCGACCGCGCATCCGATCGAGCCGATGGTGAAAAATCTGCCCAAGGTGAGCTCGACCAGGCTCGCGACCGCGCCACCAGTCGAGCCACCAATCCAGAAGGTCCGCTCGACCAGGCGCGCGACCGAGCTGCTGGTCGAGCCAATGTACGGGATGCTCAACCCGATCCGCGCGACTGGGCACGCGACCGAGCCACCTGTCGCGCCAACCCTGTTCCAGCCCTAACGAAGGAATCGACCCCTAATGTTCTGCTTCTGCAACGATTGGCAAATACCAAGCAAGACGAAAAGTATCAGAGGTTCTTGGAGAACGTTCAGAAGGTTAATATCAACATACCACTTCTCGACACACTCAGAGATATGCCCAATCATATGAAGTTCATCAAGGATGCGGTTTCGGGGAAGAAGAGATGGGCTAAGTTCGAGACAATCAACCTAACAGAGGAGTGCAGTGCGGTGATTCAAAAGAAGCTCTCGTTGAAGCAAAACGATCCCGGGAGGTTCACATTGACGTGCAAGATTGGTGATCATGTCTTCCAGAACGTACTTTGTGATCTCAGCGCTAGCATCAATTTGATGCCCCTATCTATCTTCAACCGGCTCGAGATTGGGAAGATGAAACCGACTACTATCTCTTTACTCATGGCGGACCGTTTGGTTTCTTACCCAAGGGGGATAGTCGAAGATGTGCTCGTACAAGTTCATAACCTTGTCTTCTCAGCGGATTTCGTAGTCTTGGATATGCCGGAGGATGCTAATCAACCATTGATCTTGGGACGGCCATTCTTAGCAACGGGGAGAGCATTGATTGATGTTCAAGATGGAGACCTCACTTTTCGAGTCAATGGAGAGGAGCTGAAAATTTCGATATATGACGCGATGAAGAGGCCCGATGATCAACGTGAGGACATCTTCTCCATCGAGATATTGACACCACCTACTTCGGAGGAGGCCCTCAACTATTGCATCTCCAACTCGGTATATTCATACTCGGAGATCGATGATGCTTGTGATGAGATTTTGGATTATCTGAATCAATTGGAGGCAAATCGACCACCATCGAAACAAAAGGATGCCTTGTACCTCGACATCAACAAGAAGGTGGACGATGGAGTCGTCGAAGAGGAGGTCAAGAAGGATTCCGCCCCAAAAGTGGAGTTCAAGCCACTACCGGAGCATCTCGAGTACCAATTCTTAGGAGAGGAGGAGACATACCCGGTGATCGTTTCTTCTTACTTGACGTAGACGGACAAGGACAAGCTTTTGAGGGTACTAAGGAAGCATAAATCTGCGATTGGATGGACGATTGTCGACATCAAGGGCATTAGTCCCTCGATTTGCATGCATAGGATACTCCTTGATGACGAGCATCGACGGAGAGTCCAACCACAAAGAAGATTGAATCCAGCCATGGAAGAGGTCGTGAGGACGATGCCGCCATGATCTATGCTATCTCGGACTGCGAGTGGGTGAGTCCTACGCAAGTGGTGTCAAAGAAGGGAGGCATGACGGTGATAAACGATGAGAAAGGTTAGCTGATCGCGACGAGGCTCGTTGACAAACCGATATTTTATATGCATTTCAAGATGATTTTGGTAGTTTTTGGCTTTGATATGTGTGCTTAAATGAATAGGAAATGATAGGTTTTCATACTTATGTGTTTTCTATATGCTTTGCGTTTTCTCTTGATTTCCGTGCCTATTTCAGGTACTGTGGCAATTTTCTGGGCAAGTTTGACTTATCCTATGTCGAAGAGGATCGAAAGAGGAAGCCGTAGCACTTTGCGGATTAATTTTCTGATGCCGGACGAGAGAGAACGAGCCAAAACCGTGAGAGCGCGCGAACTGTCAAATGTGGGCGGAAAGTACACGAGTCAACCGAAAATGAAATAGTCAACCCTTCATTTAACTTTCCAGAAATTACAGATTTTACCCCACCTTCTCAACTTAAGTTTCTAGTATTTGCAATTTGACCCCAATGTGTGGGAAAACTATATATAGCTAGATATTTTCCTTATTTTTCATCTAATTCCACTTGTAATTCACTTTTGTGCACAACAACTTTAGAACCCTAGTTTCCCTCTTTCCTTTTTAGTATTTTCAAATAATTGTTGAAGATTATGCTTGGAGTTTGAAGAGATTGTTGAAGATTTCTTCTCTACTTTTCTTTCCTTGTCATTTTCATTATGTTTTTGCTTGTTGTTGATGGTTTGATGCTTAGATCCATGCTAGGCTAGATCCATTGAGGTTTCAAATGATGGATGATGTGAATTAGGCTAGGATTTAATGGTTTTTGATGTGGATCTACCTTTCCTTTGAGTTGCCCTTGGATTTGATTGGATTTAATTGCATGAATGATTGACAACCATGAGTGCATACAAGGTGTTTGATGGAATGCCTAGGAAGCTTCCATTCATAGCACTTGGCATGAATCCTTGCTCATATTATCTAGTATTGATTTGCATTGCTCCTAGAAAGAATTATGTGAATTGATGTTAGATTAGTAGGCATTGTGCTTTTAGGAGTTGGTAATATGTTTAGAACGGTAAGCATGTTATTCAATCTACTAGTTATCAAGTCTTAGGAGGATGAGATAGCTTGCTTTATGTAATAATGCCACTCAAAGGAATTAAAATGGTTTGATACATCAAATGCCTAATCTTTAGCCTAATCACATCGGAAATCGTTTGAATCCTTATCTTCTTTACTTGTTCCTTCACTTGTTCTTTACATTCCTTGCCTTTATTTTTGCTTGTTATTTCATTTACTTAATGCTTGTCTAGTTATAAAACACCAAACTCATGACCATGTGCTTAGATAGTATGATAGAGACTACGTGAACTACTTGATTGTCTATCGATACATTCACTCCTTGTGGTTCGACCCGGACTACTAGCTAGTTCGGTTATTGTATTATTGATAGGCTAGAAATAGCTCTAGTCACTCGTCACGGGATGGCGAGTATGCATAGATTATCGACTTCTCAACGAAGCAACTAGGAAGGATCTGATGGATTTGTATACTAGAAAGCAGGCCTTTTAGCTTGTATGCATGTGTTGTCCATAGCCACTAACAATCTTCTATCTGATTAAGTATGAATTGTTATCTATACATCAAACATCTATCCATTATCTCAAAGTTGTAGGCTTTATGGTGTGTTGTAGATCACAGAAGACCATAGTTGCCGGTTCCTCACGAGATATAAAAGGGTATCACAGTTGAGACAGTTCTGGATATAACTGTCGGTTTAGGCTGTAGTATAGGCTGCATAAGTAGCTTGTCTTGGCTACTTGTCTATACTAGTACGTGCGTGTACTGATAGGATCACGGTGAGGTGTATTCTTCTATTCTGACCGAATGTAGAAAGAATCAAGACCTCGGTGACTTAAGATGAACCTTAACTCTAGTTGAGTCCTAAGGGTGTATAGTTGTAGTCTGCTTCTTTGATTTACCATGGGTGAGAGATCAGAGTATCTGTAACTCAATATGCTCCGTATCTTGGGAAGCAACTATAACTAGTACGACTCTTAGTGCAACTGCAACAGAGCACCATATCCTGGTAGAACAGGTTGATCACATCCCCTGAGGAATTCATTAAGGATTATCATACCAAACCCTGCAGGTGGATTAAATTCCGGTATGATGAATAAGGTATGAATGGTACTACTCAGGAATAAAAGAAGTTGAATAACACGAGCAGTCAGAAGCTCTAAGTTAATCAACGGATGTGGGATATCTTAAATATGGGGGTCGCTAAGTCTAATACTAGCCCTGAACTCAACAGGGGTAAAACAGGTAATTCAGTACTATTACTCTAGTGGAATGTTTTAGTACTTATGGACAAAATTATACTCTGGGCTGAGTATGGAGAATTTAGACATTGGGAGGCCTCGGTTTTACAAGCTAGTAGATCCCTGATCTGGCCCAAAAAGCTCAACAGGCCACAGTATAAGGAATAAGTGGGCCACCACTATATTGGGCCCAGTGAGGGCGCCAATACTGCTGTTGGACGGCTAGTCCATGTGTTGCAGGCCTGGCCTGCAACTTAAGCCCAAGTCTCACTTGGTCTCCTCTATATATACCCCCTCAAGGTCTTGTTTAACCTAATGATCAGAATAATCGAGTGCACTTAAATATTCTGAACAGGAAATGGAGGCTAGGGTTTGAGAGAGAGAGAGACGCGCGGCCGGGCGAGTAGCAGTTCGGTGGTTCCTGTTTTTCCGTGGCTGATTCCGAGGTTCGTTGTCCATCCAACGTCAGAATCGAGCAGGGATACAGATCAGAAGATCTATTCGCGAGTTCTCTACTTCTTCAGGTAATCGATCTATAAACCCCCTATGATCAGAATAATCGAGTGCACTTAAATATTCTGAACCAGAAATGGAGGCTAGGGTTAGAGAGAGAGAGAGACGCGCGGCCGGGCGAGTAGCAGTTCGGTGGTTCCCATTTTTCCGTGGCTGATTCCGAGGTTCGTTGTCCATCCAACGTCAGAATCGAGCAGGGATACAGATCAGAAGATCTATTCGCGAGTTCTCTACTTCTTCAGGTAATCGATCTATAAACCCCCTATGATTCCGCACTTAATTCATAGGAGCATGATAGGTTTTATTCGATGGTTAGATATCCGAAATAGAACCTCGGGCGAACCGATCTTCACCGATCAGATATGGTTCCTTCAGTTGGTATCAGAGCCAAGGATCAGATTTTCGGCTCTATCTGAGTAATTATCGATTATTATGCATGTTAGATCGATTAGGATGTCGCTTCTCGTGGTGTTTGTCGTTTTTCGGGGCCGATTTGGCAATCTATGTAATTTTTTGATCGCGAGATAATAAGGTGCGATCTAGAATAGGATTAGATAGATATTTGTTTTTGTTTTTCGTTTGTACCTGCTGGACGAGATGAAGAACACGAAGAACGAGGAGACGAACACCAAAGGACGACCGCCGCACGCGGTGGCGCGTGAGGGACACGCGCCAGCGCACACGCGCGTGCAGCCGCCCAACGGCGCGTCCCCTTCTTCTCCGGTGATCGACGGGGCTTCAATAGATTGCTGGAGCCTGCACGTCGTCGGAGGGAGGCGGAGTAGCTTGGGAACGGCGGCGAGAGGCACGGCAGCAAGAGAGAGAGCCGCGGCGGAACCCTAGTTAGGGCTCGACGCCGTGGCAGCCTCTGTGGCCTGCATGGTCGCCGGAGACGACGGCCACGGAGTCCGGTGACAGACTCCACATGGTCGCCGTCATTGATGGTGGCAGCAGGCGGTGCCGGAGCAGCAGCAGTGGCGGCAGAACCCGCGAGGGTTTTCTGCCGCGGGTAATCGCGGCTGAAGGCGACGGCGAAGGCGGCGGAGGCAGCGTCCAGGATGGCGGAGCACACTGGTGACATCAACACCAGCAGCAGGAGCCGTGGCGGACGTCGCCGGCGGCTGTAACGGCGGCAGCAGGCGCGAGGGTTTTGCGGCGGAAACCTAGATAGGGCTCTACGCCGCGAACGTCGCCGGAGAGGGCTGCCGGCCGTGCTACCGGCAGGGAACAATGGCCAGCAGCAGAAGCGGCGCCAGGGAGGCGGAGGCGGCCGGCGGCAGCGCCTCACGCCGTCGGTCGCGGCGCGGGCAGCTTTGCACGCCCGTGCCCTAGCCCGTGGACGGGCCTAGGGTTTCCAACCCGGCCCGTTCGCGTTTACGGGCTGCCTCCAGCGTTCGGGCTCAGGCCCAGTCACGAATTCGGGCCGTGTTAGGTTCGGTTTCGGGTTCGTGGGCCCATGAGAGTGAAACGAGCGCTGTTTGGGCCTTTTCGAGAGTTTTGGGTCACGTGGTGTGGGCCCAATCTCGGTTAGAGAAGCCCAATGGCAACAGAAATTAGATAATAAATTATTTAATTAATTTATTTATTTTCGGGGAGAAACGGGAGATCAACTCGGACTACTTATTCAAGACCGAAGCCTGTTTCGGATTTTATTATTGTTTGTAATAGTTTAGACGGGTCGTCACACCACGAAAAGCGAGTTTTATTTTTGTTTTTTATCTCGTATTTCTTAAGCATGCTATGGATGCAATTTTAATTATTATAGCATGTCTTGCCTGTCGAGGTGAATTAAATTGCGCTTAGTCGAGCATGTTCTAGGATTGTCAATATAAGCATGTTTTAATTTTCTGCGAGCATGGTTTATTTGCTGCGTTTAGAAAATTATGCTTAGGATTATGTGACAACGTGATCGAGCATGTCGACAAACCTTTTGAAAGAAAAATACTAAGCAGATAAAAACATTTTTGGTATAGAAAATGTTAAGACCTCCACAACTGACCTTAAGGTGAAGTTTGGTGCGAGTGTGTAAACGTCCACACGAACGTGGCTTGCACATCGTACTGGACGAGTTCGCCAGACTTAGGGTTTTAACAAAAATGTTCTAACCAAAATAAGAAGTGGGAGCTTTTCTGAGTAAACGTCCACACTAACGTGGCTTGCTCGGAATAGTAACTGCGGTTTTATCTGGAGTTGGTTTTTTTGAACAAAGATAGCTTAAGGGAAATAGTGCTTTTTCCGAGTTAGGCTAAGATTGTGGTTAAAAGCTTAGATATTAGTTAGAATACAACTCCCCAACGGAGTCCCTTTTCTAATCTAATATGGTCTAGTAAGGTTCAACTGTTAGCTCTATTTGCCATAAGCATAGGTTGGCAAGATAAGTAGAGTTAAAGATCCGAGTATCTGGTCGAACAGTGGGAGCGTAGTCGTCCACACGAACGTGGCTTGCGATCCGCATTGTTTGGGCTGTTGAAGGTTTCGAAATTATTGGTTTATCAAAAGGTTACAATAATTTTCGTTACGAATTGATGCATGATCTTTTCTTTCGAGTGTCCACGTGTTTATTGCTTTATCAGATATGACTTTAGGCCCGTTGATAAATGTTCTCACTTCGAGTCCTCTCACTGATTCCAATTATTTGGAGTGAAGGAATTATCTCGATATTGTCCTTGTTGATGAAGAGTACAAGTTTGTACTCTCTACACCTTATCTGAAAGCTCTAGTATCATCGATTGAAGGTAGAGAGTTACACAAGTTGTGGCATGAGAGTAACGATACGACTAAGATTAGTCAAATACTCCATGACGCCAAGGTTGCAAGCCTTGTGTTTTCACTTGGCTGATGTTGCAGATATCCCAGAACTTCTGGAAATCTTCTAGAAATTTGATGATATGGAACTTGCGAGTCAAGAAGCTTGTGTGCTTATGTTTGCTCCTCAGACGGCATCAAAAGATGAAAGTGAGGAAGAAGGTGACAAACACTAGCAAGTTAGCAAGAGCTTGGAAGAAGATAAAGGTGTCGAGCCTACCGATGGCAAGAAAGGCCAAAGGGAAAGGGCAAGTGCTTCATATACAACAAGAAATGACACTAGAAGGCTGACTGCCCTCTAAAGAAGAAGAATTTTGGTATGTCATACTGGGAATTGATCAACTGCATGTTCTACCCAGGCTGGGGTAGTAGATACGGGAGCAATTGATCATATGCGTTACACCTTGCAGTGTTTTCTGCGGATAAAGGAGTTAAGTGATGACAAGATTACCATCTCCATGGGCGATGCATCGTAAGTTGCAGCTATCGCGGTTGGAGATATTCATTTTCATTTTGGACATTCTAGTTTAGTTTTTGAGAGACATTTTATATGTGCCTGCCTTTTGGCGAAACTTGGTTTCGGTCTAGAAACCTTCACGGATATTCAGTTGTTTTGATAGAGGTGTTTCTATCATGAAAAACAATGAGGTTATAGTTTCTAGCACATTGTCCCGGTCTCTCTATACCATTACTTGTCCTATGAATGATTCTTCTTCTTATAATGCTTCCTCATCATTGAATACTAAAAAGAGGAAGAATCCGTCTCAAATGAACCAAACTCTATTATGGCACTTACGATTGGGTCACATCAACCAAAAGAGGATTCAAAGGTTGATAAAA
This sequence comes from Thymus mandschuricus, assembly GCA_029379335.1. Taxonomy (NCBI): domain Eukaryota; kingdom Viridiplantae; phylum Streptophyta; class Magnoliopsida; order Lamiales; family Lamiaceae; genus Thymus; species Thymus mandschuricus. The sequence continues at coordinate 11,859,615 of CM057078.1, forward strand.
GAAGGTGTTTTGGATTTCCAAATAGAACCTTTATCAACATGTGAATCGTGTTTGGAAGGTAAGATGGTGACCAGACCTTTCAAGTCCATAGGATATCGAGCTCAAAAGCTCTTAGAGTTGGTTCATTCTGACTTGTGTGGACCGATGTCCGTTCAAGCTCGAGGAGGTTAAGAGTATTTCGTCACATTTATTGATGACTACTCGAGATACGGTTATATCTACCTGCTCCACAAGAAATCCGAGTGCTTTGACAAATTCAAGGAATTCAAAGTGGAAGTGGAGAAGAGAACGGGTAGAAGTATCAAGTCACTTCGATCTGATAGAGGTGGCGAGTACCTCGGAAATGAGTTTCGAACTTTCTTGTCAGAAAATGGGATTTCATCTCAGTTAACTACGCCTGGTACTCCCCAACAGAACGGTGTAGCTGAGAGACGGAATCGTACTTTTTAGACACAGTGAGATCGATGATGAGCTATGCATCCTTGCCAATTTCGTTCTGGGGATATGCCTTGGAAACAGCAGGTTATCTCCTCAATCTAGTACCTACAAAGTCGACGGTTAAAACTCCTTCCGAATTATGGACAGGGCAGCCCAGCTTGGGCCATATTCGGGTTTGGGGATGCCTAGCACACGTGCTGACAAAGGAGGCCGACAAATTGAGGTTATTTTTATAGTCCCCAGGATCAGAAGGTCATTGTGAGCACTAATGCCCGATTCCTAGAGGAGGACTTTATTAGTAACCATCGGACAAGGAGTGAAATAATGCTCGATGAGTTGCGAGCATCAGCAGTAGCCAGTATTCCAGAACAGCCGAGTGTACAAGAGGTTATACCACTAACTGCACCCTTATCCGATACTGTATCTCCACCATCGCTTCGTCGCAGTGGGAGGGTTGTTCGTCAACCGGACCGTTTCATGTTCGTGGGAGAATCCACTGAACTACTCTCGGGTATCGAACATGATGAGATCGACCCCTGGACTTACAAGGAAGCGATGGAGGACGAGGATGCAGATTCCTGGAAAGTTTCTATGGATTCGGAGATAGAATCCATAGTTAACATGGACGTGTACGACCTTGCGGAGCTGCCGGATGGGGTAAAGCCCATCGGTTGCAAGTGGGTGTACAAGAGAAAGAGAGGACCCGACGGGAAGGTTTTAGCCTTCAAAGCTAGATTGGTGGCGAAAGGATTCACTCAGAAAGAGGGAATCGATTACGATGAGACATTTTCGCCGGTTGCCATGCTTAAGTCCGTCAGAATACTCTTGTCCATGGCGGCACATTTAGATCTAGAGGTTTGGCAAATGGACGTCAAGACTGCGTTCTTGAACGGGTACCTTGAAAAAGGTAGGGACATATATATGCGCCAACCAGAAGGTTATGTGAAAGATGGCCAGGAGCATCTCGTATGGAAGCTCAAGAAGTCCTTGTACGGACTTAAGCAAGCATCCAGGTCCTGGAACATTCGTTTTGATGGAGTGATTAAATCCTATGGATTTGTCCAGTGCTTAAACGAAAGATGTGTTTACAGGCTCAGTTCGGACGGAAGCGTGGTATTCTTAGTACTGTACGTAGATGACATACTTCTCATTGGCAACAATGTGAACGTGTTATCAGATATAAAGGATTGGTTGTCTGAACAGTTTCAGATGAAAGACTTGGGAGAAGCAGGTTACATCCTAGGGATCAAGGTGATCAGAGATCGCCGTAAGAGGATGTTAGGCTTAAGCCAAGCTTCATATATAGATACTGTGATCGCCCGTTTCAGCATGCAGAATGCCAAGAAGGGTTTTCTTCCCTTCAGACATGGCATACTTCTATCTAAGGACATGTGTCCGAAGACACAAGAGGAGATAGAGGGCATGAAGACTATACCGTATGCTTCTGCGGTTGGAAGTCTCATGTATGCAATGCTGTGTACTAGACCAGATATCTGCTATGCGGTTGGCATGGTGGCAAGATATCAGTCTAACCCTGGTCAGGGACATTGGACGGCTGTTAAGCACATTTTGAAGTATCTCAAGAGGACAAGAGATCATGTGCTTGTTTATCAGTCCAATGAGATGATCCCGATAGGGTATACGGACTCAGACTTCCAGGCTGATCGAGATGAGAGGAAATCTACCTCAGGCTATGTGTTTACCTTGGGAGGTGGAGCCGTCACTTGGAAGAGTTTGAAGCAGAAGTGCATCGCAGACTCGACCATGGAGGCCGAATATGTGGCTGCTTGTGAGGCTGCTAAAGAGGCTGTGTGACTCCTGAACTTCCTTAATGAGCTAGAACTAGTTCCCAGTTTGCCCAGAGGTATCACATTATATTGTGATAATGCTGGAGCAGTTGCAAACTGCAAGGAACCTAGAGCTCACAAGGCGAGCAAACACATAGAGAGAAAGTACCATCTCGTATGAGCAATCGTCGAAAGAGGAGAAGTAGAAGTGAAGAAAATCCCTTCAGCGGATAATCTGGCGGATCCATTCACAAAGAGCTTACCAGTCAAGGTGTTCGACAAGCATGTCGAATGGATGGGACTGCAGCGCCTCCCACACTAGTAAACTTTGAGTATAAGTGGGAGAAGATGCGTAATAGATGCTAGATTGTAGACACTTTGCCTTTTGTCACATGATATACTAAAAGTTTGCTTTAGTATAAGTGGGAGATTGATGGATTTGTATACTAGAAAGCAAGCCTTTTAGCTTGTATGCATGTGTTGTCCATAGCCAATAACAATCTTCTATCTGATTAAGTATGAATTGTTATCTATGCATCAAACATCTATCCATTATCTCAAAGTTGTAGGCTTTATGGTGTGTTGTAGATAACAGAAGACCATAGTTGCCGGTTCCTCACGAGATATAAAAGGGTATCACAGTTGAGACAGTTCTGGATATAACTGTCGGTTTAGGCTGTAGTATAGGCTGCATAAGTAGCTTGTCTTGGCTACTTGTCTATACTAGTACGTGCGTGTACTGATAGGATCACAGTGAGGTGTATTCTTCTATTCTGACCGAATGTAGAAAGAATCAAGACCTCGGTGACTTAAGATGAACCTTAACTCTAGTTGAGTCCTAAGGGTGTATAGTTGTAGTCTGCTTCTTTGATTTACCATGGGTGAGAGTTCAGAGTATCTGTAACTCAATATGCTCCGTATCTTCGGAAGCAACTATAACTAGTACGACTCTTAGTGCAACTGCAACAGAGCACCATATCCTGGTAGAACAGGTTGATCACATCCACTGAGGAATTCATTAAGGATTATCATACCAAACCCTGCAGGTGGATTAAATTCCGGTATGATGAATAAGGTATGAATGGTACTACTCAGGAATAAAAGAAGTTGAATAACACGAGCAGTCAGAAGCTCTAAGTTAATCAACGGATGTGGGATATCTTAAATATGGGGGTCGCTAAGTCTAATACTAGTCCTGAACTCAACAGGGGTAAAACAGGTAATTCAGTACTATTACTCTAGTGGAATGTTTTAGTACTTATGGACTAAATTATACTCTGGGCTGAGTATGGAGAATTTAGACATTGGGAGGCCTCGGTTTTACAAGCTAGTAGATCCCTGATCTGGCCCAAAAAGCTCAACAGGCCACAGTATAAGGAATAAGTGGGCCACCACTATATTGGGCCCAGTGAGGGCGCCAATACTGCTGTTGGACGGCTAGTCCATGTGTTGCAGGCCTGGCCTGCAACTTAAGCCCAAGTCTCACTTGGTGTCCTCTATATATACCCCCTCAAGGTCTTGTTTAACCTAATGATCAGAATAATCGAGTGCACTTAAATATTTTGAACAAGAAAGGGAGGCTAGGGTTAGAGAGAGAGAGACGCACGGCCGAGCGAGTAGCAGTTTGGTGGTTCCCGTTTTTCCGTGGCTGATTCCGAGGTTCGTTGTCCATCCAACGTCAGAATCGAGCAGGGATACAGATCAGAAGATCTATTCGCGAGTTCTCTACCTCTTCAGGTAATCGATCTATAAAACCCCTATGATTCCGCACTTAATTCATAGGAGCATGATAGGTTTTATTCGATAGTTAGATATCCGAAATAGATCCTCGGGCGAACCGATCTTCACCGATCAGACATGGTTCCTTCAGGATCACTTTCCCCTTCCTTTCGTGGATCAAATGCTTGATCGATTGGCTGGACATGAGTACTATTGCTTCCTCGATGGGTACTCCGGCTACAATGAAATCGCCATCGCTCCGGGGGACCAACACAAGACGGCATTCACTTGCCCTTATGGAGTTTTTGCTTATCGGTTGATGCCGTTCGGGTTGTGCAACGCTCTGGCCACTTTTAAAAGGTGCATGATGGCCATCTTCCATGGGTTTATCGAGAACATCATGGAGGTCTTCATGGATGATTTTTCAGTTTTCGGCTCTTCGTTCGATCAATGCTTGGAGAATCTAGCCACGGTGCTTCAAAGGTATGAGGAGACGAATCTCGTTCTCAATTGGGAGAAGTGCCACTTCATGGTGCAAGAAGGGATTGTACATGGACACAAGGTTTCTTCACAAGGATTGGAGGTGGATTGAGCCAAAGTTATAGCCATCGAGAAGTTGCCACCACCAACCAACGTCAAATCGATGAGGAGTTTCTTGGGACATGCCGGCTTCTATAGAAGATTCATCAAGGATTTCTCAAAGATTACGAAGCCGCTATGTGGATTGCTCGAGAAGGACGTCAAATTCGTGTTCGATGAAGATTGCTTGGAAGCCTTCGAGACGTTGAAGAAGGCGTTTATCTCTACTCCCATCTTGGTGTCATCGGATTGGAGTGTCGCGTTCGAGCTTATGTGCGATACAAGCGATTGGGTGATAGGAGCGATTTTGGGGCAGAAAAGAGAGAAGCTCTTTCGAATTATCTATTATGCTAGCAAGATGTTGGACTCGGCTCAAAGTAACTACACCACCACGGAAAAGGAGTTACTTGCGGTGGTCTATGCTTTCGACAAGTTTGGACCTTATTTGGTGGGATCTCACATGAATGTGCACACCGATCATGCCGTCATTCGCTACCTATTCACCAAGAAGGACTCGAAGCCGAGGTTAGTTCGATGGATTTTACTTCTTCAAGAGTTCGATGTGGAGATCAAGGATAGGAAGGGATGCGAGAATGTGGTGGCCGATCATCTTTCGAGACTTGAACAGCCCGTGGAAGGAGAAGATTCAAGAATCGTCATCAAGGAAAGCTTCCCCGACGAGCTGATTTTTGATATCGATGAGTACACTCTTTGGTTCGCCAACATTGTCAACTATTTGGCGATCCAACATGTTCCTACAGGCCTCTCGTCTCACTAAAAGAAGAACTTCCTCCATGATTGCAAGTTCTACTATTGGGAGGATCCTTACTTGTACCGGAGGTGCGCCGACGGAATTATTCGAAGGTGCGTTCGTCAAACGGAGTGGAAAAAGATCATCGAAGATTGTTATATCGCTCCGAATGGGGGACACATCGCAGCAAATCACACTGCCCTCAAGATTTTTCATAGTAGATTCTATTGGCCATCGATCTACAAGGATTGCTATGCTTATATCAAGACATGCGATCGATGCCAAAGGATGGGGAACATGTCGAAGAGAGACGAGATGCCGCAACGCACTATCATAGAGGTGGAGTTTTTCGATGTATGGGGAATCGACTTCATGGGTCCCTTTCCCAAGTCTCAAGGCTTCTCTTACATTCTACTTGCGGTAGAGTACGTCTCTAGGTGGGTCGAGGCCATTCTCACAACAACCAACGATTCGAAAGTGGTAATCAAATTCCTCCAACGGATTATTTTATCTCGGTATGGAACTCCGAGAGCTTTGCTTAGTGATGGGGGGAGCCACTTCAACAATCGTTGGTTAGGATCGCTTCTTGCTAAATATGGAATCAAGCACAAGGTGATGACACCCTACCATTCTCAAGCTACCGGTCAAGCCGAGTTAGCTAATCGATAGATCAAGCAAATTTTGGAGAAGACCGTCATCAACAAGAAGGAATTGATGAAGTACTTGGACGACGCACTTTGGGCCTATAGAACGGCCTTCAAGACGCCAATCGGGAGGTCTCCATATCAATTGCTATTTGTCAAGTCATGTCATTTACCAATGGAGTTGGAGCATAAAGCTTATTGGGCAATGAGGAGGATCAACTTCAAGTTTAAAGAAGCTATGGGCCAAAGGTGTGACGATTTACTAGAGCTTGACGAATGGAGAAACGAAGCGTTCGAGAACTCGAGGATCTACAAAGAACGAGCTGCAAAATTTCATGACTTGAGCATTCGAAAGCGTAAGTTTGAAATTGGTGATGATGTTCTTGTATTTAACTCTCGTCTTCGTTTATTCCCAGGAAAATTGCAAAGCAAGTGGTCCGAGCCGTACGTCATCTACAAGGATTTGAAAAATGCAGCTTTTGAAGTGTTGAAGAACGACGGCGAAAAGTTCGTGGTCAATGGTCATCGTCTCAAGCATTATTTCAAGCCGATTCCTCCTTACCCCACTAAGAAGGTGGTTAATCTTGAGGACCCGAGCTAAATCGAGGTACCGTCGGGCTAAAGACGTTAAACGTAGCACTTGTTGGGAGGTAACCCAATATTCATATCCCGTTTTTCAATTTATTTTAATTTTATTATTTTAGTGTCATAGATTTGTTTTTCGTATTTTTGAGTCGTACCCCTTAGTAAACAATTGCATATATTAGGTTCGAGTTGGTAAAACCGAGTGTTACTAATGTGTTGTGAATTTTTTAAGCAAAATTAGGCCGGCTCGACCACCCACGGCTCGACTGGTCCGGTCGAGCACGTGGTCGAGCTAATTGGTGCAACAGGTCTGCTCGACCGGGCACGCCACCGAGCCACCGGTCGAGCCAATTCGATGAGTCAAGGTAGCAGGTCCGCTCGACCGGGCGCGCGACCGAGCCGCCGGTCGAGCCAAATTTGATTTTTCCCCAGGTCCTGCTCGACTCGGCGCTCGATCAAGCTGCGGGTCGAGCCAACTCGACGAAGCTAGGCAGAACACTCCGCTAGACTGGGCGCACGACCGAGCAACCGGTCGATCCATTGGGAAAATTTTAGACAGTAGGTGTGCGCGACCCTCTGCTCGATCGAGCCGAAGCATGGGTCGGTCGAGCATGGCTAAAAAACGTGATTTCTTTCCAAATCCAAGTACTATAATGGGTCGTGATAAGGGAAAGAACGTGGCCTCATCATCTACCTCTAACAAAGAAAAGGGGAAACAAAAGGAAGCAACACAAAGCCGAGCCCCACACACACAAGCCTTATTGACGAATCAAGAACCAAAGGCGTATGGTGTCACTCTTAAGACACCGGAGGCGAAGAGGAAATGGTCGCATTTGGTGGGCTTGAAGCACAAGCATTGTAGGTTCCTTGATCACGAGACAATTGCCGGGATGGGCATAGCCGATGATGTGGGCTACAGTTTTTCAAGCCAACCTTTTGACGTACCATGGGCAGACGGTGGAGTTTCTCTCGACCGTGGAGGTGCTTAGGTCCGGAAGAACCCCATCTATGCTAAGTTTTCAGTTGGGAAACGTCCAACGCACCCTCACCATGGACGAGCTCAACGATCTAATTGGAGGAGACAAAGAAGGGCATTTTAGCGGGGATCACACACCCGACATGGACGACCTATGGAAAGCAATTGTGTACTTGGAGAAAGAGAGATTTGTCTACTATGATCCGAGGAGAGCAAAAGCGTCATCGGTTCGGAACCCGGCGTTTAGGTACTTGCACCGGCTCATTTCGAGCACTATTATGGGGAGAGGTGATTCCGAGACATTCGGAACCGTTGATATGCATCTCTTTTGGTCTTGTATCAATGAGATCAACCAAGACGCTGCCATATGGTTGTCCGAGCACTTTGAGAGTCAAGCCCTTCTCCACGGGAGTCAAAAGATCGGGTGTGGGGCATGGATTACACCGATGTGCCATAAGTTTTGACTGCCACTCCCCAAGGATCCGGAATCTAGAGACATCCTTCTAGATCGAGCGGCGCTACAAAGGCAAGGGATGTTATCCCATGAAGACGGTTATATTTGGAGGCTCCACGAGAAGAATGCTCAAATGATACTTCGTCTTCCTTGCCCACATTTGATGAGTGTACTTGCGGAGGGAGATAGAGCACGAGGTAATTGGAGTATGAGCTCGGGGGAGCATTTGAGAATGATAACGGAGCCGGGCTGACGACAACCACGATTTGAGGAAGAGGAGGATGAGCAAGAAGAGCAAGCTTATGAGCAAGGGGGAAATGAACAAGGAGGGTACGAAGACGCTCTACAACCCGATTTTCACACGAGAGCTCCAGAGTTTTCCAACATGCACGAGTGGCATACGGAGACAATGGAGGCAATGGATAACTACCATTGGGATGGTAGAGAGTTCGTTGAATCTCAAGTGAGAGGAGTCCGAGAAGAAATCCACACATTGAGGACGGAGGTGGGCGATCTTCATACTTATATTGGGAGCCATTTTGATACTATCAACACTCATTTTGAGAATGAGGGGCGATATCGAGAGGCGGAGAGGAAGAGACAAGAGGAAGAGAGAGCCTACTTGGAGAGCTATAACCGAATGGTGCATGAGAATCACTACTTCTATCCTCACTATCCACCCCAACATCAACGGTACGACCCCAACAAACCAAACAATCCTCCCTTCCCTCCACCATTTCAATAAGGTAAGTTTGTTAACTTAGTTCCTTCCTCTTTTTGCAAACTTATTCCTTAATCTTAGATTTCGAAATAAGTTTGGGGGAAGGGGAAGAGTAACTAATGTTAACAATCTTTTGGGTGTATTTTATTGCTTTAGTAGTTATTTTACTTTGGGGTATGTTGAGTCTTTATTTGTTTCGAGTCTTACGAGGTAATTGAGTCAAGTGTGCATGTGATGATAGTGTTGTGAATTTGGCCGATGATAGAAATTTTTTGAGTGATTTTTGGAGAAAAAAATCATGATCTTTATTATGCATGGAACCTTGGCGAAGTGACGCATTTTATTTGATGAATTTGAAGTATGCTATGATGTCGGGAACTAGTTAGTTTGAACCCGTGAGATTTGAGCTACTTATGCATATTGATGCCTATTTATTTGATTGAGTGATCATGCATTCTTCATTGTTTCTAGAACTTGCCTTGTTTCTCCATCAAGACCTTAGTATACTTATGAATTAGGAGATGATCTTAGGCCATTCTTTCGTAGCCACATAATTCCAATACACTAACCTTGTGCATAAACCTTTGTTTACCCCATTTGAGCCTTTTATGAGCCTTTCTTTCTTAAACTTGGATGATAAGAGGTTTTGATGATTAAGGGTATCCTTAGTAGTTGTAGTTGGTGATATGGAAGGAGTTGATTAGAATATTTGTTGTGGTGAAAAGAGAAGAAAAAGAATTTTTAGATGTTTGTTAAAGTATAGTTGGCTATCCCTATAAACTCAGAAAAAAAAAAAAAAAGAATTGTGAAAAGTAAAATATATATATAGAGCTTTTGTTCGTTATTAGAAAAAACATTCTTAGTTGAGCTCTTGACTCGACCCTATTTCTAGAGTGTCAATAATAATAACCGAACTAGCTAGTAGTCCGGGTCGAACCACAAGGAGTGAATGTGTCGAAAGAGGTGTCAAGTAGCTATCTAAGGTCCATTATGCTATCTAAGCACTCATATATCATGGTTTGTGGTTTTCTCAATCAAACAAGTAAACAATGCAAGTAAAAGCAAGTAAGTAAAGACAAGTGGTAGAAAATCGATAAAAACAAACAAGGATTCAAATGATTTCCGGTGTGATTAGGCTAAGGACTAGGCAAATGATGTATCAAACCATTTTAATTCCTTTGAGTGGCATTATTACATAAATCAAGCTATCTCATCCTCCTAAGACTTGATAACTAGTGGATTGAATAACATGCTTACCATTCTAAACATATTACCAACTCCTAAAAGCACAATGTCTATTAATCTAACATCAATTCACATGATTCTTTCTAGGAGCAATGCAAATCAATACTAGATAATATGAGCAAGGATTCATGCCAAGTGCTATGAATGGAAGCTTCCTAGGCATTCCATCAAACACCTTGTATGCACTCATGGATGTCAATCATTCATGCAATTAAATTCAATCAAATCCAAGGGCAACTCAAAGGAAAGGTAGATCCACATCAAAAACCATTAAATCCTAGCCTAATTCACACCATCCATCATTTGAAACCTCTAAGAAATCTAGCCACACATCATAGATCTAACAATCAAATCAACAAAAAGAAGGAAATTCATAATAGAAATAACAAGGAAAGTAAAAGGAGAAGAAATGCTTCAATAATCCTCAATCTTCAAGCTTGATCATCCAACAATATTTGAAAATACCAAAAAGAAAAGAGGGAAACTAGGGTTCTAAAAGTTGTTGTGCATAAAATGAATTACAAGTGAAAAACATATGCCAAATGAGGCAAATAACAAAGTATTTATAGACTTCCCATAAGATGGGGTCAAATTGCAATAAAGAGAAAATTGAGTGAGAAGGTGGGGTAAAATTTGTAATTTCTGGAAAGTTGACTCAAGCTTTGACTTGTGCATTTTCGGTTGACTTGTGCATTTCCGCCCACATTTCACAGTTTGCGCGCTCTCACGGTTTTGGCTCGTTCTCTCTCGTCCAGCATCGGAAAATTAATCCGCAAAGTGCTACGGCTTCCTCTCTCGATCCTCTTCGACATAGGATAAGTAAAACATTCCCAGAAAATTTCTACAGCACCTGAAATAGGCACGGAAATCAAGAGAAAACGCAAAGCATATAGAAAACGCATAAGTATGAAAACCTATCAATTCCTATTCATTTAAGCACACATATCAAAGCCAAAACCTACTAAAAATATCTTGAAATGCATATAAAATATCGGTTTGTCAACTCCCCCAAACTTAAGCCATTATTCGTCCCGAAAATGGAACAAAACAATCAAAACACTCAAACCGAATGGGTATGCAATTCAAGATCATCGATGTCTCAAAGTAGTCACTCAACAAAGCATTTTCAATCATGGAACTCCCAAGGTGCATCGAACAATCCATAATCACACGACACTTTCAACTAAGAAATCAATCACTCGAGTATAGTGAAACTCCAAACCTCACTAGGTATAAGTGTATCGCTCTTTCTCTCAAGTGTATGGTAGAAATGTTTACACTCATTGAACTCATGCATGCATTGCTCTTACCATAAGCTTGCCCTAAATCTCAAGATCTCCATCGCTTGGTTGTGCACTCGAACTAAGATCAATTAGGTCTTTTATTTAGGCTTGTAATGTGGGGACATTGGTTTAGGTACGGATTTTTAGGCTAACTGACTAAGAGACCTCATAAGTACTTTCACCTTCTCTTTCCACTCCAAGTGTGAATTTCTCCACCTTCTACCTTCACCATTTCACCTCTTTACACTCTTTAGCACACAATCTTTGATTGAAGCTTCTCAAGTATTCATGAATAACTCCTTTATGCTCTCATTCACAACTATCTTTATTCAAACTCTTTCTTTTCTTTTCAACTCATTTTTTTTCTTTCTTTTGTGAGAATTCCATTCTCATTTCTTTCATTTTTCATTTTTTTTTCTTGTTTCTTTTTTTAGAGCTCATAGGAATATTCTTTATCTCAAAGCGACCTCTTCAATCAAACTCCTCAAACCTCGTTTCCTTACTACTTCACAACCTCTCAATGGATTCCCTTAACCAACCTTCACCCCCTTTCATCCAGTTTAGCAACGACAAAGGCTTCAAAGGCTCAAAGGGAACCACAACGTTAACATTTTATTTGGTTAGTGTTTAGGGAATAATGAGGCTAACAAGTGACGGCCTAAAATCCTTTCTAAGTTCTCGTGGCACATATAGCAACCTCGATCGAGATTAAAGGCAAGTTCTAGAAGATAACAATGCAATACATGACAAACTCTCAAGAAAGAAAAGAACGTTATCAATTCAACGTTTTGGCTCAAACCTCACAAGCTTTTGATTAGAGTTCATGTGCCTAAGATCAATCATTCCTAGTTAATCGTGTCATGCGACCATTTCATGCTCAATACACACATGAGAAATCCCAAAAATATGATATCATTTTCGCTCAACTTCATCATCGACATCTCTCTTGAAAGCAAAGGAGTGAAAAACATGATATGAAAATCAAGACTTCAAGTGATTCACTCGAAAGAAATTTTAAAAAATTTTGCAAAATTTGCAAGTAAGCATACATTTACACACATATGAATCACTTGAATCACATTCCAACTTATTCACTCTCCTCATATACCAAACTCACTCAAACAAATTCATCCCTTTCAAGCATCCAATTCAAGCACAATCAACTCTATCAAGCAAATACAAGCATAAAAATCACAACTTTAATGAAAAACCGAAGAGAGAAAAGTAGTTTAAAGACCTTATCCTACCCCCTCCCCCAAACTTATTTTAGAAACAAAATCTAAAATGAGTTTGGAGGGAAGAATAATAAGGAATTTAAACTACACTCACAAAGGTCCAAGCTTGTGATGTATATCACGTTCAATGCTACCCATTCCGGTACATGCTCGATTAGTTTGAATGACCTCCCTTTCTTCATGCATTGCTTCTCTTTGTCACCCCTAGCAACATTCAATCTCAATTCACATATTAGTAATCACATATCAAAGCATAGCTCAAGGGGTGAACAATAAGCTCATGTAAGGGGGGGTGATTTGAGATACCTTCCTCCTCATGTTCCAGCCCTAATTTGACCATTTAATACACCAAAACAAAAAAAACAAAAAAATTACTCAAAACTATCCTATGTTGTAGAGGGTTGAAAGAAGAATCCGTAGCAAAAAACGGAATGCAATTCGGAGTTCGTATGAGGGAGAACGAGGCGAAACGGTGAGACTGTGCATAGGGAGGAGTTTGACCGCCATTGAGACACCTAAAACTGGCTCGCCAATGTCGACCAATGAAAGGTCGCCAATGCCAATGGTGACCAACAAACGGGCGCCACAATGGTCGTGGTCTGTTCTGTTCCCGGACTTGGCCCGGGCGTTTTCGGGCCGGTCCGGGACGAAAGTCGGTCCTCCCCCCTACTCCCGAGTCTTACGAACGGAATCGACGAAATCGAATTCCGACGAGTTTTACTATTTCTTTTTGATTTTACCGCCGGACTGCGCAAAACTGAAATTTACAACCTCAAAATTTTTCTAAGTGTTGGACTTCAAAAACTTGAAAATTCTCAAAATTTTTCTAAGGCATGAAGTTGCCGACTTGAAAAATATCAAAAATTTTCCAAAGCATAGAAAAACAACCAACACTTAGAAAAATTCCTTTCTATAGCATATCAACCCACTCTCACTCTTATTCGAATAAAACGACTAAACTTGAACTTAAAGAAAAACGAATAAACAAAGGATACGTGTTGGGGTGCCTCCCAACGAGCGCTTTTTTAACGTCGCTAGCTCGACGATACCTCAATGTAGATCATGGGACATCAAACGAGGTCCTCTCTTGACCTCCAAAACTTGTAAACCTCTCACGTGAAGGATCGGCAATCTTTTCTTGGAACTTCACACCTCCTAGGGTTTTTGAAATCTCCTCCTCGATATGGGAATGCATCAACAAACATTGAATGAGGTAAGTCTTCAAGCTCAAGGCCCTCATCCTTGGTTGGAATTCTCAATTCATTCTCAACTTTTGGTTCATAAAATGTCATCTCTTCTTCATCAACTCGGAAAGTGAGACTTCCATCACAAACATCCAATATAGCTCGGCTTGTGGACAAGAAAGGCATACCAAGTATCAAAGGAAAGTTATGCTCCTCATCAATGTCAAGAACGAAGAAGTCCACCGGAAAGATGAACTTTCCAACCTTGATAAGCACATTGTCGATCTTTCCCCATGGAATTACGATAGAGCAATCCGCCAATTTTAGTATAGTCATGGTGGGCATAAGAGTTCCAATCTTCAAACTTTCAAAGATAGGAAGGGGCATCACGTTCACTCTTGAGCCCATGTCACACAAGACATTTTTAAGCATTTGGTCACCAATCTCACAAGGAATTGTGAAATCTCCATGATTGCTTTCCTTTTTGGGGAAATCTCCTTGTAGTTTAGCACTGCATCCCTTCGATAGCTCAATGGTCATGTCGTCATCCATCCTCATCTTTCTCTTGTCCACATCCTCCAAGAACTTCTCATGATTTGGCATAGTTCTCAACAACTCGACCAAAGAAGAATTGACATCCAACTTCTTGAACTCTTCCAACCTACCAATGCTCATCTCTACAACTTCTTCATGAGGAGTACTCTCTACAAGATCATCTCTCTTCTCTCCCCCAAACTCATCATGATCCTCACATCTGAACTCAAGAGGAAGTGATGTATTATCCATGATATCATCATTCCGCTCACTCAAATCACCATTCTCTATAAGAGAGATACCTTTATCCTCCATTGAGTATGGCAAAATAGGGTCCAACTCCTCTTGAAGCTCATGAATAGGCATGGAAGATGGAAGTATCGATGGAGCTTCATAACTCCAAGATTGGAATTGATTCTCGTCCACAAGTTGTTGATTGATGTGGACCGCCTCTTCTTGGCCAAGAATCTCTCTATTCTTAAACCTTTGCCAATCTTGCCAATCTTGTGCTTCCCTCAATGCCATTCTAGTCTCTTCATACTCCTTCATGAGGTTGGCATATTTGAGAGCAAGATCCTCATATTCGTCATCTAACATGGAGGTAACTTCCTTGGAATGCACCTTTTCCATAGGCCGTTGGAAAGAATTTGAAACCATTTCTTCAAGAATCCTCATAGCCTCTTTCACATTATGATTAAGCAAACAACCTCCGGAGGTAGCATCTACGATAGTTCTTGTTAGCGAACTCAAACCACCATAGAAGATGAAGATTTGTCGACTCTCATCTAGGCCATGTGGAGGGCATTTCCTTAAGAGCTCACGAAATCTATCCCAAGCCTCAAATATCGTCTCTTCTTCATGTTGGGCAAATTGATAAATCTCCGAGATTAGGTGTTGTACCTTGGAAGGTGGAAAGTATTTTGAGAAGAAAGCTCTACATAGATCCTCCCATGATTTGATTGAAGCTTTGTTAAGACTTTGGTACCAATCACTAGCCCGATGTCGAAGTGAAAATCCGAAGAGCCTCATCCTTATAGTATCATTTGGCACTCCTTCTAGCTTAATAGTACCACAAATGTCGAGGAAGGAGTGTAAATGATCACGAGGATCCTCGGTGACCTCTCCTCCAAATTTGTTTTGCTTGAACCAAACGGATCAAACCCGGCTTAAGCTCAAAGCTAGGTGCATCAGTCGTGCCCCATTCTATCCCTTGATAGCTCTCCCTCGGAGGTTGGAATATCTCAATAAGAGGAGGTAGTTTAACCTCTTGAGCTCTACTTCCTTGATCTTGAAATCTTGTTTCCATAGCCTCCAAGAGCTTTCTAAGAGCTTCCATTTATCTTTCCATAGGGGTCTTCTCTCTCTTGTCGAGGTCCAAGATAAAAGGCTCCACATGTTTAGCTTTGGACCTCTTAAGTGTGTACCTATCAAACAACCCAAAGAAGAAATCAAAAATAAACCAATAAAACACTTGACTTAACAAGCAAAATATCATCCTAACTATATACTAACTAAGCTTAAACTAGCAACAAGAACTTGAACAACTAATGACTCTCCATCTACTCACTCCCCGGCAACGGCGCCAAAAATTGACTCGACCCTATTTCTAGAGTGTCAATAATAATAACCGAACTAGCTAGTAGTCCGGGTCGAACCACAAGGAGTGAGTGTGTCGAAAGAGGTGTCAAGTAGCTATCTAAGGTCCATTATGCCATCTAAGCACTCATATATCATGGATTGTGGTTTTCTCAATCAAACAAGTAAACAATGCAAGTAAAAGCAAGTAAGTAAAGACAAGTGGTAGAAAATCGATAAAAACAAACAAGGATTCAAATGATTTCGGTGTGATTAGGCTAAGGACTAGGCAAATGATGTATCAAACCATTTTAATTCCTTTCAGTGGCATTATTACATAAATCAAGCTATCTCATCCTCCTAAGACTTGATAACTAGTGGATTGAATAACATGCTTACCATTCTAAACATATTACCAACTCCTAAAAGCACAATGCCTATTAATCTAACATCAATTCACATAATTCTTTCTAGGAGCAATGCAAATCAATACTAGATAATATGAGCAAGGATTCATGTCAAGTGCTATGAATGGAAGCTTCCTAGGCATTCCATCAAACACCTTGTATGCACTCATGGATGTCAATCATTCATGCAATTAAATTCAATCAAATCCAAGGGCAACTCAAAGGAAAGGTAGATCCACATCAAAAACCATTAAATCCTAGCCTAATTCACACCATCCATCATTTGAAACCTCTAAGAAATCTAGCCACACATCATAGATCTAACAATCAAATCAACAAAAAGAAGGAAATTCATAATAGAAATAACAAGGAAAGTAAAAGGAGAAGAAATGCTTCAATAATCCTCAATCTTCAAGCTTGATCATCCAACAATATTTGAAAATACCAAAAAGGTAAGAGGGAAACTAGGGTTCTAAAAGTTGTTGTGCATAAAATGAATTACAAGTGAAAAACATATGCCAAATGAGGCAAATAACAAAGTATTTATAGAATTCCCATAAGATGGGGTCAAATTGCAATAAAGAGAAAATTGAGTGAGAAGGTGGGGTAAAATTTGGAATTTTTTGAAAGTTGACTCAAGGTTTGACTTGTGCATTTTCGGTTGACTTGTGCATTTCCGCCCACATTTCACAGTTTGCGCGCTCTCACGGTTTTGGCTCGTACTCTCTCGTCCGGCATCGGAAAATTAATCCGCAAAGTGCTACGGCTTCCTCTCTCGATCCTCTTCGACATAGGATAAGTCAAACATTCCTAGAAATTTCCACAGCACCTAAAATAGGCACGGAAATCAAGAGAAAACGGAAAGCATATAGAAAACGCATAAGTATGAAAACCTATCAATTCATATTCATTTAAGCACACATATCAAAGCCAAAACCTACTAAAAACATCTTGAAATACATATAAAATATCGGTTTGTCACTCTAGAGGGGAAAAAAAAGGAGAAAAAGAAATTTGATGAAAAAAAAAAATTGAGCATAAGGGGATAGTTAGCTTTGAATTGTAATTTGAGCATCTTGAGTTTGTAGTTGGTGTGTTGGATGGTAGAAGATGGAGAAAAAATCCATACTTTGTTTGGTGTTGAAAAGAGGTTGATGATTTAGAGCATTTTGAGTCACTTAGCCTATACATTTCCTACCTTAACCAATGTTCCTACATTACAAGCTTATACAAAGACCTTTTTGATCCTAGTTTGTAAGTATTACATTAGGTGGAGATGTTGAGATTGAAGGCAAGCCTATGGTAAACATGTTGCATTGTGTTGATATTGAGTGAACCCTTTACGATGTGCATTATTATATACATCTTTTCTTTGAGAGAGTTGAGTGTTCACTTTCATATACATAATTTCACATGTTGGAGAGTGTTCTTTGATTGATTGGCATTCTTTGAGTTTGTTGAATGGATTGTGTTATTGATGCTAAGGTTGTGTGCATAGTTTTGATCATGATCATGAGAGTTGGTTTTTGAAAAGTTTGGAGGCCTATATAGTTCAGAATGCTAGAATCTATTGTTTATTTCATTTTCTTTATTGTTCGGGACGAACAATGTTTAAGTTTGGGGGATTTTAATAGGTTAGAAATTTACATGTTTTTATAAGTGTTTAGGAGTCGTTTCTATGTCTCGTTTCATGATTTAGTTCGTGTTTTGTATGGTTTTACGACTTTTTGAATTATATTATGCTTTGGGTATTTTGATGTATTTTCAGGTATTTTTCGTGTGAAATAACCCAAGTTGAAATGAGGATCGAGAAAGCCAAGTAGAGATGTGTCGAAAGATGAAGAAAGGAGGTCGAGTGAGTTGACTCGACCGGGCGCGCGACCGCGCCATGGGTCGAGCCAACCTCACTGGAGGCTAAGCTCGATCGAGCCTATTTTCTTCGTGGCACGACCGGACACACGACCGCGCCGTCGGTTGAGTGCGTGGGCGAGCGTGTGGTCGTGCCGAGACACGGGATTCGTCAATTTGTGGGCTTTTTGACTTTTTATCGAGTGCTATTACACTTATATTTCCTTTGTAAATTTCTACTCTATAAATACCTTAGGTTTAGCCTTATGAACCCTAGTTTTTCTCATAGTTTTCATAGTTCTTTAGCTTTCTTTAGATTTTAGCTTTCATTATTGTTCGACGTTGGAGTTTTATTCATGTTTTATTCAAGATTCAAGTTCTTCGCGTGTTCAAGATTTAATTCCAAGTTTTTCTTACTATACTTTTTAATTATGTTCTTCCAATATATTTTGTTTATGTTTGCTTTAATTATGTCTAGCTAATTTTGTTAGTTGATTTTAGGGATTGAATGCCTAATTGAATTTATGTGAGTTCTTTTGGTTTTAATTAGCCTTCCAATCTAGATGCATGTTTCATGGTGCTTATTTTCATGCATGATTAACTGGCCATTAATTGTGTATGCATAGTTATGTTTTTATGCTTATTTGGATAATTGCATAATTGATCTCATGAATACATGATATGATGATTTAATTGTCTTAGCTGAAATTAGGTTATCATATATCTTGCATATAGTCGATATAGGTGTCGTAGCTGAACCTTGTTGATCGTATTTATCGATACTTGTTCTATTTTGCATTCGATTTAATTTCAATGAGTCCGAGAGGATATTAGGATTTTATCGAGTGACGATCTATACTGCCTTAGCCGGAGTGTTAGGTTACTTTTGTGTATCACGTCTAGATTTGGATTAAATTGGTTTATTGAGTCAATTGTTACTTGCATAGATTTGATTAGGTATGCTTCCCTAGAATTAACACTTTATCCTTATTTGATTTTTCCTTATTTGATTATTTGTTTATTTGTTCTTTGCTTTATTTTATTAATTGCTTTGTTATTTATTTATTTCCTTGTTTATTTAATTGCATCCTTTTATTTATTTGCCTAGATTATAAATACGACATTCTTAAATTCATAATTGCTTAAACATCAGTTTAGTTCTAGAGTAAAGGTATTGTGTGTGGTTTCGATATATTATTCTCTGCAGATACGATACTCGTGCTTATTCTATACTATACCTATTTTGTATGGTAGAAAATAGTGCGATCAGCATTGCAGCGTGTTTTCTACCTCAAAACTAGGTTCGTACGAGGATGAAGTAGAAGGAGAAGCCATAACTTACTTGTTTAAGCGGAAGAGTTGCAGAAAAAACGTTGGAGAAGACGATGAACAGTGCAGAGCAAGCAAGTGTCTAGGGTTTTTCATGTTGAAGAAATTGGGAGAATGATTGTTAATCTTCAAATCATTGCAAGTTAAGGAAGGGAGTAAAAGCGTATTCAATACGCTTCATCAATGCGATGGCATTTCAAGTAACGGCCCGTCCAATCCCTGCTTTATCGGGATACCAAACGTCCGCATTTAATGCGACTGACACGCTTTATGTGACTTCGGACCTCGACGAACAAGACATCGACATATACGACCTCGGCACATATTCACTGCACTTAGAACTTCTACCACTGAGCCGTGATCTTAAAACCCGAAGTGCCGAGTGACATGCACAACATGGATGGCTTCACCACGGCCGAACAACAACAACTCCAATATCATCTCCATCACCCCATGTTTTTTTTTTTTTGGGAGGGGGGGGGGGGGGGGGGGGGGGATGTGATAGGAAATGGCCCATCTCCCTAGGCCCAGTACTACCACCTCGGCAAGAGCCCAAGCACCACCTCGGCAGAAGGCCCAAACAAAGGCACTTTGGCCCAACGGTAGCCCGGCCCAGGGAGTTGAGCCCTAACTAACAGGTTGTGGAGTGATGGAGGCAGAAACGGCCACCACCCACGATCTCCTTGATCCCACGTCCATCACTCCCATGATGGACTGTAGAATTGGCTATAAATATCGAGTCTAATGTATTGTAACACACTCATGCTACTTTGAATACAATATCTCTCTCTCGATTCTCCCGTGGACGCAGATCTTCCGATCGAACCACGTAAACCCTTTGTGTTCATTACTTTTCTGCACTCGAATCTCTTAAACACTCTTTTACTTTCACCGAGCAACTAATTTAGGATTCATCACTCTACTAACTACAACTAATATCTAAAATTAAACTACTATCCAAGAACGCATATAAAACTCATGCAAGCAAGTTAACGAAGCCACAATCCCCACTCCCCCAAACTTATTTTGAATCATAATGAAGGAATAAGTTTCAAGAAGAAGGAGTAGATAAGTTAAAGAATGTACCTTTTATGCGAAGAAAATTTCCCATCAATCTTCTCCTCTTAGTCGAAACCTCGTCAAGATAACCCACAATTCACAAGCTTCGAAAGTTCTTGGATAAAAAGCTTAATAAAAGATAAGACTCAAAGAAAAACAAAAATGAAAACTGAAATTCGAAAATCAAAAAATAAAGATAGAGTTGGGTTACCTCCCAACAAGTGCTATGTTTTACGTCTTTAGCCCGACGATACCTTTTCTCAAGGCGAATAAAAATGAAAGCTCTTTTCTCCTCCATCATCAGGTGTCTTCATGAAAATTTGGAATTCTTGATCGCCCACCCTAAATGTGAGATCACCACTCTCCATGTTGGGAATTAATAAGGATCATATGTTAAGGGGGAACTTAACAGGACGCTTTAAAATTAAAGTGTATATGTTTTGATTCGATCCCAAAACCCTCTATGTATCCTATTCCCAAGCGACCCTATTTTGATTTAGATAGGTTAGAATTTTTCTAAGCCTATAATGTTAGGAAGGCTTGATTTTATGCTTTAGACGCTTAGGTTTTTAGATTGTTAGATTTTCAAGTGAAGGCCACTCGCTTGAGTGTGTTTTCGAAGTGAAGCGAGTCTACCGAAGCGAGGCGAAGCATGCCGAAGAGTAGCGAGGCGAAGCGAAGCGAACGCTACAGTTGAAGCAAAGCGAGTCTGCTGAAGCGAAGCGAAGCGAGCGCTACAGTAAAAGTCAAAGCGAGTCAACTATTACTAAAGCGGACGCTTAGGAAATCTGTTTCCAAGCGAATTCTACAGTATGACTTGAAGCGACTCATCCAAAGTGGACGCTCTAGTTTCAAAAGCGAAGCGAGCCTCTACCTAACTAAAAGCGACAGACCAAATCTCCCGCCTAGTTCAAACTCAAGTCCAGTGAAGATCAAGACATTAATTGCGGATCTCCACGTGGCAATTGAAGAATGGTGCACCAGAGTTGACCGCCAGACCGACAAGGACGCCGCAACAGTACTGGGCACTCCAGTAACTGTTAAAATTGGCTCTTAGCCATTTTCAGCAAAGATACAAATGCGCGCACCTGAAAAGCTGCTGGTCAAAGCAAGTACTGTCGAGAGAAGGAGGGACAAAGCCACCAACCAACAACGGCTCCTATCCATCCCTCCGCCTATAAATAGTGAAGGTCGAAGACGGAGAATAGTAGAACACTACTTGAGAAATCAGCGCATACTGCAAACAAGCACTCACAGCCTTCGAGTAAATTCATCCGAGTCCTTGTCTAAGTGTTCTCCGAGCTTCAGTATCATCGAAGCTCGTCTCCACAACCTTCACTCTCAAATATTCTAAGCCTACTTCATATAATCGAGCTTAGAGAAGAACTTTAGCCCTCTTTGCAACTACTGTAAAGAGTTCTTCATTTAGAGAGTCGTCAAAACCAAAACCCTAACCCTAGTTCTGTCTAGTTAGGTTTTGTGTTCATAGAAAGGTTGTTGTGTTCAAGATCCAAGACTCTACTTGTAATGGCCCGCATTTTCATAAGCATAAAAGACCAATTATCGGATTAATTAAATTCGATTTAGTCATTGTAATTCGGCTTAATAATCGAATTTTAGAATTAATAATCAAATTTTAGAATAGATAGTTAAATTCGGTTTAGCAATCGAATTTAGACTTATGATTTAAATTCGATATTAGCAATTGAATTTCTTTTAGTACGTAAATAAAAGTTAGTTCGAATTATTAGATTGCAAATCAGAATGATTTATCGTTAAAAGACGAGGCCGAGAATCGAGCCGTTCTATGGTGAATTGAGCCGAGCTCAATTGCAATTTCTACATAAGAAAGTTGAGTTTCGTATGCTTACCTAATAAGTATAATACGTGTTATATGATTCAAGGATTAGATAGAGATGTGCTAAGTATGTAATGGAGATAAATATTATCCATATACTAAGTATAGGATTAAAATCATGAAGCATTTCTTATATGTGTAATAAGATACATGGCATAAGAATGCAACATTAGTGCATACATAGTGCATTATTACAAGGCTAAAGCTATTACATCTTGGGTAATAACTAGCTAAAACACAAGGGTCTTTACCCACCTAAGAATGCTCTAAAACACAAGGGATAGAGAGGCTTTTCACTTCATGACAAGCCATCAAACCACCCCTTTTCATAGAGGTCAAATTGCAGCCATCTCCATAAGCTTTAGAGCCCCAAGAATCGACTCCCACCAGCCCATAGTACCTGCAAAAATCAGCCCTTAATAAGCCTCAAAAGTAGAGTATACTTTTACACAAAGGATCATAGCTTAGCACATTGAGAGGTAACATCTAAACCCACCTTTTACACAAAAATGGTAGGGAGTACAACCCTTTAAATAGGCATTCATGAGCTGAAAAGTGAATGGAAAAGAGGAGGAAGAAAGAGTGCAAGTTAGTACAAAATATTGGAAGATTTCTTGAGCCTCCAACCCAACACACCCATTGATTTCCATCACTTGGCAAACCATCAAAAGTTCAGCCCCTAACATGTATATAACCCCCCCCCCCCCCCCCCCCCCCCCCCCCCCCACACCACTCTTGCAAGAAGCTTCACCCACTCACATATCATTTGCAAACACTTAGAGAGTAGAACTAGTGAAGGAGAAGAAGAGGACTAAGGAAGAGGAAGGGAATAGCTAGCAACAACAGCCCTACAAACCACTAGTAAGTGCTTCCATACCAATTCTTTAAGTAGATTTTAGTTAACATAGCCAATAGATATGTTTCATAAGAAGCATGCAAGCAACTATTCCTCATAACCTCATTAGAACACACCAAGCATGAGTAGAGACTTAAACCCTCACATGAGTATTTAAAAGAGAACTCAAGCACGCTAAGAACTACATAACAACCAACCAAGCAACACAAGTATGTTAGTAAATGTAAGCTAGTTCTTAACCGAACCTCTAGTGCTTAAAAACCATAAGAGATTGAGCATGCTCTATATTGTAGGTATCAAACCATAGCATGAGATTTCATAATCTGTAATTTAATCAAAATTCGAACCTAAAACGAATCGATTAAAAGAATAAACGGGAGAGGGAGGGTTAGAGTGAACCTCCGTCGAGGAACGAAGCCCCGACGGGATTAATAGAGGCTGGACTAAAGTCCAGGGGCACCGACGGGGCAGCAGAGGCGGCCCCGGGATTCCGGCAGCAGCCATTTCTGTCGGCGTCGTTGTCTTCTAACCTGAAAGGTCCGAGAGGGAAGGGTTAGGAAAAGGAGAGAGGAAGAAAGGGAGAGAGAGAGAGAGAGTGTGTGTACCTGCTTGTCGGACGGCGAACGACGGCGAACCGGCGGAGGGTCGGCGGCCGAGAGAAAGACAGAGGCAGAGAGTGAGATAACCGAGTGAGAGAGAGAGAGGGGATGGGGAGATGAGAGAGAGGGAGGCGTCGCCGGCAACGCGAGCTCTCGCCGTCGGCGAGAGCGGCGCCGGCGACGGAGAAGGGCGACTGTCGAGTGAAGGGGAGGGGGGGAGAATGAGAATGTTGTGCGTGTTGTGTTGTGAGAAGGGGAAAATTAGGGATTTCAATTAGAGGGTCATGGGTTAGGTCCGGGTCGGGTCGGGTCGGGTCTGGGGCGGGTTCGGGTCTGGGGCGGGTTGGGTTTAGGTTTGGGTTTGAGGTTGGGTTTGGGTTTGGGTTTGAGATTGGGTTTGGGTGTGGGCCGAAGCAGCGGGCCGAATTTATTCTTTCGGCCCAATTTTATTTATTTATTTATTTATTTCGTTCGTTATTTATTTAATTTTTACGAAACGAGAAATGGTACATCAAAGATAGCATTATATGATTAATTCGATTAACTCGATTCATTAATCAAGTTCGATTCCTATCGAACTTATATTATTATTTAAATTGCAATTATTAATAATCATAGATTATTAATCCTCCGGGATTTTATTTAATAAACTATACTTCGATTAAGAATAATTAATTGTAGTGTATACAGATATAATTTACGACTATCCTTAGTCGTATAATTCATTTAATTCCGAACAATAGTCTTCCGACTCATTTTACGGAATGTTAGACGAGACGAGAAATAGGAGCTTAAGAATAGGAATATTCTTAATAGGATTTATATTGTTTATAAGAATGGAAATTCTTATTATTTATCTTCTAGATAGGCGGGAGCCGAACGGAAGACGAGCAACGTGTTATCCTTGATACCAATTCATTCGGTATTCGAGGTGGGCTTTCTTCTAAAGAAACTCTTCATTTATATGATTAAGTTCTAGTTATTTTAGCTTGTCATGCCATAAACCTTTTCGTTTTGTGTATGACATTTATCTGTGTTGGCTTTGCCAATTTATGTTAATCGATTTCGGGTCCTCGTTAAGACTTGCTATCTTACTTGGACTAGTGTACACAGGACCGTGAGTCATCCTTCGGTTGACCGGTCAGGTATCGTGTGAGGTGGCCACCTCCTCGACACCATAGAATCAGATACGGTAGAGTACTAAAAGAACATAGTCTGCAGACACTTTTATGAACTAGAAATGATTTAGTGAACATAGGTTTCTTTCAATAAAATCCCTATGCTTCACTCGCTATGGCATGAACAATTATATTGTATAGTTTTCGGCACTGTGTCCACTGAGTACTCTGTACTCAGCCCTGCATTTATTTCTAAATGTGCAGGTTAAGCATGATGGAAGTGAAGTGACGAGCGGAGCTTTTTGCAAGTCTTATTTATGTCATAGATTAGACTTTCGGTAATACATGTCTTCATACATGTATTCACGTAATTATTCCGCTGCGTACACTCTTCAGTGTTATTCAAGTGCTTTAAGCACTTATTCAGTCGATGTAATGAATCAAACAACTTATCGTGCTTCTTCTTCGAGCCTTTGGCTAAACTTAATGATCAATTCTACGTCCAAGTCTTTCTACGAGTCATGATCCGCAATTATTTCATCTCCCCTTTCTTCCCCGCTTCTTAATCCCCATCCCTAGTCACGGTTCCCCGGCTTTGCTATCCTTAGCAGGGACGGGTCGTGACAGAGTGGTATCAGAGCAATCGTTGCTCTGAACCCGAAAGTCTTCTTTCAGAGTCTAGTCTAGTTCGATTCACTAGACTAATTAAGTCAAGACAGCAAAAGCTCAGCACTTCACTACTCCATGCTCAACGAGAAAGAGGAAAGGTATATAGAATAGAATATGACTTCTTCAGAACCTAGAATGGACTATATATATGCATGATCACTTAGAAGTTAGAATATGCTTTCTATGAGAACATAGTTTGCTCAAATAGTTATGGCTTCTTAAAGCCGATGTTCTGAATTTAGAAGGAACGAACTTCCTTCTCTTTAGTTAGAAGCGAAAAAAAAGACATCAAGGAAGCGTTCAAGTGCAAGGATGTCCAAGGAAGATAATGTCATCAACCAAATGACATGGGCTTAGCCTTTGGCGATGTTTCAAGGCAATATTGATGCAAGTCTAATGACTAATGAGATGTTAAAACAACTTAGTGATCAGAATTATGGCACAAAAATGGTAAGATCACCCTTAATGATGAGACTGAAGCTAGCATTGGCGAGTTGAATCCGGATTTGCAGCTTAATGGACCAATGACAAGATCGAGAGCTCAAAAACTTCAAGGATATTTGCAGTGCTACCTTCAACACAAATTGGAGGATGATGGAGTCGGATTTTGTCAATACAAGATGGTGAACTTATCAAGCGTTGAAGACGGAGATTCGGAGGCCCATCAAGGATGAAAGGAAGACAAGCCCGTTATTTCAGATTTATTATATTTGTTTGGGCTTAAACTTTGTATTTTATTTATTATGAATTTTCGAGATTATTCAGGCCCAATTACTTAGTAATTTCGGCCCTAGCCTTTTTCAGAATTAGGGTAGTATTTATGTGATTTTCAAAATTAACATTAGACAGAATTGATTGAATGAAAAACAGCTTTCACGCTAAATTCTCTTGTCTCGCAAACTGAAAGTTCTTGGTAGGGTTTGTTGATTGGTGACCTCAAACTTGAATTCAATCGATTCGTTCGTGATATCTCGTAGTATCCGGGTTAATCGAGCCACGAAGATTGCTGTGCAGACGCGTTTCGAATCCCTGTAGATTCGAGGTTCGTTTCTGGTAATTTTCACCACTTTATTTCGTTTCTTTTGTTTCCAGCCATCATAAACCGTCTAAACATCATCACAAATCATTCCCACCGTCCCGTACCCCTTCCCTAAGCCTGAAACCCGTTCATTTAATTTTCAGATTCGTTTTGGAACCCTAAAACGACCCGAAACTGTCCACCGAGCCAAATTGAAATCTACCCGTGCGATTTTGCTGAATTTTGGATATTTTGTCCCTAACCCTAGGTTGTACTTCGTGTCAAAATTTGAGCTTAATCCGAGTTGTTCTGCTTAGGTTTCTGTTTTTACCTATTTCGTGTATTCTAGAGTCGTAGTCGGGGAGTTTGTCACATTCGTGGATTGGGTTGAATCAGTTGCTAGTTGGCGTGTGTTTTCGTTTCCGTAGCTTCCGCATAGAGTGATCACATCATAAATTTTGGCATCAGAGCCACGTCAACTTTTGTTGATCGTGGTTCAATCCAATTAGGTGTCGTGACATATTAGGGGGCAACAGTTTCGATTATTAAAAAAAAAAAAAAAAAAAAAAAGAAAAGAAGAAGAAGAAGAGATAGATAAATCGAAGGCCCTAGTGTGTCACAGTGTGTTCCTATATTGTTTCTTGGGTGTTTCTTGCGTGGGGTAGTCGTTGTATCTTCGTTTCTTGAGTTTTCGTCGGCCAGCACTAAAACGGCCATAACTTTTGCATACGAACTCCGATTTGGCTCTATAATACCTTTTCGGAAAGCTCTCGAAATGATCTATACAGTGGTTCTGACACAGTCGGAATCGGTTCATTATTTTGTCAAAAAAAGGCCGTTTAAAGGGTCAAATCGCTCCCTGAAGTTTTTAGGGATTTTTCCAGTTTTTCAGTTTTGGAGTTTTTCCACATACCGTTTAGGCAGCTCCTCTTCTATGATATTTAGGTGCGTTGGGTAGTGTAGGGTCAGTCCTAAGTCAGTTCGAGTAGGATTAGTGCTCATAACGAAGTACAGCTTATACCCCCATCCAAAATTCCTTGTGCCTTTTTCCCATAACCGTGAACCATACCCACAATATCCAGTAACTTTGTGTCTTATACGTACCTGTGATTTCTGGGAATTCAAGTTCGAGTCTTTGATTCAAGGTAGAGGAGTCATCATCAGTTCTGCTGCGGATTTGAGGTGTAGAGATATAGGTTACAACTCTGAGTGTATTGAGTGATAAACACCAGAGAATTGAGTGACATACACGAGGGTATTAAGTGATATACACGAGGGTATTGAGCGACATACACGAGAGTATTGAGCGATATACACGAGTGATAGTGAGGTTTGTGAGGTTACTTGTTCTCTTTTACGTTTGCTCGTTTTGCAGGTACAATGTCAAACGGAGGAGACGATTCCTATCTTTCTAGGAAGACCGGCGGTGATCCTCCTAAGATGCCTTGGGATGCTAAGTTTCACTTTGATGCCATGGCCGCCCACTTTGAGAGGAGGAACCGAGTACTTGAGGAGAAGATGGACGACACATTTGGCAAGTTGATGCAACAGTTCGAACGCCTTGAAATAGTCGGTCGGCAACCGGAACGACAACCAGAGCCGGTACGCGGTGAGCCAGTACGTCGTCAACCTCTACGCTGCCAGCCTGAGTTAGTGCAAGAGAATGGTGCTGATGAGTACGAGGATGACTTTGATGATTTTAGTGAGGGATCAGTGGCTGAAAATGAGCATCCATGGAGACGTGATCGGCCACGTCCACCTCCGAGGCGTACTTTTCGTGCCAATCACAACCGACATGGAGGGGCAGATAGCTTGTTAAATAACATCAAGACAAGCATTCCTGAATTTGAGGGGGTACATGATCCTGACGTGTACCTCGATTGGGAGAGGAAAGTCGACAAGATCTTTGAGTGCTATGACTTTCCGGAGTTGAAGAAGGTTCAGCTTGCGTCGTTGGAGTTTAGAGGATATGCAGCCTCATGGTGGGAGAATCAGCAAGATAGGAGACGCCGTGACAGATACCCACCTATAGACACTTGGCAAGAGATGACGGACGTTATGAGAGGACGTTTCATTCCGGTTATGAACGAGAGCTTGAGAAGATATTGAACAGAATTAAGCAGGGAACTCGTTCGATTGAGGAGTACCATAAGGAGCTTGAGATAGCTATGAACAGGGTTGGCAAGGAAGAGACATTGATTGCCACAATCAATCGATATGTTGAGGGAATGAACCCAGACATAGCTTGTGAAGTAGAGTTGAGGGACTTCACCAGTATTGAGGCTATGATAAACTATGCCTCAATCGTGGAACGACAGCTTAGAGAAGGACGTAGGCGATCTGCCTTTTCGACCCCATCACGGAATTCTTGGACCCGAGGAGGTGATGCGCCTGCACCGAGTGCTTCTGCGTCGAGGTCAGCCCCTACACGTCCTCAAGGTCAGACCACACAGCCCGTTCGCCGTTCTGAGCAGACTACTACACCAGCACCGAATCGGAATGCTCCGACTCGTCCTGCACCCTCAGGTCAGCCTTCGAGTAGCAGCACTCCAGGAAGAGCACGTGACGTTCAGTGTCACAAGTGCAAAGGATGGGGACACTTTCAAGCTCAGTGTCCCAACCGCAGAGTTTTATTCATCACCGAGCAGAATGAGTTAGAATCAGCTAGTGAAGAGGAAGTTGATGAAGGAAAAGATGCAACGGATGCCGGTCAGTTCTTAGAGCAGCCCCTAGTCAACACTCTCTTTGGTGCAATTGATGTTGAGGATGAGTAGCCAAAGCCAGCTAACGTCAGCCTTGTTTCGATCTGAGCTTTGAGCATTATTCGAGACGAAGTGCAGAATGATCAGCGGGAGAACATCTTTTACTCACGCTGTTCGATTCAGGATAAGGTGTGTTCGCTCATCATTGATAGTGGTAGCGTTGTAAACGCCATCAGTCAGTATGCAGTTGGAAAGTTGGAGTTGGTCCCACAGAAGCATCTGAAACCGTACCGATTGCAATGGTTGACAGACAGAGGCGAGATTCGTGTCGGATATCAGGTACCTGTCACCTTTTCAATTGGTCATTTTACTGACACTGTTTTGTGTGACGTCATCCCTATGGAGGCGGCACATATTTTGCTTGGTCGTCCTTGGCAGTTCGATAGGAAGGCGATACATGATGGATTCGCCAACACTTATGTCATGACTCGAGAGGGACGCACCACCAGATTGTGGCCTTTAGTGCCTAAAGATGTGATTGAAGATCAGAAACGGATGCAGGAGAAGTTCAAAGAAGAGAAGGAGAAACGTGCAGAGGGCAAGCGACCCATTCCATCGGGACAGGCCACTGTGGAATCTCAGAGTACTAAGGGCACCAAGGGCCTTTCTAAGGCTAAAGCTGCCCATGTTACCACTTCTTCCACTTCAAGTGAGAACAGTTCTGAAGCGGTGAACCGAAACCTGTTCATCAGTATAAAGGGAGCTCAGAAAATTGTCAAAGCAGGTAATGCTGTCGTTCTGGTTAATTTTAAGGTTTATGATACTTCTGATGTTGTTATATCCTTCTGTTTTGCAGCCATTGATGAAGGAGTTCACAGATGTCTTCCCAGATGAGATACCAAGTGGTCTACCACCAATTCGGGGAATTGAGCACCAGATCGATTTTCAGCCGGGAGCAGTTCTTCCGAACTGACCAGCTTACCGCACCAGTCCTGAGGAGACAAAGGAGATTGACCGTCAGGTCAGGGAGTTACTGGAGAAGAAGCAGATTAGGGAGAGCTTATCACCGTGTGCAGTGCCCGTAATCCTCGTACCCAAGAAGAACAATGAGTGGCGCATGTGCATGGATTGCCGAGCTATCAACAAGATAACGGTGAAGTATCGTTTCCCTATCCCTCGATTAGATGATATGTTAGATGAATTATCTGGAGCGTCTGTCTTTTCAAAAATTGATTTACATTCTGGTTATTTTCAAGTGAGAATGAATGAGGGAGATGAGTGGAAAACTGCGTTCAAAACGAAGCATGGGTTGTATGAATGGCTTGTGATACCTTTTGGCAAATTAAGCAATCCAAAGAAAGAATTTTCATAAGTCAAACCAAGTATACACATGAACTGGTTGACAAGTTTGGTGATAAAGACAGCAAGGCTATTAAGGTGTCAATGCTCACCAATTGGAAGATTGACCTAGATATTGAAGGAAAATGTGCAAACCTAACTCAGTACAGAGGTATTATTATTACTTTATTATATCTAACTGCTAGTCGACTTGATATTACGATTGTAGTTGGTGTTTTTGCTTGCTATCAGGCTAATACCAAGGAGTTTCATATGGAAGCCAACAAGAAGATTCCTCGTTACGTCAAAGGGACTGCAAATCTTTGACTGTGGTATCCTTGTGACGATAACCTAGAATTGACAGGCAATTCAGACTTGGATTATGCTAAATGCAAGTTAGACATGAAATGTACTTCAGGGACATGCCAATTTCTAGGGAACAAGCTTGTCTCTTGGTTCTAAAAGAAACAAACCTTTATCACAACATCAACAATAGAGGCCGAATATATGGCCGCTAGTAGCTTCTTTACACAGATCTTGTGGTTGAAGCAACAACTTAACGACTACGAAGCTATTGTCAGTGAGGTGCCAATTTTCTGTGATAGCTCAAGCACGAATGCCATCACGTAAAACCCATTTCTAATATCGGGTGCAAGAATGATGACGTGAGACATCACTTCATCCTTGATCATGTGGACAAAAAGAACATGGTGATCGAGAATATTCACACTGGCATAGAAAGGTTCAAGGTGCTATGTGGCAAGCTAGGATTGCTAAATGTTGGCCAACAAGCTGAACCATAGTCAATGGGTTGTGTTGGGAATTGTTAAGGATTCAGTTGTTAAGGGGGAACCTAATTGGGACACTTAATAAAATTTATTTTCTGTATTTTTGATTCGATCCCAAAACCCTCTCTGTAAAATCCTATTCCCAAGCGACCCTTATTTGATTAGGTGTATAGGATAGTATTTTTCGAGCTTGTAATGTTAGGAAAGCTCATTTTATTTTAGTCGTTTTAGGTCTAGCTAAGTGAAGCGAGAGGGCCACTGACGAGCCCGTATTTTGCTCGTATTTTGTTCATATTGAGTTTGCATATAGGTGTATTAGTCGAGTCTTTGCATGAGTCTTGTGCTTGGGAGGTCACATTTTGGTTTCAGGTTATCTTGGGCAGGATCTGGAGCAGGCAAGGCAGCCTGGGGAAGCTGGTTGGGCAAGATGAGTTCAAGCATGATGGACCGAGCTTAGCGAGTTTTGTGGGCCGTACGACGACCAGATCGAGCTAGGGCGAAGGCTTTTCAGCAGGGAAGGAGACGCGAAGAAGGAAAGAATCCAATCTAGATTCTTTCCTAATTGCCACGATGATCAACAAGGAAACAAATCCACGCATAGAAGGCAAGTCCTCCCGAGCTCAAACCCTAGCAGACGAATGATGGACCTGGTCCACTAATCCATCCACAAGTATAAAAGCAGCCTTCATTTCAGAATCAACACACACGAGCGTACACCGGAGCTGCTTTATACTTTTCCATTTCATGCTTCTACTTTATTATGTTTGAGAGTGGGGAGGAATGAACAAGTCCTACGAGCAAATCCTTTTATGTTATTAAGTACCTTGCATGGCCGACGTTGGTGTCTGCCTCTTTTGATTTTAGTTTATAATATTCCAGTACTTAGATTTATTATGTCTTCCTTTTACTTTTCTGTCGTTTACTTTTCAAGCATGCTAGAATAGTCGCTTAAGCCCAGCTTGGGCAAGATGCCGTGAATATAATGTAACTCAATACTCGTGAGATTGGATTAATAGGTTTAACTGAATTATTGCATGTGTTCCCGAGTTTGCTAGGTTCTGTTCTACAATTCATGCTAGTCTTGGTAGGATATGTGGCCAGTATCATATTGAGTCGAGCATGATTACAAATAGTACATGGGGAAAACGTGTAGGATAAGTCCTCACGCCATTTAGTATGAACTTGCAACGGAGTGTAGTCTTAGGTCGACGTTAGGCCTGCTTCCGTGGCTATTCAGGTCCACCACAGATCGATAATGCTGCTTGGGCAGGATATGTGACAACTAATCCTTGCATGTAGAATGTTCAGGTTAGGGTGATATAATATATTTCTAAACTGTATGGGTGGATTGGGCACACATTGGCGGGGCACGTGACACGTGACAGAAGGGGGTCCTGGCTAGTGACTTGCCTATAACCGATGACATGTGCATAATTAAATCAGTGAAAAAGTAGAGTTATATTGTAATTCATGGTACTTGCCCAGGCTGGGTTTCCTTTTAAATTATTGTTTACAAGTTCTTTACATTCAGCTGTGTTTACTTTTCCTTTGTTAAATTATGTTCTGTCTTGGGCAACTCCCACCCCCAAATGTGACAACTTGTTTCTGGAAAGATAGCTACTCCAACTCCTCGTGGGATCGACCCTGTGCTAGACATTGCTATACTAGTTGTAGTAGTCGAGGCATAGGTTTTACAAATTTATTGATTGTGGCTAAACGACGGTCGCGTCGATTGGCGCCATTGCCGGGGAGTTACGTTAAAAGTAATCTTTTCAATTTCCATTTCTCAGGTGCTGGACTAGTGCATGCAATTAAGGAGTGGATCTCAACCCGAGGAATTTCAATTTGACGCGGAGATCGAGAGAACCAACTTATAGTTACGTACACAAAGGAGAAGGCTTGAGCAACGAGCTCGCGAAAGAGGCGGCATGAGATGGGAGACGACGAGCGAGCACCGCCCAACAACGTTGAGCGGACACTTAGGGAAACTGTTTTCCCTAACAATGGAAATCTGAGGCCCTTGGGCATCACCCTGCCCATTCCTTCGGCCCCAGATTGGGAACTTAAGCATGCATTCATGCAAATCTTACCTAAGTTCAGCGATATGCCTGGAGAAGATCCGCAACGTCACCTCCAGGACTTTGAAATCACGTGCGGCACTGTCAGAACTCAAGGAAACATGGGAGAATATATACAGCTGCTGGCTTTCCCTTTCTCGTTGCAAGACGGGGCAAGGGAGTGGTTATACATGTTGGAAGAAGGCTCAGTGACAACCTGGGCACAACTGCAGCAGAAGTTTCTGGAAAAATACTACCCTGCCTCCCGCATCCAAAACATGCGAAAGAGAATCAGCTCAATCAAGATGGGTGCAGGAGAGAGTTTCTACGAGTATTGGGGTAGGTTTAAGAAGCTCCTTGCCAAGTCCCCACAGCATGCAATCGGCGAACCGAATCTGGTTCAATACTTCATGTTTGGACTTCGTCCACAAGATCGTGTCTTGGTGAATGCCGCGTGTGGAGGATCGGTGCTAAAAAAGCTACCCAGTCAAGCTATGAAGTTATTTGCAGATATGGCGGAGGAGACTAGGGATGAGCCTATTGATGTGCCAAGGGCAAGTCCTATTGAACGATCGGCTTCGGATGCAATGCTCAACAAGATGTGTACTCTGTTGGAGTAGATAGTCAACATGAACGGGCAACAAAAGAAAGGAGTACGTGCATGTCAGCTGTGCTTTGCCACGTCACACATGACTGATGAGTGTCCCGAGGTGATGCTGCAGGAGGAAGTCAAGATACTTGGCCACAACCAAGTGAATGGAGGGAATGGTTATCCCAAATATGATCCCAACTCACAATTCTACAATCCAGGATGGAGGGATCACGAGAACTTCAAATTGGGACCAAATCCACAACAGCAACCACAACACCAGCAAGGGCAACATCAACAGAATCGGCCATCATTGGCCGAGATGGTTCATACTGTGGCAAGGGAAAACAACAAAACACAAGCCGACCTTGAAAAATTCAGGATGGAAACCCAAGGAGCTATGCAACACATCAACGCTCAACTTGGGCAGCTCACTCAGACCTTAGCGAGATTGGAGAAGAAGCAAGGAGAGTTACCTCCACAGGTGGAAATCAATCATGCCCATGTTAAGGCAATTTCAACAAGAAGTGAGAAGCAGTTACCAGAGATAAAGCAACCAGAGGTAGAGAAGGAAATCGAATCGGGCAAGATAGATGACGAGAAGAAGGATGAAGAAATAGTGGTTCCACGCCCCTATAAGCCCAAGTCACCCTTCCTATGAAGATTGGCCAGGAACAAAGAAGCTGAGGAATTGGGCGAGATGTATCAGATATTCAAAATGGTGGAGGTCAACATTCCATTACTCACTGCCATGCGCTCAATGCCAAAATGCGCAAAGTTCCTGAAGGAGTTATGCACGCAGAAGGTCAAATATGTTGAAAATGCTAAGTACCAAGTGGGAGAGCATGTCTCTTCCGTCTTGGGCAGGGAGATGGCTACTAAGTGTGGAGACCCAGGGATGTTCTATATTCCCTGCGTAATCGGATCTATGAAGATAGAGAAGGCCATGTTAGACCTTGGCGCATCAATTAATGTAATGCCACTGTCTATGTACCAGGAACTCAATATGGGCCCACTAAAACCCACACGAGTGGTGATCCAACTGGCGGACAGATCAAATGTGTATCCTGAGGGAATTCTGGAGGACATCTTGGTCAAGGTGAAGGATTTGATCTTTCCTGCTGATTTCTACGTTCTCGACATGGAACAGAGTGAAGGGAAATCACCAGTAATGCTCTTGGGCAGACCATTCCTCAAGACGGCACGAACTCAGATCGATTGTGACACGGGCAAGCTGACATGTCAAGTTGCTGGAGAGACAGTCACATTCGACATCTATAAGACAGAGAAGCAACATCCAGATACAGAAATGGTGGACTATGTAGACACTGTGGACAACTTGGTGGAGGAGACATTGCCCAAGATCACATCCCATGACATGCTGGATACGGTGATTCAAGAAAGTATAATGGATGAGGAGGAGTGCCCAAGGGAGGTGAACCAGATGAAGACGGAACTAGAGCACAGACAGATCTATCGAGAGGAACTACCCAGGATACAGAACGAGGAAAAGTTGGTGCCCTCACTTATTAAGGCACCGAAGCTTCAGCTCAAGCCCTTGCCCAAACACTAGAAATATGTGTTTTTGGGTGAGAATAATACATTGCCCATTATCATAAGCGCCGAGCTGAGCATTGACCAAGAAGAGCAGGTCAAGACGATGATCCAGAAGTACAAGATGGCTATTGGATGGACTTTGGCCGATATCAAGGGTATCAGTCTGACCATTTGCCTCCATCACATCCTATTGGAGGAAGAGGCGAATTCCGTCCGTGACCAGTAGAGGAAGTTAAATCCAGCCATGAAGGAGGTGGTTCTCAAGGAGGTACTCAAGCTGTTGGATCAGAATATCATCTACCCGATATCAGATAGCAAATGGGTCAGTCTAGTCCACGTCGTGCCCAAGAAGTCAGGCATACAGGTGGTGGAAAACGAGAAGAAGGAAATGGTAGCCACTCGACTTCAAACTGGATGGAGAGTATGCATTGACTACAGAAGGAACATTTCCCCTTGCCCTTCATCGATCAGATGCTTGAACGCCTGGCGGGAAATGAATACTTCTGCTTTTTGGATGGATACTCAGGGTATATGCAGATCAATGTTGCCCCGGAGGACCAGAGTAAGACTACTTTCTGTTGGGAATTGTTAAGGATCATATGTTAAGGGGGAACTTAACGGGACACTTTAAATAAAATGTATATGTTTTGATTCGATCCCAAAACCCTCTATGTATCATATTCCCAAGCGACCCTATTTTGATTTAGATAGGTTAGAATTTTTCTAAGCCTATTGTGTTAGGAAGGCATGATTTTTGCTTTAGACGCTTAGGTTTCTAGATTGCAGATTTTCAAGTGAAGGCCACTCGCTTGAGTGTGTTTTTCTAGTGAAGCGAGTCTGCCGAAGCAAAATAAAGCGAGCGCTACAAAGTCAAAGCGATTCAACGCAAAGTAAAGCGGACGCTCAAGAAATCTGTTTCCAAGCGAACGCTACAGTGTTACTTAAAGCAACTCACCCAAGCGTACGCTCAAGAATCTAAAGCAAAGCGAGCCACTTCCTAGCATGAAAGCGACAGTCCAATTCCCGCTCCGATTCAAATTAGAAATTCAAACTCTAGTCAAGTGCAGATCGATACATATATTGTGTATCTCCACGTGGCAATCAAAGAATGGAGCACCGGAGTTGACCGCCAGACCGACAAAGCCGCCGCAACAGTACTGGACGCTCCAATTACTGTTGAACTTGGCTCTTAGCCATTTTCGGCAAAGAGACAAAGCGCGCGTCTGAAAAGCTGCAGGTCAAAGGCAAGTACTGTCGAGTGAGGAGGGACAATGCCACCAACCATCAACGGCTCCTGTCCATTTCTCCCACTATAAATAGTGAAGGCCGAAGACAGAGAAGAGTAGAACACTATCTGAGATTTCAGCGCATACTGCAAACCAGCACTCACAGCCTTCGAGCAAATTTATTTGAGTTCTTGTCTAACTATTCTCCAAGTTTCACTTACATCGAAACTTGTCTCCTCAACCTTCACTCTCCTAGATTCTAAGCCTACTTCATATATCCGATCTTAGAATAAGCACTCTAACCCTCTTTGCACTCACTGTAAAGAGTTCTTCACTTAAGAGAGTCGTCAAAACCAAAACCCTAAAAACCCTTGTTCTGTCAAGTTAGGTTTTGTGTTGTTGATAGGTTGTTGTCCAAGATCTAAGGTTCTACTTTCCTCGATAGTAGAAACCTCGATCGTAGAGTGTAGATCCAAGCTTACACTGTCCTCGATAGTGTGAAGCTCGATCTTAGCTAGGTTTGTGGAGAACCCGTAATCGCCAAGTCATCATTGTCTAGGATCTAAGCAAGTGAAGCTCGATCCAAGTTCAGGTTTTTGGGGAACCCGTAATCCTCAAGATTCTTAGTGAAGAGAATCTGTTGCAGCGAGCAACGAAGTGGACGTAGGTGTTTTATCACCGAACCACTATAATCCCTGGTGTCGTATCTCTTTACTCAAGCTTTCCATACTTTACTTGTGTTGTTTATACATATTGCACGTGCATCGTAAACAAACGTAAAACTACACTTTAAACACTTAGGAAAGAATAGCTCACCTAATTCCGCATTTCGCAAGTAAGTCACTCTTTGATCAAGCACCACCTTAGGTCAAGAGTCAAGCTTCCACTGTAGATCTAGCTTGCGGCTAGGTCTTAAGTTTCTAAAGCGACCCATATACTTGCTACTCTTAGTTAAGGGAGAAAAGAAGTTGAAAAACTTCTTACACACGTATTCACCCCCCCCCCCCCCCCCCTCTACGTGTGTACCGCTTAACAAACCGGGACCAACAAGTGGTATTAGAGCAGGGGTTCTTTCGAGCCACTGCTTTGCATACCTGAAGCGAGTCCCCTCTCACTTCACGTTGTCTCATTGAACTGATCCAGTTTTCCTAAGTGCATCAAAACCCTCACCCACGCATACTGCATTACTACTAACGGTTCATCATGTCTACATATAGTGCATCCAATCTTCCACAATTCTCAAATGAAGGATACGAAACATGGAGTTTCCGTGTCGAAAGCTTTCTATGCTCTATCCACGACAGGATGTGGGAAGTCATAGAAGAAGGGCCAATCGAGATCATGACGATCAACACGGTGAACGTTCCAGCTGCAGAAGGCAGAGAAGCCACTGTCAGACACGAGTATGTGGAGAAACCCAAGGAAGACTACACTGCCAATGACATCAAGGTCGCCAACCTAGATCGCGTGGCACGTCACACAATGCAGAGTACTGTATCAGACGCTTATCTTTCCAGGATAAGGAAGTGCACCAATGCGAAAGAGATGTGGGAGACGTTAGCCCTAATCTCGCAAGGTACTAACAAAATTAAGGAAAACAAGCTCGCAGTACTGATGAGAGAGTTCGAGAGCTTGATGATGAAGTCTGGAGAGACGATCGACGCATTCGAGCTGCGCATCACCAACATCATAGCTACACTCATCTCTCTCGGCAAGGAGTTCACTGATAAGGAAATCAACCTCAAGATTGTTCGAGCCCTCACAAGAAAATGGCAGACGATGAAGGAGTTGTACTTAGCAACAAAGGATCTATCTAAGCTCACACCGGAGCAACTGTTCTCTGAGCTCAAAGCTCACGAGTTTGACCTCAACCAGATGAGCTTAGATGA
The DNA here is from genome assembly GCA_029379335.1 of Thymus mandschuricus. NCBI lineage: Eukaryota > Viridiplantae > Streptophyta > Magnoliopsida > Lamiales > Lamiaceae > Thymus > Thymus mandschuricus. The sequence continues at coordinate 11,898,232 of CM057078.1, forward strand.
TGAATGATGAAGATGAAGTCCCTACAACATCAAAAGGAGTCGCTTTCAAAGCCGCAGAAACATCAAGCGAACAATCAATTGCTAAGATGACAAGAGAAGAACTGGAGGAGCACTACGCATTCCTCTCAAGGAATTTCAACAGGATGAACTCACGAGTTGGAAAATATAAAAGATTCTACAAGCAGTATAAAGGGAAGAACACTAATGCTTGAGAAAACAAGGGATAGCGAGAAGAGATGACAAAGCCGATCGCCAGGGACGTGATGGATGTGGAATGCTACAATTGCCACAAGATGGGCCACTACAAATCAGAATGTCCCAAGCTGAGTGCCAAAGAGAAATATGAATTGAAGGTCAGGAAGGACGCTCCATGTCGGGCGCTAGTTGCAAGCGAGTCGCCAGCAGTTCCAAGCAAGGAGATCTCAAGCGACTCAGACACATTCACTAATCCGAACTCAAGCGAGGGAGAGGATCTAGGCCTGATGGCGCTCACCGACGTGGACATAGGAGAGGTATTCTTCTATCCTCCAATTCTATTATGTAGAGAAGAAGGACGTCAAGCTCGAGAAAATTCACACTGATCTTCAACGAGCTGACATTCTTACCAAGCCGCTAGCTGGAACTCGCTTCAATCAACTATGCATGGAGTTATGATTACTATATCCTGATGAAGAAAGCTAGAAGAAGGAAGCACAAAGCAAGGGGGAACCTCGCTTTGAATCTTCACCAAATCCCAAGCGAGTCACAACCTTCTGGACATGCTTGAGAAGAAATAAGGTGGATCTAGGTGGGGTATTGGAAGATGTTCCCTACCAACTAACAAAAATGTTAATTCTATGGTTATTGGGGAACTATTGATTTTTCTCGGAAAAATCTACTGCCAAATCAAGCTTTTGAAGCTGCTACCTAGATTAAGATTCCCGTAAGTGGGTATAAACACTTACAAGTACCTTTACTAGTAAAGGTTGTAAGACTTGTGACAGGTCTCCCTACTTAAAAACCGTGAATAGCTTGTTAGAGCTTTCACTATGCCACCTTGTTCCTTTTCCCACGTTTTGTGAAAAGGAGCACGTGCCTCATCTCCCATTTATCGATGCTGGACTCTCCAAGCGAGGAGGAAGATGGAAGATGTTGGGAATTGTTAAGGATTCATTTGTTAAGGGGGACTTCATTGGGACACATAATAAAATTATTCTATGTATTTTTTATTAGATCCCAAAACCATCTATGTAATCCTATTCCCAAGCGACCCTATTTGATTAGTATTTTAGGATAGTATTTTTCGAGCTTATACTGTTAGGAAAACTCTTTACTTTGTAGTCGCTTTAGGTCAGACTTGCAGGTTTCCAGCGCGAAGCGAGAAGGCCACTCGCTTGAGTGTGTTTCAAAGCTGAAGTGAGTCCAGCCGACAAAGCTGAAGCGAGTCAGTCTACCCGACAAAGCTGAAGCGAGTCCACCCGATAGAGCGAAGCGACTACTCAGTCAAAGCTTGAAAGTGACAGTTCAACTACCATCCCTGTTCAAACTCGAGTTTGAACTTAGTCAAGTGATGATCGGCCGCCATTAATGTAGATCTCCACGTGGCAACTGAGGATTGGATGAAATAGTTGACTCAGAGGACCGACAAGCAGCCACTACAGTACTGCTCCAGGCCAGTTACTGTTAAGCTTGGCTTTTAGCCATTTTGGGAAAGAAGACAAGCTGCACCTCTGGAAAAGCTGTCGGTCAACTAATTACTATCGAGTGTGAAGAGACAAAGCCATCAACTTTCAAACGGCTTCAACTCGTTTCTACCACTATAAATAAGAGCATGCAGAATTGAGGAACACTAACACTTCATTTGTAAATTTCCAGCCTCTCAAGCCAACAAGTTCTCGGGATTTTCAGTTCATCTTTTCTCGACTTCTTGTAGAAGTGTTCCAAGCTTCAATTCCATCGATGATTGTTTCTGCAACCTTACACTCTAGTTTCTAGGTCCTCATACATATCCAAAGCCTAGAAGAAGAATCCTAACCTTTACCCTAAGTTGTAAAGGATTCTTCAAATAAAGTGTGTGTTTCACAAACCCAATCCAAATCCCTTGTCTTGTCAACTGTGTTATTGTTGTTTGTGTTTGTTGTTAGGTTGTTGTAAGATCCAAGATCTCGCTTTCATCGATTGCGAAGATCTCGATCGAAAGGTGGTTGTTGTGTGTTGTAGAGATCCAAGCTTACACCTTCATCGATTGTGTGAAGCTCGATCTTTACTTAGGTTTTTTTCGGAGAACCCGTAATCTCGGAAGTTTCTTGATTGAAGAGAAACTGTTCTAGAGTGGAACAAAGTGGACGTAGGAGTTTTATCTTCGAACCACTCTAAATTCCCTTGTCTAGTATCTCTCTATCCCTTACTCTCTTTAATTCTATGTTTACTCGATTTGATTATCATATTTGCACAAGCACGTAAACAAACCTAACTTGGGATTTTAAATACTTAAGAAAGACTTAGCTCACTGACAATAGATCTAACTTCGGCTCTGGTCTTAAGTTTCAAAGCTGCTTACTTCGCTCACTCTGACACAAGCTTGGAAAAGAAGTAAAAAACCTCTAACACACGTATTCACCCCCCCCCCCCCCCCCCCCCACGTGTGTTCCTGCTTGTAAACTGGGACCAACAAGTGGTATTAGAGCAGGGGTTCTATCGAGCCAATGCTTTGTATACTGGAAGCGAGCTACTCGCTTCAGTTATCTCACTTGAACCGATTCGTTTTCTTAAGTGCATCAAAATCTCACCCACGAGCATACTGCATTGATCTATCCGTTTTCTTAAGTTCATCAAAATCTCACCCACGAGCATACTGCATTGATCTAACATCTGAAGATGTCTTCTAGTTATAGTGCTTCAAATCTACCCCAGTTTTCCATTGAAGGCTACGAGGCATGGAGCTTCCGTCTCGAGAGCTTCTTCAGCTCGGTCCACGACCGAATGTGGGAAGTAGTGATGGAAGGACCTATCAACATCTGGAAGGTCAATACCATTCCAGTGCCAGCTGCTATTGGAAAATAAACTACAACTCGGCAAGTATACGTTGACAAATCGAAGGATGAATTCACAGCCAACGACTTCAAAATTGCGAACCTGGATAGAGTTACACGGCACATTATGCAGAGCACCGTCTCAGATGCCTATCTACCCAGAATCAGGAAATGCTCAACCGCCAAAGAAATGTGGGAGACGCTTGCACTCATCTCACAAGGAACCAAGAAAATTAAGGAGAACAAGTTTGTGGTCCTGATGAGAGAGTTTGAGAGCTTATCCATGAAGTAGAGAGAGACCATAGACGCCTTCGAGCTACGCGTCACCAACATTGTGTCAACTCTCGTCTCACTTGGGAAAGAACTCTTAGACAAGGAAGTCAACATCAAGATCGTGAGAGCGTTGACCAGAAAATGGAAGACCATGAAGGAGCTCTATCTAGCCACGAAGGACTTGTCGAAATTCTCTCCAGAGATACTATTTTCCGAACTCAAGGCACACGAGTTTGACCTTAATCGCATGACTCTGTATGAAGAAGATTGATAGGTATAGGTTAGAAATTTACATGTTTTTATAAGTGTTTAGGAGTCGTTTCTATGCCTCGTTTAGTGATTTAGTTCGTATTTTGTATGGTTTTATGACTTTTTGAACTATATTACGCTTTGGGTATTTTGCCGTATTTTCAGGCATTTTTCGAGTGGAAATAACCGAAGTTGAAACGAGGGTCGAGAAAGCCAAGTAAAGAAGTGTCGAAAGACGAAGAAAGGAGATAGAGTGGGTTGACTTGACCTTGTGCTCGACCGAGCCTGGGGTCGAGCCAACTACATTGTTCTGTTGAGCGCGACTGAGCCTGTTTTCCAAGGGGCGCGACCGCGCAGTCGGTTGAGCGCGTGGGCAAGCGCGTGGTCGAACCGAAACACGGGATTTGTCAATTCATGGGCTTTTCGACTTTTTATCGAGTCCTATTACACTTATGTTTCCTTTGTAAATTTCTACTCTATAAATACCTTAGATTTAGCATTGTGAACCCTAGTTTTTCATAGTTCTCCTTAGTTTTCTTTAGTTTTTAGTTCGTTCGTTTTATATTTTCAGCTTTCATTATTGTTCGAAATTGGAGTTTTGTTCAAGTTTTATTCAAGATTCAAGATTTCAAGTTCTTCGCGTGTTCAAGATTCAATTCCAAGTTTTTCTTACTCTTACTTTTAATTATGTTCTTTCAATTGATTTTGTTTATGTTTGCTTTAATTATGTCTAGCTAATTTTCTTAGTTGATTTTAGGATTTGAATGCCTAATTAAATTTATGTGAGTTCTTTTGATTACAATTAGTCTGCCAATCTAGATGCATATTTCATGGTGCTTATTCTCATGCATGATTAACTGGCCATTAATTATGTGTGCATAGTTATGTTTTTATGCCCTAGCCGGATAATTGCATAATAGATCTCATGAATACATGGTATGATGATTTAATTGTCTTAGCCGAAGTTAGATTATCATAGGTCTATATATAGTCGATATAGGTGTCATAGCTAAACCTTGTTGATTGTATTCTCGATACTTGTTTTATTTTGCACTTGATTTGATTTCTATGAGACCGAGAGGAGATTATGATCTTATTGGGTGACGATCTATACTGTCTTAGCCAGAGTGTTAGGTTATTTTCATGTATCACTTCTAGATTGGATTAAATTGGTTAATTGGGTCAATTGTTACTTACATAGATTTGATTAGGTAGGCTTCCCTAGAATCAACATTTGTTCCTTATTTGAGTTTTTCCTTGTTGAGTTATTTGATTACTTGTTATTTGCCTATATTGATTATTTGTTTTCTTATTTATTTATTTCCTTATTTATTTAATTGTGTCCTTTTATTTATTTGCCTAGATTATAAATACCACATTCTAAAATTCTCAATTGCTTAAACATCAGCTTAGTTCTAGAGTAGAGGTACTGTGTGTGTTTTCGATTTGTCAGTCCCTGTGGATACGATACTCGTGCTTGCTTTATTTATATTATACATATTTTGTGTGGTAGAAAATAGTGCGATCAAAGATGAAGCACCTGCTTCAACAAAAGGTGTTGCATTCAAAGCTGGTGAGACCTCAAGCGACTCATCAATCTCCAAGATGCCTCGAGAAGAGCTTGAGGAACACTACGTGTTCTTAACAAGGAATTTCAACAAGATGAACTCTAGAGTTGGAAAGTACAAAAGTTTCCACAAGCAATATCAAGGGAAGAACACTGAAGCACGTGATGGAAGAGGAAAGCGTGAAGATCAATCCTAGCCGATCGTAAAGGACATCATGGATGTGGAGTGCTGTCACTGCCACAAGATGGGCCACTACAAATCTGAATGCTCAAAGCTCAGTGCGAAGGAGAAAGAGGAGCTCAAAGCGAGGAGAGAAGCTGCAAGACGAGCGTTGGTGGCAAGCGAGTCACTGTCCAAGCCAAGCGAGGATGTAGAAAGCAAAGATCAGCCGCCACTTAATGCAGATCTCTACATGGCTCTCAAGGATTGGATGAGAAATTTGACTCCAAGACAATGGCAGGCGTCAACTACAGTACTGTCGGAGCTTAGTTACTGTTGAACTTGGAAGGAAGCTATTTCGGGAAAGAAGACAAACTGCTCTCCTTGAAAGCTACAAGTCAAAGCTGTCGTATTGTATAGCAAGGAGAGACAAAGCCACCTACCAAGAAACGGATCGTTAGCGTCTCTACCACTATAAAAGGAGCCAAGCAGAAACATGAACACTGCAACACTTCTCCAGATTTTCCAGCGCTCAAAACTGCAAGTTCTCGCGATCTTCAAGTCATTCTTTCACGAGTTCTTCAAGAAGTGTTCCAAGCTTCAGTTCCATCGAAGCTTGAGTTTCTGCAACCTTGCTCCACTCTAGATCTTAGGCTCATATATACATCCAAAGCCTAGATTAGAAGAAGAATCCTAGCCTTTACTTCACATTGTAAAGGATTCTTCAAGTTAGAGTGTGTGTTACACAAACCCTACTCCAAAATCCTTGTCTTTTTTAGCCAAGTGTGACTTTGTCGTGTTAGTGTTGTGTGTTGTGTTGTAAACAGATCCAAGTCCTTGATTTAATCGATTGCAAGAGGCTCGATCGAAGGTTGTAGTGTGTGCGAAGATCCAAGCTTGCACATTCCTCGATAGTGTGAAGCTCGATCTTTACTTAGGTTTTTCAGAGAACCCGTAATCTCTCAGGATTCTTGAGTGAAAAGAATTCGTTCCCGGAGTTGGAACAAAGTGGACGTAGGAGTGTTGATCTCCGAACCACTATAAACCCTCGCGTAGTATCTCTATCTCCCGTACTCTCTCAAGTTATTTTACTCGCTTTGATAGTATCATATTGAACAAGCACGTAAACAACCTTAACTTGCGATTTTCAATTACTTAGGAAAGATATAGCTCACTAAATTTCGCATTGTAAAGGATTCTTCAAGTTAGAGTGTGTGTTACACAAACCCTACTCCAAAACCCTTGTCTTTTTTTAGCCAAGTGTGACTTTGTCGTGTTAGTGTTGTGTGTTGTGTTGTAAACAGATCCAAGTCCTTGATTTCATCGATTGCAAGAGGCTCGATCGAAGGTTGTAGTGTGTGCGAAGATCCAAGCTTGCACTTTCCTCGATAGTGTGAAGCTCGATCTTTACTTAGGTTTTTCAGAGAACCCGTAATCTCTCAGGATTCTTGAGTGAAAAGAATTTGTTCCCGGAGTTGGAACAAAGTGGACGTAGGAGTGTTGATCTCCGAACCACTATAAACCCTCGCGTAGTATCTCTATCTCCCGTACTCTCTCAAGTTATTTTACTCACTTTGATTATATCATATTGAACAAGTACGTAAACAATCTTAACTTGAGATTTTCAATTACTTAGGAAAGATATAGCTCACTAAATTTCGCATCCGTGTATGTAAGAAACTCTAGAGATCAAGCTCTCGCTTCGGTCTCTGGAAAGCTTGACTGTAGATCTACCGTTAGCTTTGGTCTTAAGTCACAAGCTGCTCACTTTACATACTCTGAGACAAGCTTGAAAAGGAAGTTGAAAACTTCTAAAACACGTATTCACCCCCTCCCCCCCCCCCCCACGTGTTTTCCTGCTTGTTATTCCGGGACCAACAGGTTGTGTGCCAGATTGACTGCAATTCAGCGGGTTGTGATCACAGGGTTGTGTGCCAGATCGCGACCAACTTGGGTCTACAATGTCAGACATGCCATTTTGGGAGTTAGATGATCGACCTGCCCTCTGCAGCTCAACAACCAACCCATCAACAATAGCCTTACTCAAATAAGGTGGAACTTAGTGATGTTGTATCACTCACTGCGCATTAAATTCAAAAATTTGTATTTATTGAGCTAAGTGTTTTGTCCATTATTATTATTATTTATGGTACTAACACTGCAAATGAAAAACAAAGTTAGCAAAATGATTTCCATTTCTGTGATCTCCCTAGAATGTTAAGGGTTTTCGGGAGGTTATCAAGGAATATTTAATTCACGACTTACACAATAAGGCAAAAGAGGTACGACTAACCCTCAACCCTCAATTGTCGCATACACGTGCTCACTCGCGATGTTTGGGTGCCCACGCACTCATCAAATAGAGCAGTATCTCAAATCACATATGGGAGTTGAAAGGTTGGCTTTTTAAGATCAATCTAAGCCATAGATCTTGGCTCCATCCAAGCCGTTCCTTTCCCTTATTGTAGGGAATTGTTAAGGATTTATTTGTTAAGGGGGAACTAGCTTGGGAGTTCTTAGTAAAATTTATTTGATGTATTTTTTATTCGATCCCAAAACCCTCCCTGTAAATCCTATTCCCAAGCAACCCTTATTTGATTAGAAATATAGGATAGAATTTTTCAAGCTTATAATGTTTGGAAAGCTTATTTTATTTTAGTCGCTTTAGGTCTAGCTTGCAGGTTTACAAGTAAAGCAAGAAGGCCACTCGCTTGAGTGTGTTTCAAAGTTGAAGCGAGCCCTCTCAGCAAAAGCTGAAGCGAGAAGACCCAGACTTGGCAACTGTCCAAAGCAAAGTGACTCTCTGACAAACGAGAAAGCAACAACTCAACTACCATCCTAGTTCAAAATTGAGTTTGAATTTAATCAAGTGAAGATCAGCCGCCATTTAATGCAGATCTCCAAGTGGCTCTCAAAGATTGGATGAGAAAGTTGACTCCAAAACACTGGCAGGCAGCAGCTACAGTACTGTCCAAGCTCAGTTACTATTGAGCTTGGAAGATAGCCAATTTGGGAAAGAAGACAAATTGTTCTCCTGAAAAGCTGTAGGTCAAAGCCGCCGTATTGTCGAGCATGGAGAGACAAAGCCACCAACCTTGCAACGGATTGTTGGCATCTCTACCACTATATAAGGAGCCCAGCAGAAACGTGAACACTCTAACACTTCATCAAATTTTCCAGCGCTCATATTGCAAGTTCTTGCGATTTCAAAGCCTTTCTTTCCCGAGTTCTTCAAGAAGTGTTCCAAGCTTTAGCTTCATCCAAGCTTGAGTTTCTGCAACCCTGCTCCACTCTAGATCTTAGGCTCATATATACATCCAAAGCCTAGATAAGAAGAAAAATCATAGCCTTTACTTCATATTGTAAAGGATTCATCAAGTTAGAGTGTGTGTTACACAAACCATACCCAAAACCCTAACCTCGTATTTTCGATTGTATTTTGTTGAGTTAGAGTTGTGTTGTTGAGTTGTAATATATCCAAGTCTTCACTTTAATCGATCGCGAAAGGCTCGATCGATGGTTGTAGTTTGTGTCGATCCAAGCTTGCTATTTCCTCGATAGTGTAAAGCTCGATCTTGTGTTAGGTTTCCAGAGATCCCGTCGTATTCTATGTGGATTCTTGAATGAAGAGAATTCGTTCCCGGAGTTGGAATAAAGTGGACGTAGGAGTTGTTAATCTCCGAACCACTATAAATCCTCGCGTAATATCTCTCTCTCCCTTACTCTCTTTTTTCATTTTACTCGCTTTGATTATCTCATATTGCACAAGCACGTAACAACTTTAATTTGAGATTTTCAATTACTTAGGAAAGATTTAGCTCACCTAATTCCGCATTCGTGTAAGTAAGCTTCTCAAAAAGATCAAGCTTTCGCTTCGGTCTTTTGAAAGCTTGACTATAGATCTAACGCTAGCTTTGGTCTTAAGTTTCAAGCTGCTCTCTTCACATACTCTGAAACAAGCTTGAAAAAGAAGTTGAAAACTTCTAAAACACGTATTCACCCCCCCCCCCCCCCCCCCCAAACGTGTTTTCCTGGTTGTTAATCCGGGACCAACACTTATAAATAGTGAACTATTATTAACCTAGAACTCTTTATTCACTACAAATTTTCAAATCGCCATTGTTAAGTTTTTCTACAACTCTCAAGCTTCTCACTTACACTAAAACTTTTCTTTTCCGAGAAACTTATGGATTCTGAATCATCCACAGACGGCGTTGTATCTACCTCCAAAAGTGTCAGTCTCTCATGGAATAAAATCCATAATCACTTCGGCCCTCATATTTTGCCAGAGTAGTACGTTGTATGTGACAATTTTGGTCATACCGGAGTTGACGCTCTATACAGCCAGATTCAATAATGTGTGCACTTTCATAAAATTATCTAGACAAAGCCAATCCTATCTATGCCGAAGTAGATTGTTGTTTTCTTCCTTTTCTAGCAAGAGTTAAGTGAGAAGGATATCTTTGCCATCACGATTAGTCTCATGGCGGATATCGTGAATGAGCCGGTATTGAGCTTATAGAAGGTTGTCGTAAAACCTTTTGGAGTAGAGGAAGTCGGTGATGAAACCCTCTCTATTCCCCTTACCGATCTAGAGGCCATCTATAAGGAGATGATGCTCCCTAACAAAGACAAGAAGGATGTGATTTATAACCATAAGGGTTTCCTCCACACCCGCCTCAAGCCTGGGTGATGGTGTCTAGATGTTAGGTTTTTTGTCATGTTTTCATGTCCGTTTTCGTTGTGTTTTTGTGTCTTTTCGTGTTTCTTTGGCTATGAAAAGGGCGGAAACGAGAAGAAAACGAGAAGAAAGGTTGTTGAGCAATCACCTCGAGTTCTAACTTCTCATGATTTTATTGAAGATTCATTTTGGATATAATGAAAGCATTATATCGAAGAGGGGTTCGATAGGAGCACATAGGCAAAAACAGAGGTCAATTTGGAGTTCGGATGAGGAAGATACGGCCGAAACAAGAGAGTCGCGCGTAATCGTCCAGTGCCTGATCTGGACGATCGGCCAGATTTCCTTAGGAATCTGGACGATCGGCCAGATGTCCGCGTCCAGGATTTTGTTTCCTTATATAATTAGGTTTTCTTCCTATTATAAATACTAGTACTTTGGGACGAATTTGTATCAATTTTTATCAACTTTTACCTTAGTTTTAGCTCTAGTTTAGCATTCAAATACTTTAGTTTAGTTTTTCTTTGTTCGATCGGGATCGCTACTTCGTTCTTCGATTAATTCAAGTTTTTACTTAGTTCTTCGTTCTTCGTTCTTCATTTAATCTCGTAAGTTCTTTATTGCTTTCTTTTATTTGATTTAATTGCTTCCTAGTTCCTTAGATTTAGTTCTTAATTGCTTAGTTTACTTTGGTTCTTTCGTTTTCAAGTTCTTAGATTAGATTCGTTTTTCTTAGTTTTCAATTCCTTCGCTTTCAAGTTTTCGTAGTTATATTTATTTGCTTAATTATCGGATTTAATAACTATGTCTAGACTCGTTTTCTTTGTTGCTTTCGTTATTGCTTTCTTTTCAATTCCATGCCTAGGTAGTTTAATTGCTTTCGCTTAATTTCTCTAGTTTAATTAGTTTGGATTTATTTCATTGCTTTCTAGATTAGATTTATTTACTTTCTTTCGATTTCTTTCTTGCCTAGGATTAAAACATAACCAAACCAAATTCTTTTTACTTGCATTCTTAGATTTAGGTTAGTTTAGGATCGTTTTACTACACAGTTATTTGCCCTGCAATGTTTTCCTTCGAGATTCGACATTGGGTTTTTACATACTAAGTGCTAGGATAGATTTCGTTCTATTGCAAACACTTTTTAGTGAAACAAATTTTGGCGTCGTTGCCGGGGAAAAATTTAGGCTATTTAATTGTGTAGTATTTTGTTTATTTTTATTTTTATTTTTAGTTTTTGTTCGATTTCTTTTCCCTTCCACTCGGTACATTTAATCCATTTGTTGAGTGTTGTGTATGCAAGGTCGTCGAAGTCTCTAAAGGAATTTGACATCTCACATCGACGACATCAATAGGAGAAGACGCTCTTAACCGCGACGAAGGAAGAAGAAGACGAGAGTTCGAAGCAATGACACAAAAGATGGGAGATTTCGCTCGTCCCAACCTACTACGGGCTGCCCAACGAAGATGCTCTTATGTTCATTAGCGAATATTGCACTATGGTGCAAAATTTTCCATTGGGAGAGCTTTCGGAGGACGATTTGAAGATGAAGTGTTTCCAATACATGTTGAAGGATAGAGCAAAGTCATGGTATCTCAGTCTCCCAGCCAACTCTCTTACAACTTGGAATGCGGTGTGCGAGAAGTTTATGATGAAATACTACCCCAACCGCAAGACACAAGAGGTGCGATCGAAGATCATGAATTTTGCTCAAGGAGCCGATGAGCCTTTTCATGAGGCTTGGGAGAGATTCCAAGAATTGTTGCAGCAGTGCCCTCACCATCAAATGGCGTCCGAGATGCTTTGGCAATATTTCTACGATTCTCTAAATCAAACTTGCCAATTCATGGTGGATAGCTCGGCCGGAGGAAACATCGGAGTGAAGACGGCCGACGAGTTGAGGATGATCCTTGAGACTCTTGCTTCAAGCTCTCAACAAAAGTCGTCTCGGCCAAGGAAGATGGAGGCTAGTGTGGTCACTATTAGCCCGGATTTGACGAAGCAATTGGCCGATATGATGAGGGATCTCCAAGAACTCAAGATGAAGACTCCACTTACCCCTTCGGAGCCTTGTGGTATGTGTGGACTAGTTGGCCATGTCATCAACGAGTGCACTAGGAAGGCCAAGCTTACTTACGAAGGAGGAGCCGAAGTCTACGCAGCACAAGGATACCCACCACCGCCATATGCTCAACAATTCCCTCACCAACAACCATTCTACCCTCCCCAACATTCTTACTATCCACCGCCGTAGTTCTACCTACCTCCGCCTCAACAATCTCCACTTGATGAGGCTAGTTTCGCTGCATTTACGCATGAGAGCAAGTTGGCTCGTGAAGCACAAGATGTAACGATTAGACGCCTTGAAACCACTATTGGGCAGATTTTTGGAGCAGTTAATGAGTTGAAGAAGCTACCAAATAGGAAGCCTAGCCAACCCAAACAAGCTCATGCCTTGACGGCCATTGAAGAGAAGTAAGACAAAGGAAATAAGTGGAGAAGTCACACCGTGGCTGCCATCAAAGAGAGCCGACAACGTTCTCACGCCTCACTTACTTCAGTTGGCCATCTCTCATCTCTACCAAAACAAGGTGATCCCGGAAGTTTAAAATTAGATGTTGTTTTGGATAATGGGGATAGTGTGCCGGGTATGTTGGATTTTGGGGCAGCGGTGAACTTGATGCCATACTCAATTTTCGAGAGAATGGGTTCAAGGGATCTTAAGCCCACCAATTTTTGCATCGAGCTAGCCGATGGTTCTTTGAGTCGACCCTTGGGGATTATGGAAGACGTTGCTTTACTTGTGAGAGGAATTCAAGTTCTTGCCGATTTCGTTGTGCTTGACGTGGGGCAAGAAGCTAGGAGTGAGAGAGGTCATCTTCTCTTGTTAGGACGACCCTTCATGGCTACTACTCAAACTCGAATCGACGTTGGATCCGGCACATTGAGCATGGCTGGTGTAGGAGGTTTGGTAACTTTCTCAATTCTTGATAATTATTCTTCTAGTTCTAATTCTTTTATCCAAACATGCTCGTATGTTCATATTACTAACGATTTGGATGAGAAAAAGATAGAGGAGAATTTTCAGGTTGCTATGCATGAGGAAGAAGCCATTATTGATGAGTTTTTGAGCAAATTGGATGAGGAAGAGATTGTGGAGGAATTTTTGAGTGATGTAAAAGGCATGGAGGATCATAATCGAATTATGGAGGAATCGGTCTTGAGCTCACAACAAGAGGAAGAAATCATGGACAACTTTCTTGCCAATCTCGACAATGAAGCATTTTTTTTGTGGAGGATCCATCATCAAGTTTTGAAGATCATGATATTGCTCACATGGATTTTCACACAAGTGTGGGGGAGATAAGTGTCCAAGATAACCCTCTTTTCGAGTTTCAAGCCGAAGAGAAAGAAGAGTCCACCTTTGCATAGCGAGTCGCTTATGGATGGTTAAAGACATTGCTCGTTGCAACAAATTTCGGGTGAGAATTTTTCTCGTCAAGCTAACGACGTTAAACAAGCGCTTGGTGGGAGGCAACCCACGTAAAAAAAAAAGTAGTGGATAGGATTATTTTTTGTATTTTTCGTTTTTCGTTTTGTCTTGGTTTTCGTGCAGGAAGTCGGGGATCCAGAATTAAATCTGGACGATCGGCCAAGGAAGCTAGACGACTGCCCAAACCTCTCTTGTTCGCGATTAGCCAGAAGCGGGTTTGGCCGATCGACCAGAAATCTAGACGATCGGCCAACTTGGCAAAGTTAGCCTCCTCATCCAAACCTTTCCTACACTCGTCCATCGTTAGCTGCCGCCGTTTCTTCCACGGTTGTCGATTCCACCGCCGTCTCATACGTAGCCATTTGTGTTTTTGATTCTTGAGTCTATTGTTTCTTGTATTTCGTTTTTTTTTTTTGGTGCAATTTTACGCTTTGGTATTTTGTTTTGTGTTTGTTTTGTAGGTACTACTTGGAGTCTTTTGAGATTTTGAGTTATTGGTCGTCATCTTGCGATAAGTTCCTTCTTTCCTTCTCCTTTTTATTTTCTCGCAATGGGGACATTGCTTGATTTTAAGTGTGTGGGGGGGACTTTGAAACTTTGGCATGATGTGTTCGTTTTTGTTTCGTATTTTGTTTGGTTTGATCGAGTCCTGTTTAGTTGATCGAGTCTAGTACGTGATAGAGTCGTGTTTATTTCCCCACTTAGGAATTTGTTTGAAATTGAGTATATAAGCATGTGACTTAGGATTGATTCAAATGATTTGATGATGGAGTATTTAGTTGTTGGAATTGATTTGAGCATGAGTTAAATTGGTTTAATCTTGAGTTGTGATATATTATGATTCGATGAATTGTGGGGCATGAATTGATTTGAGTTTTGAGGAAAATGATTAATGATTTTTGGTTGAGTGATAAATTTAGATTGTTGCGACTTTGGATTGCTAGTTTACTTTCCCCTTAATAAAAAAAAAAAAAAGAGTTGTGTTTATGTAATAACCCGTATTTTTAAAATACTAGAAAATAGAAAATAAATAGTTTTCTTTATTAAAATAAGCTTTTCCTAAAATATATATTAAAAATGATAAAGGATTTCAAAAATTTAAAAAGTCTTTAAGAATTTTAGTAATATAAAATATTTAATAAAAGAATTTTAGAATATTAAAATTCATTAACTAAAATATTATATCTAGCTCAATAAAATTCCTAAAAATATAATGATAACACCTTTAATCTAGTTTTGACATTAAAACATTTATAAAAGAAGCTAGGCATTTTTCGGATAAACGGTTAAGTAAACCCGCATCGCCAGTTGTCCATTTCGATCCTTTTCGTTCTTTTAAAAATATTTGAGCTATCAAACTCATTCCTCAAAATCTTTAACCTATATTGTTGAGTTCGATATTTTATTTGGATCCCGTAAACACTTTGAAATCTAGAATCGGAACCCGTTACCGAAAAGAAATCTTTTCACCGGGGAACGAGGCGTCGAGCCGGAGACGGGATGGCCCCTATAAATAGAGGCCATCACCGCCTCATTTCTCTTCACATCAGCCCCTCTTTCAATTTCTTCCCCCTAAGGAAACCTCCCTACCACCGACTCACTTTCTCTCCCTCCCTACTTGACCGACTCTCTCTCTCTCTCTCTTGGAGTCTCTCTCTCAGCTCCCCCTCTCGTCCGAAGCTCCCCCTCCCCTCAAATTTTCCCCAAGCAAGCAGCAACCCCAATCACCTCCTTCCTCCCCTTTTCTCCCAGCAGCAGCAGCTGCTGCACTATCTCCCCACCCCCTTCACGCCACCATCACCGTCATCAACACACCAACCCTTTCCTCTTCACAAGCCACGGCAGCCCCCCTCTCCATCTCTCTCGCTCATCCACCGCCCCTACACCACCACTCTCCTCCGATCAGCTGCAGCAGCAGCTTCGTCTTCTTCATCTCCTCCACTGCCATCTCTTCTCCTTCAAGACGAAGGAAGCCGCGAGCATCCTCCGATCGCCGTCGTTCGTTTTTCTTGCATATCTTTGCATCCGATCATCCAAAAGGTATGCCGCTCGATCCTATGAACTCGTAGGGAGATTTCGATCCTAGGAGTAGTGGCTGATCGTCGCCACGAACTCCCGGGAGAGACATGCATCACCATCATCATCATCTTCTTCTTCTTCTCCATCACCACCGCAGCTGCCCTTTCTTTGATGGCTGCCGGTGCTTCTTTCCATCCCCTTCCCCGAATTAAAGTTGTTCGTAACCTAATAATTAGCTACTTAAATGGAATGAATTTTTGAAAATGAACTGTTGTAGGTATACCCCTCTTTTTCACGGATAATGTTTCCCTGCATGTCGAGACTCTGTCCAAATGTTTTGAAATTATTAATATGGTTTCAAAATGAGATTAACTAGCATCCTATAAAATTTGGTAACAATTGGAGTCACCGTTAATTTTCTAAAAATGAAAATAGGTTTATTTTGATTTGTAGGAACCCAAGCCCCTTTGCATGTCAAATGTTTTTGCATCAAAATATTCTAAATAATAATTTAATCAACTTTCATGTTGGAACTTAAGTCATGCGAACATAAAAAACATATTAAAATATTCTTTGATTCATTTTATAATTTTAGAAAATATAAAAGTCAAAAGAAATTAATATTAGGAAATTCTAAGTAAAGATTTGGATGTACCTTGACGTCATAAACATATTTGTAGGAGTATTGTCAGAAGGATCTGTCTTAGGTTTCGAACCCGAGAATCGAGGAAACGAGTAAACGGTAAAGGTGGGGTTACTCTATTTTTAAATCTATCTTTGAGTTATTGAGCTCTGATATTTGTGTAAATCGATACTATCCATGAAAATATTTTTGTGCGGACTACCTGTTTAATGCTTCAACCAGTTAACGTCGTGGTTCTTAAGTTGGTCTAACACACTAGCTGGGGACTTGTGTACACTTAGCCCAGAAGTGCGGTGGGTTGATCACCATCGGCTTCTGTTGGATGAAAGAAATGTCTAGGTCAGCGTCCCGGGTTTCTACTTTTCAGCTTGCCTGGCTGGGTTAGCGTCCCGAGGTATTGGTGGTGAAGTAACGGTCGTAGTTCCGTGACAAGTGCATCGATGCCATAAAATAAGTTTTAAGTACAATTAGGAGTCAATTACTTTTCAAACCCTCCTAATTTTACTTGCAGCGTGGATATTATCTTTAAATTGTTTGATAACTGTTTTCTTTTAGCATGAGACCACTGGGTGCATTAGTACTCAGCCCTGCAATTCCTTTCCAAATGTTTTGCAGGTTGAAAGCCGGCGGCATAGTTGGAGCTGACGAGAATCGTGAAAGTTGTTTCGAGCCATTTCATAAAACATAGCCTATCCTTCTTTATAAACTCTTAAGTTATGAACTTCCTAATAAATGAAATTGAGGTTATAGTTTTAATTACGTTAAGTTTAATTTCGTTATATTTTCTAATTCGTTATTCGTTTAAAAACACAACTTTTCTAAATAAACTTTAAGAATTCTTTCTCTTTATTAAAACGTGACGTTGAACATACGAATTTATATAACGAAAACCTTAACGATTTTAAAATAAGAACTATAACGTTTTATAAATGAAAATTCATTTACTTCTTTCGCTTCCGCTATTTAAATGTAATTCTGATGTATGTTAGATAATTCGATTAAATTGGAACCAACTGTAGTGCGGTCTGGTCCGCCACGGTTGCATGATTTCTTAAATACTATGGATCCTACTGTAGTGCGGTCTGGTCCGCCTCGGTAGTTACATTTTATTTAATATTATGGATCCGATGATGGCGCGGTCTGGTCCGACCTCATCGTTACGGTTTATGTACTTGGTTAGCTGATGAGAAAAGTTTTCGGTATTCACTACAACTTGATCCTGGTATAGGGGAGATGCTGCCCAAATTTTCGGGCTAAACTATATAAATTTTAATTAAAACTAATTAAAATTAATTAAATTGTGATTTCTCCCTTTTTATTTTACCCTTCGTCGCATCCCGGTTTAAGTGGTTATATTTAAATTGATTATTTTAGAGTTAGGAAAATCGGGGTGTGACAGTTTATATGTAAATAAAAGAGTTGATAGGATTCTGCTCCTCTTACTTGTAACGTATGAAAATACTAGAGTAATGAGCATGGGAAACCACATGAAAAGGCTTCGAGAGACCCTCGAATGATTACATTTCATGAACGATGTCCTAGATGATACTCGTGTATGTTAGAATAAAGTGTTCGTAGGTACTCTACCCCTCTTGACAATGGGTACGGGAAACTGCACTAGGAGGCTCGATGTGACCCATCGATGATTAAACCTAGTGAATTATGTGCCAAAAACGTTCAACATGTTTAAAAAAAAAATGTGTTTATGTGTTGAATAAAAGGGGAAGTAGGCTAGATGTCTAAGTTGTGGTGATTCTAGATATTTGTGAGATGTGTGTATCGTTTCTTTTCCTCTTACTTGGATTGATTTATAAGCCGCATAGTTTGTTGATGATGATTGTTCGTAACTTGGGATTAAAGTGATTTCATTCGTTGCTTGTCGATTCCGGCGATTAAATGTTCTATGATTTGGATTGTTTGTGTTGGGAATTGCTAAGAACGAATGTGTTAAGGGGGAACCTATAAGGGATATCTTAGTGTTTTGATATGATCCCAAAACCCCAAAGCGTTCTGTTCCCAAGCGACCCATTTTGATGTAGTTGATAAGTTAGAATTTTTTCAAGCCTACTCTGTTAGGATGGCTCTTTATTTTGCTTAGATTTTAGGCTTCAAAATTTCAAGTGAAGGCCACTCGCTTGAGTGTGTTTTTCGAAGCGAAGCAAGTCTAGCAGGCCGAAGTGAAGCGTGCTGAAGAATAGTGTAGCGAAGCGATCGCTACAGTAGATTCAAAGCGAGTCTGCCAAAGCGAAGCGAAGCGAGCGCTACAGTTCAAAGCCAAAGCGAAGCGAAGCGAGCGCTACAGTGGAATCAAGTGAACCCACTAAAGCGAAGCGAAGCGTGCGCTACAAAGAAAAGCCGAAGCGAGTCAACGCGAGTCAACACTTAATTAAGTAGTGTCTCGGGAAATTTATTTCTCAAGTGACTCACTACAAATATGAACGTGAAACGACTCACTTCAGAGCGGCCGCTACAACTTCAAAGCGAAGCGAGCCACTACCTACCAGAAAGCGACAGCGCGACTCCCGCCCATATTTTGAACTCCAGTCAACAGGAGATCGTAGCATTAATTACAAGATCTCCACGTGTCGAAAGTGGAGTGGAGCGGAAGAGTTGACTGCCAGGCCGACAAAGGCGCCGCAACAGTACTGGCTCGCTCCAGTTACTGTTAGCCTTGTAAGTTAGCCAATTTTGGCAAAATGCCAAAACTGGACGTCTGAAAAAGGTGCCAGCCTGCGCAAGTACTGTTGAGAGGAGGAGGGACAAGGCCACCATCCAAGCAACGGATCTCGGCATCCCTCCGCCAATAAATAGAGAAGGTTGAAGACGAAGAATAGTAGAACACTACTTGAGCATTCAAGCCTACTGCAAACAAACACTCCCAAGCCTTCGAGCAAATCTTCGAGTCTTTGTTTTAAGTGTTCTCCGAGTTTCCAGTTCATCGGAACTCGTCTTCACAACCTTCACACTTAGAGTCTAAGCCCATTCCATATCCAAGCTTAGAAGAAGAGCTCTAGCCATCTTTGCTTTTACTGTAAAGAGCTCTTCATAGTGTGTTTGTCAACCAAAAACCCTAAACCCAGTCCGTTAGGTTTTTGTGTGTTGTCGTTAGGTTGTTTCGATCCAAGGCTCTTCTTTCATCGATTGAAGAGGCCTCGATCATAGAGTCTAGATCCAAGCTTGCACTTACATCGTTCGTGTGAAGCTCGATCGAAGCTAGGCTGTAAGGAGAGCCCGTAATCTCCCTGTCTGTTCGACTGAAGCGAGTGAAGCTTCCAGTCTAGTTAGGTTTTTGGTGTGAACCCGGAATCACCCAGCGTCTGTCAGATCCAAGCGAGTGAAGCTCGATCTTGACCAGGTTTTTGAAGGACCCGCAACCTTCAAGTTCTTGAGTGAAGAGAACAGATGCCATCGTGCAACAAGTGGACGTAGGAGCTTTATCTCCGAACCACTATAAATCTTTGTGTCGTATCTCTCTAACCCTTATCTCTTTACTATATTCGATTATTCATTGCACGTGCATTTAAACAAACAAACTTGATTCTTTAATTACTTAGGAAAGATTTAGCTCACCAAATTCCGCACACGAGTAAAGACTCCCTCTTGATCAAGTACTCACTTCGGTCAAGCAGGCAAGCTACATACTGTAGATCTAGCTTCAACTAGGTCTTAAGTTTCAAGTGAGCTCTTTACTTGTCACTCTGAGT
This sequence comes from Thymus mandschuricus, assembly GCA_029379335.1. Lineage (NCBI taxonomy): Eukaryota > Viridiplantae > Streptophyta > Magnoliopsida > Lamiales > Lamiaceae > Thymus > Thymus mandschuricus. The sequence continues at coordinate 11,918,033 of CM057078.1, forward strand.
TAAGGGATTTGAAGTTGAAAAACTTCAAAATACGTATTCACCCCCCCTCCCCCCTCTACGTATTTTTCCTATTAACAAACCGGGACCAACAAGTGGTATCAGAGCAGCGGTTCTTTCGAGCCTCTGCTTTGCATACCTGAAGCGAGTCCCCACTCGCTTCACGCTGTCTCACTGAACCGGATCCTATTTTCCTAAGTGCATCAAAACCTCACCCACGCATACTGCATATACTACTGACTATTTGCCATGTCTACATACAGTGCTTCTAGTCTTCCACAGTTTTCCATTGAAGGCTATGAGATCTGGAGCTTCCGAGTCGAGAGCTTCCTGTGTTCCATCCACGACCGAATGTGGGAGGTCATTGAGGACGGACCAATCGAGATCAAGAAAACCATATCTGTGGATGTTCCAGCCGCTGAAGGTCATCCAGCCCACGTTCGTCAACAATACGTGGAGAAGGATAAGGATGAGTATACTCCAAATGACTTCAAAGTTGCCAACCTCGACAAAATTGCACGCCACACGATGCAGAGCACCGTGTCGGACGCCTATCTACCACGGATAAGGAAGTGCGCAACAGCAAAAGAAATGTGGGAAACCCTAGCCCTCATTTCTCAAGGCACAGACAAAATCAAGGAGAACAAGCTCGCCGTTCAGATGCGGGAGTTTGAAAGTCTGATAATGAAGCCAGGAGAATCCATCGACGCCTTCGAGCTGAGGGTTACAAACATCATTGCAACTCTCAACTCGCTTGGGAAGGAACTCACAGATAAGGAAGTCAACCTGAAAATTGTCCGAGCTCTCACAAGGAAGTGGCAGACAATGAAGGAGCTATACCTAGCTACCAAGGATCTATCTAAGCTCACACCGGAGATTCTATTTTCCGAACTCAAAGCTCATGAATTCGATCTGAATCGGATGAACCTTGGCGAAGAGGATGAAGCACCCACTACGTCAAAAGGAGTAGCATTTAAAGCTGCTGAAGGACCAAGCGAGCAGTCGCTAGCCAAGATGACGAGGGAAGAGTTGGAAGAACACATTGCGTTCTTATCCAAGAACTTCAACAAAATGAACTCTCGAGTGGGCAAGTACAAAAGATTCTACAAGCAGTACAAAGGGAGGAGCACTGATGCTCGAGAAGGAAAAGGAAAGAGAGAAGAGACGACCAAGACGATCCCGCGCGACATGATGGAAGTGGAGTGTTACCACTGCCACAAGATGGGCCACTACAAATCCGATTGCCCAAAGCTCAGTGCTAAAGAGCGCGAAGAATTGAAGGCCAAGAGGGATGCTCCAAGGCGAGCGCTCGTAGCGAGTGAAGTGCCGGTCGCTACAACTGAAGATCCACCAAGCGACTCAGATGCATTCACCGATCCAAATTCCAGTGATGGTGAGGATCTTGGATTTATGGCGCTCACCGACGAAGAAACAGGAGAGGTGAGCGCCGTGGATCCCATGCCAAGTGAGGGTCAACTAGTATGGTACTTGGACAGTGGATGCTCAAGACACATGACCGGCATGAAAGCTCTACTTCACAACTATATAGAGAAGAAGGGTCCACACGTAACCTTTGGTGACAACTCTCGAGGAAGCACCAGGGGATACGGCGCACTGAAAGTTGGAAAGCTCACAATTGAAGAAGTCTCCTATGTGGAAGGACTCAAGCACAACCTGTTGTCCATTTCACAGTTTTGTGATAAAGGGTACAGGGTGGAGTTCATCTCCAACAAGTGCATTGTGAAGAGCAAACTCACGTCTCAGATTGTGCTCACTGGAATTAGGCAAAGGAACGTCTACATAGCACAATGGGACAGTTGCAAAGAGGAAACTTGCCTAGTTGCAAGAAGTGCTACAGAAATTGGATGGCTATGGCACAGACACTTGAACCACCTCAATTTCAAAGCCATCAATCGCTTAGCTCGAAAGGGTTTGGTGCAAGGCATACCGAATGAAGTCTTCATCAAAGACTATCCATGCTCACCATGCCAATGAGGGAAGCAGACGAAGAAGCACTTCGCCAGTCTCGAAGAAGCCTCATCAAAGCGAGTGCTCGAGCTGCTTCACATGGATCTGTTTGGTCCATTTACTCCAGTTAGCGTAAATGGAAGGAAGTACACTCTAGTTGTAGTTGTCGACTTCTCTCGCTACACTTGGGTAGTATTCCTCTTCAGCAAGAAGGAGACACTGACCAAACTGCCACAACTACTCAAGCGATTGGCTGTGGAGAAGAATCAAGCAATTGTGACCATCCGCTCCGACAAAGGCACAGAATTCTTGAACTCTACCATTGAAGCTTACTGTACGGAGCATGGAATAGCACATCAGACATCCTCAGCACGCACACCACAGCAGAATGGAGTTGCTGAAAGAAGAAATCGAATCATCAAAGAAGCCGTTCGCACCATGATTGCAGACTCGAAGCTTCCGATGAAGTATTGGGCTGAAGCTGCCAACACGGCGTGCTACACACAGAATCGGACGCTTCTCAACAAACGGCACGACAAAACTCCATATGAAATATGGACAGGGAGAATTCCTAACATATCTTATTTCCATATTTTTGGTTGTAGGGTCTTCATTCACAACAATGGGAAGTCGAAGTTGAAAGACTTTGAAAGCAAAGCTGATGAAGGAGTATTCTGAGGATAATCTACATCTAGCAAAGCCTACAGAGTGTTCAACTGTAAAACCATAATTGTGGAGGAATCACCCCATGTCGTATTTGATGAATCTTCTGTAAGTCTTCCACAGGAACAGGCTCAAGCGAATGAAAAGGATCAAAGCAAGGAACCCTCAAATCAACTCACTTGGGACGTGCTCGATGAAGATGATGAGATCAAGGACTCAAGCGAGCAGAATCCCAAAGGAGAAGTCGAAGCTGCCTCCAAGATTCCTGAAGCAAGTGCAGGCCAAACACCCAATCCAGTCGCTTCAGTCGATGAAGCGAGCGACAAGGAAGAAGATGAAGATGAAGCTGGCGGATCCAAGCGAGCGTGGCTCAAAGATCACTCACCAAGTCAAATCATTGGAGATCCATCCAAGGGTGTAGTGACCAGAAGTCAAGTGTTCGGAGAAAGTGCTATGTTCAGTTGCTTTCTCTCCAACATTGAGCCATCGTCCGTGGAGGAAGCCCTAGCTGATTCAAATTGGGTGGTTGCCATGCAAGAAGAACTCAATCAATTCATCAGAAACGACGTATGGTACCTCGTTGATCGTCCCATATTCCAGCACGTTATTGGCACCAAATGGGTGTTCAAGAACAAGACGGACGAGGACCACAACGTAGTGAGGAACAAGGCGCGACTCGTTGCCAAAGGCTACTGTCAAGAGGAAGGAATCGACTTTGACGAAACCTTCGCTCCAGTGGCACGGCTTGAAGCTATCAGATTGTTTCTAGCCTATGCAGCAGCCAAGAAGTTCAAGGTCTATCAAATGGATGTGAAGAGCGCATTCCTCAACGGTGAATTGAAGGAAGAAGTGTATGTGGAGCAGCCACCGGGTTTCGAGCAGGGAGATAAAGTGTATCGATTAAAGAAAGCCCTGTATGGGTTGAAGCAAGCTCCCAGAGCTTGGTATGATACACTATCTCAATTCCTAGTGGAGAATGGCTTCCACAAAGGGAAAATAGATCGAACTCTCTTCATCATCAATCATGGAGATGATATGCTATGGGTTCAGATCTATGTGGACGACATCATATTTGGGTCGCCAAACCAGTCGCTTAGCGAGAAGTTTGGAGAGCTGATGAAGACCAAATATGAGATGTCGATGATTGGCTTGATGAGCTGCTTTCTAGGTCTTCAAGTGAAGCAGCAGGATAATGGAATTTTCATCAACCAAGCCAAGTACACTCGAGATATGCTTGCCAAGTTTGGTGTTCAACATGCTAAAGCTGTGAAGATCCCTATGAACACCAACTGGAAAATGGAGCCAGACGAAGGAGGAAAATCTGTAGATCCTACAGATTATCGTGCCCTAATTGGGTCACTACTCTATCTCACTGCAAGTAGGCCAGATATTGCTTTTGCAGTCGGAGTCTGCGCTCGCTTCCAAAGCAACCCCAAGCACAGCCATCTTGAAGCTGCCAAAAGGATTCTTCGATATTTGAAAGGCACTGTCAACATGGGTCTGTGGTATCCAGCGGAGGACAATTTGGAGCTCACTGGATATTCCGATGCTGACTATGGAGGATGCCGAGTCGACAGGAAGTCAACTTCGGGCACATGTCAGTTCTTGGGAAGCAAGCTAATCTCGTGGTTCTCAAAGAAGCAAACAAGCGTAGCCACTTCAACAACTGAAGCTGAGTACATGGCCGCTGGAAGCTGCTGTTCTCAAATCCTATGGCTTCGTCAACAATTGAAGGACTACAAAGTTGAAGCGAATGAAATTCCGATCTTCTGCGACAACAACAGTGCCATATGTATCTCGCAGAATCCAGTGCTTCACACCAGATGCAAGCATGTGGAAATTCGACATCATTTCATTCGTGATCATGTCGAGAAGAAGGATATCAAGCTCGAGAAAATTCATACCGATCTCCAGCGAGCAGATATCCTCACCAAGCCTCTAGCTGAGTCTCGATTCAACCAGCTATGCATGGAATTAGGGTTATTAGACCCTGGTGAAGAATGCTAGTTCCAGGATGCACGAAGAAGTGACCGCTTATTCTCTTGTGTGTCACTCGCTTCGGATCTTCACCAACTCAAGCGAGCCACTTCAAAATCTCACTCGCTTGAAGAAAATGAAGTAAGGTGGAGAAAGGTGGAGTATTGGAAGGAGTTCCCTACCAACTTATTGGAATTGTTAAGTAAATGGTTAAGGGGGAACTAATGCTTACTCTCGGAGCAAGCTACTTCCAAAGCGAGCAACAAGCTGCTATCCAGAATTCTGCATCTCTTCAATTTGCCCTAGCTTGGGTCAAAGCGAGTCGACTGCAGATTCATTCTCTAGATTATAGGAAGCTTGAAGGTTTACCTTTTTATACAAAAGGTTGCAGGGCTGGTGACATGCTTCTGCGTAAAATACGAGATTGTCTTGTCAGAGCATTCTCATTGTCATCCTGTCCATTTCTGCTCTGAGATAAGGACTTGTACTCATCCCCCATTCGTCGTGAATAAGTACACTTACGTGATGCTCCCTTCGGGTTGTAGTAAGCTTGTGTACTATATTCATTGTCTCCCTCATTCACTTCGATGGAGGACACTCTAATTCGTAGAGGAAGATGAATGCCATGAAGACGAACGCCAAGAAGATGAATTACCCAATAGAAGGTATCAACAAGCTTCAAAGCAAACAAGTGGATTCAACAACCTGAAGTCCATATCAAATGAAGCCTTCAACTAGTGGTATCAATCTCCTACGAAGTGAGATTGACTGGTAAGCATTTCAATTTTAAGTACACTAAGTGAGCCGAAGTGTGCTAGAAACCTTCACTCACTATGTGGAAAATATGAAATGAATCTGACACAAATACAAAGAGGAAAACACTATTGTTTATCCTCGAAGTATGTAAGTCAGAAACATTTTAAAATTAAGCAAAGAAATTCAATTTCTTATTCCAGTCGCTTCAGATGGCCAAGCGAGTGCTACGTCACTCAAAGCTAGCCATCGCAAGCGAGTGCGGAACAGTCACTCAAGCGAGTGCCTCTCAAGCGAGTCAAGGTCTAGCGGCCCAACTCGAAGCGAGCGGGCACGAAGCGAGTATGAGCTGTCTGCACTCGAGTGCCTATTTCACTTTCTACCAAGTATTTAATGCAGAATCAGGAACGGCGAAAATAACGGGCGCGTGGTTCTCACTTCAAATTTGAAGCGGGAAACGGCGGAGAAGATCCAGCCATCGAATCTCAACAGCCCCCAATCTGTAGCCGTTGGATTAGCGCCGTATAAGACAAACCAATCGCAGCAGGCCACGTGGAGACGCCGAGCAAGTGGCGGTTCACTTTTACTGTGGTGACGCCGGACACATCAGATCCATCACCGCACGTCCGCCGCCTACCTACAGGACTTACGGCGATATTACCGTCCTACCCCTGCCACGTCAGACGAAACCTTATTCTATATATATGAGACGTCGTCGATTTGCAGAACCTTTCACAGCCTTCAAAAATTGCCATTCTCGTGCTTAGATCTGCAACATCTGCAACTCACGAGTCTCAAACCCTGTTCGTCGATAAAATCCCATTCAAATTCTCTAAAAATTCACCATGGGAAAGAAGAAGAACACCGAAACAATGGAGGAGTTTCTCACCGAGGTCGACAAGCACATCAACGTCGAGCCTCATCTCGATCCAACCATCATCGAGAGAAATGGTTTTCTCCGTAGGGCCGTGACCAAGGCCGGACTATAGAAGTTTGTAACGGCGGTCCCGTCAAAAATTCTGGCAAAAGCAGTCGGAGAGCTCCTACTGAATTTGAGAAAGGAGCAGAATACATCCTCGTTTACTGATCCACAGACCAGGAAGCCGGTGGAGGTGGATATGAGCGAGCTCATCGGTGCTTTCGACCTGCCGAGAGAAGGAGGAGACTCTCTGCTGGATTTGGGTCTCTCGGCCGGAGTACAATATGGCCGATTTGCAGCCGACGGAGCAGATCCAAACTTCAAGGAGGCCAGTATCCGTTCAAGTTTGAAGGCCCCCTTCAACCATATTTGCGAGCTCTTCTCGAAGAGTGTCGCGTGCTACGTCGGAACCCTGGATACACTTTCCGAGACGAAGCTGATCGCCACTGCAGTTATCGTCGACAGCCTCACCGGAACCAGCTTTGACTGGCATGGTTGGTTTCTCAAGCAAATTCACGAAGCTGCCAGTGACTTTGCGTTCATGAGAGGAAGCACAGATCAGATCATCCGCAAAGGTAAACTCAAATTTTTCTCGAGGCTATCTGCTGCCTTGGAGGAAAAATATCCCGGCAAAATCTGGCCGGAATCCGATGTAGCCGTCTATAAAAAATAGTCCATCTATTATGATAAGTGGAGGAAGACAAAAACTTTGATGGATCTGGGACTTCTCGAGGTTGAAGTGCCCGTAGCGAGACCGGTTGCCGAAAGGCAAGCCGAAGTGAGCCAAGTGAGGCCGGTCGCTTCACCCGGGAAGCGAGCTGCGCCAAAGCGAGGCAAGAAGATGAAGCGAGTCGCATCAATCGTTCAAGAAAGCGAGGCGGTGGAGAAGCCGCTTGAGAACGTTGAAGTGACTCAACCCCAGCCTTCACCAATCAAAGCCAAATCACCCCCACTCCAAATCCAAACCCACATCACCCAAATACCAGAACCTCAATCCTCATCAACCCAACAACCACTAAAACAGATAACCCCCCTCTCTCTCCATGAAGAAGAGTCAGCATCTTCTTTTCACATCCCCACTGTTCCATTCCTTAGCACAGATGAAGCTGCTGCCTACACTACCTTTCAACCACTTCAATCCCAGCCAATACAACCACCACCTACCGAAACCATACAACCACCACCCACTGAAGCCATCCAAATTTCCGAAACCCAAGAAGCCTCATCACCTTCTCAATCCCTCTCGACATCGGCAGCTACAGCCGATACCGCCCAAACTGTCGGAGAACTTCGCATCATCCCTCAGTTCATACCTCCTGCCCTCACCATACATAAGCGGGCTCTCGAACGCTATGTCCTAGATAGAGAGCAAGCCGCAGAGACAATTAATCTTCGCTACAATCTTCGCTCCTCGAACGTTCCATGGAGCGACGTGTTTTACACCAATGTCGTCGATTTCCTGACGTACATCACGTATCGTGGAACGGAGTACTACAAAATTTTCAGGCTCCTCAAAGCATTTACAGAGGAAGAACTGATCCAGATGGAAGCCAAACTGCTCAACTTTATTGGCGAAAACGGCTTCCATGCCTTTCTTGAAGGGACCAGCTTCTGGGAGAAGCTGGATGCAAAGGTGAAAGAAGCCTATCCACTTGCTATCATTCCAAAGCGAGTGCCCACTTCTCATGAACGGAAGCTCATCAGGGAGCATAAGGAGGAAGTGGATTTAAAGGATGCTGAGATTGCTAGTCTTCACAGCGAGATTACAAAGATGAGTGAGGACATGGAGAAGAAGGCGGGGGAGGTCATTAGCCTCAATGAAGACTTTGACAAGAAGAAGAAGGATTTGGAGGGAAAGGTGGAGGAGAAGGAGAGGTTATTGGAGGAGAAAGAGAAGGCGCTTGAGGCGCAGGTGAAGCTGGTGGGAGATCAAACTATTACAATCACCGAACTTAAGGGCTCGCTTGATGGGGAAAGGAGCCGCTTGAGGAGGGTCAATGCCGAACTTGTCTCAGTTGGCAAAGAAAAGAAGGAGTTGGAAAAGGAGTTGAAGAAGTTAAAAGAGAAGTATGAGAAGAGAGAGGAGGAGCTGATAAGGATGGGAAGTGAGCTGCTGAGCACGAAAAAGGCCCTGGACTCTCTCAAGAATGAGATGAAGCTACTCAAGAAAGAGAGTGAGACTGATAAAAAGGAGCTGGAGAGTAGGAGGAAGAGTGCGCAAGCTATTGACCTAAGGAATGCTGAATTAACTCTACTACTGGAAAAGGTCAAGGAGCTGGGCGAAGCGTACACAGAAAAGATGGCTGCAAGTGCCGAATTCCATCTCTCTCTAAACCAGAGAGAGAGGAGCCTTGAGACGATGCAAGCAGAACTTCTAGCGGCTCAGGAATTCTGGTACTTCAACTTGCAAGAGGAGAAGGCGGATATAAGGAGAGAAATTGAAGCGGAGCTGGAGGCTCGCTTCAGAGAAGTGGAACCTTTAGAGAGGATGATGGCATCAGTTGTGGAGAGAGAGAAGCAGTGCGAGTATCTACTCGAAGAAATTTCAATCAAAACTGCTGATCTGGTGGCTCCAACTGTGGGAAAAGCGGAAAAGATGTTGGAGGCCATTTTCAACACTGTCAACTCACTTCACCAAACCCTTTCCAGAAAATCAATGATCCTAACCCTTGGCAGTGATGATGCCAAAAAGGGGGAAGGACAAGTGAAGCTAGGAGGAGCTGGAGGTTCAGGGGAAAGCAGAGTTGGTGTGGAGCTGATGCTGGAGGGAGGCAGTGGTGCCGGTGAAAAGGAGGATGTAGTAGATGAAGCGAGGGCTCTGGGCAAGACAAAGCTCACGAAGGAGGAGTTAATGAAAAAGCCCGAAGAGCCTAGCAGGCCGCTTCATAAAAAAGTGCTGAGTGCTTCAATTGCACGGCACCCTCCGGTGACCGTGGTAACAAAGGAGGAGAAGCGGAAACAGGTGGAGGAGGATGCTGCCTTGGCGTGGGAGATGGAGCGCCTTTTTGAACTAACCAAAAATTCTATTGCTGCAGGTGCTTCATCTAGTTCCCAAGCGGCCGCTTTACCCAAAGCGCCCGCTTCAGCCACCGCGCCAGCTTCGTCAGCTGCACTCACTTCAGCTACTGCTGCACTCACTTCATCAGCAGTCGTCCCCTCAAGTGCCGCTACGAAGAAGGATATGCCGCCTCCCCCATTACCTAAACTTCCATTGAAGCGAATTGCACCGGAGACGAAAGGTGATGACCCCGCGGCTAAGCGCCAAAAGGTCAAGCAAGCAGTCGCTTCAAAAGCTGGAAGGGAGGAGAGAAAGAGGAAGGAAAGAGCAGAAGGGAGAAGCGAAGGCGAGAGGAAGAGAAGGGCAGATGCAAGGCGACTCCAGGTGATTGACGCACGGATCGAGGAGCATTTCAGTGAAGTATTGCTTATTCAATCCTCGTTGGTCCGAAGTGCGTTCATTCCCTTCATGCCAGATGAGTCCGAAGCATGCGAAGCTCAAGCCATATCTGATGCATGCGACGTGACAACAAAAGAGATGGTTGAGTCTGGTCGCTACCCACGCATGGATGAACAAAACTACATACGGAAGCGACTCAATGAAAAGCATCCTTTGTGGAGTGGTGAATCAGGAAAGAAGTTCAAAGAGACCATGGCTGAACTGTCGAAGAGATCAGAAGAGGAGTTGGCTAAGAGGAGGAACGAGCACCCGGATGCACGGGAAATCGAGGACTTCATTCCGAGAGATCTACTCGAGCTGTGGCTGTACTACAAAGACTTATTCATCAAAGCCTACTATTACTGGGAGGTAGTGCCGCTGCAGAATGAGTGTTCTCGAATAAGTGCCCTCAACAACTTCCTTGCCACCTATGACGACAGATTGCGCCGCATAATCTTTACAATGGCTGAACAAGCAGAGCCCAAGCCAATTGTCGTCAAGGTACCAGCTGTGAAGGACTTCCCCATGCCTTATCATCCAGGCACGGATGTTCCTAACAGAGGAGTCACTGATGAGGAGGTGGATGAAGCGTTCAAGCTAGAGAGTGCATGGAGAAGGCCGAGCATACACACCGTGAACACCATGGAAACAAGAGTTCTATCAGCCTACACTCTCGATTTTGCTGATGAAGGAGAGAAGAAGGAAGAGGAGAAGGAGGAGAAGGATGAAGCTGCAGGAAATCTTTGAATTTCAAGCTTCATATTCTGTGAACTGATGTTCATATATCTTATTTCAATTTCCGTCTATTCTGTGTCATTTACTTGCTTTGTGAATGACTTTACTTTTTGCTACAAACTCAAACAATTTAACCGAAAAAAAAAAGGGGAAAGGAACTTAAAAGAAAATTACAAACGAAACTGCAAAGGAAGCAGTCGCTTGAAGTTCCCTTCACGGTTAGATAGACTAGATTCCTTTGTTATCTAAGTCTTATGGGTTTTGGCATCATCAAAAAGGGGGAAATTGTTGGGAATTGTTAAGAACGAATGTGTTAAGGGGGAACCTATAAGGGATATCTTAGTGTTTTGATATGATCCCAAAACCCCAAAGCGTTCTGTTCCCAAGCGACCCATTTTGATGTAGTTGATAAGTTAGAATTTTTTTAAGCCTACTCTGTTAGGATGGCTCTTTATTTTGCTTAGATTTTAGGCTTCAAAATTTCAAGTGAAGGCCACTCGCTTGAGTGTGTTTTTCGAAGCGAAGCAAGTCTAGCAGGCCGAAGTGAAGCGTGCTGAAGAATAGTGTAGCGAAGCGATCGCTACAGTAGATTCAAAGCGAGTCTGCCAAAGCGAAGCGAAGCGAGCGCTACAGTTCAAAGCCAAAGCGAAGCGAAGCGAGCGCTACAGTGGAATCAAGTGAACCCACTAAAGCGAAGCGAAGCGTGCGCTACAAAGAAAAGCCGAAGCGAGTCAACGCGAGTCAACACTTAATTAAGTAGTGTCTCGGGAAATTTATTTCTCAAGTGACTCACTACAAATATGACCGTGAAACGACTCACTTCAGAGCGGCCGCTACAACTTCAAAGCGAAGCGAGCCACTACCTACCAGAAAGCGACAGCGCGACTCCCGCCCATATTTTGAACTCCTGTCAACAGGAGATCGTAGCATTAATTACAAGATCTCCACGTGTCGAAAGCGGAGTGGAGCGGAAGAGTTGACTGCCAGGCCGACAAAGGCGCCGCAACAGTACTGGCTCGCTCCAGTTACTGTTAGCCTTGTAAGTTAGCCAATTTTGGCAAAATGCCAAAACTGGACGTCTGAAAAAGGTGCCAGCCTGCGCAAGTACTGTCGAGAGGAGGAGGGACAAGGCCACCAACCAAGCAACGGATCTCGGCATCCCTCCGCCTATAAATAAAGAAGGTTGAATACGAAGAATAGTAGAACACTACTTGAGCATTCAAGCCTACTGCAAACAAACACTCCCAAGCCTTCGAGCAAATCTTCGAGTCTTTGTTTTAAGTGTTCTCCGAGTTTCCAGTTCATCGGAACTCGTCTTCACAACCTTCACACTTAGAGTCTAAGCCCATTCCATATCCAAGCTTAGAAGAAGAGCTCTAGCCATCTTTGCTTTTACTGTAAAGAGCTCTTCATAGTGTGTTTGTCAACCAAAAACCCTAAACCTAGTCCGTTAGGTTTTTGTGTGTTGTCGTTAGGTTGTTTCGATCCAAGGCTCTTCTTTCATCGATTGAAGAAGCCTCGATCATAGAGTCTAGATCCAAGCTTGCACTTACATCGTTCGTGTGAAGCTCGATCGAAGCTAGGCTGTAAGGAGAGCCCGTAATCTCCCTGTATGTTCGACTGAAGCAAGTGAAGCTTCCAGTCTAGTTAGGTTTTTGGTGTGAACCCGGAATCACCCAGCGTCTGTCAGATCCAAGCGAGTGAAGCTCGATCTTGACCAGGTTTTTGAAGGACCCGCAACCTTCAAGTTCTTGAGTGAAGAGAACAGATGCCGTCGTGCAACAAGTGGACGTAGGAGCTTTATCTCCGAACCACTATAAATCTTTGTGTCGTATCTCTCTAACCCTTATCTCTTTACTATATTCGATTATTCATTGCACGTGCATTTAAACAAACAAACTTGATTCTTTAATTACTTAGGAAAGATTTAGCTCACCAAATTCCGCACACGAGTAAAGACTCCCTCTTGATCAAGTACTCACTTCGGTCAAGCAGGCAAGCTACATACTGTAGATCTAGCTTCAGCTAGGTCTTAAGTTTCAAGTGAGCTCTTTACTTGTCACTCTGAGTTAAGGGATTTGAAGTTGAAAAACTTCAAAATACGTATTCACCCCCCCTCCCCCCCCCCTCTACGTATTTTTCCTATTAACAAACCGGGACCAACAGTTTGAATTGAGTCTAAGTTATATGATTATATTGCTTGAGGACAAGCAAAGTTCTAAGTGTGGGGGATTTTGATTGGTGTCTAGATGTTAGGTTTTTCATCATGTTTTCATGTCCGTTTTCGTTGTGTTTTTGCATCTTTTCGTGCGTCTTTGTCTATGAATTGGTTGTTTGGAGTTTTTGGTACTTGTAGGATGAAAAGGGCGGAAACGAGAAGAAAACGAGAAGAAAGGTTGTTGAGCAATCATTGACCTCGAGTTCTAACTTCTCATGATTTTATTGAAGATTCATTTTGGATAGAATGAAAGCATTATATCTAAGAGGGGTTCGATAGGAGCACATAGGCAAAAACGGAGGTTAATTTGGAGTTCGGATGAGGAAGATACGGCCGAAACAAGAGAGTCGCGCGCAATCGTCGAGTGCCTGATCTGGACGATCGGCCAGATTTCCTTAGGAATCTGGACGATCGGCCAGATGTCCGCGTCCATGATTTTGTTTCCTTATATAATTTGGTTTTCTTCCTATTATAAATACTAGTACTTTGGGACGAATTTGTATCAATTTTTATCAACTTTTACCTTAGTTTTATCTCTACTTTAGCATTCAAATACTTTAGTTTAGTTTTCCTTTGTAAGATCCGGATCGCTACTTCGTCCTTCAATTAATTCAAGTTTTTACTTAGTTCTTCGTTCTTCGTTTAATCTCGTAAGTTCTTTATTGCTTTCTTTTATTTGATTTAATTGCTTCCTAGTTCCTTAGATTTAGTTCTTAATTGCTTAGTTTAATTTCGTTCGTTCGTTTTCAAGTTCTTAGATTAGATTCATTTTTCTTAGTTTTCAATTCCTTCGCTTTCAAGTTTTCGTAGTTAGATTTATTTGCTTAATTTTCAGATTTAATAATTATGTCTAGATTCATTTTCTTCGTTGCTTTCATTATTGCTTTCTTTTCAATTTCATGCCTAGGTAGTTTAATTGCTTTCGCTTAATTTCTCTAGTTTAATTAGTTTGGATTTATTTCATTGCATTCTAGATTAGATTTATTTACTTGCTTTCAATTTATTGCTTATTTACTTTCTTGCCTAGGATTAAAACAAAACCAAACCATTCTTTTTACTTGCTTTCTTAGATTTAGGCTAGTTTAGGATCGTTTTACTACACAGTTATTTGCCCTGCAAAGTTTTCCTTCGAGATTCGACATTGGGTTTTTACTTACTAAGTGCTAGGATAGATTTCGTTCTATTGCGAGCACTTTTTGGTGAAACACTGGGTTCAGGCTATTGTTTGACACGGTGGGTGTTCCTTTCTCAAGTCGGTTCCAATGATCAGGTTACTCATGAGAAATTTTAGATCATGGTGGTTGATAGGGACAAATATCAGCCTTTACTAACGTAACATCTGTGAGAGCCTATCTCTCCTATCTTTTCAGAAGCCATGCACGATGGACTTGACAAAGATGCTTATGCCGTGGGCGCTATAAAGTTTTGAGCAAGTTTTGACCTGAGGCAGGGCTTCTGCGCAGGAGCCCGGTCCATACAGAAGTTGCGCGGACCCTACTAGCATCTGCCGGAATCTAGGGATCTGCTTGACACATGATCGGCGTGACTCTACCCATCCTAGAGTGAGGACAACGAAATTAATGGCAAAGAAGGAATCTGTCTTCATAGGAATTCCCTTTCTTGTCCCCCTTTCGCCCAAATGTTCACTTTTTCACCCTCCTTGCATCTATAAATACTAGGTGAGCGCACATCTATCATCATAATAATCACAAATCAACTCTCCATACAAACACGCACTCTTGAGTACTTTTTCATTCACTCACATACTACTCCACGAGCTCCTTTGAGCTCGAACAGTCCAGGCTTCCGAAGCCTCCTGCCGGGAATCATCGCCCGCAATCGTGGTCACTCCTCCTCCTCGGTACCGAGAAGAGTCTTTTTAGCTCATCGCCTTGAGCTTAAGGTAAAACCCTCATTTTCCTAAAAGGAAGGAGGCCGAACAGAGCTCCGTGCTCCTCACTCCTTTTTCTTCCCTTTACTTCGCTTCTTCATTATCTACTTGAATGAGTGTTAAACTCCATGGATCTTACTAGTTTATGGCTAAATGCACCCTTTACTTAAGCGTGTAGCGTGATTACTACTTACTCCTATGCAAATGATGCTCCGTACCAAATATACGATTATAGCTCTTCGAACGTATGAATCTCTTGTTCTTCACTGCTGTGATGTTCTATCCATGAATGCACTTCGCAAAGCATGATAAATAATCTCTTAAATTGTTGTGGATCTCCAACCCGGATCTATCAACTGGCGCCGTCTGTGGGAAATTGAGTTTAAGATGTTGATTTCCCCTGTTTTATTTGAAATTCTAGCTCACTGTTGCAATGCTGCAGATGATTTTGCACGTCACGTCCTTATGTGAAAAATATGTAAAACCTTGATACTAGACTGAATGGGTGTGCTATAGTTGTTGTTTAATCAGTGAAAACCCAGATATGTATGCTATTGCTTGAGTTTTGCTGAGATCTCCATGATTGTAAGCCATAGAATGTGGTATGATTTTCAAGATTAAGTTCCCTTTTTGGAAGAATATAGCATGATTCTCAGATTGTGCTCTCTTTTTTAACAAAAATTGTGATAGATACCCTGTTAAGGGGAAGCTCGTATTTGGGAGGTTGATTTTTCTTCCTTATATGTGAATTTAAGCTTTCTACCTGTAAATGCTGTTGAAGCTATTGAATCTGGAGCATTATCCTCCGTGATAGCTTTGGAGTTTTAGCTGATTGTGGTGATATGTTTATGAATCTGCTCTGTTATATTCCCCTGTTGCCAGAGACGCTTGAGAATAAGGGCAGTAGAATAAATAAATGTTGAATGTCAGTTTGATGCTATTCTTAGAAAATCTGAGCATGAATATCATGAACGCATCGTAGTTGCGTTGCTTATAACAGCAGGACAAAGGAATTGGAGGTGATTTTGAGATCATGTTTTCCTTACAATATAAACTGTGATAACTAAACTGTTATATCTGTTAAAATCTTAAGGTTACGACGAATCCGAAGGAAAGCCAGGTCAAAAGTTACTGCAATTTCAGAACACATTCAGCTCACCTTGCGTAATTGGTGAGTCTACAACTCCTATAACTATCTCAAAATGCTAAATCTATTTGTGGGCTATAAGGGATCGGTAATTATAGAAGAAGCACCATTCCTCAAAACCTTTCATATATGCCCTATATTGCTATGAATAAAAAATTCACCTAATAAAAAAGCATCAGAAGGCGGGGAGCTGAAGATGACAGGGTTACCCCATTCACTTTGATGAAGGGGCCCTGCATCTGAAAGAAAAACCTCCCATAAGCCCCATACAATGGGCAGATCCCTCAGAAGCCCTGTCTAACAGGCAACATCCCTCAGAAGCCCTGTTTAACAGGCAACACTCTCAGAAGCCCTGTCTAACAGGCAACATCCGCATAAGCCCTATCTGACAGGTAGCACCCTCATAAGCCCCATATAATGGGCAAGATCCCTCATAAGCCCTATTCAATAGGCAACACTAGCATAAGCCCTATCTCATAGGCCGCATAAGCCCTATTTAATAGGCATAACCTCAAAAGCCCTATATAATAGGCAAAACATCATCAATCAAGCCATATTCAATAGGCAACACCTTCGTAAGCCCCATATAATGGGCAGAACCTCTCACAAGCCTTATTTAATGGGTAACATTTTCATAAATCCCATATGAAGAATATCATTTTCTCAAGCCCTACTCAAAAGGCGGCACTCTCATAAGCCTCCTATAATGGGCAGGACCCTTGATAAGCCTTACTCAATAGGCATTACTTTTACAAGCCCTATTTGAAAGACAACATTCTCATAAGCCCCGTAGAAATGATATCATTCTCATTAGACATTGTCTAATAGGGAGTGCCCTACCAAGAAAGCCTTGCAAAATAGGCACCACATAAAAAGCTCTCCGTAGTAGGCGTTATGCATAAAAGGCCTGCATGGCCAAACATCTTGCATCGAGTCTCATAAAATAAGAGACTATATGAGACCTAAAAGACTTCTCACCAAAACCAAATCCTTCTCAAGAACTTCATGAAAGATGCTAAAATAGACGCCCTAGTAATGGGCCTTGCAGGAGCGGGTGTTATTTATCCCAACCTAATAAAGGCAGAAGCCACCCTTAAAGAGCCTGGTAACAAACAGACAATGTTTGTGAAAACTACCATAAATGGTCTGTGATTATAAAGGGATCTGTTTAGCGAACAGTATCACAAAACGAAATTCTGATGGAAAGAAGGAACTATGCAAAAACCCTGCATGGTAATTAAACTCTTGTCACTAAGGCCTCACCCGATCATTCGTCACAGGATGAGGTCCTATAAAGATAAGAGCCATGATATCGAGTCTTATAAAATAAGCCAACACTCACTTTTGTCATACATTGGCAGAAGCTATCCTATAAAAATCTTGCGTAAGTAGGCAATATCTGCTTAAGCTAATACCGATAAATTCCAACCACATAAAGCTTGTCAAATAACAAGGCATATCATATCTCAAGACTCATCTTGAAAGCATTCGGAGACTAATTCTTTGAAAATCTTCAAATACTTGCAGAACTCTGTAAAAAATGACAACTGGTCCAAAGGCTCATCTGGAAAAGGCATCTGCTAGAACAGCCAATCCTCATAAGGAGCAGGAGGTGTTGGGAATTGTTAAGAACAACATGTTAAGGGGGAACCTATAAGGGACACTTCATTGTTTTGATTTGATCCCAAAACCCCAAAGCGTTCTGTTCCCAAGCGAACCATTTTCATGTAGATAATAGGTTAGAATTTTTCTAAGCCTACTCTGTTAGGATGGCTCTTTATTTTACTTAGAATATAGACTTCAAAACGTTCAAGTGAAGGCCACTTGATTGAGTGTGTTTTCCGAAGCGAAGCAAGTCTAGCAAGCCGAAGTGAAGCGTGCCGAAGAATAGCGAAGCGAAGCGAGCGCTACAGTATAAAGTCAAAGCGAGTCAACTCTGGTCAACATTTTTCAAAGCAGTCACTAGGGAACTTTACTTCCCAAGCGACTCACTACAGAATGACTACGAAGTGACTCAAATCTAAGAGGACGCTACAACTTCAAAGCGAAGCGAGCCACTACCTACCAGAAAGCGACAACACAATTCCCGCTCCGACTTTGAACTCCAGTCAACTGGAGATCTCCGCATTTATTACGAGATCTCCACGTGTCGAACGCGGATAGGAGCAACGGAGTTGACTGCCAGGCCGACAGGGCGCCGCAACAGTACTGGGTCGCTCCAGTTACTGTTGAAATTGGACCTTAGTCATTTCCGGCAAAAAGCCAAATCTGCACGTCTGAAAAGCAGCCAGCCTGTGCAAGTACTGTCGAGAGGAGGAGGGACAAAGCCACCAACCAAGCAACGGATCTCGGCATCCCTCCGCCTGAAGGATGAAGACGAAGAGTAGAAGAACACTTCCTGAGCATTCGAGCCTACTGCAAACAAACACTCCCAGCTTTCTAAGCATTCTTTGAGTCTTTGTTTCCAAGTGTTCTCCGAGTTCCAATCTCATCGGAACCCGTCTTCACAACCTTCACACTTAGAGTCTAAGCCCATTCCATATCCAAGCTTAGAAGAAGAGCTCTAGCCATCTTTGCACTGACTAGAGCTATTTCTAGCCTAGCAATAATACCGAACTAGCTAGTAGTCCGAGTCGAACCACAAGGAGTGAATATGGCAATAGCAAATCAAGTAGTTCACGTAGTCCCTATCATACTATCTAAGCACATGATCATGATTTGGTTTTCTAAACTAGACAAAGAGTAAAGTGGAATGTAAACTCAACAATGTAAAGTAAACAAGGCAAATAAAATGCGAGTGTAAAATATCAATAGTAAAAGGCATGGATCCAAGTGATTTCCAATATGATGATGATGATAGTCTTAGAATTTAGATGCTTCAAGCCAATTTAATCCACCTTGGATGGTTTCTTATATCATATATGCTAACCTACCTTACTAGGGTGATTAACAAGTTGATTAATAGAGCAACAAATGCTTTATAAGCCTTTAACTACTCTATCAACTCCAAATAGCTCAAATCATGTCTAAGATAACCTACCAACTCTCATCCAACTCATCTAATTCTTTCTAGGAACTATAAGAGATGAAATCAAGTGATATGGGTATGGATTGATGCCAAGTGCTATGAAAGGAAGCTTCCTAGGCATTCCCTCAAACACCTTAGATGCACTCCTAGTGATCAATTATTCATGCATACAAATTAAAGTCCCAATCCATAGGCAATCCAAGAGGAAGGTAGATCTACATCATAGAATCTAATACCTATCATCTACATCAAATTATCCATCACTTGGAGCCATATGCAAGCTTAGCTAGCCATAGATCTCACAATCAAACCATAGAAATTAAGAGAAAACATAGTAGAAATAACAAGAAAATGAAAAGGAATTGAAATTCTTCAATAATCTTCAATCTCCAAGCTTGATCATCCACAAATATTTGAAAAATACCAAAGTAGAAAGAGAGAAAATAGCTAGGGTTCTAAGAGAAAGTGTCACAATGAATTACAAGTGAAATTAGATGACAAATAAGGAAAATAATAGCTATTTATAGTTTTCCCACACATTTGGGCTAAATTGCAAATACTAGGAACTTAAGTTGAGAAGGTGGGGTAAAATCTGTAATTTCTGGAAAGTTAAATGAAAGGTTGACTAGTCCATTTTCGTTTGACCCGTGCATTTTCCGCCCACATTTCACAGTTTGCGCGCTCTCACGGTTTTGGCTCGTTCTCTCTCGTCCGACATCGGAAAATTAATCCGCAAAGTGCTACGGCTTCCTCTTTCGATCCTCTTTGACATAGGATAAGTCAAACTTGCCCAGAAAATTTCCGCAACACCTGAAATCAGCACGGAAACCGAGAGAAAATGCAAAGCATATAGAAAATGCATAAATTGTAAAAACCTATCATTTCCTATTCATTTAAGCACAAATCCGAACCAAAACACGCATCGAGACGC
Organism: Thymus mandschuricus; assembly: GCA_029379335.1. Lineage (NCBI taxonomy): Eukaryota > Viridiplantae > Streptophyta > Magnoliopsida > Lamiales > Lamiaceae > Thymus > Thymus mandschuricus. The sequence continues at coordinate 11,937,696 of CM057078.1, forward strand.
ACTCTAAAGCATGCTAAATATGTGGTTATCATGCACTTACTGTAAAGAGCTCTTCATAGTGTGTCGTCGTAAACCAAAAACCCTAAATCTGTTGTTAGGTTTTTGAGTTCGTCGTCGTTAGGTTGTTTCGATCCAAGGCCCTTCTTTCATCGATTGAAGAAGCCTCGATCATAGAGTCTAGATCCAAGCTTACACTTACATCGTTTGTGTGAAGCTCGATCGAAGCTAGGCTGTAAGGAGAGCCCGCAATCTCCCTGTCTGTTGTTTGGACTGAAGCAAGTGAAGCTTCCAGTCCAGGTTAGGTTTGTGTAGTGAACCCGCAATCACTACTTCTGTCGTTGAATCCAGGCGAGTGAAGCCCGATCTCGACTAGGTTTTTGAAGGACCCGTAACCTTCAAGTTCTTGAGTGAAGAGAACAGTTGCCGTGTGCAACAAAGTGGACGTAGGAGCTTTATCTCCGAACCACTATAATCCCTGTGTCGTATCTCTCAACCCTAAACTCTTTACTTTGATTATTCATTGCATGTGCATCTAAACAAACATAATCTGGAAGTTTAATTGCTTAGGAAAAACATTAGCTCACCAAATTCCGCACAAAGAGTAAAGTCTCACTCTTGATCAAGCTTGAAGCTTAGGTCAAGAAAATCTTGATTGCTTTAGATCTAGCTCTCGGCTAGGTCTTAGTATTTCTACGAGCACTTTACTTCATACTCTGAGTTAAGGAATTTGAAGTTGAAAAACTTCAAAATACGTATTCACCCCCCCCCCCCCCCCCTCTACGTATTTTTCCTATAACAAACCGGGACCAACAAGTAGTATCAGAGCAGCGGTTCTTTCGAGCCTCTGCTTTGCATATCCGAAGCGAGTCCCCACTCGCTTCACGTTCTATCACTGAACCGGATCCTATTTTCCTAAGTGCATCAAAACCTTACCCACGCATATTGCATTTACTGCTGATAGTTTGCTATGTCTACATATAGTACATCAAGTCTTCCATAGTTCTCTATCGAAGGATACGAGACATGGAGTTTCCGAGTCGAGAGCTTCCTATGCTCCATCCACGACCGGATGTGGGAAGTCATAGAGGACGGACCAATCGAGATCAAGAGGCCATATCTGTGAACGTCCCAGCCGCCGAAGGTCGCGAAGCTTATGTCAGACAGGAGTACGTTGAAAAGGACAAAGATGAATACAATGCCAACGACTTCAAGATCGCCAACCTTGATAAAATCGCACGTCACACGATGCAGAGCACCGTATCGGATGCTTACCTTCCTAGGATCAGGAAGTGTGCGACGGCGAAGGAAATGTGGTAAACCCTAGCCCTCATTTCACAAGGAACGGACAAGATCAAAGAGAACAAGCTCGCCGTACAAATGCGGGAGTTTGAAAGTCTGATAATGAAGCCAGGAGAGTCCATCGACGCCTTCGAGCTGAGAGTCACCAACATCATTGCAACTCTCAACTCACTTGGGAAGGAACTCACTGACAAGGAGGTCAACCTGAAGATTGTCCGAGCTCTCACGAGGAAGTGGCAGACAATGAAGGAGCTGTACCTAGCTACCAAATATCTATCGAAGCTCACACCGGAGATTCTGTTCTCCGAACTCAAAGCTCATGAATTCGATCTGAATCGAATGAACCTTGACGAAGAGGATGAAGCTCCCACGACGTCAAAGGGTGTAGCTTTCAAAGCTGCTGAAGGGCCAAGCGAGCAGTCGCTAGCCAAGATGATGAGGGAAGAGCTCGAAGAACATGTTGCGTTCTTATCCAAGAACTTCAACAAAATGAATTCTCGAGTGGGCAAGTACAAAAGATTCTACAAGCAGTACAAAGGGAGGAGCACTGATGCTCGAGAAGGAAAAGGGAAGAGAGAAGAGACGACCAAGCCGATCTCAAGGGACATGATGGAAGTAGAATGCTACCATTGCCACAAAATGGGCCACTACAAGTCCGATTGCCCGAAGTTGAGTGCAAAGGAGCAAGAGGAACTGAGAGCAAAGAGGGATGCTCCAAGACGAGCGCTCGTAGCGAGTGAAATGCCGGTCGCTTCAGCTGAAGAAGTCTCAAGCGACTCGGATGCATTCACAGATCCCAACTCCAGTGAGGGAGAGGATGTTGGACTCATGGCGCTCACCGACGAAGAAACAGGAGAGGTATTCATCTATCCCTCACCTAGCTCAATTACACTCGCACACACTCACCAAGAGGAAGCAAATTCCTCGACATGGAGTGACTTGCTTGACAAGCACATTAAATTGTCAAGCGACCACGAAGTGTTGAAACAAGCTTTGTCTCAAAGCGAGAAGGAAAACTGAAAGCTAGCCACTGAGCTTGACCAAGTCAAACTTAACTTAAGGGCTATGACTAGTAAGTTCGAGGATCTCTTCGCGAGACATCAAAGCTTGGAAGGAAGGTATGAAACCCAGTCCGCTCTAGTTGCCAACTTGAACAAAGCTTCATATGCTAGGCAGGCACTAGAGAGCTCACTTCTACCTTTTGGTAGAAAGGGAGGACTCGGATATGAGGGTGGACCTTCCAAGCCAACTGTCTTTGTTGGTGCTTCTCACACAACACCATCAGTCACTTTGGAACTGCCCACTGCATCCAAAGCGACCACCAACAAAGATAAAGGCCAAATGGCTGAGAACCCTAAGAAGAAGCCAATGAAGATGTCTATATCTTCAAGGGCAGAAACTATGGGCAAGCAGAGACCAACTGTTCCCAGCACTTACAATGCTAAAGCTTACCAATCCAAAGGTAAAGCTTACCAGTTGTAGCTTCTAAGTCTCAGGCCAAGACACCAGAGACAAAGGATCTCCCTTTCAAGAAAATGAGTAATGTCTACGTGTCACGTTATCCGGACTGGAGATGGTCCAACCGGACTAACGTTGAGGGGAAGAATTCGCAGCACCAAAGAGGCCGCTTCGAACTCCCAAGGTTACTCAAGCGAGTCGGGGTCAAAACCATAGTTGGACCGCTTCGAGAAAACCTGGCAAGCGGCTTCGACAGACTGTAAAACCTAAGTCAGTCTCTAAGCCCGTAACTAATTCGAAGCGAGCCGCTTCAGGATACAAGCCAAAGGGTAAGAGCATAGGTAAGTCTCAAGCGAGCCGCTACCCCTCTTGCACACACTGCTGCACGTGTGAAGCTGCTTTAAGGCAGAAGTCACAGTTTTCAAAGGTCGAGAAACCCAAAGCACAAGCTACCTTTCAAAAGAAAGTGAAGCAAGTGTGGGTACCTAAGGGAACTAACCTGCAAGGACCCAAACTGATTTGGGTACCAAAATCTGTCTAATTGCAGGTGAGCGCCGTGGATCCCATGCCAAGTGAGGGTCAACAAATCTGGTACTTGGACAGTGGACGTTCAAGACACATGACCGGCATGAGAGCTCTACTTCATGACTACATAGAGAAGAAGGGTCCACACGTCACTTTAGGTGATAACTCTCGAGGAAGAACCAAAGGGTACGGCGCACTAAAAGTCGGAAAGCTCACGATTGAAGAAGTCTCCTATGTGGAAGGACTCAAGCACAACTTGCTATCCATCTCACAATTCTGTGACAAGGGATACAAGGTTGAATTTATTTCCAATAAGTGCATTGTGAAGAACAAACTCACGTCCCAGATTGTGCTCACTGGAGTTAGACAAAGGAACGTCTATATAGCACAATGGGACAGCTGCAAAGAGGAGACGTGTTTAGTTGCAAGGAGTGCAACAGAAATAGGATGGCTATGGCACAGACGCTTGAACCATCTCAACTTCAAAGCCATAAACCGCTTAGCTCGAAAGGGTTTGGTGCAAGGCATACCAAATGAAGTCTTCATCAAAGACCATCCATGCTCACCATGCCAACGAGGGAAGCAGACAAAGAAGCACTTTGCAAGTCTCGAAGAAGCTTCATCAAAGCGAGTGCTCGAGCTGCTTCATATGGATCTGTTTGGTCCAGTCACTCCAGTTAGTGTGAATGGAAGGAAGTACACTCTAGTTGTAGTCGACGACTTCTCTTGCTACACTTGGGTTGTATTTCTCTTCAGCAAAAAAGAGACACTGACCAAGCTACCACAACTGCTCAAGCGATTGGCTGTGGAAAAGAATCAATCGATTGTGACCATCCGCTCCGACAAAGGCACAGAGTTCCTGAACTCTACTATTGAAGCTTACTGCACGGAGCATGGCATAGCACATCAGACTTCCTCAGCACGCACACCTCAGCAGAATGGAGTTGCTGAAAGAAGGAATCGAATCATCAAAGAAGCCGTTCAAACCATGATTGCAGACTCGAAGCTTCCAATGAAGTATTGGGCTGAAGCTGCCAATACAGCATGCTACACGCAGAATCGAACGCTTCTCTGCAAACGGCACGACAAAACACCATATGAAATATGGACAGGGAGAATTCCGAACATATCTTATTTCCATATTTTTGGTTGTAGGGTCTTCATCCATGACAATGGGAAGTCGCAGTTGAAAGCCTTTGAAAGCAAAGCTGATGAAGGAATATTCTTAGGATATTCTACATCAAGCAAAGCCTATAGGGTGTTCAACTGTAAAACCCTAATCGTGGAGGAATCACCCCATGTCGTATTTGATGAGTCTCCTTTGAGTTTTCCACAGGAACAGGTTCAATCTAAAGAAGGAAAGTCAAGCGAGGAACCCATCAACTCTCTTACAAGGGCTCAAGCGAGCAGAATGTCCAAGGAAAAGTTGAAGCTGCCCCCAAGATACCTGAAGCGAGTGCAGGCCAAGCATCCAATCCAGCCGCTACAGAAGGTGAAGCGAGCGACCAAGAAGAAGATGAAGATGAAGCTGGCAGATCCAAGCGTGCATGGCTCAAGAATCACTCACCAAGTCAAATCATTGGAGATCCATCCAAGGGTGTAGTGACCAGAAGTCAAGTGTCTGGAGAAAGTGCCATGTTCAGTTGCTTGCTCTCAACCATTGAGCCATCATGCGTGGAGGAAGCCCTAGCCGATTCAAATTGGGTGATCGCCATGCAGGAAGAGCTGAATCAGTTCACCAGAAACGACGTATGGTATCTCGTGGATCGTCCCAAATTTCAGCATCTGATTGGCACCAAGTGGGTGTTCAAGAACAAGACAGACGAGGCCCACAACGTTGTGAGGAACAAGGCGCGTCTTGTCGCTAAAGGCTACTGCCAAGAGGAAGGAATCGATTTTGATGAGACCTTCGCTCCTGTGGCACGGCTTGAAGCGATCAGACTATTTCTAGCCTATGCAGCGGCCAAGAAATTCAAAGTTTATCAGATGGATGTGAAGAGCGCGTTCCTCAACGGTGAATTGAAGGAAGAAGTGTATGTGGAGCAGCCACCGGGTTTCGAGCAAGGAGATAAGGTGTATCGACTGAAGAAAGCCCTATATGGATTGAAGCAAGCTCCCAGAGCTTGGTATGATACCCTTTCTCAATTCCTAGTGGATAATGGATTCCACAAAGGAAAGATAGATCGAACCCTATTCACCATCAATCATGGAGATGATATGCTATGGGTTCAGATCTACGTGGACGACATCATATTTGGGTCACCAAACCAGTCGCTTAGCGAGAATTTTGGAGAGCTTATGAAGACCAAATATGAGATGTCAATGATTGGCTTGATGAGCTGCTTTCTAGGTCTTCAAGTGAAGCAGCAGGATGATGGCATCTTCATCAATCAAGCTAAGTATACAAGAGATATGCTTGCCAAGTTCGGTGTTAAGCATGCCAAAGCTGTGAAAATTCCCATGAACACGAACTGGAAGATGGAGCTAGACATAGATGAGAAGTCTGTCGATGCTACAGACTACCGAGCTTTGACCGGATCCCTTCTATATCTCACTGCAAGCAGGCCGGATATAGCTTTTGCAGTTGGAGTCTGTGCTCGCTTCCAAAGCAATCCCAAGCACAGCCATCTTGAAGCTGCCAAGAGAATTCTTCGATATTTAAAGGGCACTGTCAATATGGGGCTGTGGTATCCAACGGAGGATAATTTGGAGCTCACTGGATATTCAGATGCTGACTATGGAGGGTGCCGAATCGATAGGAAATCAACTTCGGGCACTTGTCAGTTCTTGGGAAGCAAGCTGATCTCATGGTTTTCGAAGAAGCAGACGAGTGTAGCAACTTCAACGACTGAAGCCGAATATATGGCCGCTGGAAGCTGCTGTTCTCAAATTCTATGGCTTCGTCAGCAGTTGAAGGACTACAATGTTGAAGCAAATGAAATTTCTATATTCTGCGACAACAACAGCGCGGTCTGCATCTCTCAAAATCCAGTGCTTCACACCAGATGCAAGCACGTGGAAATCCGACATCACTTCATTCGTGATCATGTCGAGAAGAAGGATATCAAGCTCGAGAAAATTCATACCGATCTCCAGCGAGCAGATATCCTCACCAAGCCTCTAGCTGAGTCTCGTTTCAATCAGCTATGCATGGAATTAGGGTTGCTAGACCCTGGTGAAGAGTGCTAGATCCAGGATGCACGAAGGAGTGGTCGCTAGTTTTTCGTAGCGTCACTCGCTTCGGATCTTCACCAACTCAAGCGAGCCACTTCAAAATCTCACTCGCTTGAAGAAGGAGAAATAAGGTGGAGAAAGGTGGAGTGTTGGAAGATGTTCCCTACCCGCTTACAGGAATTGTTAAGCCATTGGTTAAGGGGGAACTATTGTTTGCTCTCGGAGCAAGCTACTTCCAAAGCGAGCAAGGAAAGCTGCTACCTAGCCTAGGATTCCTAGTGAGTGGGTATAAACACTCGCAAGTGCCGTTTCTAGTAACGGTTGTGGGGTCTTGTATCGGGCCTTCCCACGTAAAAATGGTGAAAGCTTAGGCAGGGCTGGCACCTAGACCTTGTGTCCTCTTCCCATCTTTCCGCCGAAGAGGAGCAAGTCTTCTCACCTCCTTCATCGTGGATAAATGTCCATTCCTTACTCACTCTTCACTGAGTTGAGCTGCCGGATGCCTATCCATTCCTCCCACACTTTGAATTTTGCATCGCTTCAATTTGCCCTAGCTTGGGTCAAAGCGAGTCAATTGCAAGTTCATTCTGTAGCTTGTAGGAGGAAGCTTGAAGGTTTACCTTTTTCTACAAAAGGTTGCAGGGCTGGTGACATGCTTCTGCGTAAAATACGAGATTGTCTTGTCAGAGCATTCTCATTGTCATCCTGTCCATTTCTGCTCTGAGATAAGGACTTGTACTCATCCCCCATTCGTCGTGAGTATGTACACTTACGTGAAACTCCCCTCTGGGTTGTAGTAAGCTTGTGTACTGTATTCATTCTCTCCCCCATTCACTTCGATGGAGGACTCTCTAATTCGTAGAGGAAGATGAATGCCATGAAGATAAATGCCAGGAAGATGAAGTACTCTACAGGTGGTATCAACAAGCTTCAAAGCAATAACCATCAAGTGCTAACCAAATCCTCAAAATGGAGTCTTCAATAAGTGGTATCAATCTCCTACGAAGTGAGATTGACTGGTAAGCGTTTCAATTTTATGTACACTAAGTAAGCTGAAGCGTGCTAGAAACCTTCACTTACTATGTGGAAAATACGAAATGAATCTGACACAAATACAAAGAGGAAAACATTCTTGTTTATCCTCAAAGTATGTAAGTCAAAAACATTTTAAATTAAGTAAAAAAATTTCACTTTTTATTCCAGTCGCTTCAGATGGTCAAGCGAGTGCTTTGTCACTCCTAGCGAGCCATCGCAAGCGAGTGTAGAACAGTCACTCAAGCGAGTACCTCTCAAAGCGAGCGAAGGCCTAGCGGCCCAACTCGAAGCGAGCGGGTACGAAGCGAGTATGAGCTGTCTGCACTCGAGTGCAATTTTACTTTCTGCCGTGCATTTAATGCATGTTCACGTACTGGCGATAATAACGGGCGCGTGGTCTTCACTTTGAATTCGAAGCGGGAAAAGACGGAGAAGATCCAGCCGTTGAATCTTAACAGTCCCCAATCTGTAGCCGTTGGATTGACGCCGTATAAGACAAACCAATCATAGCAGGCCACGTGGAGACGACGTGCAAGTGGGCGGTTCACTTTTACTGTGATGACGCCGGACACATCAGACCCATCACCGCACGTCCGCCGCCTACCTACAGGATCTTCGCCGATATTACTGTCATGCCCTTTGCCACGTCAGCCCCATACTTCTATATAAGGGTGGAGTTGCAGACTGAAAAATTTTCACAACTCTCAACACTTGCCATTCTTGTGCAAAAACTCTCTGCAACTCACGAGTCCTAGAAATCCCCAGTTTTTCATCGATAAATCTCCAATTCAAACCCTCTCATTTCTCACCATGGGAAAGAAGTTAAACACCGAGACGATGGAGCAATTCCTCACCGAAGTTGACAAACACATCAACGTCGAGCCCCATCTCGACCCTGCCGTCGTAGAAGAAAACGTATTTCTCCGTAGAGCCGTGAACACAGTCGGTCTATGGAAGTTCGGGATAGCTGTTCCAAAGAAAATCTTGGCGAAGGCGGTGGGAGAGCTTCTTCTGAATCTGAGGAAGGAGCAGAACACTTCATCATTCACAGATCCACAAACCAGGAAGCCGGTGGAGGTGGATATGAGCGAGCTCATCGGCGTGTTCGACTTGCTGAGGGAAGGAGGAAATTCCCTGTTAGATTTGGGTTTTTCGGCCGGAGTCGAATACGGTCATTTTGCCATCGCCGGAGCTGAACCAAATTTCAAGGAGGCCAGTATCCGTTCGAACTTGAAGGCCCCTTTCAACCATATTTGTGAGCTCTTCTCGAAGAGCGTCGCGTGCTATGTCGGAACTCTAGACACGCTGTCAGAAACGAAGCTGTTCGCCACCACCATCATTGTCGACAGCCTCACCGGAACCAGATTCAATTGGCATGGTTGGTTTCTCAACCAACTTCACGAACCTGCATACGACTTCGCGTTCGTGAAGGGAAGCACAGATCAGATTCTCCGCAAGGGGAAGCTGAAATTCTTCTCTAGACTCTCTGTTGCCTTGGAGGAGAAGTATCCGGGCAAAGTGTGGCCGGAATCTGACACGGCTGTCTACAACAAGCAGTCCATCTTCTATGACAAATGGAGGAAGACCAAGATTCCGATTGATCAGGGACTTCTAGATGTAGAAGTGCCCGCTGCTATACCAGTTGCCGAAAGGCATGCTGAAGTGAGCCAAGCAAAGCGAGACGCTTCACCCGGGAAGCGTGCTGCGCCCAAGCGAGGAAAGAAGAAAATGAAGCAAGTCACTTCACTCGTTCAAGAAAGTGAGGCGGTGGAGAAGCCGCTTGAGGACGTTGAAGTTACTCAACCCCAGCCTTCACCAATCCAAGCCAAAACTCCCCCACTACAAATCCAAACCCAAACAACCCAAATACCAGAACCACAAGCTTCATCAACCAACCAACCACTCACACAGAAAACCCCCCTCTCTCCCTAGGAAGAAGAATCTGCATCTTCTTTCCAAATACCCAAAATGCCTCTACTACAAATAGACCCAAGCCTACACCACATTCCAACCCATCCAAACCCAGCAAATACAACCACAACAAACTGAACCTATCCAAATCCCTGAAACCCCCGAAGCCTCATCATCATCCCAATCCCCCTCGACATCGGCAGCCACAGCCGATACCGCCCAAACAGCCGGTGAACTCCCAATAATCTCACCATTCGTACCTCCTGCTGTCTCTGCAGAAATGCAGGCTATCGATCGCTACGTCAAGGATCGAGAGCAAGCTTCAGAGACCATAGCCCTCCGCTACTCCAACGTTCCGTGGACCGACGTGTTCTACACCCAGACCGTCGACTTCCTGACGTACATTACGTACTGTGGAACGGAGTACTATAAAATCTACAATCTCATGCAAGCCTTCAAGAAGGATGAGTTGATTAAGCTGGAGGCCAAGATGCTCAACTTTATCGGCGTGGACGGCTTTCACACTTTTCTCGATGGGACCAGCTTCTGGGACAAGCTGGATGCTAAAATAAAACAAGAATACCCAGATGCTGTGATTCCCAAGCGAGTGCCGACTCCACATGAGCAGCAACTGATCAATGCACATGCGGAGGAAATGGAGGCGAAGGAGGTGGAGATCTCAAATCTCCAAAGCGAGATCTCCAAGAAGGAGGAAGAGATGAACCGGAGGGTGCTGGAGGTCAAGAGTCTTCGTGAAGACTTTGACAAGAAAAAGGGAGATTTGGAGGCAACGGTGGAGGAGAAGGGAAGGCTGTTGGAGGAAAAGGAGAAGGCGCTGGAGGCACAAGTGAAGCTGGTGGGAGACCAGTCAAAAACCATCACCGAACTCAAGGGCTCGCTTGACGTGTAAAGGAGCCGCTTGAGGGAGGTTAATGCCAAGTTAGTTTCAATTGGCAAGGCGAAGAAGGAATTGGAGAAGGAGGTGAAGAAGTTGAAGGAGGCAGTAGAGAAGAGGGATGAAGAGCTGATAAGGAAGGGAAGTGAGCTGATCAGCACCAAGAAAACTCTCGACACTCTCAGAAATGAGATGAAGGAACTCAAACAAGAGAGTGAGATAGACAAGAAAGAACTGGAGAGTCGAAGAAGGAGTGCGCAGGCTCTTGATCTGCAGAGTGCTGAATTGTCCATCCTACTGCAGAAAGTCAAGGAACTGGGCGAAGCTTACACCGAGAAAATTGCTGCAGGTGCCGAATTCCATCTCTCTCTAAATCAGAGAGAGAGGAGCCTTGAAACGATGAAGGAAGAGCTTCAAGCGGCCCAGGAATTCTGGTATTTCAACCTGCAAGAAGAAAAGAAGGATCTGAGGAGTGAAGTTGAAGCGGAGCTGGAGGCTCGCTTCAAGACGGTGGAGCCACTGGAGAGGTTGATGCTCTCAGTGAAGGAGAGAGAGAAGCAGTGCGAGTATCTACTCGAGGAAATCAGTGCCAAACTGCAGAGTTGGTGCTTTCCCAGGAGCACACCTTTGCCAACAAAACCGAGCGGATGCTACACGCTGTATTTAACGCAGTGAACAATCTACACCAATCCATCTCTATAAATCAATCACCCTTACCCCTGGCAGTGATGATGCCAAAAAGGGGGAAGGACAAGTGAATGATGGAAAGTTGGAGGTTCGGGAGGAAGTGGAGTTGGAGTGGAGATGATGCTAGAGGGAGGCAGTGGTGCTGGAGATGAGGAGGAGGAGTTAGATGACGAAGCTAGGTCCTTGCGTGCGAAGAAAGGTGATAGGATACGGCCTAACTACTACGCCTAACAATAAAGCTCGGCCCACGTAGTTAGGCCCACGAGAAGCGGTTCAGCCAAACGTAGAAGACTCGGATTCAGGCCCAAGAATAGGCCCAACTCGAAGCCCGATTATTATTAGGGAAAAACCCTAATAACTTGTATAAATAGATGTTAGATAAGGGTTAGAGGGGAGGGACACACTCTTTTGTACTCTACACGAGAAACCCTAAATAAAATACCGCCGCTCTTTCTTTTCCCGTGGACGTAGATTTACTCCGGTAGATCGAACCACGTAAATCCTTCGTCTCTCTTTCAATCTTTCGTTTAATCCTTCGTTTCGATTATTGTCTTACGAAAATATGATTCATCACTGGCGCCGTCTGTGGGAATCGATAAATTTTGTGTTTCGAATCAATGTTTTCATGGGCAATTAATCGTCACGGGAAGAACGCACAAGGCGGAGAGAGAAAACTACAGAGCAACGCCGCTAGCGTCTCTGAGATTTTCTCTAAATTGTTGATGATGGCCTCTAATTGGCGGCAATCAAATGCAACCACCACAATTTTCCAAGAGAAGAATAACAACATATGAAGGTCAATACACGGAGTAGAGCATCGGCAGTGCAACATCACCGCCGAAAACAGCAAACCGGAGTAATCGCCACCACGGCCGCCACCGTCGACGATGACGATGGCTGCTGCAACTCCTCTGTCGCCGCAAAACAACCTCGAACGCGCGACGGACCTTCGCCGCTTCCTCATCCACCTCGGCCTTTGCCCACACCACCGCCCACTCGGGCCCTCGCTCGAAGCGCCACCGAGAGCTCCACTCCGAAGAACACACGAAGCTTTGCCGCTGCTACTGCCGAACGACGCCGACACTACTATATGCGATGCCTACTACACCTCCATTCCAAAGAGAGCAAGTTGATCTGGAGGAGAACAAACACTGGGGCCCTTCTAAAGATGCAGACGCCATCCAAGTTGTACCACCACCTCAGCCAATCAAATTATGTTATGTGAATGGAATTCCATTGATCTTCAATTCTTCAATTGAAAATCAATTTATGAATTTTCCAGCAACAAGAAAACGATGTCGGCAATCAAGTCCGACTACCAAAGGACGAGAACCCACCGCCTCTTCCTCGCGTGCGCCTCCGACAGTTCTGACGAACTCGTCTCTCAGCTCGTCTACGACCTCGAATCGGTCAACAGCGACGAGCGAAGTGCCAAGCAGCTCCTAGCCTTCACCCCGCCTCACCCCGAACGCGATCGTATCTCATTCAATCTCTGGGCTACGGCTTGACAGGGATGAAGCTCTACATCATCGAGCTCGCGTGGATGGTCAACAACCTCCATCTAAAACTCTCACTAAGGAAAAACACCGCCACCTTGCTGTCCAGCCCCAACCGCCGCGCGAACTGCAGCTGCGGCCATATGGAGCACTGTCAATCCGCCGCCATTGTCCAGGTGACTGATGTCCTCCCCCGGCTCCGCCAGCAGCTGCACGCATTACTCGGAACCGATGCCCGAGACGAAGAGCAGGGCGGTACTACGGCCGAATGCAGAACGTCTCCGCCATGAGCTCCCTCACCAGTTCCTCAGCTCGTACAGTCTCTGAAAGATTACGCTCTCTCGCCTGCGCCTTCCTCGGCCGGAAGAATTGTTCAAACTTCCGATGTGCTATTCGGAGATATGCATAGGAGTTCTAAACTACACCGCTACGGAACCAATCCGACAATAACAGTTCAAGCTCGGAGCAGAGACGCTAGCGCAATGATGCCGATCAAACACCATGCTATTCTCACCTCCACCGGTCGAGCTGTTGTCTTACCCACTACCAAAGTAGGAATTGGGGCGGCAGCGCCTCCTCTGCGGCAACTTTTCAACCTCAGTGCAAGCAGAACTCATCGTCGCCGTTACCACACCACCATCAACAGCTGATCCGGAACGGCTTGCGGGAGTGGAAAGAGACGTCGACAACGATCACCTTCTCCTCGCTGACAATAGGGGAGAAGAACGTCCACATCTTCAACGAGATGTGGACCTCGGCGGTGGCACCTCGGACATCTCCATCCCACGGCCGATCTCCAGCTCTGACGCACTCCGCCGTCGAGGCCCACTCTGGCCCACTGGCGAGAACCACCCCGGCGCCGAGCTCCACTTACTCCGCTGCCGAGCTTAACCTTGACAAGAACGGCTTCGCTCCCCATCGCTACTTCAATTCGGCGCGCGCTTCTTGTCGACGTCGACCTCCTGCACGCGACCGTTCCTCCTCACGATGTACGTCACCTGGAGCAAGAGAATTCCGGTGTACACATCGTGCCGCCGTCGAAGAAGACCAGATCCGCACCGAGGCCTCTCTGACAAGGGGGAGGTTCTACGAGTTCAACGCGACAACCTTGCTGCACCGCCGACGCCGCCCTCTGCATTTCCTTCACCGACGCCTCGGTGAAGAAGAATATCGCGCAATATATAACATCAAAACGGGGGCTGGCCAAGTACGACCTCGACGGTGTCGTCAAGGCTCCGTCGTCAGTCACCCTCAACACGCTCCAGAACTCTTACCCGTCCTCCGCCGAACGCCGATGTTGTAGACCCCGGCAACAGCCTGAGGTATTACTCCCTCTTCGACGTATAGATTGACGCTATCTTCACCGCCGAGCACCTCACCCCATCACGTCCCACCTCGGCAAGAGTGGGAGAGAGAAGCTCCAGCTCGGCCGGGCTCCGGCTCTCACTTGTAGCACCGCCAAGCTCCGCCTTGGCTCAACTTCCACCTCGGCTCACCTCCCCCGCAGCAGGAATCAACCATCTTCAACGATGGCCGCCGCCGAGATCCACTTCGGCTCTCGCTTGCAGCTCCAATCCGGCACCGGCTCAGGCTCCGGCCCACCTCGCCGTTGAGCTCCAGTACTCCGGCTCCTCGCCGCTGAGCTCCCGAGCTCCCCTCCAGCCCTCCGCGCAGTTGAGCTCCACTCCGGCACTCCGCCGCCGCGGTCATGAACGTCGCTGCCACCTCGACTTCGGCAAAGAAAGGAACCAACCGCCCCCATTTCAAGGCCATCGGCCCTACCGGTGGGCCGCTTAACGCCGAGGAGGCAGTCGAATTCGGTAAAGTTCACCTCAGCTGCACGACATTCACCTCGGCAACCTCCTACCCCCGGAGAGAGGGAGATAAACTCCAGCTCGGCCTCACTCCATCGACGCCTCCGCCGAGCTTCGGCTCCCCCCTTTTTTGCTGCCGAACTCCGGCTCCCTCCGGCATCCGCCATATATATATATATAGAGAGAGAGTAGCTCTACGCAGCAAGCTCTCCGCCGAGGACGGTGCAGCCGAGGTGGTCTCCTACCTCCGGATGAACTTCCTCTCACCCTTGACGGTGTTGACTTCGCCGCATGCAACCTCTTTGGATTGCTCTATGCTGCGAGTTCCATTCTGATTGCCACGTGAGAATTCCGAAGATCAAACTTGAAATCTGAATTTCATGAGATCGGTGCAGCATTTTTCCATGCATGCCAATGGATCAAATAAGCTTTCCGGTGATGCTCTCATGTTGGACAGTGTCTATGTATAAAATAAATGGAGCTAACCAAGCCCATGTTTTGCAACTCCGAACTCAAGCGACGCCATCTCCCACCTCGGCATAAGAAGTTGGGTGGACATGAGATGACGAAGAATTCCTCCATCGGAATCTCAGGCTTCCTCCATCGGAATTTCACCTTAAGAGGTACTATGCATAGGAGTAGAGAGTTCATATTTTGAGTCAGTCTTTTAAGTCTTTGTCTTTTGAGTCAAGTCTTTGTCGAGTCAGTCCGGTCACGCATATTCTACTACCTATGCATACCACCCCTCATCTACTCTCCACACTATCCTGACGAGGAAAGTGTGTTACCCTAGAGACACGCATCTCGGGTATGTAAATAATATAATAAACGCGTATGAGGAGCCCACTCCTACCGATACTTCTCGGCAAACATGGAGAGTGAAGCACGATTAATTTCGGCCACTTAAGGAGCCCACTCCTACCGATACTTCTCGGCAAACATGGAGACTAAAGCCCGATTCACTTCGGCCAAAAGCCCGATTAATTTCGGCCAAACATATAAGCCCAAGTTTGCTTCGGCCAACACTTAAGCCCGATTTATTTCGGCCGCTAAGCCCGATTCATTTCGGCCACTAAAGCCCGATTCATATCGGCCAACTAAGCCCGATTCATTTCGGCCACTAAGCCCGATACATTTCGGCCACCTAAGCCCGATCCACATCGGCCATCAAATCCGGATTTATTTCGGGATGAACGAGCAAGAATTACGAGGAAGAAGTGCCTAACTTCGGCTATGAACGGCGACACAGCTTTCGTTTTATCGTTTGGCTACAGCGCATGAAGACGCAATCAACAAAAAAAAAAAAAAATTCAGTCAAAAAAGCTAGAGAATACATCATTTGCGGAGTGATCATAGAAAAGGGAAGGGGAAAAGTAAGGAAGGGATCCACTGGCCCCTCCTTGCCCGCTGGCTTGCTCCTGCCCGGGAGCGCCCTTAAGCTGCGCCGCCTCCCCGCCCGTATGCTCGCCAGCTAGCCCCTGCCCGGGAGCATCCTTCTGCTGCGCCACCTTCTCACCCGTGGTCTCCACCTCCACCACCCCGAGCTCCGCTATGGCTTTAACGAGGTCAGTGTATTCATCCACGTCACAAGCCATAACAGTTTCTGGCGTGAGCAGTTCGTCAGACGCACAAAGCTTCTTCAGCAAGGGCGCGGAAGAAGTGAAACCCACGATGGTGGACGCATAGCTCGCTAGCATATCCTCGTCAGACCGCCGTTTATATCCGAACTGGGACACATCGATGTCAGGGTACTTCTTCGCCACTGCGTCCAGGTTATCCGCCGTCATCGGGATCGATAACAGTGATCCCAACTTGCTGGCCAAGTCGGAGAAGTAATTGGATCGCAGTACCTTCTCCATTACGGCCTGTATCACCCCGGCCTGCGAACCCAACAGCTCGGCCTCACGAGCCTTCGATGTAGCCACTTCGGCCTTCAACGCAGCTATAGTTTCGGCCTGAGCGGCCACCTTCCCCCTCGTCGATTCCATGGTGGCCTGAAGGTCCACTATCTCGGCTTCTTTCTCCCGCAGTTCGCGCAAGAGCCTGTGCTTATCACCAGCCATCGTGTCCCGCACCTCGGCCAGCGAGGCAAACTGTACAGCCGCGCAGCGAAGATATTCAGCTACGCGATTCAGCTCGCCACACACTTGCTCAGTGCCCTGCACCACCATGCCAACTCAGAACACATTCACTGATCAACAAGAACAAAATTAAAGGCAATACTACTCACCTCGGGGAATTCAGGCAGAGGCCGATTTGCCCCTACATCGAAGCAATCGCCAACCACGTCAGCCGACAGCGGCTCCTTCCCTTCACGTCGCTTAAGGCTGACGAGGGGAGGAGACTCCGTCACTGGGACTGTCTTATCCGAGGAGGCGTGGGTTCTCTCTGATGACTCCGCCACCAGATCGCTGGTCGAATACACCATGGTCCTCTTCCGTTTGTTCTTGTTCGATGGAGGAGGGGGTGGTGGAGCAACCGGAGTAAATGCCACTAAAAAAAAAAAGAAAAAAAAGAGGAGAACAAACGGAAGAAGTCAGTACAACCGAAGAGAATAAAGCTAGAAAAGAAGCAAGGCAGAAATCAGTGTTGTTATTACGTCCCGAACTAAAAGAACCTCACCCCTCCCCGGAGCCAATAAAATGGCTGGATCATTGGGACCTAGTCCGGCCCGCACGAGATCAGACTCGACAAATCTCTCTTTTACAGTCCCACAGCCATCTAAGATCGGCATGAAGTTGGTGATTACATCCTGAGAGAGCCACCCCTCGACCTTACTGGTCTTCCACTCGAACTGCAACGCGCCACCGAACTGACAGAAGAAAAATTTCCTCTTCCAGTCCCCCCGGACTTTATTCTCCACCTCAGCTCGCAGTTGGCGACGTGGAGAGAGGTAAAACCAGCTATCCCTATTTCTCAAGGAAAAGTAATGGGCCACCAGCCCGGCCGTCACCTGAAAGTTCTGCCGATGAGAGAGGACGCCAAGGGCGGTTATATGGTAAAAGGAATTGGGGGTTAGTTGAGATATAGGCGCACCGAGACGCGATTCTATCGCATTGTAAACTGAAGGATACGGAACACGAAGACCACACCGGAGTGAGTCTTCGTAAACCGCAACAAACCCTACCGGTGGCCAGCAGGCCCTATCTACTGGCCGAGGAACAACAAGGATGGTGGAGGGAGGGAATCCGTAAGTGTTACTGATCCGAATCAAATCGTCGGAGTTCAATGAGGATTGATAATCCCTAACCTTCCCGCCTATCGCCCTTCCCTGATCGGGAAACCCTACATCTAAGCCGGAAATGATGGGAGGACAGGCAGACACCACCTCTAGCCTAACCAGCCCGTCGGAAAGCCCCGCAGAAGAAGAAGTAGCCGGAATCAGAGAAGGAGAAGAAGTCATGATCTCTCACTTGATTTCGCAGGTGGGGGTCGAGTCGTCGGAGAGGATAGCAACGCCGGAGAAGATGAACAATAGGAGGGCAAAGTTTGCTTTCGATTTCACGGAATAGCAGAAGAGTGGGAGGTATGGGAGAAGCCACCTTTTACCCTACAGCGATACCCTATATTCCAGCTCGGCCTCGACGAAACGGTTCTGTGTTCATCCTGTTCGGCCCACATCCTCCAGTTCGGCCCACACACTCCAGTTCGGTCTAACATACTTCATTTCTCCCAAATACTCCAGTTCGGCCCGCATCATCCAGTTCGGCCCAAATACTCCAGTTCGGCCCATATCATCCAGTTCGGTCCAAATACCCCAGTTCGGCTTACATCATCTAGTTCGCTCCACATACTCCAGTTCGGTCAACATTCTCCAGTTCGGTCCACCTAGTCCAGTTCGGACCACATCCCCCAGTTCGGGAAACTCAACTATGTCATCATCACCATCGCATCGTCGCTTCTACGTCTTTTTGGGAGGGGATGTGATAGGATACGGCCTAACTACTAGGCCTAACAATAAAGCTCGGCCCACGTAGTTAGGCCCACGAGAAGCGGTTCAGCCAAACGTAGAAGACTCGGATTCAGGCCCAAGAATAGGCCCAACTCGAAGCCCGATTATTATTAGGGAAAAACCCTAATTACTTGTATAAATAGATGTTAGATAAGGGTTAGAGGGGAGGGACACACTCTTTTGTACTCTACACGAGAAACCCTAAATAAAATACCGCCGCTCTTTCTTTTCCCGTGGACGTAGATTTACTCCAGTAGATCGAACCACGTAAATCCTTCGTCTCTCTTTCAATCTTTCATTTAATCCTTCGTTTCGATTATTGTCTTACGAAAATATGATTCATCAAAAGGGAAGGTAAAATTCACAGAGGAGGAGCTGTTGAAGAAGCCCGAGGAGCCCAGCAGGCCAATTGAGGAGAAAATTCTTAGCTCCTCAATCGTACGTCATCCTCCAGTAGTGGTGATGACCAAAGAGCAAAAGGAGAGGCAAATCGCGGAGGACGAGGCCTTGGCTTGGCAGATGGAGCGTGATTTTGAACTGGGAAGGCTAACCCTTGCAGGTGCTTCAGGTTCCAAAGCGCCCGCTTCAGCCGCCGCACCCACTTCAACTGCCGCGCTCGCTACAACGACTGTTGGAGCCACTTCATCTGCTCAAGCAGTCGTCCTGCCAAAAGCCGCAGAAACTACAAAGAAGGACATGCCGCCTCCCCCACCACCAAAGCAAGCACTGAAGCGAGCTGCACCAGATTCAAAAGTAGATGACCCCGCGACCAAGCGTCAAAAGGTCAAACATGCAGTTGCTTCAAGGGCTGAGAAGCAAGAAAGAAGGGGAAGAGAGGAGAGGACTGGAAGGAGAAGGAGGAGAAGGAGAAGAGGATAAAGGCCAAGAGAATTCAAGTCATTGATGGCCGGATCGAGGAACACTTCATCGAAGTAAAACTCATCCAATCCGCCATCTGCCGAAGTGCCTTCGTTCCTTTCATGCCTGACGAGTCCGACGCATGCGGAACCCAAGCCATTATTGATGCATGCGACGTGACAGGGAAGGAAATGGTCGACTCCGGACGCTACCCTCTCAAGGAGGAACAAGATCACATCCGCAAGCGTCTCAATGAAAAGAGACCAATCTGGAGCACTGAGACGAGCGCTAAATTCCATGCTGTCATGAGAGAATTAGCCAGCAGATCAGAGGAAGAGCTAGCAGTCAGGAGGAATGAGCATCCCGACGCAAGGGAGATTGAGGACTTCATTCCAAGAGATCTCCACGACCAGTGGCTGTTTTACACGGAGCTTTTTATCAAAGCTTACTACTTCTGGGGAGTAGTGCCACTGCAGGATGAATGCTCCCGGATGAGTGCTCTCAACAACTTCCTATGCGCGTATGATGAGAAAATGCGGAGGAAGATATTCACCATGGCTGAGCTTGCAGAGCCCAAATCCCTTATCGTCAAGGTGCCTGAAGTGAAGAAATTTTCGATGCCATTCCTTTCAGGCACAAGAATCCCTGATCGCAGCGTCACAGATGCGGAAGTGAACGAAGCATTCAGATTGGAGAGCGTATGGAGGAAACCAAGTATCCACACCGTTGGTACTTTGGAGCTGAACATCCTTTCTGTCTATTTTACTGAAGAAGAGAAGAAGAAGGAGGAGGTGACGGAGGAGAAGGAGAAAGACAAGGAAGAAGCTGCAGGAAACCTCTGAGTTTCAAGCTTCTTAATCTGTGAACTGATGTTCAATCTATCAAATTTACTTTTTGTCCCTCTTGTGTTATTTAATAGCTTTGTGGATATTTTATCCTTATGCTACAAAACTCACTTAATTTAACCGAAAAAAAAGGGGGAATGGAACTTAAAAAAAAAAATTCAAACGAAGCCTGCAAAGGAAGCAGTTGCTTGAAGTTCCCTTCCACGGTTAGATAGGCTAGATTATCACAATCTAAGTCTTTGGGTTTTGGCATCATCAAAAAGGGGGAAATTGTTGGGAATTGTTAAGAACAACATGTTAAGGGGGAACCTATAAGGGACACTTCATTGTTTTGATTTGATCCCAAAACCCCAAAGCTTTCTGTTCCCATGCGACCCATTTTGATGTAGATAATAGGTTAGAATTTTTCTAAGCCTACTCTGTTAGGATGACTCTTTATTTTACTTAGAATATAGACTTCAAAACGTTCAAGTGAAGGCCACTCGCTTGAGTGTGTTTTCCGAAGCGAAGCAAGTCTAGCAAGCCGAAGTGAAGCGTGCCGAAGAATAGCGAAGCGAAGTGAGCGCTACAATATAAAGTCAAAGTGAGTCAACTCTGGTCAACATTTTTCAAAGTAGTCACTAGGGAACTTTACTTCCCAAGCGACTCACTACAGAATGACTACGAAGTGACTCAAATCTAAGCGGATGCTACAACTTCAAAGCGAAGCGAGCCACTACCTACCAGAAAGCGACAACACAATTCCCGCTCCGACTTTGAATTCCAGTCAACTGGAGATCTCCGCATTTATTACGAGATCTCCACGTGTTGAACGCGGAGAGGAGCAGCGGAGTTGACTGCCAGGCCGACAGGGCGCCGCAACAGTACTGGGTCGCTCCAGTTACTGTTGAAATTGGACCTTAGCCATTTCCGGCAAAAAGCCAATTCTGCGCGTCTGAAAAGCAGCCAGCCTGTGCAAGTACTGTCGAGAGGAGGAGGGACAAAGCCACCAACCAAGCAACGGGTCTCGGCATCCCTCCGCCAATAAATAGTTAAGGATGAAGACGAAGAGTAGAAGAACACTTCCAGAGCATTCGAGCCTACTTCAAACAAACACTCCTGTTGGGAACCCCTTGCAGTTTGATTTTGATGATGTTTATTGAAACCACACTTAGGCGTATTTTACTTGTTTAGGGTTAAGGCTGATAGATCGACCTGCTACCTGTTAGTGCAGGTCGATGCCCTCTAATGTTCAAATGCAAGTTCGATCCACCCTGTAAGAGAAAGGTCGTTTATCGACCTGCCTCATTCGGATCGAGCTGGTATATCTGCCTGTCTATCGACCTTCCTTATCAAGCTTCCAGCCTGCATTGTCTTAGAAGATTTTAAGTGCTGGATTATCTTATCAAGGTCGATGCCCCGCCTTCATGGAGCAACACGACCTGATCCTTGCCACGTGGTGTGCCAGCAAGGACGAACTTTCCCAACGGCTAGTGCCACGTCAGCCTAACTCCAACGGCTAGTTTTTCAAAACTGCCTATAAATACTTCAGCCATTATCGGATTCAAGTACGGGAAACTCAAGCTATCAACGCCAAATCTCTGCCAAAAGTCTCTCTCAAGTTCATATCCATTCAAGTGTTCGAAATCCTATTAGTTTCCCAAACACTTGACAAAGAGAGACTTTCAACTCCGATAAAAGCCCAACGACGAAGCGTTCCCTGCTGCTTGTCGTTGATTCAACATCTTCTTCTCCAACCCGTTCGAAGTTAGAAAGATTGTTTAGTGTTTCACCATTGTAGAGTTAGTCAAGCTCTGTAGTGTGTGAAAGGTTGTTTGTACGTGTTTGGTACGAAAGGTTGTAAGGGTCACGACCCAAAACTCGTGTCTAGATATATTCAAGTTAGAGTGTATTTAGAACTGATACTCAGTCAGTATAAATAAGAGAGAGGTGGATCCAAAAGTAAAGGGATTCTCAGGTCGAGTCGGCCTGACGTGGACGTAGGAGGGTTTCTCCGAACCACGCTAAATTGTGGTGTCTCTCTCTCTCTCTTTATTTATTGTCCTTATTATTATTATCAAACTGACGAGCATCAACCTGCATATAAGGCATCAACCTGCTACTGTTTATCAGACTAAGATTTTTCAAAGAGTAAATCAACCTCCACCAACTTCCGCATAAGCACAGTTTGATAAATCAAGCTTGTTCCCAAACGAGCTTGATAGATCAACCTGTCTCTGATAAGGATCGACCTTGACAATCGACCTTTGATCGACCTGATTTTATAAATGTCAAAAACGGTTGGTTATTGGTGTATTCCCCCCCCCCCCCCCCCCTCCCTACACCAATTACTCTTTCCCGGGACCAACAAGTGGTATAAGAGCAGTGGTTCTTTTGACCGCTGCTTTGCATACTAAAGTTTTCTTTTAAACTTTTGGTCATTTTGAACCGATCCTTTAGAAAAATCTTTTCATTCATATCATATCATATTATCGGCTATGGAGGCTTCTCTTCTCAGGGTGTGTGAAGATTTCTCCATCCAAGGCTATGAAGACTGGAGCTTCCGGATCAAGATGTGTCTCAAGGCACATCACGTCCTTATGTGGGATATCATCGAAAATGGCCCCTCCCCCATCTATGCAGCGAAAATCATCGTAGATGGAACATCCCCCGGGGAGGCCACTTACGAAAAAGTCCTCAAAAATCCTCGCGACTACACAACCGAGGAAAGGAAAGAGGCCAGCCTCGATGACTACGCAAAGGGACTCTTCTCTAGCACTGTGAAGGGCGTCTACCTTGCCAAAATTCGAAATCATGAAACAGCCAAAGAAATGTGGGACACCCTCCGGTCCATCGGCCTGGGTTCGGAAGAAATGAAGGAGAATAAGTTGTCCATGGCGTGCAGCAAGTTCGATGACTTCAAAATGATTTCGGGTGAAACCATTGAAGCAATGAAGATTCGATTCACCGAAATAATTCTCGAGGTCGCTGCTATCAACCCTCACAAATATACGCAGCGCGAGAAAAATCTTAAATTAATGCGTGCTCTACCCGCAAGCTGGCACGTATACACCGCCATGCATCCAGCCCGTTCAGACTTCAATTCTCTCACCACTGAAGATCTTTTCGACATTCTCGTTGGAAATGAATATGAGATGATCCGCATCCACGGGTCAGAACAGCCTTCTACCAGCAAGAAGGCCGATGGGAAGAATGACAAGGAGGTAGCCTTCAAGGCCGAATCAGCCTCTGCTGCTACCCCAAGCTCGATTGACGAATCCATCGTCAAAAAGATCGAGAAGATGACTCTCGACTATGCTCTCGCTGCTAGGAGAAATGAGAAGCTCCTAGGAAAAGTTGTCAAATACAAGAAATTCTACCGTGACAACAAGCGAAACTTCTCAAGTCGCAACCACGACCGCCCTGACAAAAAGGGAGAAGGTAAACCCTCAACCTTCAATTCTTCTAACACACCCGAGGGTGGTTGTTTTGGTTGTGGCAGGCTAGGTCACTACAAGACCGATTGTCCCGATCTGACAAAGGCCGAGAGAGACGAGCTCCGTGCAAAGCGCGATAAGAAGCTCAAGGAACAACGAGCTGCCATGATCGCCGAAGAATCAAAGGAGGCTCATCTCTCAGATAGCTCGTCAAGTGATGATGAGGGATTCATCGCTTTCGACGAAAGTGATGACGAAGAATGTTTCGTTGGAGAGCACCAACAAAACGAGGGATCTTCAAAGGTAGACCCTCAACCCGTTTCACTTTCTTTTTCTGACGATGAATGTGCAGAAGAAGGTGAAGACCTATCCGAGGCTGTGTCTTGGGAAGAAATCAAGAAACAACTCGATGACTATGCCGACCTCGTGGAAACACTCAAAGAGGTCGTTGAAGATAATGCTGAGCTAATGAACAAAAATGAAAAATACAAGCTGGCATTAAAAGAAAGATTCTCTCCCTATGATGAGGAAAAAGAAAGGGAGATCGAAGCCCTAAAGTCAAAGGTTGATGAATTGACTTTCCGGGTTAAGGAGTTCGATACCAGAGCGCTCGAGAAGGACGAGTCCCTCAAGACCAAAGATGCCGAAATACACAGCCTTACCTCAAAATTGGCTGACTTGGTTATTCGACACGAACTCCTCATGAAAAAGGAAGAAAAACTTCAACTCACTTTGAGTCAGTTGAAGAAAAGTGGAAAGAAGCTGGAAGAAGTCCAATCCATGCAACGCAATCTGCGCGATCACTCAGGCATTGGATTTAATGGAAAATCCAAGGAAAGCAAGGATAAAGACTTCGAGATCACGTTCGTGAAGGCGCAGTCTAAATCGAAGAATATCAGAAAAGGTCATCAAGCTCTTCCAGATAAGATGGTCAAGCTGAAGAACCCAGTTCGACAGCCCCAAGCCATTCTCTTAAAACAGCACAAGAAGGAAAAGCATGTTCCTCAAAAGAAAGAGAGTCGACCTGCACAGCATCGTCGACCTGCCCCCTCACATCAAAAGCAGGCTGTTCATCCAGGGCGATACCAAGGCCAATACTTTCAAAGGCCGTATCACCCTCAGTTCTTCTTTCCTGCTCCTCAAGGTTGTCACTGCCACTATCCTCAACAGTCGAACTTCCAAGACTGGCAGTATCAACCTGGTCTTCATGAAGAGCAGTATTTTCAGCCTCGTCGCCCTCGCTCAAAGAAATCCAAGGCTCCCAAGCCCAAGACCGCCACTGCCTCATCCTCAGCCTCGGATAGAAGCAGACCGGCGAAACAAATCTGGGTCCCAAAGGCCGTTCCCGCAACCGATGTAGCACCCAATCTCAAATGGGTTGCTAAGTTTAACTAATTGCCGGTTGGGAAGGCTCAAAGAAGGAGCCAAGCAGCTCGTGGAGCTGTATGGATCATTGATAGTGGATGCTTAAAGCACATGACATGTGACAAAACGCTACTATCAAACTATCAAGAATGAGACGGGCCACTTGTAACCTTTGGAGGAAATTCTAAGGGACTTACGAGAGGCCAGGGCAATCTAAAAGTTGGTAAAACAACTATTTCTAACGTCTCATATGTTGAAGGTCTTAATCATAACTTATTCTCTGTGTCGCAATTCTGCTCGAGTGGTAAACGAGTAGAATTCACTGCTAACAAATGTCTCGTGAAAAATGAGGAAGGAGAAATACTTCTTACCGGAATCTTGCACGATAGACTCTACATTGTTCAATGGAATGATTGGATAGAGACCTGCCTGGTCACAAAGGCTGATTCCGAGACAAGCTGGCTATGGCACAAGAGGTTGAGTCATTTGAACTTCAAGGCCATCAACAAGCTCGCACGCAACAAGCTGGTGAACGATCTGCCAGATCAAGTCTTCGATCGTGATCACATCTGCAAAGCCTGTCAAGCTGGAAAGCAAACAAGATCATCCTTTCCAAGCGTGACGGCACAAGCCTCAAATCGAATTCTTGAGCTTCTCCATCTTGACCTTTTTGGTCCAGTCACTCCCTTGAGTATAAACAGTAGAAAATACGCTCTCGTTATTATAGATGATTATTCTAGATTTACGTGGGTTATTTTCATGTACAAAAAGAAGGAGACTTTGGAGAAGCTACCAGCGTTGCTGAGCAAACTGTGCAATCAAAAGGAGAAATCCATCATCTCCATTCGATCCGATCGAGGCACTGAATTTATCAATGCTATGATCGAAGAATATTGCACAAAGAGTGGAATTCATCATCAAACCTCAGCAGCTCGTACACCTCAACAAAATGGCGTAGTGGAACGCCGTAACAGGTCGCTGAAGGAAGCAGCTCGTACCATGTTGGATGAAACCAACCTTCCAACGAAGTTTTGGGCAGAGGCCGTTAACACTGCCTGCTATACCCAAAACAGGTCGATCATCACTACCCGACATGGAAAGACTCCATACGAGTTGTGGAACAACAAGCTCCCCAGGTTAAAGTATTTTAAAGCTTTTGGGTGCTTGTGTTACATTCATAACAATGGGAAATCTCAATTAAAAACTTTCGATAGCAAGGCCGATCCAGGAGTATTTTTAGGATACTCGGAGGTTAGCAAAGCTTAGAGTTTTTAATAAGAAAACCCTAGTTGTGGAGGTAACACCTCATGTTGTGTTTGATGAATCTACCTGTCTGTACAGAGAGTTAAGTACAGGTCAAGATCAGTCCGCTACTAATAGGCCGTCTAACTCCCCCATTGACGACCTGCTAGTATGGACCCCAAATGAATTGGAGGAAGAGGATCAATCTGATCCGAAGGTCACACAGCAAGGGGGAAGTGATGCAAGTAATATTCCTACATCTAGCTGTAATACTTCAGCCGGACTTAACCAGGCTGATCCCCCATTCTCAGTCCCCCAGACTGATGCTGTTCACGATCTGACACCCCAAATCGAGCAGCTCGATAGCACAATGGAGCAGCTCAACATCCAGGCCGAACAGCAGCCTGATCAACAGCCCGAGCAACAGAACGTGCCCACTAATCAACCTTCAACTCACCCGGAGTTTGACGATCCTATTAATGAGCCCGATCCAATCATTTCAAACGAAGAAAGATCACGACGCAGACGATGGATCGATGATCATCCAAAGGAGCTCATTGTTGGGAACCCAAACCAAGGAGTGCGAACAAGAAGGACGATTGGTGAAAGCGCACTTCTAAGTTGCTATCTCTCTCGAATTGAACCCAAAGATGCCATTGAAGCTCTTCGTGATGCTGACTGGATTCAAGCCATGCAAGAAGAACTCAATGAATTCAAAAGAAATGAAGTATGGTCTCTAGTTGATCGTCCTTATCATCAGGGCGTCATTGGAGTCAAATGGGTTTACAAAAACAAGAGAGATGAATCTGGAGAAGTTGTCAGAAATAAAGCCCGATTGGTAGCAAATGGTTACTGTCAACAAGAAGGAATCGATTATGATGAGACGTTTGCCCCCGTTGCAAGATTAGAAGCTATAAGGTTGTTTCTAGCTTATGCCGCTCATCAACGATTCAAAGTCTACCAGATGGATGTTAAAAGTGCGTTCCTCAATGGCGTTCTCGAAGAGGAAGTCTATGTGGAACAGCCTCCAGGATTCGAGGAGGGTGATTCAAGCAAAGTCTACAAACTGCACAAGGCCGTATACGGACTTAAGCAAGCTCCTCGAGCTTGGTATGAAACGCTATCATCCTTTCTCATCGAATCAGGATTCAAGCGTGGTTCAGTCGACAAAACGCTATTCACTATCAAAGTGAATGAACATATCCTTTTAGTACAAATTTATGTTGATGATATCATTTTTGGATCTAAATCTCCCATTTTATGCGAAAAATTTGGTAACCTCATGACATAAAAATATAAAATGTCTATGATGGGGGAAATGAATTTCTTTCTAGGGTTGCAGGTCAAGCAGTCCGATGAAGGAATCTTCATTAGCCAAACAAAGTACGCACTCGAGCTGGTTGACAAGTTTGGTGTCAAAGACAGCAAGCCTGTCAAAATACCGATGCTCTCTGGTGGGAAGATCGACCCGGATCCCGAAGGAAAACCTGCAAACATAACACAGTACAGGGGTATAATTGGTTCATTACTTTATCTAACTGCGAGTCGACCTGATATCACTTTTGCAGTTGGAGTGTGTGCTCGATATCAAGCTAATCCGAAGGAATCCCACTTGGAAGCGGCAAAGAAAATTCTTCGATACATCAAAGGAACCACAAATTTAGGTCTTTGGTATCCTTGTGATGATAATTTGCAGCTTACAGGTTATTCAGATTCTGATCATGCAGGGTGCAAGCTCGATAGGAAATCTACCTCGGGTACTTGCCATTTTCTCGGAAATAAGCTGATATCATGGTTTTCAAAGAAGCAAACTTCAGTAGCCACCTCCACCACAGAGGCCGAATACATGGCCACAGGGAGTTATTGTGCATAAATCTTGTGGATCAAACAACAACTCAAAGATTATGAAGTTGAAGTCAGTGAAGTGCCAATATTCTGCGACAGCTCGAGTGCTATCGCCATTACTCAAAACCCAGTTCTTCATTCAAGATGCAAACATGTGGATATTCGACATCACTTTATTCATGATCACGTGGAAAAGAAGAACGTGGTTATCGAAAAGATACACACTGATATTCAACGAGCTGATATCCTAACCAAACCACTGGCCGAAGAAAGATTCAAAATGTTGTGTGGAAAGTTAGGGTTTTTAAATGTTGAGTCATCAGGACGTTCTTGACTCAACAGGCCGATCATGTCTTAACGGGCGGTTACTCTTAACAGGCCGTCACCATTTGAACAGGCCGTTTCCCTCAACAGGCCGTTCACAAGTCAACAAGCTGTTAGTGGATCATCAGGCCGTTTCTCTCAAACAGGCCGACATCCTTCCTACAGGCCGATTCAAATGACAGACCGTTCTCCATCAACAGGTCGTCGTCTAAATCTACAGATCGACCTGTGTTCCTCGAATTGAGGGGGAACACTTGCCCAAAATGATTCATCATTTGAGGGGGAACAAAGGCCGATATCATAGTCCAGGCCGCTCATTTCGACAGGCCGTTCTCTGCCACAAGGCCGATATCATCAATCCGATGTCAACCTTAATGCTACCCGCATTAATGAAGGGAGAATCAAAAGGGGCAGTATCACCCTTTTGTCTTATGACTTCTTAAATACGCATTGAATTGTCTATTAATTATTGATATTTATTTCTCAATGTGTTACATTATTTAAGGCCTGTTAGGTTGCAGAAAATAAGGAAAAAGGGAGTAATGATTACCATTTTTGTAACACATCTAGTCAAGTGTCAAATATTGACACATTGACCGATGCTGCATTTAATTCCCTGCCACTTTTCTGAAAAAGCACATACATATACGCACGTTTCTCTCTCTCACGCGCGGATGTGAACCGCTTCACATTCCACGCGCTTCAATCGTGTGGACTTGGGTGAGAGGGAAAACTTTAACCCTTTCAAATTCGAACGATCTCAACCGTTCGAATTATCTATATATGTCATGCAGTTTACTCTCAAAAACATTACTTACCTTCTTCGTTCTTCACTCTTCTCTGCAAAACCTAATTTTCATTCTCTGCAAAAACCAACAGCCGCCGTCGTAGTTTTACATCCACTACGATTTTTCACGCTCTACACTTCTCACTCTCTGCACCAAATCACAAACCGTGGTTTGTACCGTTTCGCTATTCTTGCTTTCATTTTCTGTCAATTTACTCAATCTTACTAATTTGTTTATTAAAATGGCAGAAAAATCGACATCAATGGCAGGAAAATCTACATCCGGCCGCAAGGAAATGCAGTGGTCAGAGATCGAAGACTACTTGAAGGCTCGCATCAAATTCAAGCCCTATATGGTGCGCGAAAACTTCGGTTTTCGTGATCTCGATTCCATGTTTGCTCTGGTGGAGACCTGCTTCCCATTCCACCAAATTATCTCTACCAGGCCGGCGAAGCATCTTCCCAAGATTGTGAGTGCTTTCTTCTACAACTGGAATGAGGGCGATTCCGTGTCTACCCACACCGTCTCCCTCAGAACCCAGAATGCCATGCACACCATCAACATTCTTGACGCCGTGAAGGCTGCATTCGGTATTGTGGAAGGTGGGACGATGCAGCTCTCAGAAATCTCTCGAGATCAACTGCAGCAGGTTGCAGACCGTGTCTTGATTGAGCAAAGACAGTACGTATCGATATCCTTCAAGAGGAACGAGCTCTGCCCTAAATACCGCCTCTTGATGGACTTCGTGCAGAAGTGCTTCTTAGGGCACATCGGGAATCACGACCAGGTCACCCCATTGAAGTTTCAGATAATGGCGGCCGTGATCCTCGACCTGCCCATTAGTTGGGCCAAGCTGCTGGTCTCCCTGCTATGGGATGAGGCCAGGCAGATCGTTTGCGAGACGGAGGGAGAGGCCGTGGTGAAAGTGAATCTCCACAATGAGAAAAGGCCGATTCGCCTTGGGACGAAGGCGACCTGCATTATCATTTCCTTCTTCAAAAATAGGAAATGGTCTAATGAGCCGACCTTCCCCCCTCTGTTTATCCCAAAAGATCTCCACCAAATGGAGATGGCGATTGGGGTGGCGCCGCAGATATTCTATGGGTCACCAGACCATGTCAGGGTGCACCTTACCAAGACCGGCGAATCCAAGGTCGGTTGGAGGATTCCAGCTCGACCCACTCAAAAGAAGAGAAAGGCCGATGTCGAGCTGGTTCCCTCTCACCCTGCCAAGAAGACTCCACCTGTGAAGAAGACTCCTCCACGGAGGACGCAAACGGCCTCCACTGATCCGATCAGGCCGTTTCACCGGGTTCTTCCTGTAGAGTTCGAGGAATCTGCCCCTCGCAGGGAGCCATCGCCCTCCCCATCGCCCTCCTCATCAGCTGAACGGACTCCATCTCCAGTCCGTTCCGCCATGGAGCCATCCACCTCGCAGCAACGGCCTGCATCTCCCCGCCCGCAGGTCGTTGTCATTCCCTCTCCAGCGAGGTCCCCCCAAGTCCAACGAGCTGGCTCTGTGGAGATCCAGGATCTCACGGCTGAAGATTCTCAATCTTCCCCCTTTTGGCATGTGCCCGTGGAGGAAGATGTCGTGCTGCCGATCCAGCCCATCTCCGAGCAGCCCGTGTCTGCTGCTCAATCCCAGGTGGCCTCCATGAAGGCTGAGGCTAGGCTGAAGGTCATCGACCTGATGCCGGGGATTGCTCAACTCCCCAAGTCCCTCAACCTTGCTACTCGCCTCCAGTTCTATCTGGTGTGTAAGTCGAGTTACTACTATGTATTCGAGGCCTTGCTGCAGGTCACCACCCTCGAGGAGCTGAAGATCGAGGAGTTGGCGCTAGAGGAAGAATTTGGGTTCTTCAGTGTGGAGGATGCGGCCTCAAATTTCTGTTCTCTTGTGCTACGGCGCATGAAGGTCGAGGCCAAGATTTTGGGCATCGACCTTCGCCCCCTCTACACTCATTCTCGCGCCCTCTACAACTCCGCCGCCGACGTTGGAGATGAGTTTGACGCGATTCAAACTCCGGAGCAATCACCACCAAGGAAGGCAGGTGGTGATCAAGCTCTGACTGCCGCTGATTCTGCTCCCGACGCATCAAAGTTCGATGCGGAGACCGAGTTCAACACTCTTTCAGCAAAGCTCGAGTCTCTCGCAATCAGCGTGCCGGAGCAGATCAAGCAAGCCATCGCGGAGGCCCGGGTCGATATAATGAAGGAAGTCAAGACCCAGGCCGATGATGCTGCCAGGGAGCGGGTGACGAAGTTCGCTGTCGACCATTTGAAAGAATACACCGACAAACTTCTGCCTACCCAGCTCGAGGCACTGAACATGGCGTCCCGAGACTTGATTGGAGATGTGAAGAAGGACGTGGCCAAGGTCGATCACCGTGTGACCGACCTGACTACATCAATCACCAATTCGGCATCGGCTTCCAACACGCAAATAAATGGCATCCTGGATACTCTCACCAGCTTGCTGAATGGGCACCAGCAGTTGAGGGAGGCCGTTGGCAAATTACAGCAGGAGGACACCTCTCTTCTTACCCTTATAAACACCCTTTCTGATGATGTCGAAAAGGGGGAAGTAGAAAGGGTCGCCGCCGCCGCCAAGAGGAAGAGGTCAAGCAAATCCAAAACCCCTTCATCCTCCTTGGCTCCTCCTCCGCCTCCGCCTCAAAAGAAGCTTGCTCCCCAGGCCGCCTCCTCCAAGGCCGTCTCCTCCCAGGCTGATCCCATAGCAGCTGCCGCTGCTGCTGAGGCCGCCGCCGCCAAAGCTCGATTGGCAAAGGAGGCCGAGCTCATTCAAGCCATGCATCTGGCTGGTGCGACGCCGGAGCAGGCCGTGAATCCCGTCGAGCAGAAACGCTTCATTGCGGAGCGCCGGGCTGCTGAAGTGAGGAAGAAGGCCGAGATAGACTGGATCAGCCAGTCGTCCCACGCCCTCATTCTGGAAGCTGGAGTCCTGCAGGCTGTTGAGTGGCTCAACGAAAAACAAAACGCCCTGTTGCGGGAGCTCAACAGCTGCTTCATCCTCCTCCATTACTGGATCAAGGACCCCTCCCTGCCTGAAGATGCCGATGCGGCCTATGCAGCCTACATGCTCAAATTTCCTCACCAAGACTTCGTTGGTGAACTTCGAAAGAAGGCTGCAGAGGCCGGTGTGATAATAAGGGCTCCTGCCAAGCAATATTTTGCGCCCTTGGTTCTTGGTAATTCGGGGTACTTGGATTACTCCCGAATCGACCAATACATCGCACTGACCGCCATCGGCCTGAACGTGAATGTTTCAAATTCCGATCCCGAATACTGCCGTATAAGGGATGGAATCTATGCCAGCATGAAGGCCAAGTCGAGGGAGCAGATCCAGGAAGAGCGTATAGCAGCCCGTGCCCAGCAGAAGTAAAGATAGATGATTTTGTATAATTTTTTTTGTTATTCATTTATGCTCAGCCTGTATTGTAAACTCTCTGTATATTTGCGATCGAGCTGAATGAAGCAAAAATCATTTTTCGACCTGACGACAATATCTCTTTGTCCAGGCATCTGCCTTTACTGTTTTAATTTAATTATGTTATTATCTGCCTTTCATATAATTCCTTATCAACCTTAATGGTTAATCGATCTTTCATTGTTTTAAAATCTTAGGAATTATTTGTAAAGTGTATGGTTTCGACATCATCAAAAAGGGGGAAATTGTTGGGAACCCCTTGCAGTTTGATTTTGATGATGTTTATCGAAACCACACTTAGGCGTATTTTACTTGTTTAGGGTTAAGGCCGATAGATCGACCTGCTACCTGTTAGTGCAGGTCGTTGCCCTCTAATGTTCAAATGCAAGTTCGATCCACCCTGTAAGAGAAAGGTCGTTTATCGACCTGCCTCATTCGGATCGAGCTGGCATATCTGCCTGTCTATCGACCATCCTTATCAAGCTTCCAGCCTGCATTGTCTTAGAAGATTTCAAGTGCTGGATTATCTCATCAAGGTCGATGCCCCGCCTTCATGGAGCAACACGACATGATCCTTGCCACGTGGTGTGCCAGCAAGGACGAACTTTCCCAACGGCTAGAAGTGAGTCAGCCTCCAATGGCTAGTGCCACGTCAGCCTGACTTTAACGGCTAGTTTTTCAAAATTGCCTATAAATACTTCAGCCATTATCGGATTCAAGTACGGGAAACTCAAGCTATCAACGCCAAATCTCTGCCAAAAGTCTCTCTCAAGTTCACATCCATTCAAGTGTTCGAAATCCTATTAGTTTCCCAAACACTTGACAAAGAGAGACTTTCAACTCCGATAAAAGCCCAACGATGAAGCGTTCACTGCTGCTTGTCGTTGATTCAACATCTTCTTCTCCAACCCGTTCGAAGTTAGAAAGATTGTTTAGTGTTTCACCATTGTAGAGTTAGTCAAGCTCTGTAGTGTGTGAAAGGTTGTTTGTACGTGTTTGGTACGAAAGGTTGTAAGGGTCACGACCCGAAACTCGTGTCTAGATATATTCAAGTTAGAGTGTATTTAGAACTGATACTCAGTCAGTATAAATAAGAGAGAGGTGGATCCAAAGGTAAAGGGATTCTCAGGTCGAGTCGGCCTGACGTAGACGTAGGAGGGTTTCTCCGAACCACGCTAAATTGTGGTGTCTCTCTCTCTCTCTCTCTCTCTTTATTTATTGTCCTTATTATTATTATCAAACTGACGAGCATCAACCTGCATATAACGCATCAACCTGCTACTGTTTATCAGACTAAGATTTTTCAAAGAGTAAATCAACCTCCACCAACTTTCGCATAAGCACAGTTTGATAAATCAAGCTTGTTCCCAAACGAGCTTGATAGATCAACCTGTCTCTGATAAGGATCGACCTTGACAATTGACCTTAGAACGACCTGATTTTACAAAAGTCAAAAACGGTTGGTTATTGGTGTATTCCCCCCCCCCCCCCCCTACACCAATTACTCTTTCCCGGGACCAACAACTCCCAGCTTTCTAAGCAATCTTCGAGTCTTTGTTTCAAAGTGTTCTCCGAGTTCCAATCTCATCGGAACCCGTCTTCACAACCTTCACACTTAGAGTCTAAGCCCATTCCATATCCAAGCTTAGAAGAAGAGCTCTATCCATCTTTGCACTTACTGTAAAGAGCTCTTCATAGTGTGTCGTCGTAAACCAAAAACCCTAAATCTGTTGTTAGGTTTTTGAGTTCGTCGTCGTTAGGTTGTTTCGATCCAAGGCCCTTCTTTCATCGATTGAAGAAGCCTCGATCATAGAGTCTAGATCCAAGCTTACACTTACATCGTTTGTGTGAAGCTCGATCGAAGCTAGGCTGTAAGGAGAGCCCACAATCTCCATGTCTGTTGTTCGGACTGAAGCAAGTGAAGCTTCCAGTCCAGGTTAGGTTTGTGTAGTGAACCCGCAATCACTACTTCTGTCGTTGAATTCAGGCGAGTGAAGCCCGATCTCGACCAGGTTTTTGAAGGACCCGTAACCTTCAAGTTCTTGAGTGAAGAGAACAGTTGCCGTGTGCAACAAAGTGGACGTAGGAGCTTTATCTCCGAACCACTATAATCCCTGTGTCGTATCTCTCAACCCTAAACTCTTTACTTTGATTATTCATTGCATGTGCTCTAAACAAACATAATCTGGAAGTTTAATTGCTTAGGAAAAACATTAGCTCACCAAATTCCGCACAAAGAGTAAAGTCTCACTCTTGATCAAGCTTGAAGGTTAGGTCAAGAAAATCTTGATTGCTTTAGATCTAGCTCTCGGCTAGGTCTTAGTATTTCTACGAGCACTTTACTTCATACTCTGAGTTAAGGAATTTGAAGTTGAAAAACTTCAAAATACGTATTCACCCCCCCCCCCCCCCCCCCTCTACGTATTTTTCCTATAACAAACCGGGACCAACAGGAGGCCAGTACTACCATGCCAAGAATATCATTCGGACTTGGGGACAACCAAGCCATTATGCATCAGCACAACGATGCCCTTGTGATAACAGCTGAAATAGAAGAGTACCAAGTGCGGAGAATCTTCATCGACACGGGGACCCCTGTCAATGTGATCCTCATGAGCTGTCTCAATCAGATGCCCCAAAAAAGACTTCTGAAACCTACCAGAATATCCCTCCAAGGTTTCTTGCAGAAGCCTATGGTGACAGTAGGATCAGTAGATCTCATTCTCACTTTAGGGGAGGGGCATGCCAAAGCATCGAAAATGACTACCTTCTGGGTAGTGGATCAGGAATCATCCTATAATGCTATCATAGGAAGAGCTGCTCTGAACTCTTTCCAAGCAATCGTATCCACTCATCACTTGATAATGAAATTTCCTGTGGGAGATCAAGTAGGATTGATATCGGGAAGTCAAATGACCTATTGAAAATGTTACATCCAATCAGTAAAAATGGGAGAAGCTAAGAAATGGACTGTCCCAGAACCTGTGGCCCCCCGATGTAAACCAGGAGGGGAGGAAGACAAGATCAAAGAGGCTGACACCCTCAAAGAGGGACAAAGCCTAATGGTCCCCACAGAGGAACTGATAGAAATAGAATTAATCCCAGGACGGAAGGGATTCACCACAGGATTGGCACTCAAATGCCTCCAGAAATATCAGTACAACTAATAAAATGCTTGCAAAAGAATGCAGATGTCTTTGCTTTTGGGTCATCTGACCTGGTGGGGGTAGATGCAGCCGTAGCATTGCATTGCCTAAATGTGGACCCCTCAACCAGTAAAGCAAAAGTTAAGACAATTCGGCCCTGAGAAGGATAAAATCATCAGGGAGGAAGTCGCCAAATTGTTGGAAGCTAAACATATCCGAGAAATACAATTCCCTTAATGGCTATCAAATGCGGTTATGGTAGCTAAAGGAAATACGGGCACCTGGAGGATGTGTATTGACTTCAGGGACTTAAACAAAGAATGTCCCAAAGATTATTACCCCCTACCTAGAATTGATCAATTGGTAGACTCCACGCCAGGTTGTGAGTTACTATCTATGATGGATGCATATCAGGGCTACCATCAGGTCAAAATGAACCCATCAGATATCCCAAAAGCTGCATTCGGAGTTTGCGCTGGGACATTTGGTTTTCAAAGCATGCCTTTTGGCCTGAAAAATGCGGGAGCTACCTATCAAAGAATGATGGATAAAATCTTCAAGAGCCAAATAGGCAGAAATATGGAAGTATATGTTGATGATATACTAGCCAAGAGTGTACACGCTCAAGATCAAATACGAGATCTGGAAGAAGTATTTGCTGTAGCCCGACTATACCATCTTAAGCTAAACCCAGCCAAGTGCTCGTTTGGTGTTCAAGCTGGGAAATTCCTGGGTTATATGGTTACCCCTAAGGGGATTGAGGTAAACAAAGCCAAAGTACAGGCCGTGCTAGATATGACACCCCCTCGAAACATTCGAGAAATCCAAAGGCTCAATGGGCGAATTACAACACTGAGTCGTTTCATCTCTCGATCAGCGGATAAAAGTCTCCCCTTTTTCAAAATATTAAGAAAAGGGAGCAGATTTGAATGGACTAACGAATGTCAAAAGGCCTTTGAAGAATTAAAAGAGCACCTGGGAAAGCTGCCACTACTTACTAAGCCGTTGCCACAGGAAGTTCTATATTTATATATTGCTGTGGGAGAGGAATCTATCAGCTCGGTGCTCCTGAGAGAGGAGGGGCTAATGCAGAAGCCCATCTATTATACAAGCAAGATGATACAGGGAGTGGAGGTGCGATACCCAATATCGAGAAAGCTGCCTGATCGCACTATTTTCTACCACACAAAATAGGTATAGTATAGAATAAGCGAGTATCGTATCCACAGGGACTGACAAATCGAAAACACACACAATACCTCTACTTTAGAACTAAACTGATGTCTAAGCTTTTAGGGGTTTATGAATGTGGTATTTATACTAGGCAAATAAATAAAAAGACTCAATAAATCAAGTAAGGAAACAAATAAACAAAGTAAAAAGATAATCAAATAAATAACTTAGCAAGCAAGCAAAGAAATAAACAAGGTAAAAACTCAATTAAGGAAAAGTGTTGATTCTAGGGAAGCCTACCTAATCAAATCTATGAAAGCAATTAATGCATACAATTAACCAATTTAATCCAATCTAAATGTGATACATGAAAAATAACCTACACCCCGATTAATGCAATGTAAGTCGTCACCTAATAAGATCCTAATATCCTCTCGGACGCATAGATATCAAATCAAGTGCAAAATAGAACAAGTATCAATGATATAATCAACTAGGTTCAACTATGACACCCAATCAACTACATATAAACATATGATAATTCAACTTCAATTAAGACAATCAAACTATCATACCATGTATTCATGAGATTTTTTAATTATGCAATTATCCTATCAAGGCAAAAACACATAACTATGCATACACAATTAGTGATCAATTAATCATGCATGAGAATAAACACCATGAAACATGCATCTAGATTGGAAGGCTAATTGTAAACAAAAATACTTACATAAATTCAATTAGGCATTCAATCCCTAAAATCAACTAAGGAATTTAGCTAGACATAATTAAAGCAAACATAAACATAAAGAATTGAAAGAACATAATTAAAGAGTAAGAGTAAGAAAAACTTGAACACAAACGAAGAACTTCGAATCTTGAATCTTGCATAAACTTGAATAATCTTCAATGTCGAATACAAGAATAAAAACTCTAAAGTAAAATATAAAAGTGCTAGAAAAGTATGAAAGATGTTAGGGTTTACAATGCTAGGCTAGGAATATATATAGGGGAAATTTACATAAGGAATTATAAACCACAAAGGAATCTAATAAAATAAGGTAATAATTCTCGGCTAGAACCCCCCTCTCGACACCCTGCCTCTCGATAGACCTCTCGATCGAGAGAGGTATCGAGAGGTAGTAGAAATTGCTCTCGATCGATAGCTGATACAGAAGGCTCCTCTCGATAGACCTCTCGATCGAGAGAGGTATCGAGAGGTCTTCTCTCGAACTCAAAACTTGAACTTCAGGCTACGATCTTCACGCCTTGTCTCATCTCAGGGTTTTATCATCAAAATATACCTAAAAACATATAAAAACACCCACAAGCATAATATTGTCCAAAATAATAAAAACCATATAAACTATAGACAATACTACACAATCGAGACTCAAAACCGACCCTTTTTTGTTATAAAAACAAGGTAAATTTCACCTATATCAAATCCCCCAAAATTAAACATTGTTCGTCCCGAACAATACCAAAACATAAACAATAGAATCTAGCATTGTGAACTATATATAGGCCGCAAAGTGTTTCAAAAATAAACTCATGATCATGATCAAAACTATGCACACAACCTTAGCATCAATAACACAATCTATCCAACAAATTCAAATCATGCCAATCCATCAAAGAACACTCTCCAACATGTGAGATATTTATATGTAAGTGAACTCTCAACCCTCTCAAAGAAAAGATGTATGAAATAATGCACATCATATAGGTTCACTCAACATCAATATAATGCAACATGTTTACCATAGGCTTGCCCCTAATCTCAACATCTCCACCTAATGTAATATCCACAAACTAATATCAAAAAGGTCTTTATATAAGCTTGGAATGTATAGGCTAAGTGACTCAAATAAATTCAAACCATCAACCTTTTTTCAACTCCAACCAAAGTATGGTTTTCAACTCCATCTTCTACCATCCAACACCTCTACAAAACTCAAAATCTTATAGATGCAAAGTATGTAATTCAAGCTAACTATCCCCTTATGCTTTTATTCTCTCTCTCTCTCTTTTCTTTTTTTTTTTTTTTTCTTTTCTTAGAGCTCATCTAAAGACATTCTTTCTAATGATAAT
This sequence comes from Thymus mandschuricus, assembly GCA_029379335.1. NCBI lineage: Eukaryota > Viridiplantae > Streptophyta > Magnoliopsida > Lamiales > Lamiaceae > Thymus > Thymus mandschuricus. The sequence goes on from CM057078.1 coordinate 11,976,492, forward strand.
CAAAAGCTCTATTTTTGTTTTTCCCTTTTTTTTCACTTTTTTTTTTTCTTCTAAGCTCATAGGGATAGTCAACTACTTAAATCAAGCATCTAAAATTCTTTTTCTTCTTCCATACCACAACAAATATTCTCAACACCTCCCACATCACCAACTAAATCCACTTAAGGTACCCTTATCCATCCAAACCTCCTATCATCCAAGCTTGAGAAAGAAAGGCTCATAAAAAGGCTCAAAGGGGGTAAACAAAGATTATGATCAAGGTTAGTGTATGGGAATCATGTGGCTTAAGAAAGATGGCCTAATATCATCTCCTAGTTTATAAATATACCAAGATCTTGATGGAGAAATAGGGCAAGTTCTAGAAACAATGAAGCATACATGATCACTCAATCAAAGAATAGGCATAAACATGCACAAATAGCTCAATTCTCACCGGTTCAAACTAACTAGTTCCCGATATCATAGCATGCTTCAAACTTATCAAATAAATATGCGTCGCTTCGCCAAGGTTCCATGCATAATAAAGATCATGAAATTTTCTCCAAAAATCCATCAAAAATTTTCTATCATTGGCCAAATTCACAATACTATCATCACATGCTTATTCGACTTGATTTAACCTAAGACTCTAATAATTCAAAGCAATAAAAGACTCAACATAAAAGACTCAACATACCCCAAAATAAACCAACTACTAAAGCAATTAAAAATACTCAAAAAGATTGTTAACTTTAGTTACTCTTCCCCCTCCCCCAAACTTATTTCGAAATCAAAGATTAAGGAATAAGTTCGCAAAAAGAAGAAGGAACTAAGTTAACAAACTTACCTCATTGAAATGGCGGAGGGAAGGGAGGGTTGTCGGGGTTATTGGGGTCGAATCGTTGATGGTGAGCCGGGTAGTGAGGACAGAAGTAGTGCATCTCATGCACCATCCTATTGTAGTTCTCCATGTAAGCTCTCCCATCCTCACGCCTCTTCACCTCATCCTCTCGTCTTTTCGCTTCATTCTCAAAATAAGTGTTGAGAGTATCGAAACGACCTCCAATATATGTACGAAGGTCACCCACCTCGGTTCTCAAAGTTTGAACTTCTTCGCGAACTCCTTGCACTTGAGATTCAACGAACTCTCTACCATCCCAATGGTAGTTGTCCATTGCCTCCATCGTTTCCGTGTGCCAATCTTGCATTGTAGAAAATTTCGGAGCTCTCATGTAGAAACCGGGCTGTGGAACACCTTCATACCCTTGCGCGTAAGCATCCTCCTCTTGATCATATCCATGCTCATATTGCTCGGCCTCTTCTTCGTCGTCCTCTTCCTCATCATCATCGCCTCCTTCATCGGGCCTTGGACCTCCCTCGGCCCACATGAGTTCATTGTGTTGAGGAGAGTTCATCTTCCCATTCCCTCTAAGTAGCTTCTCATTCCCAATCACCTCGGTCAAATAGTTGTTCGGCAGCGGGAAGAGATGAACACCACTTCTCCCATATAGCTTCAAGAACCACCCGAACGTGTCGAATGAGATCATCCTCGCAAACTCCAAAGTCCTCCTATCCACAAAGTTGGATGTGGACACCGGCTGCTCCCGAATTTGCACGTTGAAGTGTCTAGCATTCGGGGTGACAAATGCTCCTATCCCAATCTTTTGTACTCCGAACAAATAAGCTTGATTCTCCATGTGATCGACGAGGTAAAGGGCTGCATTTTGGGAGTGGCTTCGATAGGAAGTCCAAATGAGATGGGCGTCGGTGGCAAGGAAGGTGCCGGAGTCGTTGCGGGAATGGATGGTAGACGAAATCAGCCTATGGAAGTAGCGAATCGTGGGATTCCGAATCGAGGTGGCCTTTGCAATTGCCGGGTTGTAGGGCTTCTTCCTCTCCTCCTCGTAATCCACGAATTGGCCCCACAAATCTTAAGATTTGGATGATTGTTGCCAATGTACTCGCCATTCTTGTCTCCTCCGATAACATCGTTGAGTTGATCCATGTCAAGCTCCCTTGGTTGACCACCGAGTTGGAAGCGAATGATATCGGACACTTGGTTGAGTCGCACCACCTCCAATGTTGAGATAAACTCCATCGTTAGAATGTGATAGGTCAAGTGGTTGCCTTGGAAGATGTTGGTGTAGCCTCCTCTTTGCATCATTTGGGTGATCTCATCAGCTATCCCCATCGCCACTATCGTCTCTTGATGGAGGAAACGACAATGTTTGTGCTTGAGTTGCACAAGATGTGACCATCTCCTCTTGGACTCCCCTGTGGTGAGCTTGAGCTTGAACGCCTTGGGCTCCAAATTTGAGAGCAACGACCTTGCCGGCGGCATTCGGTTCTCCGAGATAGTCTTGTCGTTCTTCCATGTCTCCTTGGCCTTCTCCTTCCCCTTTCCTTTGCTTGAAGAAGTCGAAGCAACATTCTTCCCCTTGTCTCTTGCCATCTTAGTACCTAAAAATTTCACAAATTAATCCAAGGGATGCAAGAATATAGCAATATAAATCATCTTCCCCCAAACTTCAACCAAATTCAATTCTCCACCATTATCAACTCAATTTTTGCATCAAAAATCCACACGTTCAACACCACAAATCTCCAAACATAATACTCTTCATAGCACAATTCAATTCAATGCATATAAATCAATGAGTTTCATCAAATTCATAAACAAATTCAAATACCCGTCCAAAAATTCACATGCATCCATCTTTTCAATCCTCAATGAATCCAATTTATACAAATAATGCAAAATAATTCATAGATTCAATCTCAAATTCTTAATCTAATACCCAATCCATTAATCCACGAATTTAACCAACAAAAACGAATTTCAATCGGTCAAAACATGTGTATTCATGTAGAGAATCAAGAATTAATAAGAGAGGGGTGAGAAATCGAGTACCTTGAGACGAATCGAAGAGAGAAAATTGAAGAGTGCTCTTGTGTTCTTGAGAGAATTTGTGTTTGTGTGTGAATGGTATGTGAATTGTGTGTATATGGTGTATAAATAGGGAAAATAAAACTTGGTCAAAGTCGGTTAGGGCTCGTCAACGACCCTCTCGATACACCTCTCGATCGAGAGAGGTGTCGAGAGGTACCTACTGGACTCCGTAATTTGACCTCTCGACAGGCCTCTCGATAGAGAGAGGTGTCGAGAGGTCCTGCGTTGAACACACTGTCCTCCCCTCTCGATCGAAAACATGGGGGTCTCGATCGAGAGGCTTCACTTGACAAAACCTGGGCACAATTTTCAGAATATCTCGATACCCCTCTCGATCGAGAGAGGTGTCGAGAGACCCCTACTGGACAAAACTTTTTCACCTCTCGACAGGCCTCTCGATCGAGAGAGGTGTCGAGAGGTCCTGCCCGATTTTTCTTTCTACACAACACTTTAGCATTCGTTAGTATATTAAGGGGTTCGACTCTAAAATGCGAAAAATTGACCTACGACTCTAAACTAAAACGAAACAAAAAATAATAAAAACGGGATACGAATATTGGGTTACCTCCCAACAAGTGCTACGTTTAACGTCTTTAGCCCGACGATACCTCCTTTCTAACTTGGGTCATCGAGATAAGTGGCCGCTTTCTTGGGGCATAGAGGCAACGGCTTGAAGTAGTGCTTGAGTCGATGTCCATTCAGCACGAATTTTTCACCATCTTTCTTTATCACTTCGAATGCACCATTCTTCAAGTCCTTGTAAATAACGAACGACCCCGACCACTTACTTTGCAATTTTCCTGGAAACAAACGAAGTCGAGAATTAAAAACAAGAACATCATCACCAATTTCGAACTTACGCTTTTTTATGCTCAAGTCGTGAAATCTTGCGGCTCGTTCTTTGTAAATCCTTGAATTCTCGAATGCCTCGTTCCTCCATTCATCAAGCTCCAATAAGTCGTCGCACCTTTTGCCCATGGCTTCCTTGAACTCAAAATTGATCCTTCTAGTCGCCCAATAAGCTTTGTGCTCATACTCCATTGGTAAATGGCAAGATTTGCCAAATAGTAATTGATATGGGGACCTTCCAATTGGCGTCTTGAAAGTCGTCCTATAAGCCCAAAATGCATCATCCAAATACTTTGCCCACTCCTTCTTGTTGGTGACGGTCTTTTCCAAAATTTGCTTGATCTCTCGATTAGCTAGCTCGGCTTGACCATTTGCTTGAGGGTGGCAGGGCGTCGTAACCTTGTGCTTGACTCCATATTTTGCAAGAAGCGATCCTAACCAACGATTGTTGAAGTGGCTCCCCCCATCACTAAGCAAAGCTCTCGGAGTTTCATACCGAGTCAAAATATTTCGCTGGAGGAATTTGATCACCACCTTCGAATCGTTGGTTGTAGTAGGAATGGCCTCGACCCATCTTGAAACATACTCCACCGCAAGTAAGATGTACGAGAACCCTTGAGATTTGGGAAAGGGACCCATGAAGTCGATCCCCCAAACATCAAAAAGCTCCACCTCCATAATAGTGCGTTTCGGCATCTCGTCCCTCTTTGTGATGTTCCCCATCCTTTGGCATCGATCGCATGACTTGATGTACTCGTAGCAATCCTTGTAGATCGAAGGCCAATAGAAACCACTATGAAATATCTTGAGGACGGTGCGATTTGCAGCTAAATGTCCCCCATTCGGAGCACTATGACAATCTTCGATGATCTTTTTCCACTCCGATTGACGAACACATCGTCTTATGATTCCATCGGCACACCTCCGGTACAAGTAAGGATCATCCCAATAATAGAACTTACAATCGTGGAGGAACTTCTTCTTTTGATGCGACGAGAGATCCTTGGGCACATGATGAATCACCAAATAGTTGACGATGTCGGCAAACCAAGGATTCAAATCATCCACCTCAAAAATCTGCTCATCGGGGAAGCTTTCCTTGATTGCAATCTTCGAATCTTCTCCATCCACGGGCTGCTCAAGTCTCGAGAGATGGTCGGCCATCACATTCTCGCATCCTTTCCTATCCTTGATCTCCATATCGAACTCTTGAAGAAGCAAAATCCAGCGAACTAACCTTGGCTTCGAGTCCTTCTTGTTGAATAGGTAGCGAATGGCGGCATGGTCGGTGTGCACAATCGTGTGAGATCCCACCAAATAAGGTCTAAACTTGACGAAAGCATAGACCACAGCGAGTAACTCCTTCTCTGTGGTGGTGTAGTTCCTTTGAGCCGAGTCCAATGTCTTGCTAGCATAGTAGATCACTCGGAAAAGCTTCTCCCTTTTCTACCCTAAAACTGCTCCTACCGCCCAATCGCTTGCATCGCACATGATCTCGAACGGGGCACTCCAATCCGGTGACACCAAGACGGGAGTAGAGATAAGCGCCTTCTTCAATGTCTCGAAAGCTTCCAAGCAATCCCCATCGAATACGAACTTGACATCCTTCTCGAGCAATCCACACAACGGCTTTGTGATCTTTGAAAAATCCTTGATGAACCTCCTATAGAAGTCGGCATGTCCTAAGAAACTCCTCACCGATTTTACGTTGGTTGGTGGTGGCAAATTCTCGATGGCTACGACTTTGGCTCGATCCACCTACAATCCTTGTGACGACACTTTGTGGCCAAGAACCACTCTTTCTTGCACCATGAAGTGACACTTCTCCCAATTGAGAACGAGGTTCGTCTCTTCGCACCTTTGAAGCACCGTGGCAAGATTCTCCAAGCATTGATCAAAAGAAGAATCGAAAACTGAAAAATCATCCATGAATACCTCCATAATGTTTTCGATCAATCCATGGAAGATGGCCATCATGCACCGTTGGAAAGTAGCCGGTGCATTGCATAACCCGAACGGCATCCTCCGATAAGCGAAGACTCCATATGGGCAAGTGAACGCCATCTTGTGTTGGTCCTCCGGAGTGATGGCGATTTAGTTGTAGCCGGAATATCCATCGAGGAAGCAATGATACTCATGGCCGGCCAATCGATCGAGCATTTGATCTACGAATGGGAGGGGGAAGTGATCCTTCCTAGTTGTTGCGTTGAGAAGGCGGTAATCAATGCAAACTCGCCATCCCGTGACAAGCCTCATTGCTATAAGCTCCCCATTCTCATCGTTGATGACCGTCATGCCTCCTTTATTTGACACCACTTGAGTAGGGCTCACCCACTCATTATCCGAAATAGCATAGATCATGCCGACATCAAGCAACTTCAACACCTCCTTCCTCACAACTTCTTGCATGGCCGGGTTCAATCGCCTTTGAGGTTGGACTCTTGGGCGATGACTATCTTCGAGCAATATCCTATGCATGCAAATTGAAGGACTAATACCATTGATGTCGGCAATCGTCCATCCAATTGCAGATTTATGCTTCCTTAGGACTCTCAATAACTTGTCGGTGTTTGCCTCCGTGAGTTGAGAAGAAACGATCACCGGGTACGTCTCTTCTTCTCCTAAGAACTTTTACTCGAGGTGCTCGGGCAGTGGCTTCAACTCCACTTTAGGGGCTGCATCATTCTTCTCTTCCTCCTCAAGAACTCCGCCGTCCACCTTCTTGTTGATGTCGAGGTAAGGAACTTCCTCGTGAGGAAGTTATGGTTGGTTCGCCTCCAATTGATGTAAATACTCAAGAATCTCGTCGCAAGCTTCGTCCAATTCCAAGTAGATATATAAAGGGGTTGAGATGCAATGGTTGAGTGCCTCCTCCGAAGTAGGTGGTATCAATGTCTCGATGAAGAAGATATCCTCACGTTGATCATCGGGTCTCCTCATGGCTTCGTAAATAGAAATTTTCAGTTCCTCGCCATTGACTCGAAAGGTGAGGTCTCCATCTTGAACATCAATCAACGCTCTCCCCATGGCTAAGAATGGCCGTCCTAAGATCAATGGTTGATTTGCATCCTCGGGCATGTCCAAGACTACGAAATCCGCCGGGAAGACAAGGTTTTGCACTTGAACGAGAACGTCCTCCACTATCCCCTTTGGATAAGAAACCGATCGGTCCGCCATAAGTATAGAGATTGTGGTTGGCTTCATCCTCCCGATCTTGAGCCGGTTGAATATAGAAAGAGGCATCAAATTGATGCTAGCACCAAGATCATACAACACATTTTGAAAGACATGATCACCGATCTTGCATGCCAATGTGAACCTCTCGGGATCCTTTTGCTTCAATGATAGCTTCTTTTGGATCACCGCGCTGCACTCCTCCGAGAGATTGATTGTCTCGAACTTCCCCCACTTCTTCTTTCCCAAAACCGCATCCTTGATGAACTTCATATGGTTTGGCATGTCTCGAAGAGCATCTAGAAGGGGTATGTAGATGTTGACCTTTTGTGGTATCTCCAAAAAGCGTTGATACTTTTCATCTTGCTTCGTCTTGGTCAAGCGTTGTGGGAAAGGGGACTTCGGAGTGTACGTCGGGAATTGGGACGGCTGCTTAGCCTCTCGATCCCCCTCTCGATCGAGAGAGGTATTGAGAGGTACCTTCTGACATCGGTTTTTGACCTCTCGACCCCTCTCTCGATCGAGAGAGGTGTCGATAGGGTCAATTTGAATCTCCTCATCGTAAACCTCTCGATCCTCCTCTCGATCGATAGAGGTATCGAGAGGTGGATTCTGACTTCCAGTAGCGACCTCTCGATCCCCCTCTCAATCGAGAGAGGTGTCGAGAGGTCCTCGCCTTGGCACTTGGATCCTCATCTCCTCGAGCTCCGCATTCATGAGTCTCCCGTCTCCTTTCTTCTCAGCTTCCAAGGATGGATTTGTGTACTTTGTGCCACTCCGAAGCTCAATAGCATGAATATGATGGTTGTTCTTCGGGTTTTGCTCGGTGTTGCTTGGGAATTGGCCAGGCTTATGGACTCCTCCAAGAGCGTTGGCTATTTGACTCATTTGCGTCTCCAACATTTGCATTTGCTTGGTCAAGGCGTTGATGCTACTCCCCAAATTGTTGCTCAAGGTGTTTTGAGTAAGCTCCAACGTCCTCAACTTAGCATCTTGTTATGTCATCCTCATCTCCGACTGAGCCATATATTGACGAATCAAATCGTCGGTAAACATTTCCTTCTTTGGCTCTTGGATGACTCCGTTCTCAACATGGAAGCCGGGAGGTGGTTGCAAGGCATTGTTTGGATTGGCATAAGAGAAGGTCGGATGATTTCGGTTGTTGGGAACGTAAAGCTTCTTGTAGCCCCCTTGGTAGTTCGAACCTCCTTGTCCTCCTTGTCCTCCTTGCCACTTGTTTCCTTGATTGGGTTGCCACTTGCCCCCTTGTTGCACAAAATTGGCATCCTCCTCTTCGGTTGGGTTTGCTTGTTCGTCTGTGACTGCATCGCACCTAAGTACTCCTTTCTTGATAGTATCCAACTCACTCGCTGTTTTTGTGTACTTCTCCATCAAGTCTTCGTAAACCTCGATTCCAATGTTGGCAACTCTCCTTCTTCCAACGCGACGGTCAGTAGCCTCCTGATAGCTTGAATTCACGGTCAGCTCAATAATCTCCATAGCCACATCGTACTTGTTGGTCCCGGGAAAGAGTAATTGGTGTATGGGGGGGGGGGGGGGGGAAACACCAATAACCAACCGTTTTTGACTTTTATAAAATCAGGTTGATCTAAAGATCGATTGTCAAGGTCGACCCTATCAGAGGCAGTTTGATCTATCAAGCTTGTATGGTATCAAGCTTGATTTATCAAACTGTTGTTAATGCGGAAGTTGGTGGAGGTTGATTTACTCTTTGAAAAATCTTAAGGCTGGTGAACAGTAGCAGGTTGATGCGTGATATGCAGGTTGATGCTAGTCAGTTTGATAATAAAATATAAGGGCGATAAATAAAGAGAGAGAGAGAGACACCGCGATTTAGCGTGTTCGGAGAAACCCTCCTACGTCCACGTCAGGTCGACTCGACCTGAGAATCCCTTTACCTTTGGATTCAACCTCTCTCTTATTTATACTGACTGAGTATCAGTTCTAGATACAATCTAACCTGAAAATATCTAGACACGAGTTTTGGGTCGTGACCCTTACAACCTTCGTACTGAAACGTACAAACAACCTTACGCTAATTACAGAGCTTGACAAAACTCTATAATGGCGAAGAACACAAACAAACTTTCTAACTTCGAACTAGTCGGAGAAGAAATTGTTGAACAATCAACAAGCAGCAGTGAACGCTTCGTCGTTGTGGTGTTTATCGGAATCGGAAACCTCTCTTCGTCAAGTGTTTGGGAAACTAATCGGATTTCGAACACTTGAGTGGATATGAACTTTGAGAGAGATTTGGGCTGAGATATGGCGTTGATAGCTTGTGTTTCCCGTGCTTGAATCCGAAAATGGCTGAAGTATTTATAGGCAGTTTTGAAAAACTAGCCGTTGGAGTCAGGCTGACATGGCACTAGCCGTTGGAAGCTGACTCACTTCTAGCCGTTGGGAATATTCGTCCTTGCTGGCACTCGACGTGGCAAGGATCAGGTCGTGACGCTCCATGAAGGCGGAGCATCGACCTTGATTGATAATCCAGCTCTTGAAATCTTCTAAGTCAAAGCGGGCTGGAAGCTTGATAAGGAAGGTCGATAGACAGGATGATGATCCAGCTCGATCCAAAACGAGGCAGGCCGTATAACGACCTTTCTCTTACAGGGAGGATCAAACTTGATTCTAAACTTTATAGGGCATCGACCTGCACTAACAGGTAGCAGGTCGATCTATCGGCCTTGACCCTAAACAAGTAAAATATGCCTAAGTGTGGTTTCGATAAACATCATCAAAATCAAACTGCAAGGGGTTCCCAACAATTTCCCCCTTTTTGATGATGTCGAAACCATACACTTTACAAATAATTCCTAAGATATAAATTAATGAAAGATCGATAACCATGAAGGTTGATAAGGAATTATAAGAAAGGCAGATAATAAAGCAAGGTAAATAAAGCAGTAAAGGCAGATGCCTGGACAAAGAGATATTGTCGTCAGGTCAAAAGATGATTTTTGCTTCATTAAGCTCGATAGCAAAGTACATAGAGAATTTACAACAGGCTGAGAGCATAAATGAATAACAAAAATTACAAAAATCATCTAACTACATCTGCTGGATCTTGGCACGAGCTGCTATTCTCTCTTCCTGGACCTGCTCCCTCGACTTCGACTGCATACTTGCATAAATTCCATCCCTGATTCGGCGGAAGTCGGGATCGGAATTTGAAATATTTACGCCCAGGCCGATGGCGGTCTGCGCGATGTATTGGTCGACCCGGGAGTAATCCAAGTAACCCGAATCACCAAGAAACAAGGGCGTAAAGAATTGCTGAGCTGGGGCCCTTATCATCACACCGGCCTCTGCAGCTTTCTTCCTTAGCTCACCAATGAAGTCTTGGTAAGGGAATTTGAGCATATAAGCTGCATAGGCGTCATCGGCATCGGCAGGAAGTGAGGGGTCCTTGATCCAATAGTGCAGGAGGATGAAGCAGCTATTGAGCTCCCGCAGCAGGTTGTTCGGAGATTCGTCGAGCCATTCAACGACCTGCTGCTGGACTCCAGCATTCAAAACGAGGGAGGACTGGCTGATCCAGTCCATCTCCCTCTTTCTCCTTGCTTCAGCAGCCCGGCGTTCGGCCTTGAAACGCTGCTGCTCTTCTGGATTTGCGGCCTGCTCCGGTGTTGCACCAGCCAGAGTCATAGCAGAAATTAGCTCGGCCTCGGCAGCCAAACGAGCTTTGGCGGCGGCAGCCTCGGCAGCACCAAGAAGAGAAATTGGATCGGCCTGGGAGGCGGCGAGGCCGACGGCCTTGGAAGAGGCGGCCTGGGAGGCAGGCTTCTTTTGAGGAGGTGGAGGAGGAGCCACGGAAGTTGAAGGAGTTTTGGGTTTGGAGGTCTTCTTCTTCTTCGCGGCGGAGGCGGCTCTTTCTTCTTCCCCCTTTTCGACATCATCAGAAAGGGCTTTGATGAGGGAAAGAAGAGTCGCATCCTCCTCCTGCAGCTTGGTCACGGCATCCTTGAACTCCTGTTGACCATTGAGAAGGGAGGAGATGGTGCCGTGAATGGCGTTGATTTGATCGTTGGAGGTCGATGCCGAGTTGGAGACTGAAGAAGTCAGATTGGATACTCGCTCATCGACCTTGGCCAAATCTTCCAACACTTCCCCGATCTGGTCGCGGGACGCCATATTCAGTTCCTCGAGCTGGCCAGGCAGGAGCTTGTCAGTATATTCCTTTAGCAGCCTCACGGCAAAGTCCGTGACACGCTCCCTGGCAGCTTCATCGGCCTGGATCTTGGCATCTTTGACAATATCGACCCGGGCCTCAGCTACGGCCTTCTTGATCTGCTCGGGAAGGCTGGTGATGATGGACTCGAGCTTGGCAGAAATTGTATCGAGCACCACCTCCACATCAGCCTTTGAAATCTGAGAAGTTGGAGCAGCAGCTTCAAGAAGCTGATCACCACCCTCATTCCTGGATGGCGATTGCTCCGGAGTTTGAATCAACTCAAACTCGTCTCCAGCTTCTGCGGCGGAATTGTAGAGAGCACGAGAGTTGATGTAGAGGGGGCGAAGGTCGATGCCCAGAATTTTGGCCTCGACCTTCATGCGGCGCAGCACAAGAGATCGAAAGTTTGAGGCCGCATCCCCCACATTGAAGAAACCAAACTCCGCTTCCAGCGCCAACTCCTCGACCTTCAGGTCGTCGAGAGTAACGACCTGCAGCAAGGCCTCGAAGACGAAATAATAACATGACTTACAATCCAGATAGAACTGGAGGCGAGTGGCGAGGTCGAGAGTCTTGGGGAGTTGGGCTATCCCTGGCATCAGGTCGATGACCTTCAGCCTGGCCTCGGCCTTCATGGCGGCGACCTGGGAGTGAGCAGCAGACATCGGCTGCTCAGAAAATGGCTGGATCAGTAGCACGACATCCTCCTCCACGGGCACGTCCCTAATGGGGGAAGACAGAGAGTCTTCAGCAGTGAGATCCTGGATCTCAACGGATCCAGCTCTTTGGACTGGGGGGGATCTCACTGGAGAGGGAACAACGACCTGCGGAGAGGATGCAGGGCGTTGCTTCGAGGCGGGCGGCTCGGCGGCGGAACGGACTGGAGATGGAGTCCGTTCGGCAGAATGAGAGGGCGATGAAGAGGGTGATGGCTCCTTGTGAGGAGGTGCAGAAACCTCGAAATCCAGAGGGAGGATCTTGTGAAACGGCCTGGGTGGATCACCAGAGGCCGACTGCGTCCTCCGTGGAGGAGTCTTCTTCACAGGTAGTGCCTTCTTGGCAGGGCGAGAGGGAACCAGGTCGACATCGGCCTTCCTCTTCTTTTGGACGGGTCGATCCGGAATCCTCCAACCAACCTTGGATTGGCCGGTCTTGGCGAGATGCTCCCTGACTGAGTCTGGGGAGTTGAAATAAATCTGCGGCGCCACCCCAATCGCCATCTCCAGTTGGAGGAGATCTTTTGGAATAAACAGAGGGGGGAAGACCGGATCAATGGACCATTTCCTGTTCTCGAAGTAGGAAATGATAATACAGGTGGCCTTCGTCCCAAGGCAAATCGGCCTTTTCTCGTTGTGGAGAGACACTTTCACTACGGCCTCTCCCTCCGTCTCGCAGACGATCTGCCTGGCCTCCTCCCAGAGCAGCGAGACCACCAATTTGGCCCAACTAATGGGTAGGTCGAGGATTACGGCCGTCAAAATCTGAAACTTGAACGGGGTGACCTGGTCGTAATTCCCGATGTGCCCTAGAAAGCACTTCTGGACGAAGTCCATTAGGAGGCGGTATTTGGGACGCAGCTCGTTCCTCTTGAAGGATGTCGCTACGTACTGCCTCTGCTCAATCAAGACACGGTCTGCAACCTGCTGCAGTTGGTCTCGAGAAATTTCCGAGATTTGCATCGTCCCTCCTTCACCAATACCGAAGGCAGCCTTCACCGCGTCAAGAATGTTGATGGTGACCATGGCTTTCTGGGTTCCGAGGGAGACTGTGTGGGAAGACACGGACTCGCCCTCGTTCCAGTTGTAGAAGAAGGCACATACAAGCTTGGGTAGACTCTTCGCCGGCCGGTGCGAGATAATCTGATGGAATGGGAAGCACTTCTCCACCAGAGCGAACATGGAGTCTAGATCGCGAAAACCGTAGTTTTCGCGCACCATGTATGGCTCGAACTTGATGCGAGCGGTCAAATAGTCCTCGATTTCCGACCACTGCAATTCCTTTCGGCCGGAGGTTGAAACTTTTTCTGCCATTGTTTTTCCTGCAAGTTTTCGAGAGAGATTAGAAGAAAAAAAATAATAAAAACAGTGAAGAACTTGACAGAAAATAGAAACATAATCGGTGAAAAGAGTACAAACCACGGAGAGTGATTTGATGCAGATAGTGAGTAAGCAGAAAAACGAAGAACATGACGGCGGCAGTTTAAATTTTTGCAGAGAATGAAAATTAGGTTTTTCGAAGAAGATGAAGAGAGTAAGTAAAGTTTGAGAGAAAAACTGCATGCCATATATATAGAGTTTTCGAACGGTTGTGATCGTTCGAATTTGAAAAGGTGAAAATCTCTCTTTAATTTTCATCCACACGATGGGTGCGCGTGAAATGTGAAACGTTACACATTCGCGCGTGAGATATTGAAAACGTGCGATAACTTGCACTTTTGCAGAGAGAAGGCAGGGAATTAAATGCAGCCTCGGTCAATGTGTCAATATTTGACACTTGACTGGATGTTTTACAAAAATGGTAATCATTACTCCCTTTTTCCTCATTTTCTGCAAATTATCAGACCCTTAAATAATGAAACACATTGAGAAATAAATAACATTAATAAATGAAGGAATCAATGCGTATTAAAGAAGTTATAAGACAAAAGGGTGATACTGCCCTTTTGATTCTTCCTTCATAAATGCAGTTGCATTCAGGTTGATATCGGCCTTGTGGCATAGAACGGCCTGTCGAAGTTGACGGCCTGGGGGGAAAGACATCGGCCTGGCGAAATAAACGCCCTGGACATGTGATATCGGCCTGGAGAAATAAACGGCCTGGACTTATAATATCGGCCTTTGTTCCCCTTCAAATGATGGATCATTTTGGCCAAGTGTTCCCCTTCATTTGAGGAACACAGGTCTATCTGTTGAATAGCCGACGGCCTGTTGATGGACACGGCCTGTTGATGGATACGGCCTGTTGACAGATACGGCCTGTTGACATACACGGCCTGTTGACAGATACGGCCTGTTGACAGACACGGCCTGTTGACAGACACGGCCTGTTGACAGACACGGCCTGTCCAAATAGTAACTCCCTGTTCACTGGTAACGGCCTGTTGAGAGTTGACGGCCTGTTCCCCCTTAATATCTGCCTGTTTGTAAAGAGACGGCCTGCTTGTTGGTCCCGATTGTTGGTCCCACACAAGCTTTTGAATGATGTGGCAGGCTGATGAGGAGATAAAGGCCTGTAGGCTTACGATCGGCCTGATGACTCAACATTTAATAACCCTATCTTTCCACATAGCATTTTGAATCTTTCTTCGGCTAGAGGTTTGGTTAGAATATCAGCTCGTTGAATGTCAGTGTGTATCTTCTCAATAACCACGTTCTTCTTTTCCACGTGATCACGAATAAAGTGATGTCGAATATCCACGTGTTTGCATCTTGAATGAAGAACTGGATTATGAGTAATGGCGATGGCACTCGAGCTGTCGCAGAATATAGGCACTTCACTGACTTCAACTTCATAATCTTTAAGTTGTTGTTTGATCCACAAGATTTGTGCACAACAACTTCCTGCGGCCATGTACTCGGCCTCTGTGGTGGAGGTGGCTACTGAAGTTTGCTTCTTTGAAAACCACGAAATCAGCTTGTTTCCGAGAAAATGGCAAGTACCCGAGGTAGATTTCCTATCGAGCTTGCACCCTGCATGATCAGAATCTGAATAACCTGTAAGCTGCAAATTATCATCACAAGGATACCAAAGACCTAGATTTGTGGTTCCTTTGATGTAACGAAGGATTTTCTTTGCTGCTTCCAAGTGGGATTCCTTCGGATTAGCTTGAAATCGAGCACACACTCCAACTGCAAAAGTGATGTCAGATCGACTAGCAGTTAGATAAAGTAATGAACCAATTATACCCCTGTACTATGTTATGTTGGCAGGTTTTCCTTCGGGATCCGGGTCGATCTTCCCACTAGAGAGCATCGGTATTTTGACATGCTTGCTGTCTTTGACACCAAACTTGTCGACCAGCTCGTGTGCGTATTTTGTTTGGCTAATGAAGATTCCTTCATCGGACTGCTTGACCTGCAACCCTAGAAAGAAATTCATTTCCCCCATCATAGACATTTTATATTTTTCGGTCATGAGGTTACCAAATTTTTCGCACAAAATGGGAGATTTAGATCCAAAAATGATATCATCAACATAAATTTGTACTAAAAGGATATGTTCATTCACTTTGATAGTGAATAGCGTCTTGTCGACTGAACCACGCTTGAATCCTGATTCGATGAGGAAGGATGATAGCGTCTCATACCAAGCTCGAGGAGCTTGCTTAAGTCCGTATACGGCCTTGTGCAGTTTGTAGACTTTGCTTGAATCACCCTCCTCGAATCCAGGAGGCTGTTCCACATAGACTTCCTCTTCGAGAACGCCATTGAGGAACGCACTTTTAAAATCCATCTGGTAGACTTTGAATCGTTGATGAGCGGCATAAGCTAGAAACAACCTTATAGCTTCTAATCTTGCAACGGGGGCAAACATCTCATCATAGTCGATTCCTTCTTGTTGACAGTAACCCTTTGCAACCAATCGGGCTTTATTTCTGACAACTTCTCCAGATTCATCTCTCTTGTTCTTATAAACCCATTTGACTCCAATGACGCCCTGATGATAAGGACGATCAACTAGAGACCATACTTCATTTCTCTTGAATTCATTGAGTTCTTCTTGCATGGCTTGAATCCAGTCAGCATCTTGAAGAGCTTCAATGGCATCTTTGGGTTCTACTCGAGAGAGATAGCAACTTAGTAGTGCACTTTCACCAATCGTCCTTCTTGTTCGTACTCCTTGGTTTGGGTTCCCAACAATGAGTTCTTTTGGATGAGCATTTATCCAACGTCTGCGTCGAGCTCTTTCTTCATTTGAAATGATTGGCTCGGGCTCATTAATGGGTTCGTCAAACTCCGGGTGAGTTGAAGGTTGATCAGTGGGCACATGCTGTTGCTCGGGCTATTGATCAGGCTGCTGATCGGCCTGGATGTTGAGCTGCTCCATTGTGTTATCGAGCTGCTCGACTTGGGATGTAAGGTCGTGAACAGCATCAGTCTTGGGGACTGAGGGAGGGCGATCAGCCTGGTTAAGTCCAGCTGATGTATTACAGCTCGAAGTTTCATTTGCATCACTTCCCCCTTGCTGTGTGACCATAGGATCAGATTGATCCTCTTCCTCCAAATCATTTGGAGTCCATACTAACAGGTCGTCAATGGGTGAGTTAGACGGCCTGTTAGCAGCGGGCTGTTCTGTACCTGTACTTGATTCTCTGTACAGACAAGTAGATTCATCAAACACAACATGAGGTGTTACCTCCATAACTAGGGTTTTCTTATTAAAGACTCTATAAGCTTTGCTAACCTCTGAGTATCCTAAAAATACTCCTGGATCGGCCTTGCTATCAAAAGTCTTTAATTGAGATTTCCCATTGTTATGAATGTAACACAAGCACCCAAAAGCTTTAAAATACTTTAACCTGGGGAGCTTGTTGTTCCACAGCTCGTATGGAGTCTTTCCATGTCGGGTCGTGATGATCGACCTGTTTTGGGTGTAGCAGGCTGTGTTAACGGCCTCTGCCCAAAACTTCTTTGGAAGATTGGTTTCATCCAACATGGTACGAGCTGCTTCCTTCAGCGACATGTTACGGCGTTCCACTATGCCATTTTGTTGAGGTGTACGAGCTGCTGAGGTTTGATGATGAATTCCACTCTTTGTGCAATATTCTTCGATCATAGCGTTGATAAATTCGGTGCCTCGATCTGATCGAATGGAGATGATGGATTTCTCCTTTTGATTGCACAGCTTGCTCAGCAACGCAGGTAGCTTCTCCAAAGTCTCCTTCTTTTTGTACATGAAAATAACCCACGTAAATCTAGAATAATCATCTATAATAACGAGAGCGTATTTTCTACCGTTTATACTCAAGGGAGTGACTGGACCAAAAAGGTCGAGATGGAGAAGCTCAAGAATTCGATTTGAAGCTTGAGCCGTTACACTTGGAAAGGATGATCTTGTTTGCTTTCCAGCTTGACAGGCTTTACAGATATGATCACGATCGAAGACTTGATCTGGCAGGTCGTTCACCAGCTTGTTGCGTGCGAGCTTGTTGATGGCCTTGAAGTTCAAGTGACTCAACCTCTTGTGCCATAGCCAGCTTGTCTCGGAATCAGCCTTTGTGACCAGGCAGGTCTCTATCCAGTCTGTCCATTGAACAATATAGAGTCTATCCTGCAAAATTCCGGTAAGAAGTGTTTCTCCTTCCTCATTTTTCACGAGACATTTGTTAGCGGTGAATTCTACTCGTTTACCACTCGAGCAGAATTGCGACACAGAGAATAGGTTATGATTAAGACCTTCAACATAAGAGACGTTAGAAATAGTTATTTTACCAACTTTTAGATCGCCCTGGCCTCTCGTAAGTCCCTTAGAACTTCCTCCAAAGGTTACGAGTGGCCCGTCTCGTTCTTGATAGTTTGATAGTAGCGTTTTGTCACACGTCATGTGCTTTGAGCATCCACTATCAATGATCCATACAGCTCCACGAGCTGCTTGGCTCCTTCTTTGAGCCTTCCCGACCTGCAATTAGTTAAACTTAGCAACCCACTTGAGATTGGGTGCTACATCGGTTGCGGGAACGGCCTTTGGGACCCAAATTTGTTTTGCTGGTCTGCTTCTATCCGAGGCTGAGGACAAGGCAGTGGCGGTCTTGGGCTTGGGAGCCTTGGATTTCTTTGAGCGGGGGCGGCGAGGCTGATAGAACTGCTCATCATGAAAGCCAGATTGATACTGCCAGTCTTGATGATAGTGGCAGTGACAACCTTGATGAGCAGGATAGAAAAACTGAGGGTGATACGGCCTTTGATAGTACTGGCCTTGGTATCGCCCTGGATGGACAGCCTGCTTTTGATGAGAGGGGGCAGGTCGACGATGCTGGGCAGGTCGACTTTCTTTCTTTTGAGGAACAGGCTGTTCCTTCCTGTGTTGCTTTACAAAGATGGCTTGGGGCTGTCGAACTGGATTCTTCAGCTGGACCATCTTGTCTGGAAGAGCTTGATGAGCTTTCCAAACACTCTTTGACTTCGACTGCGCCTTCACGAACGTGATCTTGCAATCTTTATCCTTGCTTTCCTTGGATTTTCCATTAAATCCAATGCCAGAGTGATCGCGCGGATTGCGTTGCATGGATTGAACTTCTTCCAGCTTCTTTCCACTTTTCTTCAACTGACTCAAAGTGAGTTGAAGTTTTTCTTCCTTTTTCACGAGGAGTTCGTGTAGAATTACCAGGTCAGCCAGTTTTGAGGTAAGGCTGTGTATTTCGGCATTTTTGGTCTTGAGGGACTCGTCCTTCTCGAGCTCCCTGGAATCGAACTCCTTGACCCGTAAAGTCAATTCTTCAACCTTTGACCTTAGGGCTTCAATCTCCCTTTCCTTTTCTTCATCGTAGGGAGAGAATCTTTCTTCTAATGCTAGCTTGTATTTTTCATTTTTGTCCAATAGCTCAGCATTATCTTCAACGACCTCTTTGAGTGTATCCACAAGATCAGCATAGTCGTCGAGCTGTTTCTTGATTTCTTCCCAAGACACAGCCTCGGATAGGTATTCATCACCTTCTCTGCACAATCATCGTCAGAAAAAGAAAGTGAAATGGGTTGAAGATCTACCTTTGAAGATCCCTCGTTTTGTTGGTGTTCTCCAACGAAACATTCTTCATCATCACTTTCGTCGAAAGCGATGTAACCTTCGTCATCACTTGACGAGCTGTCAGAGAGGTGAGCTTCCTTTGTTTCTTCGGCAATCATAGCAGCTCGTTGATCTTTGAGCTTCTTATCTCGCTTTGCACGAAGCTCGTCTCTCTCGGCCTTGGTAAGATCCGGGCAGTCGGTCTTGTAGTGACCTGGCCTGCCACAATTGAAACAACCACCCTCGGGTGTGTTAGAAGAATTGAAGGTTGAGGGTTTACCTTCTCCCTTTTTGTCAGGGCGGTCGTGGTTGCGGTCTGAGAAGTTTCGCTTGTTGTCACGGTAGAATTTCTTGTATTTGACAACCTTTCCTAGGAGCTTCTCATTTCTCCTAGCAGCTAGAGCATAGTCGAGAGTCATCTTCTTGAACTTCTTGACGATGGATTCGTCAATCGGACTTGGGGTAGCAGCAGAGGCTGAGTCGGCCTTGAAAGCTACCTCCTTGTTCTTTTCATCAGCCTTCTTGCTGGTGGAAGGCTGTGTTGATCCATGGATGCGGATCACCTCATATTCATTTCCGACAAGAATGTCGAAAAGGTCTTCAGTGGTGAGGGAGTTGAAATCCGATCGGGCTGGATGCATGGCGGCGTATACGTGCCAATTTGCAGGAAGGGCACGTATCACTTTAAGATTCTTCTCGCGCTGCGTATATTTGTACGGGTTGATTGCAGCGACCTCGAGAATAATCTCGGTGAAGCGAATTTTCATCGCTTCTATGGTTTCACCCGAAACCATTTTGAAGTCATCGAACTTGCTGCATGCCATAGACAGCTTGTTCTCCTTCATTTCCTCTGAGCCAAGGCTGATGGACCGGAGGGTGTCCCACATTTCTTTGGCCGTTTCAAGATTTCGGATCTTGGCCAGGTAGACGCCCTTCACGGTGCTGGAGATGAGTCCCTTTGCGTAATCATCGAGGCCAGCCTCTTTCCTTTCCTCGGTTGAGTAGTCGCGAGGGTTTTTGAGGACTCTCTCGTATGTAGCCTCCCCGGGGGATGTTCCATCCACAATAATCTTTGCTGCATAAATGGGGGAGGGGCCATTCTCGATAATATCCCACATGAGGACGTGATGTGCCTTGAGACACATCTTGATTCGGAAACTCCAGTCTTCATAGCCTTGAATGGAGAAGTCTTCACACACCCTGAGAAGAGAAGCCTCCATAGCAAATAATATGATATGCGTGTATAAAAAGAATTTTCAAAAGGATCGGTTCAAAATGACCAAAAGTATGATAAAAACTTTTAGTATGCAAAGCAGCGGTCAAAAGAACCACTGCTCTGATACCACTTGTTGGTCCCGATAAAGAGTAATTGGTGTATGGGGGGGGGGGGGGGGGGAAACACCAATAACCAACCGTTTTTGACTATTATAAAATCAGGTCGATCTAAAGGTCGATTGTCAACGTCGGCCCTATCAGAGGCAGTTTGATCTATCAAGCTTGTATGGTATCAAGCTTGATTTATCAAACTGTTGTTAATGCGGAAGTTGGTGGAGGTTGATTTACTCTTTGAAAAATCTTAAGGCTGGAGAACAGTAGCAGGTTGATGCGTGATATGCAGGTTGATGCTAGTCAGTTTGATAATAAAATATAAGGGCGATAAATAAAGAGAGAGAGAGAGACACCGCGATTTAGCGTGGTTCGGAGAAACCCTCCTACGTCCACGTCAGGTCGACTCGACCTGAGAATCCCTTTACCTTTGGATTCAACCTCTCTCTTATTTATACTGACTGAGTATCAGTTCTAGATACAATCTAACCTGAAAATATCTAGACACGAGTTTTGGGTCGTGACCCTTACAACCTTCGTACTGAAACGTACAAACAACCTTACGCTAATTATAGAGCTTGACAAAACTCTATAATGGCGAAGAACACAAACAAACTTTCTAACTTTGAACTAGTCGAAGAAGAAGTTGTTGAACAATCGACAAGCAGCAGTGAACGCTTCGTCGTTGTGGTGTTTATCGGAATCGAAAACCTCTCTTCGTCAAGTGTTTGGGAAACTAATCGGATTTTGAACACTTGAGTGGATATGAACTTTGAAAGAGATTTGGGCTGAGATATGGCGTTGATAGCTTGTGTTTCCCGTGCTTGAATCCGAAAATGGCTGAAGTATTTATAGGCAGTTTTGAAAAACTAGCCGTTGGAGTCAGGCTGACGTGGCACTAGCCGTTGGAAGCTGACTCACTTCTAGCCGTTGGGAATATTCGTCCTTGCTGGCACTCGACGTGGCAAGGATCAGGTCGTGACGCTCCATGAAGGCGGAGCATCGACCTTGATTGATAATCCAGCTCTTGAAATCTTCTAAGTCAAAGCGGGCTGGAAGCTTGATAAGGAAGGTCGATAGACAGGATGATGATCCAGCTCGATCCAAAACGAGGCAGGCCGTATAACGACCTTTCTCTTACAGGGAGGATCAAACTTGATTCTAAACTTTATAGGGCATCGACCTGCACTAACAGGTAGCAGGTCGATCTATCGGCCTTGACCCTAAACAAGTAAAATATGCCTAAGTGTGGTTTCGATAAACATCATCAAAATCAAACTGCAAGGGGTTCCCAACAGTACTCATTGTTCAAGAATCCTCCTTTCGAAGCGTAGTCGAGCTCCTTCCTACACAACTTGTTCAAACCACGATAGAAGCACGTGATTTGATCTTCCTTGCTAATTCCATGGTTCGGGCATGCTCGCAATAGCTTCTTGAATCTCCCCCACGCCTCGTAGAAATACTCATCCTCGTATTGTTGGAATTGGTTGATCTCGTTGATGAGTTTTTGAGCTCTCGAAGGTGGGAAGAACTTGTTCAAAAATCTGGTGCACATCTCGGCCCAAGTCCTTATCTCCGTCTTGTCCAATCCATCGAGCCACTCCCTCGCATCGTCCTTGAGAGATCACACGAATAAGCTGAGCTTGAGGTAGTCCGAAGATACTCCATTAGCCTTGTATGTTGCACAAATATCCAGAAATTGCTTCAAGTGAGCATTCGGATCCTCCATGGGTGTGCCTCCATATTGGTTAGATTGCACCATGTTGATGAGGGACGTCTTGATCTCATAGTTGTTCGCGTCTGTGGTCCCCCATCCTCCTTGCTGAAATTGGTCCACGACCGTCTTGAAACGGTCGTTCAGAGTCCTCCTCGCCGCTTGATCTCCCATCGAATCGAAACTCTTTGGTGAATCGGGTGGTGAAGAGGGTGGTGTATCGATCTTGCTAGCTTCCTTCTCTCGTCTCAAAGCCCTTAGTGAGCGCTCTAACTCCAAGTCTATCGGAATAGGATTTATCCCTTTAGACCTTGTGGTCATGCACTACCTAAAATCAAAGAGAGGAAAAGAAAACGTTAGATCAATAAACTTAAAAACAGAAAATTAAAGCGCCTAAATCACATATTAATTCTATTTCAAAATATGCGTATGAAATCTAATCAATCCCCGGCAACGGCGCAAAAATTTGATCGCACTATTTTCTACCACACAAAATAGGTATAGTATAGAATAAGCGAGGATCGTATCCACAGGGACTGACAAATCGAAAACACACACAATACCTCTACTTTAGAACTAAACTGATGTCTAAGCTTTTAAGGGTTTATGAATGTTGTATTTATACTAGGCAAATAAATAAAAAGACTCAATAAATCAAGTAAGGAAACAAATAAACAAAGTAAAAAGATAATCAAATAAATAACTTAGCAAGCAAGCAAAGAAATAAACAAGGTAAAAACTCAATTAAGGAAAAGTGTTGATTCTAGGGAAGCCTACCTAATCAAATCTATGAAAGCAATTAATGCATACAATTAACCAATTTAATCCAATCTAAATGTGATACATGAAAAATAACCTACACCCCGATTAATGCAATGTAAGTCGTCACCTAATAAGATCCTAATATCCTCTCGGACGCATAGATATCAAATCAAGTGCAAAATAGAACAAGTATCAATGATATAATCAACTAGGTTCAACTATGACACCCAATCAACTACATATAAACATATGATAATTCAACTTCAATTAAGACAATCAAACTATCATACCATGTATTCATGAGATCAATTATGCAATTATCCTACCAAGGCAAAAACATATAACTATGCATACACAATTAGTGATCAATTAATCATGCATGAGAATAAACACCATGAAACATGCATCTAGATTGGAAGGCTAATTGTAAACAAAAATACTTACATAAATTCAATTAGGCATTCAATCCCTAAAATCAACTAAGGAATTTAGCTAGACATAATTAAAGCAAACATAAACATAAAGAATTGAAAGAACATAATTAAAGAGTAAGAGTAAGAAAAACTTGAACACAAACGAAGAACTTCGAATCTTGAATCTTGCATAAACTTGAATAATCTTCAATGTCGAATACAAGAATAAAAACTCTAAAGTAAAATATAAAAGTGCTAGAAAACTATGAAAGATGTTAGGGTTTACAATGCTAGGCTAGGAATATATATAGGGGAAATTTACATAAGGAATTATAAACCAAAAAGGAATCTAATAAAATAAGGTAATAATTCTCGGCTAGAACCCCCCTCTCGACACCCTGCCTCTCGATAGACTTCTTGATCGAGAGAGGTATCGAGAGGTAGTAGAAATCTCTCTCGATCGATAGCTGATACAGAAGGCTCCTCTCGATAGACCTCTCGATCGAGAGAGGTATCGAGAGGTCTTCTCTCGAACTCAAAACTTGAACTTCAGGCTACGATCTTCACGCCTTGTCTCGTCTCGGGGTTTTATCATCAAAATATACCTAAAAACATATAAAAACACCCACAAGCATAATATTATCCAAAATAATAAAAACCATATAAACTATAGACAATACTACACAATCGAGACTCAAAATCGACCCTTTTTTGTTATAAAAACAAGGTAAATTTCACCTATATCACTGCCCTAGCATTGATGGTCACAGCTAGAAAGTTGAGACCCTATTTTCTATCACACAAAGTGATAGTCAGCACGAATGAGCCACTGAAGCAAATATTGGGCAAACCCGATCTATCGGGAAGATTAGTTAAATGGGCAATAGAGCTGAGTGAATATGACGTAGATTTCGAGCCAAGAGTGGCTATTAAAGCCCAAGCACTGGCTGAGTTTCTACAGGAAACCACCAGAGGGGAGGAAGAAGACTACCAATGGTGCAAGGCCTACGTATATGGCTCAGTTACTAAAGAGGGAGCTGGGGTAGGAATCTTCATTCAGGAACCCAGGAGCCAGGATTACAAATTCGCTATCAAACTAAACTGTCATGTCTCTAACAATGAGGCAGAATACGAGGCCCTGGTCAGATGCCTAGACCTGTTACAAACCATTGGCGCAACCCACGTGATCGTTCACTCAGATTCCCAATTAGTGATGCATCAGGTCCTAGGGACTTGCGAAAAACGGGAAGAGCGAATGGTGGCATATGCCAAAGTTGTGGATGGACTCTTAGAACGCTTTGTTAAAGCTGAAGTGGTACAGATCCCTCGAGAAGAGAATATTCAAGCTGATAAGTTGGCGTAAATAGCTAACTCAGTGGAAGGAACCTGGACAGACGAAATTGTGCTGTGCAGCGCGGATGCTAATTTAATCAAAGCCGAGATACAAGCTATTGACATAATGGAGGATTGGAGGATTCCAATCATCAAAGCCCTGAAAGAGCACTCAGAAAGGCCAGAAGCCACAGTTTTGGCTAATGAGGGTAGGTTGCCGCGTGCATTCAAAGCTAAATTCTGCCTAATAGGGGACAAATTATATAAAAGGGCATTTACGCACCCTTACCTCAAATGTTTGTCAGAGCCTGAGGGAGAATACGCGTTGCGTGAAATACATGAAGGTGCTGCGGGAGCACACACTGGGTTCAAAGATCTGATCATAAAGCTGCTCAGGGCCGGATTCTTTTGGCCCACAATGGAAAAAGACGCCAAAAACTTAGTCAAAAGGTGCGATAGCTGTCAAAGAAACGGAAGGCTCATCCACAAGCCCGCCGAGCAGTTGGGGGCCATGACGGCACCCTGTCCCTTTGATAAATGGGGAATTGACATAGTAGGAAAGTTCCCCACAGCCACGGGAGAAAATATTCTTAATAGTAGTTGTGGACTACTTTACTAAATGGGTTGAGGCTGAAGCCGTAGTAAAAATCACGGAACAAGTGATAAAGAAGTTCATCTGGAAAAACATATGCTGCCGATATGGAATTCCAAGGATACCGGTTGCTGATAATGGCGCTCAGTTTACAGGATCCTTGGTGCGAGCTTGGTGCAAAGAAATTGGCATCGAACAAAGATTTGTAGCTGTAGCTCACCCTCAAGCCAACGGGCAAGTTGAAGTAACTAACAGAACCATTGTAAGTGGTATCAAAGCCAGGTTAGAAAAAGCCAAAGGAAACTGGGCTGATGAATTAGATTTGGTGCTATGGGCATATCGAACTAGTCCTAAGACAGCCACAGGGGAAGCCCCGTTCAACTTGGTTTATGGGGCAACAACGGTAACGCCAGTAGAGGCAGAGCTCCAGTCACTCAGGATAGGGACTTATGATGAAGATCAGAACCCCTCCTTAATGAGGGAAAACCTAGACATGGTTGAAGGGCTCAGGAATAAAGCGCTTCAAAAAGCAGAAAGATATAAACAACAGGTGCTGGATGCTTATAACAAAAAAGTGCAGGTCCGAAGGTTCTGCAAAGGAGATCTAGTTCTGAAAAGGGCAGATGCCCTCAAACCCATGGGAAAGCTAGACGCAAATTGGGAAGGACCCTACCTGGTAAAAGAGGTATTAAAAGGGGGAGCTTATGAACTGCAGGATGAAGAAGGAAGGGCACTGCCCCTGCCTTGGAATGTAAACAATCTAATGAAATATTATGCTTAAAGCAAAAGTGAGTAAGTTCTCCCAAACCCACTTTAGGGGAAGCAAAAAAGAGCATGGGAATGTTAGAGGAGTTTTTCTTATAAAGAAGACTATCTAAAAGAAAAAGAAAGTGTTGAAATATCCACCAAATGAGTTGTGATTCATTCGATTTCTCACAACTCACTTGGGGGGTGGGGGGGGGGGGAGTAGGGGGATATCCCCCATATCCCATTATCTAAAAATGCTCGCAGGGGGATACCCCCCATATCCCATTATCTCAAAATACCAGATCCCATTATTTCAAGATACCCATATCCCATTATCTAAAAATGCTCGCATCTTGTTGGGAACCCCTTGCAGTTTGATTTTGATGATGTTTATCGAAACCACACTTAGGCACATTTTACTTATTTAGGGTCAAGGCCGATAGATCGACCTGCTACCTGTTAGTGCAGGTCGATACTCTCTAATGTTCAAATGCAAGTTCAATCCACCCTGTAAGAGAAAGGTCGATTATCGACCTGCCTCATTCGGATCGAGCTGGCATAT
This sequence comes from Thymus mandschuricus, assembly GCA_029379335.1. Taxonomy (NCBI): domain Eukaryota; kingdom Viridiplantae; phylum Streptophyta; class Magnoliopsida; order Lamiales; family Lamiaceae; genus Thymus; species Thymus mandschuricus. The sequence goes on from CM057078.1 coordinate 12,002,809, forward strand.
CTGCCTGTCTATCGACCTTCCTTATCAAGCTTCCAGCCTGCATTGTCTTAGAAGATTTCAAGTGCTGGATTATCTCATCAAGGTCGATGCCCCGCCTTCATGGAGCAACACGACCTGATCCTTGCCACGTGGTGTGCCAGCAAGGACGAACTTTCCCAACGGCTAGAAGTGAGTCAGCCTCCAACGGCTAGTGCCACGTCAGCCTGACTCCAACGACTAGTTTTTCAAAACAGCCTATAAATACTTCAGCCATTATCGGATTCAAATACGGGAAACTCAAGCTATCAACGTCAAATCTCTGCTAAAGTCTCTCTCAAGTTCATATCCATTCAAGTGTTCGAAATTCGATTAGTTTCCCAAACACTTGACAAAGAGAGACTTTCAACTCCGATAAAAACCCAACGACGAAGCGTTCACTGCTGCTTGTCGTTGATTCAACATCTTCTTCTCCGACCCGTTCGAAGTTAGAAAGATTGTTTAGTGTTTCACCATTGTAGAGTTAGTCAAGCTCTGTAGTGTGTGAAAGGTTGTTTGTACGTTTTGTATGAAAGGTTGTAAGGGTCACGACCCAAAACTCGTGTCAAGATATATTCAGGTTAGAGTGTATTTAGAACTGATACTCAGTTAGTATAAATAAGAGAGAGGTTGAATCCAAAGGTATAGGGATTCTCAGGTCGAGTCGGCCTGACGTGGACGTAGGAGGATTTCTCTGAACCACGCTAAATTGCGGTGTCTCTCTCTCTCTCTCTCTCTCTCTCTCTCTCTCTCTCTCTCTCGCTCTCTCTCTCTCTCTCTCTTTCTATTTATCGCCCTTTCATTTTATTATCAAACTGACGAGCATCAACCTGCATATCAAGCATCAACCTGCATTTCAGTATCGACCTTAGATTTTTCAAAGAGTAAATCAACCTCCACCAACTTCCGCATAAGCACAGTTTGATAAATCAAGCTTGTTCCCAAACGAGCTTGATAGATCAACCTGTCTCTGATAAGGATCGACCTTGACAATCGACCTTTGATCAACCTGATTTTATAAATGTCAAAAACGGTTGGTTATTGGTGTATTCCCCCCCCCCCCCCCCCCATACACCAATTACTCTTTCCCGGGACCAGCAAGTGGTATCAGAGCAGTGGTTCTTTTGACCGCTGCTTTGCATACTAAAAGTCTTTATCAAAACTTTTGGTCATTTTGAACCGATCCTTTAGAAAAATCATTTTCATTCATTCATTTCATACTATTTGCTATGGAGGCTTCTCTTCTCAGGGTTTGTGAAGATTTCTCCATCCAAGGCTATGAAGACTGGAGCTTCCGAATCAAGATGTGTCTCAAGGCACATCTCGTCCTTATGTGGGATATCATCGAAAATGGCCCCTCCCCCATTTATGCAGCAAAGATCATTGTGGATGGAACATCCCCCGGGGAGGCCACTTACGAAAAAGTACTCAAAAATCATCGCGACTACACAACCGAGGAAAGGAAGGAGGCCAGTCTCGATGACTACGCAAAAGGACTCATCTCTAGCACCGTGAAGGGCGTCTACCTTGCCAAGATTCGAAATCTCGAAACAGCCAAAGAGATGTGGGACACCCTCCGGTCCATTAGCCTGGGTTCAGAGGAAATGAAGGAGAACAAGCTGTCCATGGCGTGCAGCAAGTTCGATGACTTCAAGATGGTTTCAGGAGAAACCATAGAAGCAATGAAAATTCGCTTCACAGAAATCATTCTCGAAGTCGCTGCAATCAACCCTCACAAATATACGCAGCGCGAGAAGAATCTAAAATTGATGCGTGCCCTACCTGCAAATTGGCACGTATACGCCGCCATGCATCCAGCCCGTTCGGACTTCAACTTCCTCACCACCGAAGATCTTTTCGACATCCTTGTCGGAAATGAATATGAGATGATCCAAATCCATGGATCAGCACAGCCTTCCACCAGCAAGAAGGTTGATGAAAAGAACGATAAAGAGGTTGCTTTCAAGGCCGAATCAGCCTCTGCTGCTACCCCAAGTCCGATTGACGAATCCATCGTCGAAAAGTTCGAGAAGATGACTCTCGACTATGCTCTAGCTGCTAGGAGAAATGAGAAGCTCCTAGGAAAGGTTGTCAAATACAAAAAGTTCTATCGTGACAACAAGCGAAATTTCTCAAACCGCAACCACGACCGCCCTGACAAAAAGGGAGAAGGTAAACCCTCAACCTTCAATTCTTCTAACACACCCGAGGGTGGTTGCTTTGGTTGTGGCAGGCCAGGTCACTACAAGACCGATTGTCCAGATCTGACAAAGGCCGAGAGAGACGAGCTCCGTGCAAAGCGCGATAAAAAGCTCAATGAACAACGAGCTGCCATGATCGCCGAAGAATCAAAGGAGGCTCATCTCTCAGACAGCTCGTCAAGTGATGACGAAGGTTACATCGCTTTCGATGAAAGTGATGACGAAGAATGTTTCGTTGGAGAGCACCAACAAAACGAGGGATCTTCAAAGGTAGATCCTCAACCCATTTCACTCTCTTTTTCTGACGATGAATGTGCAGAAGAAGGTGAAGACCTATCTGAGGCTGTGTCTTGGGAAGAAATCAAGAAACAGCTCGATGACTATGCCGACCTCGTGGAAACACTCAAAGAGGTCGTTGAAGATAATGCTGAGCTAATGGACAAACATGAAAAATACAAGCTGGCATTAGAAGAAAGATTCTCTCCCTATGAAGAGGAAAAAGAAAGGGAGATCGAAGCCCTAAAGTCAAAGGTTGATAAATTGACTTTCCGGGTTAAGGAGTTCGATACCAGGGCGCTCGAGAAGGACGAGTCCCTCAAGACCAAAGATGCCGAAATACACAGCCTTACCTCAAAATTGGCTGACTTGGTTATTCGACACGAACTCCTCGTGAAAAAGGAAGAAAAACTTCAACTCACCTTGAGTCAGTTGAAGAAAAGTGGAAAGAAGTTGGAAGAAGTCCAATCCATGCAACGCGATCCGCGCGATCACTCTGGTATTGGATTTAATGGAAAATCCAAGGAAAGCAAGGACAAAGACTGCGAGATCACGTTCGTGAAGGCGCAGTCTAAATCAAAGAATATCAGAAGAGGTCATCAAGCTCTTCCAGATAAGATGGTCAAGCTGAAGAACCCAATTCGACAGCCCCAAGCCATTCTCTTAAAGCAGCACAAGAAGGAACAACCTGTTCCTCAAAAGAAAGAGAGTCGACCTGCACAGCATCGTCGACCTGCCCCCTCTCATCAAAAGCAGGCTGTTCATCCAGGGCGATACCAAGGCCAGTACTATCAAAGGCCGTATCACCCTCAGTTCTTCTTTCCTGCTCATCAAGGTTGTCACTGCCACTACCCTCAACAGTCGAACTTTCAAGACTGGCAGTATCAACCTGGTCTTCATGAAAAGCAGTATTATCAGCCTCGTCACCCTCGCTCAAAGAAATCCAAGGCTCCCAAGCCCAAGACCGCCACTGCCTCGTCCTCAGCCTCGGATAGAAGCAGACCGGCGAATCAAATCTGGGTCCCAAAGGCCGTTCCCCGCAACCGATGTAGCACCCAATATCAAATGGGTTGCTAAGTTTAACTAATTGCAGGTTGGGAAGGCTCAAAGAAGGAGCCAAGCAGCTCGTGGAGCTGTATGGATCATTGATAGTGGATGCTCAAAGCACATGACGTGTGACAAAACGCTACTATCAAACTATCAAGAACGAGACGGGCCACTTGTAACCTTTGGAGGAAATTCTAAGGAACTTACGAGAGGCCAGAGCGATCTAAAAGTTGGTAAAACAACTATTTCTAACGTCTCATATGTTGAAGGTCTTAATCATAACCTATTCTCTGTGTCGCAATTCTGCTCGAGTGGTAAACGAGTAGAATTCACTGATAACAAATGTCTCGTGAAAAATAAGGAAGGAGAAATACATATTACCTGAATCTTGCAGGATAGACTCTACATTGTTCAATGGAATGATTGGATAGAGACCTGCCTGGTCACAAAGGCTGATTCCGAGACTAGCTGGCTATGGCACAAGAGGTTGAGTCATTTGAACTTCAAGGCCATCAACAAGCTCGCACGCAACAAGCTGGTGATCGATCTGCCAGATCAAGTCTCGATCGTGATCATATTTGCAAAGCCTGTCAAGCTGGAAAGCAAACAAGATCATCCTTTCCAAGTGTGACGGCACAAGCTTCCAATCGAATTCTTGAGCTTCTCCATCTCGACCTCTTTGGTCCAGTCACTCCCTTGAGTATAAATGGTAGAAAATATGCTCTCGTTATTATAGATGATTATTCTAGATTTACGTGGGTTATTTTCATGTACAATAAGAAGGAGACATTGGAGAAGCTACCTGCGTTGCTGAGCAAACTGTGCAATCAAAAGGAGAAATCCATCATCTCCATTCGATCAGATCGAGGCACCGAATTTATCAATGCTATGATCGAAGAATATTGCACAAAGAGTGGAATTCATCATCAAACTTCAGCAGCTCGTACACCTCAGCAAAATGGCGTAGTGGAATGCCGTAACAGGTCGCTGAAGGAAGTAGCTCGTACCATGTTGGATGAAACAAACCTTCCAAAGAAGTTTTGGGCAGAGGCCGTTAATACTGCCTGGTATACCCAAAACAGGTCGATCATCACTACCCGACATGGAAAGACTCCATAAGAGCCGTTAAGCACAGGATCAGATCAGTCCGCTACTAACAGGCCGTCTAACTCCCCCATCGACGACATGCTAGTATGGACTCCAAATGATTTGGAGGAAGAGGATCAATTTGATCCGAAGGTCACACAGCAAGGGGGAAATGATGCAAGTAATTAACGTTCATACTTCGAGCTGTAATACATCAGCCGGACTTAACCAGGCTGATCCCCCAGTCTCAGTCCCCCAGACTGATGCTGTTCACGACCTTACATCCCAAATCGAGCAGCTCGATAGCTCAATGGAGCAGCTCAACATCCAGGCCGAACAACAGCCTGATCAACAGCCCGGGCAACAGCACGTGCCCACTGATCAATCTTCAACTCACCCGGAGTTTGACGAACCCATTAATGAGCCCGATCCAATCATTTCAAATGAAGAAAGATCACGACGCAGACGGTGGATCGATGATCATCGAAAGGAGCTCATTGTTGGGAACCCAAACCAAGGAGTGCGAACAAGAAGGGCGATTGGTGAAAGCGCACTTCTAAGTTGCTATCTCTCTCGTATAGAACCCAAAGATGTCATTGAGGCTCTTCGAGATGCTGACTGGATTCAAGCCATGCAAGAAGAACTCAATGAATTCAAGAGAAATGAAGTATGGTCTCTAGTTGATCGTCCTTATCATCAGGGAGTCATTGGAGTCAAATGGGTTTACAAAAACAAGAGAGATGAATCTGGAGAAGTTGTCAGAAATAAAGCTCGATTGGTAGCAAAGGGTTACTGTCAACAAGAAGGAATCGATTATGATGAGACGTTTGCCCCCGTTGCAAGATTAGAAGCTATAAGGCTGTTTCTAGCTTATGTCGCTCATCAACGATTCAGAGTCTACCAGATGGATGTTAAAAATGTGTTCCTCAATGGCGTTCTCGAAGAGGAAGTCTATGTAGAACAGCCTCCAGGATTCGAGGAGGGTGATTGAAGCAAAGTCTACAAACTGCACAAGGCCGTATACAGACTTAAGCAAGCTCCTCGAGCTTGGTATGAAACGCTATCATCCTTTCTCATCGAATCAGGATTCAAGCGTGGTTCAGTCGACAAAACGCTATTCACTATCAAAGTGAATGAACATATCCTTTTAGTACAAATTTATGTTGATGATATCATTTTTGGATCTAAATCTCCCATTTTATGCGAAAAATTTGGTAACCTCATGACAGAAAAATATAAAATGTCTATGATGGGGGAAATGAATTTCTTTCTAGGGTTGCAGGTCAAGCAGTCCGATGAAGGAATCTTTTAGCCAAACAAAGTACGCACACGAGCTGGTTGACAAGTTTGGTGTCAAAGACAGCAAGCCTGTCAAAATACCGATGCTCTCTGGTGGGAAGATCGACCCGGATCCCGAAGGAAAACCTGCCAACATAACTCAGTACAGGGGTATAATTGGTTCATTACTTTATCTAACTGCGAGTCGACCTGATATCACTTTTGCAGTTGGAGTGTGTGCTAGATTTCAAGCTAATCCGAAGAAATCCCACTTGGAAGCAGCAAAGAAAATTCTTCGATACATCAAAGGAACCACAAATTTAGGTCTTTGGTATCCTTGTGATGATAATTTGCAGCTTACAGGTTATTCAGATTCTGATCTGCAGGGTGCAAGCTCGATAGGAAATCTACCTCGGGTACTTGCCATTTTCTCGGAAACAAGCTGATATCATGGTTTTCAAAGAAACAAACTTCAGTAGCCACCTCCACCACAGAGGCCGAGTACATGGCCGCAGGGAGTTGCTGTGCACAAATCTTGTGGATCAAACAACAACTCAAAGATTATGAAGTTGAAGTCAGTGAAGTGCCTATATTCTGCGACAGCTCGAGTGCTATCGCCATTACTCAAAATCCAGTTCTCAATTCAAGATGCAAACACGTGGATATTCGACATCACTTTATTCGCGATCACGTGGAAAAGAAGAACGTGGTTATTGAGAAGATACACACTGATATTCAACGGGCTGATATCCTAACCAAGCCACTAGCCGAAGAAAGATTCAAAATGCTGTGTGGAAAGTTAGGGTTATTAAATGTTGAGTCATCAGGCCGATCGTAAGTCTACAGGCCGTCATCTCCTCAACAGCCTGAGGCAATCATCTACGCAGGCCGGTTTCTTCACATTAGGCCGTTCATGACTCAACAGGCTGTCTTTAAGTAAACAGGCCGATATTAAGAGGGAACTGGCCGTTCATGATTCAACAGGTCGTTTGCTAGCCAACAGGCCGTTACTACTTGAAGAGACCGCCTCACTCAACAGGCCGTTCATGACTACAGCCCGTCTCTATTTTAAAGGCCGGTTGAGTCAGAAGGCCGTTTCTATTCAACAGGCCGTTCATAAGTCAACAGGCCGTCAATCTCTATGCAGGACGGTTCTATTCAACAGGCCGATTGACAAAACGACAGATCGTTCTCTATCATCAGGCCGACGTAGAAATCAACAAAATCGACTTGTGTTCCTCAAATTAAGGGGGAACTCTTAATCGAGTGATCCATCATTTGAGGGCGAACAAAGGCCGATGTCTGCCTCCAGGGCGTTTATTTCGCCAGGCCGATGTCACAAATCCAGGTCGTTCATTCGACAAGCCATTCTCTTGCACAAGGCCGATATCATCAGGCCGATACCAACCTGAATGCTCCCTGGATTAATGAAGGGAGAATCAAAAGGGCAGTATCACCCTTTTGTCGTACACTTAACTTCTTTAATACGCATTGAATTCTTTCAATTATTAAAATTTATTTCTCAATGTGTTACATAGTTTAAGGCTCTGCTGTTTTGCAGAAAATTAGGAAAAAGGGAATAATGATTGCTATTTTTGCAAAACATCCAGTCAAGTGTCAAATATTGACACATTGACCGAGGTTGCATTTAATTCCCTGCTGTCTCTCTGAAAAAGTGCACGTTTACGCACGTTTTCAAAATAACTCACGCGCGGATGTGTAACGTTTCACATTCCACTCGCTCTCATCGTGTGGATGAGAGTTAAAGAGAGATTTTAACCCTTTCAAATTCGAGAGATCCTAGCCATTCAAACATTCTATAAATCATGCAGTTTTTCCGTTTCAAAACGTTACTTACTCTCATCATCTTCTTCTTCAAAACCTAATTTTCTCTCTGCAAAATCAATCGCCGCCGTCGTGTTTTGTATTCAACTGCTGGTTCCTTTCTCACCACTTTTCACTCGTTGCACAAAAATATCACCGTGGTTTGTGCTTTATCGATGTCTTTACTTTCATCTTTCATCAAGTGTTTGATTACTAATCGATCTATCTTGTTACAGAAAATCAACATCAATGGCACAAACATCAACTTCCGGCAAACCGGAGATGCACTGTGACGAGATCTCTGCATATTTGGAGTCTCATATCAAATACAAGCCGTATATGGTTCGTGAAAACTTTGGTTTCCGAGATCTAGATTCCATGTTCACGCTGGTGGAAACGTGCTTCCCTTTCCACCAGATTATCTCCACCCGACCGGCGAAGTTTCTCCCAAAGATTGTTAGTGCCTTCTTTTATAACTGGAACAAGGGCGACTCCATTTCCTCTCACACCGTCTCTCTTGGGACTCAAAAGGCCGTCCATCACATCAACGTCCTCGATGCCGTAAAAGCTGCCTTCGGCATTGGGGATGGTGGAGAAATGCAACTCTCCGACATCAAAAAGGAGCAACTGCAGCAAGTTATCGACCGCGTTCTTATTGAACCAGGGCCGTATTTGGAGAGGTCGTTCAAGAGGACCGAGCTCCGTCCTAAGTACAGGCTACTTATGGACTTCATTCAAAGGTGCTTCCTAGGGCACGTCGGGAATCACGACCAGGTCACGCCCTTCAAATTTCAAATCATGACGGCCGTGATACTCAACCTGCCTATCAGCTGGGCCAAGCTGATGGTCTCCCTGCTCTGGGAGGAGGCCAGGCAGATCGAGTGCGAAATGGACGGAGAGGCCGTGGTGGGAGTACGTCTCCACATGGATAAGAGGCCGCTTCGTCTTGGGACGAAGGCAACCTGCATTATTATTTCCTTTTTCAAAAGTCGGAAATGGTCGGACGCGGACGACTTCCCCCACAACTTCATTCCTAAAGATCTCCATCAATTGGAGATGGCGATTGGGGTCGCACCGCAAAATTACTACGGGTCGTCAGACCACGTAAGAAAGCATCTCAATCGGACTGGTCAGTCCAAAATTGGGTGGAAGGTGCCGGCTCGCCCTGTCCAAAAGAAGAGGAAGGCCGATGATGTGCCAGTGCCTTCTCGCCCTGCCAAAAGGACTCCCCCTCCAAAGAAATCGAAGCCAACTGCTCTCATCCGACCAGGCCGTTTCGCCAGGTCCTTCCAATGGAGCCCGTGGCTGTGGAGCCTTTGAATGTCAGGCTGCCTATGCCATCCCCCTCGCCCTCATCTACCCCAGAACGGACTCCTTCTCCAGTCCGTACCGCGATCAAGCCGACCGCCTCGCAGTATCGCCCTGCATCTTCTCAGCAGGTCGTTGCCGGTTCCTCGCCCTCTCCCTCTCGCTCCCCTCCTCGCGTTCGCGTTGGATCGGTGGAAATCCAGGATCTCACTGGAGAGGAGGAACCCCAAGACACCTTCCTGCCTTCTCAACAGATCATCGAGCAGCCCGTGTCTACTGCTCAAGCCATGGTGGCTTCGATGAAGGCCGAAGCCAGGCTGAAGGTCATCGACCTGATGCCGGGGATTGTCCAACTCCCCAAGTCCCTCGATCTTGTCGCTCGCCTCCAGTTCTATCTGGTTTGTAAGTCGAGCTATTACTACGTTTTTGATGCCTTGTTGCAGGTCGTTTCCCTCAACGACCTGAAGGTCGAGGAACTGGAGTTGGAGGCCGAGTTCAACTTCTACAGTGTGGAGGATGCAGCCGCAAATTTCCAATCTCTTGTGCTGCGGCGCATGAAGGTCGAAGCTAAAATTCTGGGCATCGACCTTCGCCCCCTCTACATCAACTCTCACGCCCTCTACAACTCAGCCGCCATTCATGGAGACGAGTTCGATGCGATTCGAACTCCGGAGCAATCGCCATCCAGGAATGAGGGTGGTGATCAGGCTCTTGATGCTGCTTGCTCCGTCTCCTCAATCTTCGTAGGTTGACATGGAGGTCGAGCTCAATTCTCTATCTGCAAAGCTCGATTCTCTTGTCATCAGCCTTCCCGACCAGATCAAGCAGGCCGTAGCAGAGGCCCGGGTCGATATTGTGAATGAAGCGAAGACCTAGGCCGATGAAGCTGCCAGGGAGCGAGTCACGTCATTTGCCGTGAATCAATTGAAGGAATACACTGACAAGCTCCTGCCGGCCCAGCTCGTAGCAAACAGAATGGCGTCCCTGGAAGAGATCGGGGAAGTGAAGGAGGACGTTACCAAGGTAGATCAGCGTGTGACTGACCTGACCTCATCAATCTCAAATTCGGCATCGGCCTCCAACGATCAAATCAACGCCATTCACGACACCCTCTCCTCCCTTCTCAATGGCCAACAAGAGTTGAGGGATGCCGTGTCCAAGCTGCAGGAGGAGGATGCTACTCTTCTTTCCCGCATCAAAGCCCTTTCTGATGATGTCGAAAAGGGGGAAGAAGAAAGAGCCGCCGCCGCTGCCAAGAAGAACATCATCCTCCTTGGCTCCTCCCCCTCCTCCTCCTCCGCCTCAAAAGAAGCCAGCTTCCCAGGCCGCCTCTTCCCAGTCCGCCTCTAAGGCCGTCGCCTCCAAGGCCGATCCCATAGCAGCTGCCGCTGCTGCTGAGGCCGCCGCCGCCAAAGCTCGATTGGCAAAAGAGGCCGAGCTGATTCAAGCCATGCATCTGGCTGGTGCGACACCGGAGCAGGCCATGAACCCCGTCGAGCAGAAGCGCTTTATAGCGGAGCGCCGGGCTGCTGAAGCGAGGAAGAAGGCCGAATCTGACTGGGTCAGTGAATCGGCCTCCGAACTCATTTTGGATGCTGGAGTCCAGCAACAGGCCGTTGAGTGGCTAGATGAGCGCCAGAACGCCCTGCTGCGGGAGCTCAACAGCTGCTTCATCCTCCTTCACTACTGGATCAATGACCCCTCCCTGCCTGAAGATGCCGATAATGCATACGCAGCCTACATGCTCAAGTTTCCTCACCAAGACTTCATTGGTGAACTTCGAAAGAAGGCTGCAGAGGCCGGTGCGACCTTAAGGGCTCCAGCAAAGCAATTTTTCACGCCCTTGCTTATTGGCGATTCGGGCTACCTTGATTATTCCCGAATCGACCGGTACATCGCACTGACCGCCATCGGCCTGAACATCAACATCTCAAATTCAGATCCCACCTACTGCCGTATAAGGGATGGAATTTACGCAAGTATGCAGGCGAAGTCGAGGGAGCAGATCCAGGAAGAGCGTATAGCAGCCCGTGCCCAGCTGCAGAAGATGTAGAGATGATTTTGTATATTTTCTGTACTCATTTAAGTTCGAAGCACGATTTGTAAATTTCCAAATGTAAAGTACGCTTTCGAGCTGAATGAAGCAAAAATCATCTTTCGACCTGACGACAATATCTCTTTGTCCAGGCATCTGCCTTTACTGCTTTATTTTAATTATGTTATTATCTGCCTTTCATATAATTCCTTATCAACCTTAATGGTTAATCGATCTTTCATTGTTTAAAATCTTAGGAATTATTTGTAAAGTGTATGGTTTCGACATCATCAAAAAGGGGGAAATTGTTGGGAACCCCTTGCAGTTTGATTTTGATGATGTTTATCGAAACCACACTTAGGCACATTTTACTTGTTTAGGGTCAAGGCCGATAGTTTGACCTGCTACCTGTTAGTGCAGGTCGATACTCTCTAATGTTCAAATGCAAGTTCGATCCACCCTGTAAGAGAAAGGTCGATTATCGACCTGCCTCATTCGGATCGAGCTGGCATATCTGCCTGTCTATCGACCTTCCTTATCAAGCTTCCAGCCTGCATTGTCTTAGAAGATTTCAAGTGCTGGATTATCTCATCAAGGTCGATGCCCCGCCTTCATGGAGCAACACGACCTGATCCTTTCCACGTGGTGTGCCAGCAAGGACGAACTTTCCCAACGGCTAGAAGTGAGTCAGCCTCCAACGGCTAGTGCCACGTCAGCCTGACTCCAACGGCTAGTTTTTCAAAACAGCCTATAAATACTTCAGCCATTATCGGATTCAAATACGGGAAACTCAAGCTATCAACGCCAAATCTCTGCCAAAGTCTCTCTCAAGTTCATATCCATTCAAGTGTTCGAAATTCGATTAGTTTCCCAAACATTTGACAAAGAGAGACTTTCAACTCCGATAAAAGCCCAACGACGAAGCGTTCACTGCTGCTTGTCGTTGATTCAACATCTTCTTCTCCGACCCGTTCGATGTTACAAAGATTGTTTAGTGTTTCACCATTGTAGAGTTAGTCAAGCTCTGTAGTGTGTGAAAGGTTGTTTGTACGTTTTGTACGAAAGGTTGTAAGGGTCACGACCCAAAACTCGTGTCTAGATATATTCAGGTTAGAGTGTATTTAGAACTAATACTCAGTCAGTATAAATAAGAGAGAGGTTGAATCCAAAGGTAAAGGGATTCTCAGGTCGAGTCGGCCTGACGTGGACGTAGGAGGATTTCTCCGAACCACGCTAAATTGCGGTCTCTCTCTCTCTCTCTCTCTCTCTCTCTCTCTCTCTCTCTCTCTCTCTCTCTATTTATCGCCCTTTCATTTTATTATCAAACTGACGAGCATCAACCTGCATATCAAGCATCAACCTACATTTCAGTATCGACCTTAGATTTTTCAAAGAGTAAATCAACCTCCACCAACTTCCGCATAACCACAGTTTGATAAATCAAGCTTGTTCCCAAACGAGCTTGATAGATCAACCTGTCTCTGATAAGGATCGGCCTTGACAATAGACCTTTGATCGACCTGATTTTATAAAAGTCAAAAACGGTTGGTTATTGGTGTATTCCCCCCCCCCCCCCCCCATACACCAATTACTCCTTTCCCGGGACCAACACATCTCATTCCTAAAGTACCAAACCTTGTGGGCTTGAAATGCTTATATCTTAAAATGGCTGTACACAGGAAATATTGGAAGCATTAAATAGTCATTTAGAAAAGGATAAAGTATAGTTTACTGCAACAAGTTCTAAAGCGCAAAAGAAGCTTCTGGGTTGAAGAAGATCAGGGAAAATAGTCGACCCAAATTTGGAGGTACAAGATGAATACCCCACCAAAAATCAAAAGAAACAGTTTTCAACCAAAAAGATAAAAGAAAAATAGACTAAATGGAAACACCAGAGTTGGGAGGAGAATCTGGAGAACTCTGGGAAGAGGAGGAAGACCCACTGCTAGCTTCCGCAGTTGAATGTGCGAGGAAAAATAAGTACATTAACACCTTTCTCTCAAATAAAATCAAAAAGATGAACAGTAACAAAGTAATATACCCCTTTCCAGTTTCAATTTCTTATTCTTTCTCTCGTAAACCCTCTCACTGGGGGGTTTTCCTTCGGCCCTCGGCGTCCTTAGCTTCCTCGATAGAGAGCAGCTCGGCCATTAGAATAACCATACGCCCGTTACAAGCCGGGTCATGAACAATGGCATCCCCTGGTGTGAGAAATCCGCCTACCAAGGGTGCAAGGATGGCCTCACACTTCTCTTCCTATGATAGATACCCATCATACATTTCATATTGAGTAAAGAGATTCTTCAGTCTTCGGAGGTAGGTCTTCATATTGGGAAAATCCTCAAACTCCAGAAAGTCTATTTCTCTTCTGGTCAAAAACCTAAGTAGATGGAATCGAAGAGAGTCGGAGATGTCCTCTGAATAGGCCAGCTCGCAAATTTTCCGACGAAGGGAATCAAGCGACATATCTAAAATAGCATAATATGATTGGTGAGGGCCGAGAATAATCAAGAGAGGAGATTTCCCTCTGCCTCCAGCCCCGAAATCATTAGCAAAGCAGGGAGATTACATACCTGACCTTGGCTGACCAAAAAGGGCAAGAGCAGTAGTCTTACTGAAGACAAAATGTGCGGAAGAAGTGAAGGGGCTCCCCTTTTTCCTTTTTCTCTCCTATGTTGATATTTTGAAAAGATGGTAGAAGAGAAAGGAGGCAAAGAAAGTATTATATTTCCTCGTCCTCGAAAAATTAAACGACGCATTACTTTTGCACGCGACAAGACTTGAATGACGTTATAATATGCCAAAGAGAGAGAGAGAGAGAGAGAGAGAGAGAGAACATTATCATTCCCCGTCAGAGTACTAAACCAGAAGCTTTTTAAGCATGCTTCTGGACTTGGGGGGGGGGGGGGGGAGGGTAGCTGATAGGGACAAATATCAGCCTTTACTAATGTAACATCTGTGAGAGCCTATCTCTCCTATCTTTTCATGTTGGTCCCGGTTTGCTATAGGAAAAATACGTAGAGGGGGGGGGGGGTGGGGGGGGGGGGGTGAATACGTATTTTGAAGTTACGGAAGAGGATCGAACTGATCGCCGAGCGGCGGACCGTCCTTCCTGAAAATTCTAGCGAAAATGTCCTCCGGAGTGTACAAAACCTCCTGAAGGCGGTGCCGGTAATCATCCTCATTCATAAATATCTGCTGGCTCCTCTTCCCCTTCCCCTTCCCCTTCTGGTTAACACCTCTTCCCCGCGAATTCTGAATTCCCCCGCCATTATCGAGTTTCGTACTGCACCTCCGCCGACTGCTGCTCGCCTTCCTGTTGGCCATGATTGGTTCCGCTCCGAACTTCTATTGAGCTGAATTAGCCATGATAGGGTGGTGGCGGGTGAGAATGGAGAAGGAGAAGCTCAGTCTCTCTCTCTCTGTGCGTGTTTTCTCTCTCTAAGCAAGAGTGAGAAAGCTGGGAAATGGAGGGCAGGGTTTTAACAGGTAGGGTTTTGGGTTTTTGTTTGGGATATTTCTCGGTTTATTATCTTTTACGGGATTAGCCATTTCTCGTTTAATTTGTAAAAATTCCCCTTTCTATGTTTAGAAATATCTAAATTGGGTCGGGTCGGGTCGGGTCGGGTGGATAGGCTATACTGCAAGCTTGTGTAATCGGGTCGGATCGCCATTTCCGAAGTACAACTTCGTGACTTCACTACTTTTTGGAGTAGCGATTTCATAATTTACTAACTTAGGGTTGAATTTTGTAATTCTTTTATATAGATTGTGTATTCATTAATTTTATCTATTGTTTTAATTTTGTGTAGAGTTTATTAAATTTTGTTAGATTGATTTATTTCAATTTTCATAGGTTTTATGAACATTACATGTAACCATGAATGCGCCTACACAATTCGAATGTACCCCTTACGTTTCACTCATTAGTCCTATTTCTTTTCGATATGATGATGTGAGATTTTATAAGCAAGTGTTTGAAAAATAAGGGTTCACTTTTCTATTTTAAGAAAACGTGATTATTGAAGTGTAATAATCCTGAATAGCATACATAACTAATAAAGTGAAACAAAGTGGGTGTTAACAATCCGATTTTCTTTCCGTTTTTAAAGTAAAAATAATGTGACTAGTCAACGAAACAGCCTAATTGTTAAATAAGATGAAATTAATAGAAATTTTGTGGATGAAACAAAAATAAAAGGTTTGTAGTAATTTGAAAACAAAATAAAGTTTAATACTAATAATTTTGCAACAATTTAATGATAGTTAGTAAAGTTATCCCCAACATTTGATAACATTTAGGTGTACAATCGACCTTAAGAAATTTGATAACAGTACCCTCTCCGTTCTACCGGAAATATATATTTTTTAATAGATTTTTTTTTTTTTTTTTATTTTATA